>JAKSZU010000003.1:49156225-50356225 GCA_026018925.1 Tupaia tana
TAATTGTAAATGAGGACTATTAAAGCACTAAACAACTTTACAGGACTTTTGTAATTGAAATTATAGCCACTCAGACCAGAGTGGACTAGCCCAAACTATGCTAAACAGATTCTCTCCCTAGGGAAATTGCGATTGAGACTAAAGGAATGTTCATTATTTCTGGGCAAGTGTCTGAGAGAGGAGAATTCAAAATGAATGGTATAAAGGACTGATTGGTAGAGAACATGAATACTGCTCCAGAGAAGGAAGAAAGAAGTCGGTTACAGAGTGATAGAAACAC
Organism: Tupaia tana; assembly: GCA_026018925.1. Lineage (NCBI taxonomy): Eukaryota > Metazoa > Chordata > Mammalia > Scandentia > Tupaiidae > Tupaia > Tupaia tana. The sequence goes on from JAKSZU010000003.1 coordinate 49,156,506, forward strand.
ACACATACACATAGACATAAGGTGAGAACAAAATAGACTCTGATTTCTTCACTGTTTCGTTTCTAGTTGACATCCCCATGGATCCTTATTGTAAATTTTTTATGGATTAGTCAAGGTTCAGTTGCAGACAAGAGAATCCACTCTAGCAAGTTTAAGGAAAAAGGGATTTAATGCAGGAATGAGGTACTTACAATGTTGTTGGTAGGGAGAACAACAGACCCTAGGTTGAGCTGTCAAGAGGCCTCCCCAAACAACCAATCAATTCCACGAGAGTGGCCCAACAAGGGACTTACTGCCCTTGCCAGAAAGATGGGAGAAGCTGCTTTTATAGCAACTGGCTTTACAACCACACTACTTTTGTCAGGATCCACACTGTAGAGCTTCTTGATAGGTGTGAAGCTAAAACCTGACACTGAGCTATTTGCTACTTCCTATCCCCAACCTCCCATCCCCCCATCCATACACGCTCATGAATGCAGCCATGGTCTCCACCTCTGGTGGTAACCTGTGCTTGGTGAAAGCTAATTGGTGTGCAATATTGCACCACAGGGAGCTGAGCAATGCAGTTTCTATAGTGCAACCTGTAATATGAAGCAAGTCATGTTTGGGGATATAATGGAGTTTGGAGAACTAGTCTGCATATTTCTGCCATATTTACCTTGTCTTCTTTCTTCTTAAACCAAGATAAGTCAATTTCTATTCACTGTAACTGAAGAGTATCCTCAACCCCATGTGACAGATAGGCTTTTGAATATGCTGCAATGGATCCATTATGTTTCTTGATACAAGATGTCCAGGAATGCTCACCTCAGAGACTAACAGAATTAAGGACAAGTTCTGGCTAAGGTTGGGGTGTTGTGACCTCTGCAATGTCTCTCCTGCACTGTCTCAACACATCTTGTGCTCAATTACTCATCCAGCCTAGAGCTTAAGATAAGGGCGCTTCCTGCATTGAAGTGAGGTATCTGTAGAGTAGTTAACAGAGAGACTGGATTATTTTGGTGTAACCATGATTCTGAATGTAGCCTTAGTTAACAGCAGATTCTTACTATGCCATGCAACTCCTGGCATTCTGCTTTTTCTGTATTCTTCCATCTTCAGTTCAAGCCTCCTACCCCACTGAAGGCTCAGCTCTTCCCTCAGTTCTAGGGACAGATGGCAGGAGCCCCAGGTTAGCATCCAGGTGGTGCTAAGCCTGTGCGGGGTCTTGGAAAGAGCATAGAATGTGAGTTGTCTGCGTTGCCGCTCATTAGTGAGGGACTTTCGGCAAGTTATGAACTCTTTCTCAACCTCAGTTGTTTCCTCTTTAAAATGGAATAAAAGGGCCAGCAGGTGGTGTGGTGGCTAAGGCAGCTGGATTCTCATATGGCTGACTGTGGTTCAAGTCCTGGACCCATTGGCTTAAAAATCACACTGGGCACGTGTGTGTGTGCCTAAGATCCTGAGAGGAGTACAGAGGAGAAGGGGTTGTGGCATGTCTATCCCCCAGGAGGTGATTCTCATTTTCTCTTGCTCTGTATTTCTCTCTCTCTCCTCTCTGGTGAATGGTCATGCCCCATGGCAAAAACCTAAAAATAGTTTGAAAAAAGAAGGGAATAGTAATTCCTGCCATGCAAACTAGTGAGGATTATGTGAGGAGGCATACAGAGTCCTCTGCAATAACAGCTGACACATGGATCATGCATATCAAATATTAACTTCTTTAGTTTTCTTATCTCTGGCCTCAACACTATTTCTCAAACTCCAGTTCTGGGAACAAATCCTTGTCTGTTGCCCTTGGTTTGAATCTCTGTCTCAGTTTTTCACCAACCTATTGTCCTTGCCAGGATCTGTCTCTCCTCTCCTCTCTTCTCCTCTCCTCTCTTCCTTACCTTCACTCCTACTCCTATCTTTCCACCTTTTGTCTCCTCTTCTGTATTCAGTTTTATGGTTAGAGGTCCACCACACAGTGGCAGATTTCCCAGTTGCTTGCCTGCAGAGCTTTCTAATTTTTGAGATTCCCAATTGCATTTACTACTCTTTTAATGGTCATGACATCCTTGATTGCTACTGCTTGCCTCGCCTACCCTGCTATTTGTCACATAATTCTGTGGATGCTGAGTTAAAGCTGGCTTTCTCTTGTCACTTGTCATTGGGTCCTTATTTCTACTTCTTCTCTTCCCACTCCAGTGATTATATCTGGTTTCAGTTTCTGGAGGTTAACCTTCTTGTGCTAGATAGTGTCTTCAGATAACCTCTTGGGTTTTGCTGCTTAAAGTGTGATGTGCTGGCATCACCAGGAGCTTATTATACATGAGAATTCACTGAATCAGAATCTGGCTTTTAACAAGACCCTAAGGTGACTCATACACACATGAAAGTTTAAAAAAAAACATTGTGTAAGGAAATGTGGCTAGGTCAGAAAATACTTAGGTGGTATGGGGCAAAATCTATTCACTTTCCTCTTCGTGCATTTCCAGAGACATGTATGGCTGCTTCCTAACATGGCTGGTTGGCACTTCTATCAAAAAGACTGAAATGTGGGATTCTGTGTCTTTTCATTCAGGGCATGGATTTAGTGTTCTGGGAATGAAGTCTAGATTGTGTCAGGATGCAGATAAATGAAAATTCTGGCAGTCTAAATATTTGAAGAAATTCTAAGACTTTTCTACTTGCTTCTGAAACAAATCAAATGAAGAGAGTCTGCATTGATGAACTGCATGGTAAAAAGAAAGAATTCTTGAAGTCCATTTAAAAAAAATCTATAGCTTTCCCCTTTTCCTACCACAGCCTTTCCAAATCTCCCTTCCACTGATTCCTTTGGAACCAACTCCCAAGTTCAGAGCAGAGCTTGGTGGTTGTTGGGAATCTATGGGGAGAGCTTTGAGAAATGGCAGTATTTTTAGTGACATGCCTAAACTAGTCATCTTCCCTCCTAATGTTCTTCCCTCTGAATGTGTCTTTGTGATATTGGGGTATTATAATTGTTATTTTATTTCATTTATTCAAATACACCAAACCTCATATTTTCCCCTTTTTAAAAGTTCAGAGGGAGTTGGCAGGTGGCATGGTGGTTAGGGCACTAGACTCCCACATGGCTGACCATAGTTTGAGTCTCAGAACTGGTGGCTTTCTCACTTTCTTTCTCTCTCTCTCTGGTCAAATTAAAATAATAATAATAATAAATTAAATTAGATAATTCTTTAAAAGAATAAAAGTTCTGAGAGCTATATACAAGAACTATTGTAAAATAATAACAACAACAAAACCCACTAAATCAATCAATCCACAGTGAAATGAAGAAACAGGCTTAAAGATCTTGTCATGAAAATTAGGTATAGGCTGTGAGTGAAGCTGAAAGACCCAGGTGGTTCCTGCAGCCAAACTGTCCCACACCACCTCACCTTCACTTATATTGTCATTAGGTGACTGAAGAATCCCCATGGCCTGCCTCTCTTCTTGGTTTTGAACACACAGATGGTCCCCATTTCTGATGGAGCATCTAATGAACATGGCTTTTCCATTCTTTGTGCTGATATCAGTTTGACCTGGTCCTGTCCTATCAGCACAACTGAGTCTGTCATCATCTGGTGAATATGATGAGCTTCATGAAATGTACAAAGGTAATGTGTGGTTTTTCTTCAGATGTGACAGGGTATGAAAGTTGGGGTAGAAGAGAGTGCTTAAAGGCATTAAAAATAAATAAGAAGATTAGAAAGAGTCCTCTCCTGTAAGAACAGAAAGGGCTAAAGGTGATTGGCTAGGAAGGTTGAAAATGCCCCAAACTGCTTAATAAATCAAGACATGATAGCACTTAGAGTTAAGTGGAATGGTAAATAATGTCTTGCTTTTTGAGGATAGCAGTGGTTAAAACACAGTAAGTTAAATTTAGACTCAGATAGGATTTTTATTTTCTTTTAAAAAATATTTATTTATTTAATTCCATTTGTTATTTTTATTTTTTTTAATTTGACCAGAGACAGAGAGAGAAAAAGGGAAAGTGAGAAAGCAAGTCCTCAGGTCTGGGACTCAGATCGTGGTCGACCATGTGGGAATCCAGTGCCTTTAACCACCACACCACCTACTGGCCCCGGACAGGATTTTTCTAAAACTGTAGTGAAAGCACAGTGACTATCACTTGGCTTTAAAATATACCATCAGGAAAATATTTGATGGTGTGGCCACATCTTGAAAAACATGCTACATGAATTTTTCAAAAGTAAATAGTGATGACTTAAAAGTTGCATGCTCTTCAGAAAAGATTGCCAGTGTTTAAATGCCACAAGATACCCACATGTATCATTTCTTCTTCCCTGCAGGAACTGAGGGAAGTGAATCCATCCCTATTGCAATCAAGTACTTGTGTTCAGCGGTTAGCTATAAGAGAATAAGAAGTTCACAATGAGTAGATAGAGTCCAGTCCATGCTATGTGGCAGCCAACTTTAGCTGGCTAGGGGAATAACAATGGACAAAGTTAGAAATCAAAGCTCAGTTTCTGGCAGCATAGAAACATCATATTAGGCAGACACACTCCTATTCATGGCATCAAAACCAGTCTACACAGCAGAGGTTTCTAGAGGTCCCTGGACCATTAGCATCAGCGTCTCCTGGGAACTTGTTAGAAATGCAGATTCTCAGGCCTCACCTTGACTTGCTGAATCAGAAACTTTGGGGGTAGGGCCCAGGGACCAGTACTTTAAGACATCCCAGTGATGTGAACCCCTACTAGTTTGAGAACATTGCATTAGTGATGTTTGAGGATGGGGTGTGCTACAGTGGAATATGCTTTCCTTCCCTTGCCAGGTCTGTGGAGCCAAGCCTGAGTTTCCTTTCCAGCTTTCCCATCGCTAGCTATGTGACCTTGGCAAGTCCTCAGCCTACTGAACCTCAATATTTCTCTTCTACAAAATGAAGATTGTCTCCTTTTCTCACAGATCTGTTGGGGGGCAAGTGAGATAATGTAAGTTCATGTTTATGCAGGTGCTCAGGAAATATTGGTGCTTTTACTCTTCCCTTCTCTTAAGCTGTGTTCCTGCTGCAAATCAGGAGGTAAGATTTATCAATATTTGTGGAAAGTTAAGAGCATGTTCACATGCTCATAGACACTACACAGTGAAAGTCAGATGTTTTGTATCATGGCCTACCTGATGTCTAGACTGGCACAGTCCAATACAAGAGCCACTGGCCACATATGGTCTTTGAGTACTTGAAATGCACCTGGCATGAACTGCTGCAAGTCTAAAACACACGCTGAATTTTTAAGACTTATTATGGGTCTGGCTGTGATGGTGCAGTCAGCAGTGTGCTGGACTGCAGTGCTGGAAGCCACAAGGTTAATCATGGGTTTGGATTCTGGCCTGGTGAACCTGAATTGTGTAGGGGTGTGTGGGTGTATGTGTTCCCAAGATCCTGACAGGGTTCAGGGCTAGGGAAAGAGGCTCAGAGCATAACAAGACTCCATTGACGATGGCTCTCTCTCTCGCATGTAGGCATGCACACATGCACACACACATATTATCTATTTAATATAAATTAATTTATAGTTTTCAATATTGATTAGATGTTAAAATTTTGGATATATGGGTTACATATAATATTAAAATTAGTTTCGCTTAAAAAAACTATTAAAAATCTGGCTATTGGAAGTGTAAAAGTACGTAAGTAGTTCACATTACATTCCAATTGGATAGTGCGAGTCTAGGCAGCCTGAGGTTAACTATATTATTCTAATTCCAAACCCAAAGAACAAAGAATGAGCTTTCTGATAAAAATTGCCCATTAGCTTCTTGGCTACAAAATTTACAGTCTCTGTGATTGCCCCTCACTATCATCTTGGCAGCATTTTGTAGCTGCAAAGGATTCTGCAATCTTTTCATCGGTTATTCACAACATAGGCTATGAGGCAGGTCACTGCTGCTAAATTGTGAGGCTCATTAAAGCCATTTTCATCATTCAAAGGCCAGCAGGGGCCTCCACAGACATATACCTTCACATTGTGGTGAAATTGGATCACAAAGGGATGCAAATGTCTACAAACCAGAGGCTGGGGTGGGGAGCACATGCAACTATGGCATTAACCCAGTAACTGGGACTTGTTAATGAGGTCCACTCCTAAGAGAAGTTCACTGAGTAATAACCTCCCAATTCATTTGCATTGTTCCCCTCCCCTCTCCCACATTTTGTTTTACTACAGGAAAACTCTAGGAGTTTAACTCTCAGACATTTTAAAAGGCCAGTTTTCAAAAATGAGAGTTCTTTAAGTATCAGCCCACTCTATCTTCTCTTGTTTAACAAAGACAATGAAAAGCATTTCCCTCAGTTGTCTATCCTCAGCTTGATTGAAAAACCCCTGCAGGAAATCACCTGTCAATCAAATATATTACAGAGAGAAACATTCATAGAATTACCTGAGTTTAGATGTTTTAAGTGACAATTTCTTATTTGCATCTCTTAAATTATTCAAAATAATACAAATCTGCTCTAATCTTTAAAAGGATTTTAGGACTACGAGAAGTTGGCACCTCCTATTTTTAAGAATTCCTTTTTTTTTTAAAAAAAGTTAACTCTTATGGGGGACTTGGAGAGTGTTGTAATAAAAAGAAGCCCCTCAGTGTGAAGACTTTGGACCAGTTACAGGCATCTGTCTCATAGCTTGTTTGGGTAATGCTTCCTTTGAAAAGCAACCAGTTAACTTTTGAATGAGTCAGGTAGTAAAGACAGACAATTCTATGCCCCCAAAAATTACATGAGAATTATCATTCTCTCATTTCAGTATTTTTGTTTGTTTTTGGTAGGGTGCTGAAAGTTCCCAGTTAAATTCAAATAATTCTAAATGCCAGGCACCATATCAGAGATTTCAGAGCAGCATAAGATTGATCCAAAAGCTGTGGACTCGCAAATTTTACCAAAAATCTAAGCTGTTCCTCAGCTCCAGGACTGCCTGCGATTTGTGTTTGCCCTTACAAATGGAGTTTATCCTCACAAATTGGTGTTCTAAATTTTTTGCCAAGAACCTAATTAAAAAATTGATCATATTAAAAAAAAGGCAAAAGGCATTTTAAAATTTAATTTGTAGCAGCAGAAAAAGAGACACTACATACTCTAGTAAAAAAAAAAGTCACTAGAATCTGTACTTGATATTCAAATCAAGACTTCTATTTGAATGAATGAATGCTTCTCTGAAAGGTTCTGGATTCCAGAAAGGTGTGTTATTTTGTTTTTCCAATCTTCCCAGACTCACTACTTATCCAGCTGTCTACCTCCTTAATGACAGATTTCTACCCCATCCTCCACCTCAAGTCCTAGTCCTATAGCAAGACTTATCTAACCTTAGTTACCAACTGATTTATTAAAGGTAATACCACACTAGGGACCTGCAGATGGCATAATGGTTATGTCACTGGACTCCCACATGGTCGACCACGGTTTAGGTCTCGGACCTGATTTGCTTTCTCACTTTCCCACTCTCTCTTTGTCCCTCTCTGGTCAAATTTAAATAAATAAATAAGATAAAGTTTTATTTTATTTTTTTATTTTTTTAAAGGTAATACCACACTAGTCGTTCGAGCTTCTGCCATAATCTATGTAGATATTTGTGTGTGTGTGTGTGTGTGTGTGTGACAAAGAGAGGGAGAGAGAGAGAGAGAGTGTGAGAGTGTGAGCGCTGACTGGGCCTGCTTTTTTTTTTTTTTTTTTTTGGAGAGGTTTTTTGCTATAGGGCGCGTGCGCTCACCAGACAGACAGAGAGAGACATAGAGACAGAAAGCAAGAAATCACCCCCCAGGGGGGATGGTCACGCCGCAATCCCTTCTCCTCCATTCTCCTCTCGGGATCTTGGGCACGCACGCACACGCGCCCGATGTGAGTTGTAAGCCACCGGGTCCGAGACGCGAACCGCAGTCGACTACGTGGGAGTCCAGCGACATAGCCATTACACTAACTGCTGGTTCCCTGGGCCTGCTTTTTGTAGTGTCATACATTCTGCTTTCCTGCCTCCCTAGCTAGGCTGCATGAATGGCCCCAATTCTATACCCTTCCTTGTACCCAAGTCCTTTGTCATGCCACTTTGTGGTGCCCACTCCCTGTTGGAGTGGTATATAGCCATGTGACTAACTTTGACCAGTTGTGAATGTGACACAGCAGAGACTGCCAAAGTCCTTACACTGTTGGGCTTGACTGTTCTGTGTCCCTCTTACCACTAGGAAAACATATTAATCTATTAGTTCTAGGAAGAAGAGAAGAGACCTGTGGAGCAGAGCCACCCCAGGCAAGTCTAGCCCACCACTCAGGCAACCCACAGACACGAGAGGAATAAGAAATGGCTGTCTTTGGTCACTGAGTGTGGCAGTGGTTTGTACACAGCAACAGCCAACTGCCACACTCCCTTCTCGCACACCACCATTGACCCCAGAGTCTCCCCTTCTCTACTCCTTAGACTTCTTTCTCTTTCACCTCACTCAGCCCTAGTACCTCATGGCAAAACGTTGGACCTTCTATGGCACTGGGGAAGTGAAAGAAAATATAAGGACAGGAAATCAGGGCAAAAGAGAGATGACTCTGCTGATACCAGCTATGAGAACCCTATGGGAAAGATGGAAAGCTTAACCATCCCCATGCTCATTCTACTCCTGAATCAATTCTCACATATCCTTCCCTCTCAGCCCTTATTTCCTATCCTCAATTCTTTATGTTCCCACTATTTATCTGAGGCTAGGGTTTTATTATAATTATTAACCTCTATTGACTATTCGCTCTATATTAAGCAGAGCTACGTGCTTTACTCGGGCTATGTATTTAAAATTGCCCACTATGGTGCTGTAAGATAGATAATATGATCTATATTTTACACATGAAGGTTAGGAGACATCAAGCAACTTGCCCATATCCACAGCTAGTAAGTGACGACGCTGAGGTTCTAATCCAGGCAGACTAGTGAGAAAGCCTGCACTTGACCTTACACCACAACACCCCTTCTTGCTGAATCCTTTTCCTCTCATTTCCCATGGTTACTCTCCTCTACCAGCACCCATATGGGTACATATTTTTCATTTTAACATATTTTTGTACAGTGTGGATGGTTATTTGATATACATTCTTTTTGATGTACATAAGTGATATTTTATTTCCTATGTTATTCTGTTTCTTTTTTTCACTGAACTTTTTTTTGAAGAACCTATGTTGCTATGTGTTTATTTAATTGGTTGCCTCTTAACTGCTACATAATGCTTCATGCATTTTACTCACTAAAAATTGCTTATACACTCTTCTGTAATGAACAGCCAGATTTCCACAAGTAATGCTTCGGTGAGCTCCCTCCTGTATGGCCTCGTATGGCCCTAGTGAGAACTTCCCAGCTATAAGTCCAGGAGCAAAATTGTAGGCCATAGGAATGCTTATCAGTTAGAGTAGATTGCTCTCCATAATTACTTACTTTACCACTGGTAAGCAAATCCCTGCCTATTGTCCTGTCTAAATTCTGCCAGCCTAAAAGGTGAAAACTGATAATTCACTGTTTTAACTTGCATTTCTCCAATTATGAATTATTTGGGACAGTTCTTTATATGCTGGTTGTGTTTTTGAGTTTCCTCTTCCACAGATTAACCGTTTACATTCTGGGCATTTTGTACTTATTGATTTGTAGGAATTTCTTGCCTATCCCAAATATATTTTAAGATACATATCTCTTTGTTTTAAGAAGATTTTAAAATTACATTCTTAATTTCTTCAGTAGTTCTAAAAATCATTCAGGAGCATGTTATTTGGTTTCAATGTATTTGCATATTCTCAAAAGTTATTCTTGTTGATTTCTAGTTTCATACCACTGTGGTTGGAAAAGATACTGCATATTCTTTCTATTTTTTAAAATTTGTGAAAATTTGTCTCTGCTTGACAAACACCCAATGTCCTTACTCAGCAGTGAAAGATAAAGGACTCAATATCATAGAAATAGAAAGAGTAATGGTTGGTACTAGAAGCTGCAAGAGGTGTGTGGTTCAGGAAAAATTAAATTGATTAACAGACACAAAAGCACATATAAACAAGTGGAATCAGTTATGGAACAGTATGCCACAGAAGAATAGAAGGCCTCATTGACAATTCAATATATAGTTCTCCAAAGAAAACCAGTAGAATGAATCACAGATGTGCACAACATAATGTAATGTTAAAAGATGAAAGTAGTAAATATGTTTATATCCTTGATTTGACTATGACACACTGTATATATGTGAAAAACCATATACCCCACAAATACATACAATGATTATATGTAACTCAGAAACTACAAAAAAAGAGTATTCGTGGTAAATATTCTTGCAAAAGTTTGATAGCTACTACCTGAAAATTATGATTTGAATACTATTGTTATATAAAAATCAGTAGCATTTATGTACACCAATAACAAACCAGCTGAAAGAGAAACCAAGAAAGCAATCCCATTTACAATAGTTACAAAAAAAACCCCTAGAAATAAACTTAACCAAGAAGGTGAAAGATCTCTACAACAAAATTGTAAAACACTAATTAAAGAAATTGAAGAACTTTAAAAATGGAAAAACCTCCCTTGTTTATAAATTGGATGAAACAATGTTGTTAAAATGTTGATACTACTAAAAGCAATACAGATTCAATGCTATCCCTATGAAAATACCAATGGTGGGACCAGCAGATGGCATAATGGTTTCATTGATGGGCTCCCATACAGTTGATTGTGGCTTGAGTTCTGGACCTAGCAGCTTCAAATTCACACTGGCACATGTGCATGCATATCCAAATCCCTAGAGGAGAATGGAGAAGAAGGGATTGTGGCATAACCATCCCCTTGGAGGTGACTTCTCACTTTCTGTCTCTCTGGCTAGTGCATGTGCCTTATAGCAAAATTCTCTCTCTCAAAACAAACAAACAATAACAAACAAAACCAATTGTGTTGTTCACAAAAATGGAAAAGACAATCATAAAATTTGTATGCAATCATGAACGACCCCAATAGCCAAAGCATGAATGAAGTTGGAGGCATCACATTGCCTAACTTAAAATATACCACAAAGGTACAATAATAAAAACTGTATCGTACTGGCACACGGCAGACACATAGACCAATGGAACAGACTAGAGAATCCAGAAACAAATCTGTGAAGATAATCAACTGATTTTTGACAAAGGTGCCAAAAACATTAATTGAGGGAAAGGATAGTTTCTTCAATAAATGATGCTGGGAAAATTAGATGAGCATATGCAGAAGAAAGAAAATAGACCTCTATCTCTCACTGCATAAAAATTAATTCAAAATGAATCAAAGATTTAAACATAAGACCCCAAATTGATTAAATTACTAGAAGAAAACAGGAGAAATGCTTCAGGACATTGGTATAGGCAAAGACATTTTGAAGACCTCAAAAGCATGGGCAATAACAACAAAAATAGTCAAATGGGTTAACATCAAACTAAAAAGCTTCTGCACAGCAAAGGAAATACTTGACAGAGGGCATAGACAACCTACAGAATGGCGGAAATATCTGTAGATTATATAGTCAACAAGGGATTAAGAACCGGACTATACAAGGATCTTAAATAGTTCACCAGTAAAAATACAAATATCTCATTAAAAATGATCCACACAGTCCTTGAAAGAAGACAGATTGCCAAGAAGTGCATGGAAAAAAAGCTAAACATCACTAATTATCAAGGAAGTACAAATTAAAACCACAATTAGGTATTATCTCACCACAGTTAGGATGGCTTTTATGAAAACAACAACAACAACAACAACAACAACAAGTGCTGTCTAGGTAATGGAGAAAGGGTAACTCATGTATTGTTTTTGAGAATGTGAATTGGTATCATAATGGAAAACACTATGGAGGGGCCTCAAAAATAGAACTACCTTATAATTCAGTAATCCCTTTAATGATTGTATACCTAAAAGAAAGGAAATCAGCATATCAAAGATATATTGGCACTTCCATGTTTATTGCAACACTAATCACAATAGATAAAAGATGATATTAATGTAAATGTTTAATAACTGACAAAAGGATAAAGAAAATGAAATGCATATTCACAATAGAATAATATTCAGCCTTGAAAAAGGATAAAAACTTGTTATCTGTCATAACATGGACAAACCTAGGGGAAATAATACTAAGTGAAATAAACTAGGCACTGAAAGGCAAATAATGTATGTTATCTCTCATGAATGGAAACTAAAAGATCTGATCACATCAAGTGGAGGGCAAAATGGAGGATACCAGAAGCTGGGAAGGGGAGGTCGGGGATAGAGAGAACCTAGTTAACAGATATATGTGCAAGTGGATAAGTGGAAGGAGTTCTAAGTATTAAAGCACAGTAGAGTAACTATAGTTGGTGGCAATTCCATGTATACTTCAAAATAACTAGAAGAGAGGATTTCAAATGTTTACAATACAAAGTAATGATAAATGCTTGAGATGGTGAGTATATTTATTGCACTGATTTAATTTATACATTACATTCATATAGTGAAAAATCATAGTATACTCCATAAATATATACAACTCTTATACAAGAGGACTTCAAAAATTAATTGAAAAGTAGAATTAAACTATGAGTTTATTTTGGGGCAAAAAATTTAAAAATAATCTATGCAAAGTTTTTTTCACATATGTATTTTCCATGAATTTTCTGAAGACCTTGTAGGTCAATTAAAAAGTGTAAGAGTAGGGGCTGGCAGGTGGCAGGATAGTTAAGGTGCTGGATTCCCACATGACTGACCACAATCTGAGTCCTGGACCTGGTAGTTTGCTTTCTCACTCTCCCTCTATCTCTGTCTCCCTCTGTTCAAATTAAAAATAATAATAATGATGAATAAAATAAATAAAATAATTCTTTTAAAAATTTAATTAAAAATATTGATAAAGCATTACTGCAGGTGTTATTGAGAATGTGTGAATTAGTGAGGGAAGGCATAACTTCAGAGTACAGTCTAAGAGAGAGCCAGAGAGAAATATGTTTTTGAGTAATGGGAGAAGAGTCCACCAGAATTTAACTTCTAATAAAAATGTTATTACTTATATTTGTTTGACATGTGGCTTTTATTTGCCATGTTTATGGTGAGGAAAATAAGCATGTATCCTGACCAAAATGCAGGGATCTACTAGCCTAGTAGCACCAAATGTTTTATTACCTGTGATGGGACTAAAGTGATTGTATTCTCATACATTAAGAAGATTCTTGGGGCCAGCAAGTCAGCATGGTGGTTAAGGGTGCTGGACTCCCATGTGGCCGACTGTGGTTCGAGTCCTGGACCTGGCGTCTTACTTTCTCTCTCTCTCTCTCTCTCTCTCTTACTCTGTCCCTCTCTGGTCAAATTAAAATAAATGAATGAATGAATGAATGAATAAATAAATAAATAAAACAATTACAAAAAAAAAGATTCTTGTCTTTATTATTTTTGCCTTGGCAGAACCTCTAGCCTCCATTACTTCAAAGGATACCTCTCACAGACATTTTTAAGGCTTGAGTTTGTCTCTTATCTGTCTAGCAACACAGTGAATAATTCTTAACTGGTTTGAAAAAGGGTAACATGGTGAGCCACATTTCCATCAGGGGGGTGAGGGCTTTCCTTGCTGCCTGTCACCGAACTTCCACAGACAGCTATACAATGCGAGCTCTGAGACAGCTAACAGAGTAAGGAATAAATGCTGTAAAGAAGAAAGCTTTTTGTCTTTTTTCCATTTAAGATATGGGTGTATATGGGACAGTTACAAAAACAAAACAAAACAAAAATCACAACCAATAAAAAAAATAACCTTCATCAGTCTTATATTTAATAATATATATATAGCTATCAAATGAAAAAATTATATTCAACCATGTGGAGAAAGAAATGTTTAGATCTTAATGAGGCCTCCATTATGACTCAGTGTCTTTAACACAAAGAGAGACTGCAGCGTAAGATAGTTAGGGGCACGAACCCTGCACCATGCAAATTACATACTATGTAAGTGCTAAGTAAAATTGAAGCACCAATAATATTGACAGTTCAAACCTGTTATGAACTCTATGCACTCTCTATTCTATTTTCTCAAAATCTCAATGAGGCAGATTCTATTAAGGTCTTTACAGATGAGGACACTTAGGTTTGTCCAAGTTCACAGAACTAGTAGTGACACAAATCAGTTTCCTAAGGCCGCAAAGAGCTCTGTTTTCAAAAAAGGAAGCAACAGAATTATACAGAGAGATGACTATTTAGCTTACTATTGAATGAAACTTAACTGTATGTTGTAGGTTACCTATCAATTTCTAATTGTACTAATTCACACTGGTGAATTATTTCCCTTCTCTGTGCTTTAGCTTTCTCATCTGTAAGTGAAAGGGGGGTGGTGAATCCTTTGGTCCTTGACCCTGGCTGCATATTAGAACCCTTTAGGGAGTTTCTTACACCCAGAACCATTTCATGTCAATCAAATTAGTCTCCGGGGTGAGGCCCCAGCACTGCAATATTTTTAGATGCTTCCTAGGGGCTTTTAGGCTCTAAACGTCCTCACTCTGTCATCCCATTTCAACTTTCCTTTAACAGGCTTCCAATAACGATTAGAGAGTTGGCTTTATTACCCCACATTTGAAGAGTTTTTAAGCTCTTCCTTCTTTAAGACTTCCTCCAGACTGAACAAAAAAAGATACAGATAACTCATTCTTCTAGAAGACTTTCCTGATAAAGTGACATCAAAATAGCTTCACTTGCTACCATGTGCTGATCTACATAGCATTGCGGGATCCCACTAAATAACATGAGGAAAGATTGACAGTTTCATTTCTCCCACCTGAACAATCAGAGGATTGTCAACTGCATTTCTCCTACCTAGTTTGTTTTGCACGTTGGCACCAAAAGGCCAGTTTCTGGTGAGAAATTATTAGGCTAGCAGACAGAGTTTGCTCATGTAGCTTCTTCTGGGCTTGTCACCTTTTCCTGGGCAAAGAACAATTATTTTAGGCTTACTTTCCAGAAGCCTCCCCGTTATGAGGGCTCTGGGTCAGGGCCCTCCTTTCAGAGAATGCTGCAAGCTTCACCTGCCTTGGCTTCTCTCCAGTGACCTGCCTGTCTAATGGTTCTGTCAGAACATATGTTGGGGTGGTTGACACTAATACCACAGCTACTTTTCTTCCTGGCTGAATTCTGCCCTCTAGATCTTTTGACAATGTCACCACTCTCGTTTTTTTGTGGGTTTTGACAGCACATTGACTTGCAGACAGCATTGTATAGTAGTTGACAAAATTCTCATTTTACTTCCTGATTATTCCAGGCACATCATCAAAGGTGACATGGTCAAGCTAAGTTAGAAAGAGGATAACAACTCAGGGCAAACTAATTTTTCTCCCCACTAATTTGAGGTTCTGATGATGTGTACAGTAAATTAGGAAGAAAAATATCAGTGAAATGTGGAAAGATAGCATTTGCCGACTACCAGCTGGCCAACTATAAAGGCATGGTTCAAGAGTGATTACATTGACTGTTGCAAGTGATTTTTCCCCCAAAGTTTCTCGAGTTTAGATTTTGAATAGGCTGCTCTAAAACGAATGCTGTGAGCAATAAGAGAAGACTCTTTACCTCTCCCATCATTTGTACTTGTCCTTACTCCACAACACATCTATCGTATTTTTCATTTTTCATGGTTGTTTCCTCTTTCATTTTATTTAATACTAGAAGACTCACTGAAGTTTTTTTGCAGGCTGATTTTTAAAAAGCTTCCAAGCAGACTAAACCTTGTCTGTCCATTTGTCCTTGGGAAACAGTCTTTGCTTATTACAGCATCATCCTTCACTGCTGCCATACAGACATGGCACTAACAAGGTGCCCTCATAAAGCCATGGATACCAGAGTGGGATTGGACCTCAGAAATATAATCTAGTATCTATAACACTAAATGTTAGTCCCAAAGAGACTTAGAGCAAACCATGAACTACTCAGTTTTGAACTCTCAGTGCCTAGGTTTGACATGCATTAAGCATGTAAGGAACATCTACCATGCTCAATTGAATGCCATAATTTTGCCCATTTCTCGGCACACAGTAAGTGCACAGTACTTTTTGCAGCTATTGGGACTATTGAAAGGTCTACAGAGGTGTGGTGGCTTGTTGAAAATGGCAGAGTTGTAGTATACTGTTCTAACATATTGTTCCTTGATCTTTTAAAAATGTACCTGTGGGTACACCAGCAAGTGGTGTAGTGGTTAAGGCGCTGGAATCCCACATGGTCAACCATGGTTTGAGTCCCAGGCCTGGCAGCTTGAGACTCTCACCGGGTGTGTGTGCAAGCATGTCCAAAATTCTTAGAGGAGAATAGAGAATGGATGTGTTGTGGCCACCCGCCCCACCCCAGGGGGTTGATTTCTCACTTTCTTTCTCTCTATCTCTCTGTCTTTCTGGTGAGTGCATGCACCCTATAGCAAAAATCTCTCCAAAAATAAATGAATAAATACAAATAAAATAAAATGTATCTCTATGTCAGGTAATGGGCAGGCAAGTTAATTTTGCTTCACAGGACAGAAGAAATGTTAAATGGAGACACTAATTATTTACATAATGTTTTTCATTAAAGGATTCAATAAAAACAATAATGAGGGACACAATTTATTAAGTTACTTACTATGTCCCATAACACTGGAGATATATGAATAAGAAATAGCCATTGCTCTCAATAATCTTAAGCGTTGGAGCCAGGTGGTGACAGTAGTAATGCAACTGAACCCACATGGGAAAGGTCCTAGGTTCATGTCTTGGAACCCCCTTGAGCATGCATGTGGCTGCCTGGGGATGGACGGCAGCTTGAAGAGATGTTGAGGGTACCCCTCTCTTATGAAAACAAACAACAACAACACAAAACAAATGAAAAACTTTAACAACAACAGCTGAAACAAAATAGAAAACCAAATCTGAGCAGGAAAGCAGAAGTCCAAGGAGATGAACTAGAATGAAAGTCAAGAACATGAGTGTTTCACTTAGTAGCTGTTTTCTGGATAGGGCACATAGCAAAGAAATAGACTCTAAGAAGGACAAGAGATGCTAGAAAGGTTCATTGTTGGCAAATAAACTAGGTCAAACAGTAAGACAATGATCTTATATATTCTTTTGTTATATTTATGGGGGTGAAAAAGCTTTAAGAGGTATGTTTGTGGTCTGGGACCAGCAGATGGTGTAATGGTCACTGGACCAGGTGGCAGGTCTCAGACCTGGTGGCAGGGACTCACACCAGGTGCATGTGCATACATGCCCAAAATCTGGAGAGGAGAATAGAGTAGAAGGGATTGCAGTGTGGCCATCCCTTGTAGGAGGTGATTTCTCACCTTCTCTTTCACGGTCTCTATCTCTCTCTGGTGAGTGCACATGCTCTATAGCAAAAATCACTCTCTAAAAGAAAGAAAAAAAGAGAGGTGTATTTGTGGTCTAAAGTTTAAATGATTATGTGGATGAAAAAACTAGGATGATTAGGTTTGTCCTGAAATAAACAGTTTAATGGGTGAGTTTGTATTACATGTTAAAATGAAAACAGCAAATTTAGAAAAAGAAACTTGATCTCTAATTTACTCTGCATAGTAAGGTATCTTCCAAAGCTAATTAGATTTGAAATTTGACTCAGTGTTTCTTTCTTTTTTTTTTTTTTTTTTTTTAATTTCTTTCTTTCAGTTTTGGCTATAGAGTGTATGCACTTGCCAGAGTGAGGTGTGTGTGTGTGTGTGTGTGTGTGTGTGTGTGTGTGAGAGAGATAGAGAAAGAAAACACCCTTCCCCTCCCACCCCACTCCCCACCGGGGAACGGCCACACTGCAATCAGTCCTTCTCCAGTCTCTTCTTGGGATTTCAGGCACGCATGCATATGTGCCTGGCGCGATATTCAAGCTACAAGCTCTGGGACTCAAACCCTCAGCCAGGTGGGATTCAGTGCGTTAACCTCTGTGCCACCTGGCTCTAACTCAGTATTATAAAATAAAAAATAATTGGCCATAGATAGGTAACTTAGAAATAAGAAATACAATCCATGAATGTTGATGGTGTCTCAGAAAGGCTATTTTCAGGTCTCATGACCTTCCAGCTAAGTGAGAGAAGGAACGAGGTGGAGGGTGAAGCTGGTATGTTTTTTTTTTTTTTTTTTTTTGGAGAGGTTTTTGCTATAGGGTGCGTGCGCTCGCCAGACAGACAGAGAGAGACAGAGAGATAGAAAGCAGGAAATCACCCCCCAGGGGGGATGGCCACGCCGCAATCCCTTCTCCTCCATTCTCCTCTCGGGATCTTGGGCATGCACGCACACGCGCCCGGCGTGAGTTTAAGCCGCCGGGTCCGGGACTCGAACTGCAGTCGACTACGTGGGAGTTCAGCGACATAGCCATTACTCTAACTGCTGGTCCCAAGCTGGTATGTTTTAACCTAACTGAAAGCCTTTTTTTTTTTTTAAGAGAGATTTTTGCTATAGAGCATGTGTGCTTGCCAGAGAGACAGAGAGAGGCAGAGAGACAGAAAGCGAGAAATCACCCTCCTGGAGGGTGATTTCCTCCATTCTCCTCCATTCTCCTTTTGGAATATTGGGCATGCAACTGGCCTGAGTTTTAAACTGCTGGGTCCGGGACTTGAACTGCAGTTGATTATGTGTGAGTCCAGTGATGTAACCATTATGCCATCTGCTGGTCCCCCTGAAATACTTCCTTTAATTTTCCTAGAAATTTGATTGAACATTTACTGGCAGGGCTAAATATTGGACATCATCACTTAGTTGTCTAAAGCTTCTTTCTTAATTTATTTTTAAATATAAAATCCCCTTTCCATGTCTGGAAAGACATTAAGGAGAAAAATAGAGAGGCAAGGCATTTATGGGACAAAGATATGGGCATAATCTGCTGAAGATAATGTATATAGTATTCTTAACTGGACTGGTAAAAAATGTATAGATATTGGAATATTCACTTTGCAAGCTAAGTGACATAGTGATTGAATATATAAAAGGAATTGAAATAAAAAAATATATAAAATAAAAATAAAATCCCCTTTCTCCTATTCTCTATTCGACAGTCCTTATCTCAGGGACTAAAAGATCGCTGAAATGTCAAGATGATTTTTGGCTACTGAAGTAGAGTACATACCGGTGGAGCATGTGACAGCCATTCCAAGTTAGCATTGTCTTTGCTCTCAAATTCTGAAACTGTTCCTGACAGGAAGCCAACTAACATGGGAAGGCTTTGAGAAAAATCCCTACTTTTAGGGTCTCATTGGAGACTGAATACTGGTTGAAGAGAGAGCTCTTTGAGCACAACATGTATATATTGCTGAATTCATCAGGTTGAGTGGACTACAGTCAATCTCTTGAGTTTAGATGTTCTCCAAGTTCCTGCTACATGTGGAAGGTGAATTGGAGAAGATGCTCTCCAGTAACAAATTTCATGTGTCTCCTGTAAAATTCTCTTCCCCTCACTGTACCTTTGGCTGTTCCCTCTCTCTTCTTCCTCCCTGCCAGTGATGGTGCTCTTCCCTAGTTCCTTGGGCAAATGCCCAACAAGTCATGGGAAACTATACTGTGTGGCCAGTGTGCAGCTTCATCATCACAGATGTAATAATTATTTCTAAATAAGTCAACAGCTTAAATAAAAGAGTGGAAATAGGTGGGTATTACAAAGAGGCCCATTTCAACTTAACTGAAACAGTAAGTCTACGGCTATGAAACTGTGGAACAGAGATTAGAATAGACTCATTTATTCACTCAATAATTTGCTAATTCAATACATAATTATTGAGTACCTACGTATGCCAGGCATTATTCTAGTACAGAGGATATAATAGCAAACAAAAAAAAACCCAAAAATCTCTTCCCTTGTCTTCCCTGGGGAGAGAGATAAATAAGAATAAGAAAAAATAAAGTAAAATACATAGTGGGTTAGATGAAATAAATGTGCATGTGAAATTACAGATTAGTTGGCCAAGGAACACCTCACTCAGGTGGTGACATTTGGATAAAACCTGAGAGAGGGGAGGGGGGGTAAGCCCTATGACTTTAGGGAAGAACATTTCAGGCAGAGGGAACAGCAAATGCAAAGTCCCTGCAATGGAACCATCCTTGGTTGGTCCAAGAATCAAGAAAGTTTAGGGTACCTGTAGCAGAGGGAACAAGAGGGCAAATAACTGAGAGAAGGTCGGAGTGGCAAGGATGGAAGCAGATTCACATGGCTTTGTAAATAATGGTAAAGGACTTTGGAATTTGCACTGAGTGAGATCCTATGAAGTCACTGGAGGGCCATGAGCTGAGGAACAGCATGACCTGACTTATCTTTTCCAACATTTCACTGGCTGCTTTTGTGAGATTAGACTGAAGCCATGCAAAGGTGAAACCAATGAAGCATTCTAAGAGTCTTTTGCAATGATGCCCAAGAAAGAGGATGATGGCCTGGGCAGTATGGAAGCAGTAACCAGGGGTGAGAATTAAGAAGATTCTGGATATATATATATATATATATATATATATATATATATATATATGTATATATATATATTTTTTAAATAATTAATTTTATCATTTATTTATTTATTTTAGATTCTAAATATATTTTGAAGTAAGAAGTGACAAAATTTTTGGATAAGTCTGATGAGAGTTGTGAGAGAAAAAGAGGAGCCAGAAATGACTCAAATTTTGGCCTGAGTAGCTAGAAGGATAAAATTGTCATTGACTGAGATGGGGAAGACTGTGGAAGGAGGATTAGTGGGAGATACGAGGAGCTCAGTTTTAGAAATCCTAAGTTTGAGATAATAATTAGATATTAAAAAAAAGAAGAAATTAAGTAAGCGGTTGGGTATATGAGACCAGAGTTCATTGGAGAGGTGTTGGTGGTGGGGTTGCACTTGGGAGTTATCAGGATATGGATGTTATTTAAAGTTCTGGCAACAGATAACTTGGGAGTGATTGGAACTAGAAAAGATATTCCAGTTACAGAGTGGAAAGACAGTGAGAAATTAGCATTGGAGACTGAGCAGGAAGAGCCTCAGAGAGATAAAAGGGAAATTTGGCAAGTTCAGTTACTGGAAGCCAACTGGAGAAAATCTGAAGATGGGCAGTAGTCACCTGTGAAAGGCTGCTGATAGGTCACTATTGGAATTTAAAGCTGACCATGAAATTCAGCAATTAAGAGGTTGGGGTGACTGTGATAAGACAGTGCCTGTGAAATGCTAGGGGTGAAAACCTGAATGAAGCAGGTTCATGAAAGACAGAAAGAGAACTAGTAAGAATATAAGACAGCTCTATAAATACCTAAGGCCTGTTTCAGCTCCTAGGTTAATTTGGGCCCTTCTGAAAAGGTTATAAGATATATCCAGTTTTTTTTTTTTGGAGAGGTTTTTCACTATAGGGCGCGTGTGCTCGCCAGACAGAGAGAGAGAGAGACATAGAGACAGAAAGCGAGAAATCACCCCCCAGGGGGGATGGTCACACTGCAATCCCTTCTCCTCCATTCTCCTCTTGAGATCTTGGGCATGCATGCACACGCGCCCGGCGTGAGTTTTAAGCCACCGGGTCTGGGACGCAAACCGCGGTTGACTACGTGGGAGTCCAGTGACATAGCCATTACGCTAACTGCTGGTTCCCGAGATATATCCAGTTTTATAGAGGCACATTCTGTGATATTTTGATGACCTCAAGGACTTTGTTCAACAAAAAGTCCCATTGAGAAATAGACAATTCACTAAGTACTTCTACAAGGTTAAATTCAAAATATTGAAGCTATCCCCTCCCCTGCCGCAAGCTTCCTGATATTACATCACTAAGGTTTTTTTTTAATTTAATTAATTTATTTTTTATTTTAATAAAGTTACATAGCCAAGTAAGAGTATGGAGTTTAAAGACTACCTCCAATTCTCAAGAATATTAAACTTTTTTTTGAGAGAGAGTTTTTAAGCTATAGGGCGTTTGTGCTCACCAGAGACAAAGAAAGATAGAGAGACAGAAAGTGAGAAATCACCCCCCCAGGGGGGATGGCCATATTGCAATCACTTCTCCTCCATTGTCCTCTCTGGATTTTGGGCACACATGTTCACATGCCCAGTGTGAGTTTAAAGTTGCCGGACTGGACTCAAACCATGGTTGACTATGTGAGAGTCCACCAATATAACCATTAAGCCATCTGCTGGCCCCAGAGAATATTAAACTTTTGATTAATAGTATTTAATATTACCAAGTAAAATAAGATGACTCTTTATTTGTATTGGGCTGTCTGAGCAAGGTGAAAACAATAGAATCAGTATTTGTTAAGAATTGGTAACATGATGTGTGAAAAAATATTTGGAAATTTTGAGTAGAATGATTTGTTTAAATCCTTGATCCATTCCTTCCTAGCTGTGAAAATTTAGGCAAAATATTAAACTTTTGAGGACCTTAGTTTCTGATGCATAAAACTAGGATAATGATAAATATTTCACAAGTTTACTAAAAAGATTAAATAACGATTATATGGGAAAATACTTAGTAATACATAAAACTTATATAGGTAATATTATTTATAAATTGCTTCCACATACTTGCTTTTGCTAGACTTTCCAAACTCTATGGTGGAGGCAGGAGTAGATATTATTATTATTTTAGATTTTTGCCATAGGGTGAGTGCACTCACTGGAGAGAGAGAGAGAGAGAGAGAGAGAGAGAGAAATCACCCCTCAGGGGGATAGCCACACCACAATCCCTTTCCTTCCATTCTTCTGTTGGGATTTTGGGCATATACACACATCCACCTGGTGTGATTTCCAAGCCACTGGGCCCAGGTCTTGAACCATGAAACTGGCCATGTGGGGGGATCCAGTACCTTAAACCACCATACCACCTTCTGGTCCCTATTATTTTAAAAAAGTACTACTTTTTTATCTTAATTTGCCAGAGGATACATATGCTCACTAGGGAGAGATAGACAGAGAGAGAGAGATGGAGGGAAAGCAACAATGCACCCCATCAGGTATGGTTAAGCTGCAATCTCTTCTCTTCCATTTCTTTATCCGTTTGGGATTTTGGGCACTCATACATGCACACATGCTTTGTGTGTTTTTTAAGCCAACTGGAACTGGATGGTCAGCTATGTAGGATCCAGCCACTTTAACCACTAGTTCACAGGCTGCCCCTTACATTTATTTTATTCATGACAGAAAACATTTGGATGCATGTGAGAAGTACCTTGGATAGGGGCCCCACACACTGCAATCCACTTTTCCCAGCACTACAGCTCATTAGAACCTTGGGCATGCATACATGCCTTGCACGTTTTTCCAGCTGACTCGGGGATCTGTACCCACGGTTGGCCATGTGGCTTTCAACACTGAGGTTCAGTTTGCTACCAGCTGTGCCACTTGGCTGGGCATTATCATTTTCACTCTCATGATGTCCACAGGGATACCACATGGTATCAGAATCTAGTGAGGCAAGGTGGCTTTTCTGCCATGGGCCAGAGTTTGTAAATTGGACTGATTCCACTCTTGGTAGGAAAAGTGAATGGGGCAGCACGGAGCAATGATCAGGTAGATCTCTGGGGAAGAAAACACCTGAGGCATCCTAGAGCCCCTTTCCTTTTGACCTTTACTTTCCTTTCTCCGAGTCACCCCTGCATGCTAACAAGCCCCTAAAATACTACTTATGTGTCCACCGCTCTGAGGGCAGCAGCTCTTACTACCTTCAGCTCCTCTTTTCAAAGGATTCCCCTGAAGGTATCCCTAGAATAGAAACATTTTAGAGCCGGAAAGAACCTCAGATGCAGTTGGGCAAGCCCAGCATCTTATGGACCAGGAAGCATAATCCTGGAATTACTAAACTGTCAGTCCAAGGCTTCTCAGCTAGCATCAGGGACAATAGCAGCAGTGAATCCAAGTGCATGCTCTTTCTACTACACCACACTGCTCCTTTCAACGTGGCCATGGCATGGCATGAAAATTCTGGGGGGTGCCTTGGCGGCACAACAATAACGCAACCCTTCCTGATGCTGAAACCACATGAGAAGGTCCAAGGTTTGAGTTCTGAAGTTTCCTTTTATATGCCAGTGGGACTGGCTGACTGAGGCTGGGGGTGGACCATGGTATGAGGGCCCTGGTGGGGTGCTGCTGTCTTTCATGGAAGAAATAAATAAACTTTAAAACTAATTCCAAAAGATTTCTCAATTATTTAAGTAAGAAGAATTTATCCTAACTCCCCCTATTGTAGCATTAAAAAGAGCTTCAACCACTTCATAAATAAATGGTAACTGGAATCATCTCTTGAAAGATAATCATGTTTTCTCATTTTCAGTGTAAGTGCTAGAAGACAAAGTGACTTTAAAACTGCTCATGAGAAGACCCAATTATCTGATAAGCAATTCCAAAGACCATACACACAAATGCAGAAACAGACCTCTTTATGAATGGTGTCTGACAAGGAAAGAGATATTTGTGGCACAGAAGCTCTGGAAAATGTAATTATTTATCCTTTCACAATTAATAAAAGAAATTGAAAATGAAGCTTTCATTTCAAATCCTTTTTATCTGGATCAAACTTTAATTTTACATAATTAAATTGCCTTCACAGTTCAGTGTGTTAAAATGTGCAATTAGGCAGCATATCAAGGTTAAATGCCTACTGTTGTCGGCTCATTTAGAAAGCACGCGGTGAGCTCCCAAGCACCACCTGCCTGTCCACTACTATCTGTGGAGCCAGGACCAGCACACGGCCTACAGGGCTGCTTCCCCAAATTTGGAGCAAGCAGCCGAGTTTATTTGTGTGTGCCAACTCCTGTATAAAGGTAGGTAAGTTTCCACTTCTCTTTTCAGTGGGATTCTTTTTTAGAGAGAAATTTTTGCTATAGGATGTGTGCACTCACCGGAGAGACAAAGACAGAAAGCAAGAAATCACTCTCCAGGGAGGATAGCCATGCCACAATCCCTTTTCCTCCATTCTCCTCTGGGGATTGTGGGTATACACACACACATGGCCCTGCGTGAGTTTTAAGCCACTGAGTCCGGGACTTGAACAGCGGTCGACTACGTGGAAGTCCAATGATGTAATCATTATGCCATTTGCTGGTACTGGGGTGTCTTTATTTTTTTTAAGAGAGATTTTTGCTATAGGGTGCATGCACTTGCTGGAGAGACAGAGAGACAGAGAAAGACAGAGAGACAGAAACTGAGAAATCACCCCCTAGGGGGATGGTCACATTGAAATTCCTTCTCCCTCATTCTTCTCTTGGTATCTTGGGCACGGATGCACAGGTGCCTGGTGTGAGTTTTAAGCTGCTGGGTCTGGGACTCAAACTGCAGTCAGCTATGTAGGAGTCCAGCAATGTAACCATTACACCATCTGGTGCATGTGCTCGCCAGAGACAGAGACAGTGAGAGGGAAAGAGAGAAATCACCCCCTCCCCCCAGGGGAGATGGCCATGCTGCAATTCCTTTTCCTCCATTCTCTTCCTGGGATCTTGGGCATACACACACGTGCCTGGTGTGATTTTCAAGCCACCGGGTCTGGGACTTGAACCTCAGTCAGCTATGGGGGAATCCAGCGACATAACCACTCCACCATCTGTTGGCCCCATGGGGGCTTAATTTTTCTTGGCATAAAAAAATATTCTAGCACTTTGATGGAGCTCCATAGATGGTTAGCTTTACCTCCATAGATGGCTAGAAAAACTTACAGAAGTTTCCCCTAAGACAAACTTGGATCTTCAGATCTTCTGCCCTGTATTTGTTGAAAGTATGTTAAACTTTTTTAATTTCAATTTTGTCAATTCACAACTTCTGATCATTTTAACTGAGACCTTTGAAATGTTCTCTACACTCTTGGAAAAGAGGCTTATGAAATATGGGGGGAGGCCAGCAGGTGGCATAGTGGGTAAGGTTCTATACTCATACATGGCTGCTTGTGGTTCATGTCCTGGACCTGGAAGCTTGAAAATCACTCTGGGCACATGTGTGTGCATGCCTCAAATCCCAAGAGGAGAATGGAGCAAAAGAGTTTGCTGTGTGGCCATCCCCCTTGGGGGGTAATTTCTCACTTTCCTTCTCTCCATATCTTTCTCTCTCTGTTGAGCACATGCACCCTAAGGCAAAACCTAAAAAAAAAAAACCAAAAAAAAAAAAACCCAAAAAAACAAAAAACGTGGACGGTGTTGAAAGGGAACACTGAAATGGGATCGGGCTGAGTTTACAGGAGATGTATTTTAATAGAGGCAGTCCACAGAGGTGGAGACTTCATGTACCTCCTCCTTGCTTGCCTCTTGAATAGCATCTTTGTGATGATTAATTTATGGCTGGGTAGCATCTTATATTCCCTTTCATCTTAAGACTGTGAGTAGAGCACAGTTCAAAAATTAGAATTACATTACCTTCTCATCCTTGATCTCTTCTAGAATTACTGTAACAGTGATTTTTGTCTTATCCATTTGGGGGATTGTTGGAAAGGAATCATGCATCTAAGCAATCTCCCTGCTGTAATGATGGACAACATGAATCTGTATGATAAGTGGGGAGGTGTTTGGCCAGATTGATTATAATAACCACAAAAAGAAGATACAAACATGAGATGATATTGACTACTTACACTAAACTTCTTTGCATTGGGGCATATGCTACAGTGCAGGATTACTCTCGCTAATGCTCCAGCTACTTATTATAGGATGTAGATAGAGGGATAGGATAATTGAAGGAACATACAACTGGAAGGAGGTTTTAAAAGACATTATAGTTATATAGTGTCATAATCTATATTGGAATGAATGCATGCTTTACTTTTTGAGCCAAGGTTTGAGATACGGCATTGCTTGCTTTAAGGACACCAGAAGGCATCACTTAATACACTCTTCTAAAATTTTAAACTAAAGCTAGATATGCCTGTTTAATCACTCTGAAACCAAAAGGAAGTCTTTGCCACCAAGGGACATCATGGTAGTTTTATTATTATTTTGAGAGATTTTCTGTTGTAGGGCATGCACACTCACCAGAGACAGAAAGCAAGAAATCACCCCCCAGGGGCGTTGGACATGCTGCAAGCCCTTCTCCTCTGTTCTCATCTCAGGACTTGGGGCATGCATACAGATATGTTGGGGTGAGTTTTAAGCTGCTGGGTCTGGGATTTGAACCTTTGTTGACTATGTGGGAGCCCAGCAATGTAACTGTTGTGCCATCTGCTGGTCCCAATAGTGTTATTATTTAAAAAAAAATAGTGAAAAAGAACATTTAGTAAGTGAAAAGTTATATTAATGCATCCTTGCAAATTGTAAAATCATCCATTTATATACAATTAATTTCATAATTACAAGTTTTTTTTAATCTTTTTATTAAATCCAAACTCTCTTCTCTTGGGACTACAGAAGATAACATATTTAATTTTGGTGATTGCATGTCCTCGAAAGCCATTAAACTACTGTTCAGTGAAACTATATTTACACATATAACATGAAAAAAATCACTGGTCTTTCCTCAAACAATCTGTCCTTGTGAGTTTCCACAATGAGCAAATTTTTTTTTCCTTTTTGGAGAGGTTTTTGCTATAGGGCACGTGCGCTCACCAGAAAGACAGAGAGAGACAGAGAGACAGAAAGCAAGAAATCACTCCCTAGGTGGGATGGTCATGCCGCAATCCCTTCTCCTCTATCCTCCTCTCAGGAACTTGGGCACACACACACACACACACACACACACACACACATACACAGGCCTGGCATGAGTTTAAGCCACCAGGCCAGGGATTGAACCACAGTCGACTACATGGGAGTGAAGTGACATAGCCATTATGCCAACTGCTGGTCCCCCACAATGAGCAAATTTTAAAATGATACTGAACAATAAAGGCTACTATGTACAGTCACTGTAACTTTTGTACCATTTCTCAGAAACCTGCAGCTTTGATTAAATTTTGGTTTGATTTTATACAGATCCTATTGCATGAGGGTTGATCCTTTAACTTTGTAGTAGAATGCCTGTGTAGTAGAATTGTTTACATCTTCTCAGAGCCTCAGGTTAAGGAATTTCAATTGAGAAATAAAAATGTGGTGAAACTGAAATATTTCATCAGTGTGGCCTGATGCTCTCTGCTGCCTTATTGGATCTATCTGATACAATATAGATGAACAACTATTGATTTTAGTCCTTCAGAGCACGATGGAAGAAACTATGGTGATTTATGCAACTGGAGACGATACTGAACACAGAAAATCATACAAAGATAATACCTAAAATATATATTGTCCTCTTTTAAACTTCTTTCCTTCCAAAAGTTTTACCAAGGTATTGCTAATGTATTAATGGGTAGACAATGACATTTTCTTTCATGAAGACCTAGATGAAAGGACTCAGTCATCAACATTTAACAAAATCAACCAGAAGAAAAGACACATTTTGAAAACTAAGGAGATTACTCTGTGACCCTGGACGTTCCTTTCTAAAGCATGATTTTGTGAGAACTGTCACTTGTATATGTAAATATGAGTTAGAATTCTTAATTGCCAAGTAAAAAGTCTTACTGCTTCTGTTATGTTTTCTTTTTTTTTTTTTTCTGGATTTTCTTCCCCTTAATTCTCCTTATTTGTGGTCAAAAGAGGTCTAGAAAGTTAAAGGATCTCGATAGGACTTTGAACTTGGGCAGCAAATAGGACATAGACTAGTGAATGATAAATCAAATATATTACATTGATGAATAAGAGGTAGCAAGTCATTATTCAAGATGAATCTTTTAACTTGGTTGCCAGATTTATAAGCCAGTTCCTTGGGAAAGAAATCTTAATGTCTCTGCTTTAATAAAGAGCATTCTGGCCCATTATTAGGTGGTAATGGAAATCAACTATTTATAAAAAAAAGTGGTCTTTTAAAAATTCAATCTTTCAGGAAAGGCCACTTGTTCTAACAGTGAGCTATCCTTACCCTTACATATGAAGAGACGTAATGGACAGAACCTGTGCACATCCAGCAAGTCACAAAGACAACAGATAGGACACGGACTTAATGAGTGCATGTGACAGTGCCAACTCTACAACATAACGAAAGTGTAATTAGCTTCATATCATCCTTCTTATCCAGAAGGGGAAATGCTTTTTTTTTTTCTTTCTTTCTCTTTTTGGAGAGGTTTTTGCTATAGTGTGCATGTGCTCACCAGAAAGACAGAGACAGAGAGACAGAAAGAGAGAAATCACCCCCCGGGGGGGATGGCCACGCCGCAATCCCTTCTTCTCCATTCTCCTTTCAGGATCTTGGGCACACACACACATGCACCCAGCCACCGGATCCGGGACTTGAACTGTGGTCGACTACATGGGAGTCCAGCAATTTAGCCATTACGCTAACTGCTGGTCCCCAGAAGGGGAAATTCTGAGAGGGAGCAAGTTTTGTCTCTAGGAAGTTACAGCACCATTCACCTGTAGATATTTTTGATAGAACTGAGTAAATGAATACATGTTCTGTCTGTAAATCAAGAAGACAAAAGGCTTGTGATGGCTGCTGCTCTCCTGGACGGCTCCATTTTACCTCTTTACAGTTGGTAGTTTAAAGCTAGACAGCGATGGTGTAAACATAAAGCTTGCTATACTATCATTACATGTGATATTCAAGTAGAAACTAGTATGTGCTTATATTAGAGGCCTGTCAAAGTAGTGAACGGTTTTTGAAATTAGAAACTAGTTGAAATGATAAGTAAAACTTTGTAGCTCATGGGAAGATTTAGTTCCTAATAAAGAGTAAAATCAGAAGGAGCCACAAAACTAAAAATACTGATGTAAGCCCAAAGTATTAAATATAACATAAAGATAAAGCTCAAATAAATCTAAGTCTATAAGAAAACAAAGACATTAAGATTCTACCCCAAAAATTGGTTTTAGAAAGTTGGGGAGAGAATTGAATGACTCATCTAGAATAATGGCTTGCTAACTCTTACTTACCAGTGTAATGTATTTATGTATCATTCACTAGTCGATGTCCTATTTTTCTATCCTACTTTCTTTGTATTTCAGAAGGCAGTTTTCTTTTGAAAAACAATTTGAGAACTTTTGATTACCCAGATAACATATTTAAATTCAATTAATTAGGCAATTACTGAAAGCACTAACTAACTATTGGGTTGTCAGAAAAGTTATGACGTGCTTTTCTGTGCAAAAATACGTCATGACTTTTCTGACAACCCAATATTTAGGGTCAATATTCAGGTCTCTTTTTGAGAAGATAAGTCTGAATTTAAATAAAATAATGGTGAATAACTTAATAAAGATGTTTTAGATTATTTTAGAGATTGCCCAGGCATTTATGTAAAACTGGAAAATAGCTGAATACAGGAAGAGAAACTACTTTCTGTTCAGCCAAATAGACTCTTACCTACACCCCCCAACAAAAAAAGGAGAAAAACCATGAAAAGTTGCATCTTGACTATTAATTGACAAACCTAAAATCAAAAAAAAGAGGGAAGAAGAAACTGAAAAAAATCTGACTTAATAATAACAATGGACTCTAGAAACCTCAGAAAGACAAATGCTTCACAAAAATAAGTATTAACACCATAACTGTGTAAACTTTTTTTTTTTGGAGATGTTTTTGCTATAGGGCGCGTGCGCTCGCCAGAGAGACAGAGAGAGACAAAGAGACAGAAAGCGAGAAATCACCCCCCAGGGGGGATGGCCATGCTGCAATCCCTTCTCCTCCATTCTCCTCTCGGGATCTTGGGCACGCACGCACATGCGCCTGGAGTGAGTTTAAGCCACTGGGTCCAGGACTCGAACTGCAACCGGCTACATGGGAGTCCAGCGACATAGCCATTATGCTAACTGCTGGTCCTAACTATGTAAACTTTTTGAGTTGGGTGTGGAGGAAAGACTGTAAAGTAGACAGTATTAAAAGATGTTATTGGATGTCTGCACTCTATGGCAGAAATGGAAAGATCCAAAAATATACAATAATAGTAAGGAGGACAACAGTAGATACCAGAGACTGTGTGGGAGAGGGTGGTTAGTAGAGGGTGAGTGAGAGGGGCTCAAGGAAGAAATAATAGCCACAAGAACGTAAGATTCTCTGTGATATATATGATAATTTCCTTAATTTTTTGAGCACTGCATGCATACTTTGAAAACCCTATTATGTGCTACAGAGATGGATGTACAATGATTCAATGTAAAAAAGAAATTATTTTGAAAAAAGATGGATCAAAATAGAGCCACAGGGGAAGGACTACAACTTGATTGGGAAGAGTGGAGAATACTATTTTTTATGCTTGAGGCATCCAGGTGAGTTTCCTGAAGCGATCTTACCTTTGTTTTCTGCCTTCAGCTCCTCTGCCATCAAGCTGTCTTGTCGGTTACCAAGCACAAATGCTAGAAATGAGAGGATCAGGGCATCCAAAATTCCGATAATAGCCAGGATGTATGCCCAGCGGACTGAACAAGCCCCAAGAGTGTACTTGTCTGTTTTTTCTCCACACATCCGTTTTACTTCATCTGAATCCCAGCCATCCGGGAAAATCATACAGCCAAGCACAAGGCAGGCAGCTTAGAGAGAGAGGAAAACAAAAGAAAAGACAGAAGTTAACAAATTTGACTTTAACCTATATTTCTATTGCTTGTCAAATCATTGTTTCAGATTCCTCTGAAAGAATGGCAAGTACTGCCCTTCTGAGTGCGTGGACTTATTCTTTTGGTTTTAAAAGCAGATGAGCACTCTGCAGCAAAAAGGACTCTGGGAATGTACATTACAACAAGCCCACACATCCTGACAGAGGTTAAGTTAGGTTTATCTATAAGAAAATATGAGAAATTAAATTTTTGTATGCACTTGTGGTAGGGCTTCCATTGCAAATAGGCCATAAGGAATCATAATATCGCAGAATGACAATTTAAGGCTGGCTTTTAGGAGCTATGACAGCAGTCAGATAAGGAATTAGTATAACACAGAAAATACCAGAGCGTATAATGACTATATCACTGTAAAAAAATAATTTTACATGCGAGTTTCTCCAATATACAAAAAAATTTTCCTGAAATTATACTTAAATATTCAATGCACATTGATATCTTCTATTCTTTCATTCTATTTCATTAAACATTTATTTTATATATATATGTATGTATATATATATATATATATATATATATATATACACATATATATATATGTGTGTGTGTGTGTGTGTGTGTGTATGTATATATAAGAAATTTTTGCAATAGGGTGTGTGTGCTCGCCAGAGAGACAGAGAGAGAGACAGAGAGACAAAAAGCAAGAGATCACCCCCCGGCAAGATGGCCATGCCACGATCCCTTCTCCTCTCAGGATTTTGGGCACACACGCACTTGCGCCTGGTATGAGTTTTAAGGCACTTGTGTCTGTTAAGTGTTTCTTCCCACCCACCTCTACCATCTACTCTCCTCCCTTACAGTCTCTGGTGTCTATACTTATCCTCCCTACTATTATATCTTTGGATCTTTCAATTTCTGCCATAGAGTGCAAACAGTCTGTGTAGATTTACATTCTGTATATACATGGCTGTCCATAAATAATTTTTAAAGGAATATGTTACATTGAAAATTAAAGAAGATAAGTAGCTATTTCTGCCACCTTTATGTTTAGTTTAATTACTTAGGTATTAATGATCATAGTTTTAGGTTATATAGAGCTTTCTAAGCAGGTGAGCCCATTCATCCATTCACATATTCATTCAACAGCTACTTATTGCGCATCTCCTATGGAGTGCCAGGCACTATTTCTGGCACTAGGGAAACAGTTAACTAGAAAAGAAACATGGTTTATATCATCATGGAGCTTATGTTTTGGATGAGTAAGTTGTTAAAAAAAGGTACACATGCAATTAAAATATTTGTTAAGTTGTAATAAGTACTAAGTAGAAAAGAAACTAAGCAGTCAGAGAATAAGGGGCAGGATCTTCTTTAGCAGACAGTCAGATAAGTCCTTCTGAGGAGAAGACAGTTAAGCCAAGGCCAAAAACAGACAAAGAATTAGACATGTCGAACTGGCGGGACAGATGGTCTGAGAAACAGCATGTGCAAAGGCCCTGAGGTTGGAGAGGCTTGCTGTGTTTGAGATGCTTTGAGGAGATAAGTTTCTAGGCTGGAGAAAGGGATCATGCAAAGTGGCCCTCCATCACGGCAGGTTATTGTTTCTGGGGTACGCAATTTTGGAAGCCTATGATGCCACAATCAAGTTAGAATAGTGTGACTATCAGGGCCAAACTAGTCCTAAAACTGCAAGAGAGGCTGGCATATATATAACTCTTGTCTCACTGAAATGCTCTAAGCAAGACAAAAATGTACTCCCACTTTCTTCTTTTTTACAAAAAAAATGTTAAATTATTATTCATACATTAAATCACTACACATCATTTGGATTGTAAAGAGACTAAAATTATGGCACATATACTCCATGGAAAACTATTCAGCCATAAAAAACAACAAGGCCCTGGAATTCGATAGAAAGTGGACGAATATGGAAGACTTTCCTCTTTTTTAACAAGTACATACATGGCTCTGTGGGGCAGGTTTTGGGGAGACTGCAACCAAGAAGGGCAATGTTGAGGAACACTGCCTAGAGGAGTGTTCTGCTCTAGTGTTCTGTGTTATTTTATAGAATGACAGTTAAAAATACTAGGACATACTTGATTCTCCACATCCCAAGTGTTGCCAGACTTCTTAACTACTTGTGCAGTATCTGCATAGACAGGTATTATTGGCACTTCTGTATCTTAAGCTTTCATCATCTCTCAAAGGGAACTTAACTTCCCTCTGCCTTAGTTAGCCCTCACTCTAATCCAGCGAACACACAACCACTTAGATCATCATGCTCAAAAAGTTTTGCAGTCTAGCTACCAGGTATTAAAGAGTAGTCAGACATCTTAGTAAGGTATTTGAAAGCTCCATAATCCAGCTTACACTTATTTTCCAATCTTTCTCCTTTGATAACACTTTACTTTATTTAGATTGAAGTCTTGAGAGTCATGTGGACTTGGACTTGGAGGACTTGTTACATATTCTACACATGGCTCCCAATTTTTGTATCTCTCTGTTTTCTCTTTTGCTTGGATTATTTACCATAACTGTTCTTGGATAATTTGCACTCCTCAATATCTCTTAACATTCAAGTTAAATGCAACATCCTCTACAAAGTAAGCCATTGAAAATTCTTCTTTTTATTTTTTAATTTGCCAGAGGGTGCATGTGGTCGTCAAAGAGAGAGACAGGGAGATAGAAAGGAAGAAAACACTTCCCAGTGGAGGCATGGTCACGACGCAGTCTCTTCTCCATTTCTCCATCCCATCAGGATTTTGTTTTTCAAGGTGCTGGGGGCTGGGATTCAAACTGTGGTCAGCCACGTGGGATTTATCTCCCTTAACCACTAGGCCATTGGACCAGTTCACAAATTCTCGACCTAGAATATTGCCCTTCTTTAAATTCTTAGAGCTGTTGACTACATCTAGCTTAGTATCCTTGTTGCTTTTTGATATTTATTTACAAATATTTTCTTAACTAACAAACTATAAGCTTTCTGAGTCTTTGGTTAGTCATAATAGTCATAGCATCTAAAGCTGCTTTCTATACAGATGGCACTAAAATATTTGAAGGGGAAATAAATGAAAAATAAATTGTAATATTTAGACATTATTATAAAATACAGTTCATTAAGGTCAATATCATAGTTACCCAAGATCACACCCTAGTTAAAGACGGATTCATATTTAGGTGACATTTATCAGAGACAATTTTGTTATGACTAGACAACAGATTACAAGTACTCAGGAGAATTATTAATATAGAAGTGAAGTTGATGATTTGAAACTATTTTCTAACTCTTGTATCCTATGCCTCTTCCAGCACTCAATGCCCAAAATGCTCTTTAAGGCACTGTCTAGCAATAGTGACCAGTATATTTCAGAAATATGTTTTCCAGGAACAAAATTCATTTTATTTGGGACGATGCAGAAGACCTTTGAATCCAAACTGTAGCCCCGAAAAACACCTTTAAGGAGTACTTGGAATATTTAAAAATATTCTAAATTCTTTTTTTATGTATTAAAACTTTTTATCTGTGAGAAAATTACTTTCTTATAAAGAAAAAAGGAAAATCTGCTTTTTTTTCTTTTACAAATGGAAACTACTTAAAAAATAAATTACAGTTCCAGCTAAACTTACAGAAATCACTAAATCACACAAACTCAGGTAAATTATTGAACATTAAGGGACAACTTCACTGAAACAAAATGTGCAGTAGTGCCATCAACAAGTACATATTTTCTTAAGGCCTTTATGTTTTTAGTATAGACTACCTTAAAAGATTGGAAGGTATAAAAGCAGGGAGGGTAACTATAGATACTTGAGATATAGGAGGGGGGCGGGTGGGAGGAGGAAATCAAGGAAAAAAAAACATTTGAAAGACAAAAATATAAAGTTATCTATATGTCATAAAAGTTATATGTATATGGTAATATCTTTTTTTTTTTTTTAAGAGAGTTCTGCTATAGAGCACATGCACTCACCAGAGAGACAGAGAGACAGAAAGCGAGAAATCACCTCCCAGGGGATGGCCATGCCACAGTCCCTTCTCTTCTTGGGATTTTGGGCATGCACACATATGCACCCAGTGTTTATTTTTTGAATTGTTTATTATTATGATTTATACATTCAACTGCTATACATCATTTAGATTGTAAAGAGACTTTACCTGACATGATATACACCTCAGACCAGCTCACTTGAGAATACTATACATATCTTCCTCAACAGGTAATAAACCATATCTGTGTCCCACTAATGTCTTACCTCCCTATTTCCCCCCTTGCCCCACATTTCTCTTCTTACACTCTTCCCTCACCCACTCTCCTTCCCAGTGTGTTTTGAGCCGCCAGATCTGACTCTCAAACTGTGGTCGACTATATAGGAGTCCAGTGATGTAACCATTATGCCATCTACTGGTCCTTTTATGATATCTTTGACTGGACTAATAAACACTCTATTTCATGCTCAGGAAAACCATTTTGTATGCCATAGAGACATATACTGATCAAATATAAATAAAAAAAATGTAAAAAGTTCCCATTTATGGCAACTCTGTTACAAATTGGGATAAAAAGAGCAGAAGTAGTGTAGCTGGGCTCCAAGAGGAACTAAAGTAACTGTGAGGAATCAAAGCAACTCCATATTAAGTACAACACCGCAAGCTAAAACACTGGCCGTTAGCTTGTTTTCTTTCTGGCATAATATATCTTCTTTCTTGTAGAAACTAAACATAGTTTTGCTGAAAAATTTCAAAGGCCAGTCTTTGAGATTGCAATGTAAGAAGCCAGTGTGCTCGAGGAAAACTAGAACTTCTGTCCTGGTGGTTAGGTCTCCAGGCTCAGCCGCAAGTGAAAACAACAGCCCAGATGTCAAAAGTATCCTCCATGGGACTGGTCAAGGAGATGTCGAGCTGCTATGCTGGACAAAACAGCAGGTAGCCCCCCTTGCTCGGACTTTGGAGATGGTCTTTGAATATTAGCTCACCATCTTCCCAGGTCACTGGTTTCCTGAATAAAGCTAATTTTCCTACCCACTTACATTTGTCTCTCGAGAATTGAACTTTGAGTGGTGGGTAGCTGAACTTGGGTCGGGTTACCAGGCTGGGCCTGCAGCTGGCTCGTTTACAGTAGAACAAACCTTCTGAAACTATTGGGTTGTCAGGAAAGTCCTGAAACATTTTTGCATAGAAAAACACATGACTTGTCCAATAACCTAATAAAACCAAAGGAGGATAGAAATGGAAACTATTGTTCCCCATTTCTAAAGTACATGTCTTCTTAAATCAAAAAAAGGTTGGAGTTCATTACATTCCTGGTAGAGAGTGTGTGGGTATGCACAGGAGAGTGAAGGAGAGAGTGGGAGATATACTCGTGACAGGGTCTCATCATGCTGTGATACCCTTCCCCCAGCCCTCCAGCTAGGCAGGATCTGGACACACACATAGTGTGTTATCTGGCTGACCTGGGGTTCTGACCCTGTGGTTGGCCATGTGGCTCCCAGCACTGCAGCTCACTTTGCTAGGGATTGCACCACCACACTGAGTTCCTAAATCAAAATTTAAGTGAATGTGGGAAGATAGATAAAGTAATACACAGCCATACTTTAAGTCCTGGCTATTTTGCTGAATGTTACAAAAACAGAATCTTTGAAACATAGTTCCTATTTTCAACAGTCCCAGGGAGTTGGCTGTTTAGAGAAATCTTTAAACCCAGCTAACAAGGTCATTGTTTAGAGGCCCTGGAGAAAAAAAAATTAGGCTCCCTTAACAAGAATAACTCAGGTTTCTTCCAAGCTACAGGGCACTGTAAAATCCTTGGGTTCTTCATTCAGCTTCTTGTCAGCCTTTAACTCAAAGATTTGATCCTTTTAAATGATCTGTTTTGAAAATCTAAGCAGCTGTGTAGTAGGATGAAAAAAACTCAAACCATAATTGTGTTTAAAAGCTTTTAAAATTTTAGATAGCCATTCCATAATAAAACTCCATTTCATTTTCTGGTCAATGTATTACCAATATATACATTTCAAAATTTGCTATACGGTACATGTGCTCATTGGAAAGAGAGAGAGATAGAGAGAGACTCCCCTCTTCCCAGGGAGAGAGGCTGGCCACATCACAATCTCTTTTTTACCATTCTCCTCTAGAGATTTTGAACACACATGCACATAAGCCTAGTGTATTTTCTTTTCTTTCTTTTTTTTTTTTTTGGAGAGGTTTTCGCTATAGGGTGCGTGCGCCCGCCAGACAGACAGAGAGAGACATAGAGACAGAAAGCGAGAAATCACCCCGCAGGGGGGATGGTCATGCCGCAATCCCTTCTCCTCCATTCTCCTCTCGGGATCTTGGGCACACACGCACATGTGCCCGGCGTGAGTTTCAAGCCACTGGGTCCGGGACTCGAACCACGGTTGACTACGTGGGAGTCCAGCGACATAGCCATTATGCTAATTGCTGGTTCCCTGCCTAGTGTATTTTCTGAAGTATCAGGTTCAGGATTCAAACTGCAGAGCTGGCCATGTGGGATCAGCTGCCTTAGGTCCTATGCCACTAGTTGGCCTCCAAAATATACACTATCTCCTCATACTGGGCTGTTTTGCTCTATTTTTGAAAGTGGAAGCCCCCCAAAAGTTTATTATATTTAATTTAAGCCATTAAAATAGTTTAGGCTCTGCTGGTTTCTTCAGAAAGGCATGACTATTACACTGAGTATTAATGCTTGAGTGCTGTAATAAATTCTGTTTTCTGGCATTCTGTTAACCAGAAGCTTATTAACCTGCACAATTTGTATAGCCAGTGGAAACGAACAGCTGTTCCTAATTCTGACTAAGAAGTACCTGCAAGATTCTAGGCTAATGTCTCAGTCAATAAAAGATTAAATTATACTCCCTTAGCTTTATAATGAATTATTTCTAATTCCTCACAAATTGATCATCCTTTAAGAATAGCACCATCACTAAAGTAAACATTAGCATATACATGGCACCCGAACATTTGATTAATTTGGACATGTTATTTCCTGACCACAAGGGATAGTAAAGAATTAGTTCCAGTTGAGCTATT
Source organism: Tupaia tana (assembly GCA_026018925.1). Classification (NCBI taxonomy): domain Eukaryota; kingdom Metazoa; phylum Chordata; class Mammalia; order Scandentia; family Tupaiidae; genus Tupaia; species Tupaia tana. The sequence continues at coordinate 49,195,023 of JAKSZU010000003.1, forward strand.
ATCCAAAAATGGGTTTCTTATTAGAATGTCACCCAGAAAAGGACCAACTTCCTTAAAGCTATGCATTCCTTCATTTTGGCGGTAGGTTTTCTGGAAGTAGATCAGAGAATATTCTGGAATGCTAATGAGATATGAACACTCACACGATGGAGGTGAGCAGATAAGAATGATGACAAAAAAGTAATCTGGTGGATTTACTGTCTGCCATCATGATAGCTTCTAATCTAGAATATACAACAAAGATGCCCTTCTGAGGGCATTATTTTTGATTTCGATTTGATACATGTTGCAAATGGTGAAGAAATACATTCTTTTGGGACCAGCAGTTAGCGTAATGGCTATGTCGCTGGACTCCCACGTAGTCGACCGTGGTTCGAGTCCCGGACCCGGTGGCTTAAACTCACGCCGGGCGCGTGTGCGTGTGTGCCCAAGATCCCAGGAGGAGAATGGAGGAGAAGGGATTGCGGCGTGGCCATCCCCCCTGGGGGGTGATTTCTCGCTTTCTATCTCTCTGTCTCTCTCTGTCTGTCTGGCGAGCGCACGCGCCCTATAGCAAAAACCTCTCCAAAAAAAGAAAAAAAAAAAAAAAAGAAATACATTCTTTTGAAATAAATTTTATTTTAAATTCATTTATTTTACATTCATTCACTGTGTATCATTGAAGCATATAAAATGAGTTTTCCTATCTAGAACACACTGTATATTGGCTCATTCAGAGATATTACCATACATATTATCTTCAACAGATAATTTTTCATTTCTTGTTTCTTACATGTTTTACTTCTCTTTTGTTTCCTCCTTATTTCCCTACCTCTCACCCTCTGCCATTTCTCATCCTTCTCCCACACTGTCTCTGGTATCCACAGTTGCTTTGCATTTTTTTTTCACATTTTATTGATTCACGGAAGATCATATTTAAATGCTTTCAATAGCAAGTACAGTTGATATAAACATATTTATGAACACATGTCTACATGTAGGCATAAACCTCAGTGAGTAGAATGGACATAACTATAAAGTAGCACCCAGCTGAGGCCATATACCTTACTGCAGTCATTAGGTATGTTTTTTATTTATTTTTTGCTTATTTGTGCATTATGTTTTTTTTTTATTTAAAAAAAAAGCAGTTATAGCTTTAATAAATCAAAATAGGAATCTCTGTGTAGAGGCTACTGATGTTCACAAAGAGTTTTTCTGAAATAGTACCCAAATGGCTAGTGGTTCCCCAGAGCCACTAATTGCACTGACATTTTTCTTGCTAAAGAGCTGACTGTAACCTCGGTGAAGGAAACATCCGTAGAAAACGCCACAAACCATTGTAATTGGGTCTTTCTCCAAAGGAAAATGAAGCAAGATGAAAAAAGCAATAGGGGGTCTATGACTTGGGTTACTTGGTCCTGCTGACATTGCTGGCCTAACTATCCCAATCAGGGCTTTTTAACATTGTGAACCTGGAACTGCTGCTTTTTTTGAACAGGAAGAGAAAGTATAAATTTGTTCTTTAAAAAGTCTCTGCCCTGTTGCACAAAAAGCATGCTAAATTGCCTCATGTTGCTGAAGCACTCAAGGGGAACTTGGTGAAGAAAAGGAACCTGCATTCGCTTAACTCTATCAATTATTCAGGCATACAGTAGTTGAAGAAATTGATGCCAGCGGAGGCTGCCAGGCTAGGCAGGGGGAACTTTCACGTGAGGACTGTCACTCTAAACACCTGGTGAAAGAGATAGAAGACTCATTCCTGCAGCTTCTTTTTCATCAGCCCATGGCTGACAAACTCCAGCTCTATTTATATCCCTCTAGAAAAGGTATGGTATTTAGTATTTAGTACATAGTGTTTACACTTTAGTTTACTTCTGGAAAAGGAGAAATAACTAAGTAAACTAGACAACCCAGGAAGTCAAATACTGTGGTTTAGAGTGTGATGGAGAAGACAAATTATGCCCTGATAAATTTTAGTTTTAAATCCCATGTAATTTTATGGGCCTTTAACTCTGTGGCATAACATGGAAGATATAACATCCCTTAAAAAGATGGGGCAGTGGGGCTCTAAGAATAAACAAACACTCTCCCCGTAAGGGTCACGGAATGTTGGGACCAGCAGTTAGTGTAATGGCTATGTTGCTGGACTCCCATGTAGTCGACCGTGGTTCATGTCCCGGACCCGGTGGCTTAAAACTCATGCCAGGCACGTGTGTGTGCGTGCCCAAGATCCCGAGAGGAGAATAGAGGAGAAGGGATTGCAGCGTGGGCATCCCCCCTGGGGGGTGATTTCTCGCTTTCTGTCTCTCTGTCTCTCTCTGTCTGGCGAGCGCACACGCCCTATAGCAAAAAAACCTCTTCAAAAAAAAAAAAAAAAACACAAAAAAACAAACAAACACTCAGAAGAGTTAGGAAGTTGTATCTGATGATGAGAAAGGCCTCTCTGCTAAGATACTCAACCTTAATTGCCTGAAGAAAGGTACCTATGTCTATATGTGCATATTGTACTGAATCGGCTGTGAAAACCTGGACCACAGCTGTAAGGAGATAATCAGGAGTCCACCCATACTTGTGTGTATGAGCTATGTGGTTAGTAGAGCAATATTGTTAATAGAATATGGTTCTAGACAAGAGGAAAAATGCTTAGCTATACAATATCACTTGTGCGAATTTGCAACTGATGCCATAACCAAATACAATAGAAACCAGAATTTAGAACTTGGAAAATTGAATGAAGTTCTGATCTGTAGAGAACTACTAGGTGGCTTTTGATATATATCACAGGTCCGATCAAACTCTTTTAAATTATGACAATGATACAGTTAATGATAATAATACCATATCATAATAATAGTTAATATTTATTGAATGCTTACAGTGTGTGACACTTTAAATGCATCATCTCATTTAATTCTCAAATAGAGCTAAGAGAAACATTAGAACTCTTCTTCCTGACACCTTTGGTTTCCACAAAGAGATCTTTTTCCTTTAAATACTCTTGGTCTCTTATTTCACTCTTTATTCCTCTCCATGGAGGTGGAGTGAGTTACCTAAAGAATATCTAGGGGAGGGAATGGGCATGCCTACCTAGGTCCTTCTTTTTCTTTCCTAGGAGTTGTTTGCCCATATAAAGCATGCGTTCTGCTCCTCTGTGCCATACATTTTACATGAGCAGGCCTGATTTTTCAGGAAGATAAATATGCCTGGTTAGATAAAAATGCCTAGTTCTAGGAGTGTAGCTCAGAAAGTCATTTTGGCTAAGAGACTCAGAGCTATGTTCCTCCACCTAACTTTTGCTGTAATGAAGGGACTGTTTTGGTCTCTATCTGCTAACAATTTGCTTTCTCTCTGTTCAGAGCTTGGGAGGGGGAATAGACAGATGCCATTCATTGTTTTGCTGCCAAACCTGGTGTTTTTATTACTTTTCACATACAAAGAAACACATCAAAATTTCAGATAGCTTACTCTAGGTCACACAAAGTCTGCAAGTATCAGAACCAGGATTTGAACTGAGTCCATATAGCTCCAGAATCTATGCTTTTTAATATTACCTATGATTTATCTTCTACATAGGAACAATAATGGTGCATGTGAAATCACTTTAGAATATTAGTTTTAGATAGTAGTAAGAACACTTAAAGAATCTAGGCAGTGCTTAACATAGTATTTATAAGTAGATATTTATTATTTGAAGACAAGAACAATTGCTAAAATAATACTTAAAGACTTAGCTTTTATGTGTATACATATTCCTTTTGTTTACATTAGTATTTAACCTAATTAGAATTTCATCTCATGCAATTCCAAGAACATTAGATTAATTATAAATTCTATATGCATAAAGTGGGAATTAATGAGGTTTTATTGTATAAATGCTTATGTAAACATATGTATATTTTGTTTTATACACATTTCATGAGAAATGCATTTCTTTTTTGGTATATTTTCTTTTCCTTTTTTTTTTTTTTTAAAGCTTTTGTCCTAGGGCTCATACACTTACAAGGGAGAGACAGGAGACAGTGAGAGGAAAAGTGAGAAATCAGCTCTCCAGGGTGGATAGGCATGCCACACTCTCTTTCCCTCCATTCTCTTCTCGGAATTTCGGACATGCATGCACATATGCTAGATGTGATTTTCAAGTCACCAGGTTTCAGACTCAAACTGCAGTTGCCCATGTGGGTGTCCAGTGCCTTAACTACTATGCCACCGGCTGGCACCTTGGCATAATACTTTAAGTTGGCTGTGCTTAGCGAGGCATTTTAATATATTCTTAAAAATTCTTAAATCTTTGGGAACCAGCAGTTAGCGTAATGGCTATGTCGCTGGACTTCCATGTAGTTGACTGCGGTTCACATCCCGGACCCGGTGGCTTAAAAAACTCACGCCGGGTGTGTGTGCGTGCGTGCCCAAGATCCCGAGAGGAGAATGGAGGAGAATGGATTGCGGCGTGACCATCCCCCCTGGGGGGTGATTTCTCACTTTCTGTCTCTCTGTCTGTCTGGCGAGTGCACACACCCTATAGCAAAAACCTCTCCAAAAAAAAAAAAAAATTCTTAAATCTTTTAACATTTTATATATATATGTGTATGTTTATACCTTGATTTGTATTTATGGCTACTTATATGTAAAATAATTTCTATGTCAGATAAAAATAAAGGCATAAATCAAAACTTTCTTAAGATTTTGTGAAGCTTTCTTTTAAATAACATCTTTGAATATCAATAAATACATGCTTTAATGAAAATTTCAGTAAACATAATACTAAACATGCCAGCAGGTCACAAGGGTATCTGAAATTTGTAGAAAAGTCCTTAATTTAAGTAATATTTTTAGGTGCTAAAATCTATACTGCATTCCAGACATAGGATCTTAGAAGAAAATATCATTTTTCTCTATGGCTGTATGAACAGGACCCTGTGCAAGGTACCTATCACTATTTCCCCCAACAAAATCTGCTTTAGCCAGGAGCACCCCATAGCAAGGTAATGTAGACCATGGCCAGCAGTTTTCTCTGGGCCTCCAGATTACCTCTTCATGCCATGGTTACTTTGTAAAACAGGAAGCCCAGGGTCCAGATTATTGAGGAGTTGATTAGTATTTACCTTATTCATTTTTAGTAATAAATTTGTATTCACTTGCATTCCATACACATATTATGTGAAATAATTGTGCTTACAAAATAATTCATAAACTGACTAAATGTCTTCCTGATAGCAGGTGGAGACAGGGTAGCACCCACACTGTTCACCCTGATTTACCATGAGACTCTAAGAAAATCACTGAAGTTAGACCAGGTCAGGAATCTTGGGTCAATCTTGCTACCAGCATTTCAATTTATCAATACAAAGGCTTAAATTTTGGAGGAATTTAATTTTCTCTCGGTGTGAATAAGCTCTCTCAAGCCTGAACAACCCCCTGGAAACAGATTACTCATTTCTTGCCACTTTCTGAAAACAGAATATGGCACCAAGATGGCTTTCATTCCCCTTAATTTTATTATGATAGGAAAACAATTTAACATTAGACCCACCCTCATACCAAATTTCAAGAATACAATACAGTATTGTTAACTATAAGCACAATGTTTCTCTGCAGATCTCTAGAATTATTCATCTTCTATAACCCAAATTTTATACACCATGATTAGCAACCTATTTCCCTCTCCCTCTAGCTCCTGGAAACTACTATTCCACTTTATGAGTTTATTTTAGCTATATCATATAAATGAGATCACGCAGTATCTATCTTTCTGGCTTATTTCACTTAGCGCAATATCGTCAAAGTTCATCCATGTTGTTGCATACTGTAGAACTCCTTTCTTTTTTGAGGCTGAATAATATTTTACTGTATGTACATATCATATTTTCTTTATCCATTGATCCATCCATGGACATCTACATTGCTTCTACATTTTGGTTATTGTGAATAGGGCTATACTGAACATAGGAATGCTCATATTTCTTTGGGACCTTGATTTCAATTCTTTTGGCTAAATACCCAGAAGTAGGATTACTGAATCATTTAGTAGTTTTATTACTTCTTTGAGGAAACTTTATGCTGTTTTCCATAGTAGCTACACCATTTTGCTATCCTAGTAATAGTGTATAACAGTTTAAATTTCTCCATATCTTTACCAACCCTTGTTATTTTCTGCAATATTTCTTAGAGTAACTATTTTAATGGGTGTGAGACAATATCTTATAATTTTGATTTGCATTTCTCTGATGATTAGTAGTAACAATGAGCTTATTTTCATATATTTGCTGGTCATTTGTATTTCTTCTTTTGAAAAATGTCTATTTAATTCTTTAGTCCATTTTATGTCAGATTATTAGGGTTTTTTTTACTCTTGAGTAGTAGGAGGTTCTTACACATTTTGGAAATTAACCGTCATAACAGATGTACAGTTTACAAATATTTTATTTCATTATGTAGGTTGCCTTTTTGCTCTGCGATTTTTTCCTTTGCTGTGCAGAAGGCTTTTAGTTTGATGCAGTCCCCCTCATCTATTTTTGTTTTAGAATTATTTTATTTATTATTGTTATTATTTTTTGATTTGCTACAAGGCACATGCACACACACACATGAGAGAGAAAGAGAGAAAAAGAGAGAGAGAAAGAAAGTGAGAAAGCAAGCTGCCAGGTCTGGGACTTGGACCATGGTCAGCCATGTGAGAGTCTAGCACCTTAACCACCATGCCACTCATTCCCCTGCTTGTCTATTTTTACTTTTGCTGCCTATGCTTCTAGTGTCATATCCATGAAATAACTGCTGACATTAAAGTCCTAAAGCTTCCACCTATGTTTTTTCCTAGGAGTTTTAGATTTGGGTGTTATGTTTAAGTTTTTAATCATACTGACTGGTTTTTGTGTAGGAGGTAAGAGAAGGGTCCAATTTCATGCTTCTGCCTATGTAGATCCAGTTTTTCTGGTACTAATTTTTAAGAAAGTATAATTTCCTCAATATATATTCTTGGTACTCCTATGAAAAATCAGTTGACCACTCATGTGAGGATTTATTTCCAGGCTCTTTATTCTGTTCCATTGATCTTTTATACTATACCATGTTGGTTTTTATACTATAGCATGCTGTTTTAATTACTATAGCTTTGTAGTATATTTTGTGACCAGAAAGAATGATGCCTCCAGTTTTGTTTTTCTTTGTCAAGCTTGATTTGGTTATTCAAGATCATTTGTGGTTTCCTGTGAATTGTATAATTGTTTTTTTCTGTCTCTGTAAAAACTTCCCCTGGGTCCAGGAATCGAACTGTGGTCGACCATGTTGGAATTCATTGATGTAACCATTATGCTATTTGCTAGTCCCAACCAGGACGATTTCATTTTTTCTTTTCTGCTTAGGATGCCTTATTATTTCTTCTTATATAATTTCTCTAACTTCTTAAGCTTATCCAAAATATTAAAGAATAGAAATGCTTGCAAGCTGATTTTATAAGACCAGCATTATCTTGCTATCAAAGACAGACAAAGAAAACATACACACACACACACACACACACACACACACTATAGCCAATATCCCTGATGAATATAGATGGAAAAAATTCCCTCAAAAAACCCTAAAAAAACTGAATTCAACAGAGCACTAAAAGAATCATAAACACTTCCAAGTAGAATTTATCCCTTGGATGCAAAGATGGCTCAATAAATTAATGTGATATACTACTATAACAGAATAAAGGAAAACATCATGTGATCTTCTCAGTATATGCAGAAAAATGTTCCTGACTGTTCCTGTGTATTCTTCTCCTCTTTAGCATCATTTCCTCCTTTCAATTCCCTTATTTCTTGTATGTGTAAGGTCAAGGTGACATGTATTCTGAGGGATTGATCTATTATATGTAAAACAAGAACTGCTATAGAAAAAGACAATTATGAAAAATTGATTTTTTTCTTTATTGCTTGCTCCCTTTCTAAACATTTTTTTTAGTCTCCCATACTTTTTGCTGCTCCTTTGAAACAACCTATACAGACTTTGAAAAGTAGATTATTTAAAATGTTAGGCTATGACCAATCTATGGTAAGATCTTTCAATAATCTGTACATTTATTGAGAATGCTGCTGCTGTAGAACAAGAACTGTCCTCAGAGAAGAAACTGAATTGGAAAAGGCAGTAGATATCCAAAGAAGGGTAGGACAAAACCAGGTCAAGAAAGGGTAAAAGAAGTCAGCATGCTAAATGTTCTGTCAAAAGATTTTCACACATCTTTCAACTTCAGTTTCTAACAGCAGTAGCCAAAAGTTTATAGATAAAACCTTGACCAGTATGACATTTGAAGGAGAATGCCTGCATCAGAACAATGCCTTCCCTTGATGAAAATAAACTTTAATCCAGTCTTATCCTGCCAGTGAAATGCCTAGAAGGTGGTCTTGCTTTCAACACAGTGCAAAAAGGGACCAGGAAGGGCTAAGGGGATTTTGGCAACCGAGCAGGGCGTTTGAGATTTGCTTTCTGCCCTTTGGGATCTTTCCTCCCTTTGGGCTTCGTATTTTCAGACTTTGACCATGGGCCCCAGGTTTCTTCTTGACATTTAAAAATCAGTTGTGATTCTTTTTTGTCATTCTTATAACTGAAGCTGGGGTATGCCTATATAAAATGATAGGACTGTGGTGATCTAATACATTTTTAAATTCTGGGATGTTGCTTATGTGAATTACTGACAAACTTTGCTAGTAAGAAAAGTTAATAAAGTAAGGTGGTATACCTGTCCCAACGTGTTTCCTTGAAGAATTTGTCCCTTTATTTTATTTTATTTTATTTTATTTTATTTTATTTTATTTTATTTTTTTACTACTTACTGAATACCAGTATTTATTTGCTGAATCCAGAATACTAGTTACCAGAGTAAGAAATACCAATTCTTCCTTCCTTCCTTCCTTCCTTCCTTCCTTCCTTCCTTCCTTCCTTCTTTCTTTCTTTCTCTCTCTCTCTTTCTTCTTTCTCTCTCTTTCTCTTCCCTCCCTCCCTCCTTTCTTTCTTTCTCTTTCTTTCTTTCTTTCTTTCTTTCTTTCTTTCTTTCTTTCTTTCTTTCTTTCTTTCTTTCTTTCTTCCTCTCTCTCTCCCCTCCCTCCCTCTCTCCCTCCTTTGGTTCATTCTTTCTTTCTTTCTTCCTTTCTTCTCTTTCTCTCTTCTCTTTCTCTCTATCTTTCTTTGCTATAGGGCACATGTGCTTGCTGGAGAGACAGAGAGAGACAGAGAGACAGAAAGCGAGAAATCATCCCCTGGGGAGATGTCCACGCTGCAACCACTTCTCCTCCATTCTCCTCTTGGGATTTTGAGCACACACGCACATATGCCTGGCATGAATTTTAAGCCACCATGTCTGGGACTTGAACTGTGGTTGACTACGTGGGAGTCCAGTGATGTAACCATTATGCCATCTGTTAGTCCCAGGAATATCAATTCTTGTTAGAGATGACTATGAGCAAAGCTTCAATTTTCTGAATGAAAATTGAGAGCAATCTAGAGCACTCATGATCTGGGATTTGGTCCTGATTCCTCTCTTTACTTGACCATAACTCTAGTGAATAAAAAGATGAACATTCATTTTCCCATATTTACATCTCCCAACACCCCTCTTTAAGGTATTAGTTGTAGTCTTTGAAAAGAAGTTGATTTTTATATAGAAAAGAAATATTTTGGAAAAGTTGTGGTTATGTTGATTCTAGAGTTGAAAACAATCTAAATTAAATACTTCCTTAGTTGTAGTATGTTTTAATTTTCTATCACTATTGTAACAAATCCTCACAAACATAGTGGCTTAAAACAACTAGTAAGGTAGTCCATCTTTATTATGGGTTCTCTTTCCACCATTTCAGTTACCCATGTCAAACCATGATCTGAAAATATATGAAAAATTCTACAAATAAATAATTTTTTAAGCTTTAAATTGTGTGCTGTTCTAAGTGGCATGATGAAATCTCATGCTATTCTATTCTGACCCCCTGGGATATGACTCATCCCTTTGTTCAGTGTAGCTACACTGTATACACTTTCTACTCATTCACCATTTAGTAGTCATCTTGGTTTTAAGATGAACTGTCATAATATCGCTGTGCTTATTATATTCAAGGAACCCTTATTTTACTTAAAATGGCCCTAAAGTACAAGAGTAGTAATATTGGCACATTGTTATAATTCTTTTACCTTATTATTAGTTATTGTTAATCTCTTACTGTGCCTAGTTTATAAATTAAACTTTATCGTGGAGATGTATGTATAAGAAAAAATAAAATACATGTAGAGTTTGGACTACCTGAAGTTTCAGGCATCCACTGGGGTCTTGAAACACATACTTGTGGACAAGGAGGGACTATTGTATTCATTATCTTGTAGTTCTGTAGAGCAGAATTCTCATATGAGGGGCTGTCAGGTGGCATGGTGGTTAAGGTGCTGGACTCCCACATGGCTGACTATGGTTTGAGTCCCAGACCTGGCGGCAAGCTTTCTCACTTTCCCTTTTTCTCTCTGTCTGTCTGGTCAAATTAAAAAAATAATAATAACAAGTAAAGTAAAACAAATAAAAATTCTTAAAAAGAAACCAAAAAGAATTCTCGTATGAATCTCACTGGCTAAAGTCAAGGTGTTGGCAGGGCTGTGTTCCTCTCTGGAGTCTGTTGCCTTTCCTTTTCCAGCTTCCAGTGGCTGCTTGCATTCCTTGGCCTCTGGCCCCCTGTCATCTTCAATGTCAGCAATGGTGGGTGTTATTAACTGAATGTAGTCCCCCACCCCCACCAGATTCATATGCTGAAATCTAATCCCCAGTGTGATAGTACTTGGAGATAAGACCTTTCATTAGTGTCCTTAGAAGAAGAAACCAGAGAGCTCCTATCTGTTCTCTGCCATTGCAGAAACAATTAGGAAGTGGGCCCTCCTTAGACATGGGATCTGCTGGCACCTTGATCTTGGACTTCCCAACCTTTAGAAATAAATTTCCATTGTTTAATCCATCCAATATGGTATTTTGTTACAGCATCTCAAACTAAGACAATGAGATGAGACTTTTTTTAGAGGATCTCTCTTTTTCCCCTTCTTTTGAGGAATTTAAGTGATTAGATTGAGCTCACCTAATAAAATAATCTGCTCCTCATAAAGTCAATTGATTAGCCACTTTAATTGCAATCGAAATAGAAACCTTAATTTCCCTTTTTTATATTACCTAAAATATGATAGATAGGATACTGACATCTTTGGGAAGGGGGGAGTGTCATTTTTCCTACCACTCAATGTTACATAGAGTAGTATGTTGTTATGACCTTGATATGATCTTGTTACGGTTTCCTGACTTCCAATTTGTATTTGCTGTTGGCCAAACTGAAGGCCGAAAGGTTAACTGTAACTCTACTGTATGGGATCAACTACAAGCACCTGTGTCTTCCAAGGCTGGCCTTCCATGGACCTCTGCTGAGTTTTCTTAGTTTGTGACATGTTCAGTCTTAGTTTTCTGATTAGCTTTATAGTTTCCTGTTGGGACTTACATTTCTCTTATTTTGAGCCTGCTTGTTCATGGCTCTCTCTCTCTCTTTTTTTTTTAAGAGTTTTTTTTTGCTATAGGGTGCATGTGCCCACCGAAAAGACACAGAGAGACAGAGAGACAGAAAGCGAGAAATCACCCCCCACCCCCGGGGGCGGGGGATGGCCATGCCTCAATCCCTTCTCCTCCATTCTCCTCTTGGGATCTTGGGCACGCATGCACACGTGCCCGGCATGAGTTTAAGCCACCAGGTGTGGGACTCGAACTATGGTTGACTACATGGGAGTCCAGCAACATAGCCATTATGCCAACTGCCGTTTCTGTGCAAATTTCTTAAACTCTCTTTTGTCTCTTTTAAATTTGCTAGAGAGTACATGCACTCATGTGTGTGTGTGTGTGTGTGTGTGTGTGTGTGTGAGAGAGAGAGAGAGAGAGAGAGAGGAAGAGAGAAAGAGAAAGTACCCCTCATGGGATGTGGTCACACTGCAATCCCTTTCCCTCCATTTCTCCATCCTGTTGGGGTTTTGGGCACACAAGTGTACACACTTGGTATATGTTTCAAGCTGCTGGGCTGGGATTTGAATCCCATGTTTGGTTATCTGGGATCTGGCTCACTTAACACCACAGGTCAACCCTTCTTAAATACTTGAAGGCAAGTTTGAATCATGTTCTAAGAGGATGGGTCACCTTTATCGAAGTAAGTGATGTTCAGAAAGGCCATAACTTGAGGCCTTCTTGCAGCAGGAGCCAACCCACTGCATAGCTAGCACTTTGCCTTAGACATTACCTCCAGCTTCAGTCAAGCCTAACTGGAATAATTGGGGCTACTGGTTATTCCTATTATTGGCTCTGTCTGTGTAAGCGCATTCTTGATAGTTCTGTTTTCTCCCTTTCATCTTTGGCTTCCTGTTGGAGTTACAGCATGCTATTTGGCTAAATTCACCTGTATCATGGCAAGCAAGTCCATTTCAATAGCTTTAGTTCTATAGAGGCTGTTGCCAAATACTATCTGTCTCCATCCTCTCTAAACATATGGGTGATCCATAGGAAAGTCTCAGATGTCTGCAGAGTCACAGTACTAAATAAAAGTTTCCCCAAAATTTTGCCCTTCAACACATTCAGAAATTTGCATAACAGAGTATCTGGGTTCTGTTTTTTACCTATAGGTACTGATGCAATCAACGTGTGGGATTAATCTTCACACCTTTAAACCTATCTTGATCAGGTATGCCACATACTGGGTGTCCAAATGTATAATAGATGTGTGGAGTAAGTCAGGGGTCTACTATGTAGAATGAGCTCGATAGCTCAATTCCTACCTGTCATACTCATGTTATCAGTGCTCATCCTTGGACACTAGTAGTGTTATCATTTTTACAAATATCCAGACTCATCATTCAGATATCTGAGAGTTTAGAAGCCCTCCAGTGCCAGATTCTAGTAGTTTGGATAAACATTGAAGAAAATAAAAACCATTGTCAGGGAAATTAGAGAAAAAACTAGTAGTACTTTAATTTTTCTAAAATATTTTAACAGTGTAAAAATAATAGCTAACTTTGTTGTGCATCTAGTATGTGTAGGCATTCTTTTAAGTGTCTTATGAGTCAACTCATTTAAACCTCATCACAGCTCTATGAATTAGGAACTATTATTACCCCCACTTTGTACAAAATGAAGCAAGAATAGAGAGCACTTAAGTAACTTGCAAACTGTCACAGGCAGTGAGTAAGGTGCCAGGATTGACATTTGGAGAAGTCTGGTTGCTGTTTCATGTCTTAACCATTATATAATTGTGTAGTTTAATTTGTACTGTTTCAGGAAATGAAAGAGCTTTCCTCTGATGGTAAACTTAGAAAGCCAAACAAGGAGTAGATTCACCTAAGAACTGGTGTGATTGATGAAGATGATCTGAGACAAAAGACTGGTCTGTGAGTTAATTAATTAAGACGATAATCGAAGTCAAAGCATGTTGGAAAAAATACATAAATTGGACTCACCAACAATTATTTGTACTGCAGTACATGGCCAGAATCCCATTACTGAGAAATGGGCTTGTGGTAGAACAATTATAGAGCTCTCATGAACTTTAAGAAATGGACCAACTTATCTCAAAGTATTGGCATTCTGAGTTGTCAAAATGACATCCCTAGAAATAACTGGCAGCAAAGTCCCACTAAACAAAAATGCAAGCACTGCATCGATTTTTGTTGTTGTTGTTGTTGAACTTTAGAGCAATATATTCCCAGTTAAGGGAGTTCTTGTCAGTGGCTGATGAGCACCTTAAGAGGTGCCATTTTTTGGATGTCTAGACATAAAGTGATTTTACATATCTTTGACAAATAGCCCCTTCAGCCAGGCAATTGTTATTTATGTTCCAATTCTGGGGATAGCAGTGATTAAGACAAATCTAATTCCTTCTCTCAAAGAACTTGTAATCAGGAAGGTACCCAGTTTAGCTGCTGTAATGAGTAATGAGGTGAGAAAAAAGAAGACATAGGCTATTGAGTATAACTGAATTATATCATCTTCAAACTCTAACCTATGTGTGGAATCCTGAATTTTGCTTAAAGAGAAAATTTTACATTTTTAGACCTGGACCATTATTTTTTTGACCATATTCAAGAGTTTAAAAAGGACTGGGGCAAGAGGATTGACAGTTGGAGAAGGGAAGTAAAATTGTGCACACATGCATGTGTGTGAGCATGTGCATGCATGTGCGTGCATGAGTATGTAGAATGGTTACTTGATTAGAGTATATAAATATTAAAATATAGGCATAAATATAATTTATAAGAATAGGAAGGTAACCAGTATCAACATGGAAATATGCATTTGAATGTACAATCACCAGGGAGGTCAGGAAGAATTTGTAAAAACACAACGGATATTTCTAGCTAAAGAAATGTGAGTTTGGTTTATGGTCTCACACTGAGGAGGTCTGGGAATATCTCTGTTACAATAAAGTAGAATTTACACTATAGCACTCTATATCATCCATAGTGTATATTCATCTTTTCTGCTGAAAGTCCAGTAAATATCAGGACTGGATATGCTAGTCAAAGTGAAAGATATGTTTCCTTTAAAGAGTCCACCAAATAACAGAAAAAATGATTTACCATCTCCATATTCTGGATGAAGACATTTTATAAATTTGTCCTGTGCCAGATCCTAGTATGCTGCCTAGAAACCTGAAGTGACCTATGGACTGTGAGAACTGGCAAGGACCCTGATCCTGGGCCTTCGCCAGAAGGGTGTCTGCTTATTGCTCTCAGCCCTCCAAGCTGGCCTTTGAAAGCAATGGGAAAAGAGTTCTAGGCACTCAGGCTCCTGCTATCACCTCACTCTTTATTTCTTACATATTTTAGGTCTTTTTGATGTACTTTTGGACTTTGATCTTAGCATTTTTGTAACTAATCACCATGAAATGGTTTTAGACTACTCTTGCTTCTTAGCCTTGCTAGGCTTGGTGTGGCTTTTAGTACCACACCAAGTGACTGAATACCTGCTCTGGTCCCCAGCCTTATCTCTTCTCATCTTATCCATCCTTCCTCCTGCATTGGATAGGAAATCATATTAATTCCTTATATTCTGTAGGGAGTGTTTTTCTTTCTCGCCTTTCTTTCCTTTCCTTTCCTTTCCTTTCCTTTCCTTTCCTTTCCTTTCCTTTCCTTTCCCTTTCCCTTTCTTTCTTTCTTTCTTTCTTTCTTTCTTTCTTTCTTTCTTTCTTTCTTTCCTTCCTCCCTCCCTCCCTCCCTCCCTCCCTCCCTCCCTCCCTCCCTTCCTTCCTTCCTTCCTTCCTTCCTTCCTTCCTTCCTTCCTTCCTTCTTTCTCTCTCTCTCTCTCTCACTCTCTCTCTCTCTCTTTTTTGAGTTTTGCTATAGGGCATGTGTGCTTGCCAGAGAGACAGAGAGAGACAAAAAGCGACAAATTACCCCCCAGGGAGGATGGCCACGCTGCAATCCTTTCTCCTCCCTTCTCCTCTCTGGATTTTTGGGCATGCATGCACATGCACCTGGTGTGAGTTTCAAGTCACCAAGTCTGGGACTCAAACTATGGTTGACTACATGGGAGTCCAGTGACATAATCATTACGTCATCTGATGGTCCCTATGGGGAATAATTTTAGTCATTCACATATAATCAGTGCAGAATTTGACATGAGTTTTATAACACAGAATGGAGCTAGTATACAGAAAAACCTAAAAAGCTACTAGGAAAAAAATGGAAAAGGAATCGGTCTACTTAAAACTCTTCATGTGTCAGAGGAAGAGAAGAAACATGCCTCTTGTGGTCCCAGCAGGGCCTCTATCAAGCATGGTGGAACTCCATAAAGTTACTGAGGCTTTCTTAAGGTTCTGAAATTTTACAGCTTGTTTACACCTGATTGGTGGCCAGTGCATTCTAGTGTTCTTAGAAGGTCCCAATTTTGCAGGTCAAACGTGACCAGTAAGTTTAAACCAAGAGAGAGAGAGAGCGTGCAAGTGAGAGCGAGAGAGGATTATTCATCTCATGGATAATAATCTCAGACAGAGAGGATTATTCATACAGTCCTAAATTTGACAAACTATATTTTTTCAATGAACTGGCTGGTTAGAAAACCCAAGCTCTTACCTGACTGAGCACTGTATACCATGGGAAATGGTGAGCTTTGAACTGAATTTGGCCTAATGGAGCAGAACCTAAATCTCCATCCATAGGTTGTCAAACATATCCCTCTATTGAATTTGACTTGAGGTGGTGCTTTAGATGTGGTTGAGCGATGATGCAATTGTTCCTCCAGCATGTCTAGGATTGGGAATATCTGTTGTCAAATTTATGATGAGGATCTAAGGCCTCGTTTTGTTTCCTCATCATACACTGAGGGATCAGGATTTTGGTCAACATTATACTCTAGTCTAGCTGGGCATCAGCTCTCACAGACAGTATTCCCTCCGCCCTCTCCTGGAGTGTCACAATTGAAGCTATTCATGATTTTTGTTTGCTTTTGAAAGAAATATTGTCAAGAATGAGAACTGTAGCTGGGTCACTTAATCTGGAATGGTATTAATTAATATTAATGTTGACCATTGAAGTGCTATCATCAAGAGAAATCACTTATATCAATGACCAATAAAGACCTTTCTCCCATCTGAAGGTTAATGAAAAAGGAAGCCATCATGGGATGTTTTACAACATATTCCCCTCCAACCTGAAAATGGAAACAGACTTCTAGTAAGTAGTTACTTCCAGAAATTTTTACCCACCCATGTAATAAGTTCTGATACTTGGGAGAATTGGCCATAAAACTTGAAACAATGTAATCCTGGGATGCAATGTTTTGTTGTCATTGTTTCATTACTATTTTTTCAACATTTTTTGGCAAAACTTTATTAACCATCTACTATATACATGATAAATATTTGTTTCACTGCTTAGTATTATTGATAATTGCAATGTTAAATGCTCAGACTTATATCGATTTATCTTTCTGCGATGCAATCTTTACTGAACTTAAATTTTGGCTCTGCCTCAACCTTGGGGTAAAAATCTACATTATGGATGACAACTGTCTTACATGTAAGAACTTAGAGCCCAGCAAATTGAGACTACTGCTCATTTGGACATACTATCCAGACATACCCAGCTCTGACAATATACAGAGTAGCTGGGATCCTCATCCCTGCGTTTCTTGAGATGCTGAGTCACTGGCCAGACCTATACAAGCAGCCCCCATTAGAGGCTTGCTCATGAGTGATGTCCCAGTTAGGTCACTTGTCAGACTGGAGGCAGGTGATACCTTGGAATTTTGACGTGATGTAAGCACCATACTTTTCATTGCCTCAGTGTGATGATTCTGAGTGATTATTATAACCATAAAATAGGGTCAGATGTGGGTCTATAACAGAGTTAATTGCTATACTACCAAAAATTTTTATTAGAAGATGGAGGCCAGAGAACATATCCCTTACTCGTTCCTCTAAATTCATCCTCTGGAATCACAGTGAAGAAAGTGATGCTGCTGGCAGGGCCTGCCTGGAGAGCATGTGCCAACCTGAGAGAAAAGGACTTTACTCTCTGTGGTACCCGGAAAGAGAGGAGAGTTTAGGTGCTGACAAAAGATAGCTAAGAAAAAACAAAAACCTTTATGCACTAGATTATACATGAACATAGCAGACAAATACATAAAGTAAAACTTGCTAAAAAAGTTGAGGAGAAAATGCTAAAATCACAGTGGGAGATTTTTAATAAACTTCTTCTGAAGTTTTTCAGATAAAACAGCCTAAAAATAAATTTTCTAAAAGATTTGAATAACATAATCAACAAGGTCAAGTTAATTGACATTTATAGAATTTGTTTCTTACAAACAAAATAGATGATCTGACTCCACAGAACACTTACAAACAGCAATTTGATGATAAAAAGCCTAAATAAATTCATCAAGGTCGGAAAAAGTTACATCTTGATTTAAAAAGACCAGAACTCAACAATAATAATAAAAAAAAAAAAAACAGGAAAAAAGCTCACTTAGAAATTAAATAACTACTTGAAGTTAAAAAAAAAGATCTAGAAGAAATAGAAATGTTTATTTTCTTGTTCTTCTGAGACTCTAAATTGACTACACTGGAAGGAAGATATAATATCATAATAAAGAAAACAGTAGATGGGAGAGGAGAGCTGTTATTGGCAGCTGAGACCTTCTAGAACTTTTTATAAGCAAAAAAATAGAGGAGTAGAGAATCATGAAAAGTGTGGAAGAGGCTGCAGTTTAGAATATGATAAAGAACCAAGGATGAAGAAGGACACTATCTCAGGACAAGGAAAAGCCACAGAGAGTTGAAGATAGGAAGTAGAATGTAGGGGTTAATTGGAGGTGTCTATATGGAATACTGAGCCCCACTCCTTTTCCATATGCATAATGCTCATTAGTTCAGGAGCTTATATTCTGTGTAAAACAATTAGACAATTTCCTTTGATGAAACTGGACACAGTTTTTGAGAACAAATGAAGAGAACTATTGGGCTGTCTGAAAAGTCATGGCATACTTTTGCATAGGAAAACATAGAAAAAATAGGTCATGCCTTTTCCAACAACCCAATAGTACTGGTACTGGCATTTAAGACTAAAGATCTTCCTTCCTGTTTTGCCATTTTTGTTTCTTGTCTGAAGATCAACTTCCTATCTGCTTATTATAAGGTGAAGTCCACCCATTAATAAGCCCTATTCAGATATGCAGTGTTCACTATGAGCTTATTTTTGTCTCATTCTGAACTGTGAATGGAAGAATTAGTAGATATTTGAGAAATGCTTGTGAAATAAGCAAAAGAAAGAAAAAGAAACAAAAAAGATGCTAAAGGAATATGAAATAATTCAAGGAAGATAAGAATTAGAAAAAACAGGGGGGAAGGGAAGAGTATAGAGAAGGAAAGCAGGAGAAAAAATAGAGAGGTATGACATTTGTGGGACACAGAAATGTTTTATTACTGTTGTTGATAGCATGTCTAGTATTCTCAACTGGATGGGTCTGAGAAGTATTTCATGTTAGGCAAAAACCTCTTTACAAGCCAATGCATAGTGACTGGATGTTTAAAAAATGAGAATAAATAACAATAATAATCCAGAAAAATGAAAAGCTATTTGCTGATGAGGATGTGGATAGCAATGTTTTTGTTTGACTGATATGCATGGTAACCATGCTAAAAAAAGAAATGTTATATACCATAAAGATACCTGTGATTAAATGTAATATAAAAGAAATAAATTCAGGAAGTCTCTCCCTTCAAAGTATTAAAAGCAGACTAGATTATACAGAAAATTGAATCTCAGACATAGAAGATGGAATTGCTGGCCTAGAAAAATCCACCACAAAGACTGAGAAAATTGCCCCCCCAAAAATGAGAATAATATACGAGAAATACTAGATACCATCAAATTTCCAAACATCTGGATAATCGGTATCCCAGAAGGCAAAGAGACTCATAAGGGCATTGATAATATATTCCATGAAATCCTACAAGAAAACTTTCCAAACCTAGAGAGGTATTCAAAGATCTAGTCCCAAGAAATTCGAAGGACCCCAAATAGAATCAACCCAAGAAGATCTTCTCCAAGACACATTATAGCCATATTGACCAAAACACAGACAAAGACAAGATACTAAGATTGGCAAGAGAAAAACGTCAAGTTACCTACAAAGAATATCTCAGTAGGCTAATAGCAGACCTCTCATCAGAAGCAATGCGAGTGAGGAAAGAATGGGAAAATATATTCAAAGTGTTAAGGGAAAAGCAATTTCAACCAAGAATATCGTACCTGGAAAGATTATCCTTCATATGGGGAAAAATACAAGAATATTCTCAGATAAACAAAACCTTAAAGAATTTACCAACACCAGACCAGATCTCCAAGAAGTTCTCAAGGGAGTGCTATACCAGGAAAATTAAATACAGACACACAGAAATAAGAGTTCAAAAACTAAGAAAATGGCCAACTTAATGGTAAGGACAAGTCTAAAGTTGAATATTATAGTCCAGAATTTAATTGGGAAGATGGAACCACAACAGAAGATAGATTAAGTACATGAGACTGAACTAGTGAAACAGAATTTTATGACTTTGGACTAAAACATTACTGATTTTCTTCTAGGCTTTGTTTTCCATAAGAATTTTTGTCCTGTCTTGAGCTGCAGGTAGGTTCATTTACCTACCATTTGAACAGAATACTAACCTGTTTTCTAGCTTTAAGTTTTAAGCAAAGTTCCTTAGAATTTCTTTGATTTATTAAAGCTAAAACTGCTTTTATTCAAATTGAAAAAATATATTAAAAATACCTATTTAATGACTGTAGTAAGCTATATAGCATCAGCTATGTGCTACCTTATAGTATGTTCATTCTACTCAGAGTTTCATGCCTAAAGTCAGACATGTATTCACAGATATGTACATATCAGCTGAACTTGCTATTGAAAGTAGTTAGATTACTTAAGAAATTCTGTGAATCAATAAAATGTGGGGGGAAAAAGGAATGGAATACAGCTGTAGACACTTGAGATAGTGTGGGAGGAGTATGGGAAATGGCACAGGGTGAGAAATGGGGGAAATATATAAAGACATATGAAACTAGAATGGAAACATACTGATGATAACATGTATGGTTAAGCCACTATGCAATATATTCTGGATGGGAAGTCACATTTTGTATGCTGTTACAATGCTCAAGGAGTGAATGAAAATTCATCAATTAATTAAAAATAAAAAAAAAAAACTAAAAAAATTAGAAAAAACAAACCATAGCACATTTCTACCTATCCACTTTGACACATAGAAAAGCTTCTAATTAATATTCTCCAAAAAGTCAAGAATGGGGGGGGGAACAGCAGTTGGCTTAATGGCTATGTTGCTAGACTCTCATGTAGTTGACTGCGGTTCGAGTCCTGGACCCGGTGGCTTAAACTCATGCCAGGCGTGTGTGTGTGTGTGCCCAAGATCCCAAGAGGAGAATGGAGGAGAAGGGATTGTGGCATGGCCATCCCTCTGGGGGTGATTTCTCACTTTCTGTCTCTCTGTCTTTCTGGTGTGTGCATGCGCCCTATAGCAGAAACCTCTCAAAAAAAATAAATAAATAAAAAGTCAAGAACAGGATGCTATAAAAAGATTCAGAACAAAATAGAATTTTCAGAAATATAGAATTTCCCCAAATTGAAAGATATGAATTTTTTTATGGTTAAAGATAAACGCTTTATTTCTATATTGTCAGTATTAGATTTTTAAAAATAATTCTGCTTTTAAAAAAGATGGGTTTGTAAACATGGAGTTTGAATTTTCATATTGTAGCACAAATACATGATTTCAGAAGGGTTCCTTAACATGGTTAAAAATGAAGATTCAAATTATTTGAAAAGTTGATAAAGGTAGTATCCAACTTCTCCAACTTCTTGTTGTATGTTTGGGTGAGAATTTTACAGTAGTAGATGGTGATTTACCTAAACAACATATAGAACCAACTGCAAAATACAATGCTTCTAAGGCAAACAAACTCATTTTGAATGGTGATATTTCTAGTACTAGAATTGGGGTCTTTCCTCTTCCTTGGGCCACAGGTGACTCTGATGACTTGTGTCTGAAAATGACATAATTGACAAGAATGAGACTAACAAAAACTTATGAGAAAGCCTGGCTACTTCAAAGTAATATATATTTTGTAAAAATCTATGGAGAAATCATTTCATCCCAGAATTTTATACACTGAGAAATATTCATCAAGTAGGAAAGCAAAGACAAGACACGGTAGTCAAAGTCTGTAAGTTTACCACCTACTTATCTCTTAGGACATACTCCAGCATAGTATCAAATAATGTAAGACAAAAAGGCAATTAAAACTAGAAAATCAAAACTCCAAACAAAATATGGAATGAATTCTGACAATTGATGGAATACATGTAAAGTGAATTCATTAACTCCAATACTAAAAATAACTCTTCTCAGAATCACCCATAGAGAAGGAAATATAATCAAATATACCATGTGGCCCAACATGAGAGCACATTTGCAAGTTATATTAATATAAAGGGAGTTCAAAAATTGGCAACTTTTAGATTTGTCCAATAAACAGGGCACATATGACTTCATTGTGCTTGAATGATAGGTCATATAGAAAGTAACATGTCTTCCTTGCTTCCCTTGGGGAAGGAGTATGAACCCTTCATGTTAATGGAATCAGGAGGGGGACAATGAGTGAAGAATGAAGATTCTGACTGGATCCCTCATGACCCCAGTAGCTCTACCAATCTGGCTCTGTTTTGAGGGCTGGAGGTGGAGAGATGAAGGTAGTTTAAGAGGAAATCCCAAAACAAGGGGACCAATATTCTAGCTGCTGATCATTTTTGAGCGAATATTGGGGAGGAACAGGAGAAAACAAAATGGTGGTATGGCATGATGATTTTAAGAGAGGGCTCAAGGCAGTTCTAACTGCTTCCCTAAAGCCTTCCTATATATCCTGCATGGTTTTTGCAATGGGGGTGGAGCTAGGGAGTGGGAAACTTACCTAAACAGGCTGACTGGTGGACTTCCCAGGGATTACTGCAGCAATGGGAGAGGTGATCTTAACGTCAAGGACTGAAGGGTAGGCTTATCAAATGGTGAATGAATCTGACCCCAGGGGTCCATAAGGCCTGATGGCCGAGGTGGGGGCCTACTCGTTAAAAGTGATGGCAAGCTCCCTAGAGCAATCCCTGAGGAAAAAGATGATAAATACAGTGCTAGAGGCAGTAGAATAGAGCTTCCTGTGGTCAAGATACCTCAGCTGAAGTCACCATGTAAACCAAGAACCTTGCACCAATGCTATGAGAATACTTAAGTTTTCTTGTACAGGAGGATGCTGTGAAGCAGTAGGACAAGTGGGGAAAATGGACATAAAAGGATTTTTATGGGGGGTGGTGTAAAATATACATTACAAAATTTACCATTTAAAACAATTTTAAAAAGAATTATTTAGTTTTATGTTATCATTATTGTTATTATTATTTTTTGGAGAGGTTTTTGCTATAGGGCGCGTGTGCTCGCCAGACAGACAGACAGAGACAGAGAGACAGAAAGCGAGAAATCACCCCCTAGGAGGGATGGCCATGCCGCAATCCCTTCTCCTCCATTCTCCTCATGGGATCTTGGGCACGCACGCACAAGCGCCCAGCGTGAGTTTTAAGCCACCAGGTCCAGGACGCGAACTGCTGTCGACTACTCGGGAGTTCAGTGACATAGCCATTACACTAACTGCTGGTCACTCATTATTATTATTTTTAAGTTTGCTATAGGGCATGCGTGCTCACCAGAAAGAGAGAGAGAGAGAGATAGAGAGAGAGAGAAGCAAGGAAATAAGCCACCAGGTCTGGCACTCAAACCACAGTCAGCCATGTGGGAGTCCAGTGCCTTAACCACCATGCCACCTACTGGCCCCTTAAACCATTTTTAAAATGTACAGTTCTCTGGTATTAAGTACATTTACATTGTTCTACAGGCACTTCCACCATCCACTTCTATAACTTTTTTATCTTCCCCAACTGAGACTGTAAACTCATTAGGCGCTAACTCCCTACTCTCATTCCTCCCTAGCCCTTGGAAACCACAATTTTACTGTCTGAATCTGACTATTCTGGGAACCTCATATAATAGGAATCCATTAAACAATATTTGTTCTTTTGTTACCACCTTATTTCACTTAGTATCATGTCTTCAGGGTTATGGTTTATCCATGCTGTAGCATATGTCAAAAATTTTTCTTTATAAGACTGAATTTTATTTGCGGCGTGGCCATCCCCCCTGGGGGGTGATTTCCTGCTTTCTATCTCTCTGTCTCTCTCTGTCTGTCTGGCGAGCGCACGCGCCCTATAGCAAAAACCTCTCCAAAAAAAAAAAAAAAAAAGAAAGAAAGACTGAATTTTATATATATATATATGTATGTGTATATATATATATATAAAATATAACATATATATAATACATATCTCACATTTTATTTATCTATTTGCCCATTGATGGAACTGGCCCCATGGCTTAATGGTTAAGGGACTCAGATCCTAATGGCTGACCATGGTACAAATCCTAGCCACAGTAGCTTGAGAAACATGCTGGCACATGTGCATGTGTGTGCCCTAAATTCTGACAGGATGGAGAAATGGAGGGAAGAGGGTTGCAACGTGACCACATCTAGTTGTAGGGATACTTTCTCTCTCTCCTCCTCTCTTTGTCTCTCTCTGGTTAGTGCATGTGCTCTCTGGCAAATAGGAAAAGGGAAAAAAAAATGGAAAAGGAAAATAGAAGGTATTGTTTAGTTGTTCTCGCATGTCTGAATTTTAGTATATACATTGCTGCGCTTTCTTAAGAAGATAGAAAATTCAGAAGCTAAATGTAAAAAGAGCCCCCAGGCAATTTGTCATGGAATACTGTTCCACATTAAGAACTTGCCTGGCATGAAGCCTGACTGGTGAGCACAGTCTCTGGGCATTTCAGAGAGAGGGAGAGAATTATACACAAAGGCCCTGTGATATTGGATGAGGATTTGGGACTTATGTAGGTTAGTTTGTTTTTCTTTCTCAAGAACATGAAAGCTATCACCCTGGGAATAAGAAACCCATAATACAACCATGGTAAAGATGGGAATTTAAATTGAAAGTCATAAAAGGCAAAACAGAATTTCAGAAGAAATCAATGTGCTGTCACATCAGCTGCCTTCCCACTAGATCGCTTGGCTGCTAATTCATTAACTGGGTGTTCTCTCCACTGCTGAGTTGCATCAGCATGCCTTAAAGTGCTGACAAACTGGGCCTTTCCCCCCTAATATTTAAGAACATCATATTTACATCATCACCAGGGGGAAACTCAATTATAATAACATGCTAGGTGACCATCCCAAAATAAAAAAATCTGCTCTATAGTTTTGTTGTTCTTTTGAAATCAAATATAGAGCAACGGTTCTATCACCAAAGCACACCACCTTTATTTTGAAAAGTCAAATGAATTTTATTTCCCTTCTTTGATCTAATATGTAGCAGATCTGATTTCTTTGCTATTAGTAATTCTAAGAAGGCTATAAACTTCCTTTTGGCATGAAATATCACTTCATATTTTATATACTATTTAAATCATGTGCTATTGATATACTCAGCATATTGCTTGATCCTTGTTTATGAATGCTTGTGACACGTAAATGATATGCTACTCTTATATACCTGATCATTTAAAACAAATTGCAGGGCTGGCCCTATAGCACAGTTGTTAAGCACTCTGTAGAGAAAGTCAGATCCCATATGATTGACCACAGTTGGAATCCTAGCCCTTGTGGTTTGAAAAATACACTGGATGTATGCATGTATGTGCAGTAAATCCTGACAAGACGGAGACATGGATGAATGTATGGATGCTCATCCCAATTCATATATTGGAATCTAAACTCCCATTGTGGTTAGTATTATCAGGTGGGGTCTCTAGCAGGTGATTAGGTCATGAGGGCACAGCCCTCATGAATGGGATTAGTGCCCTTATAGAAGAGACTCCAGAGAGATCTCTTGTCCTTTCCACCATGAAAAGACATGAAAGAAGACAGCCGTGTATGAACCAGAAAGCAGGCTCTTACCAGATACTGAATCTGTTGATGCTATGATTTTGGACTTAGAGACTCCAGAACTGTGAGAAATATTTTTTTTTATAAGCCACACAGTCTGTGGCATTTTGTTATAGCAGCCCAAATGGACTAAGACATACCCCAACACTGTGCATTTATTTTTTTATTAAGCAGCTTATATGGCAACTTCCAAAATAATTTCCTGATTTAAAACTCTGTAGAGCTACCCATTTGACCAGGTGCTAAAAAATCCCAGGACCATCAGCCTCTTTTTTCTGACATGACCTTGAATTTTTTTTTTTTTTTTAATTATTACTAGGTTCAGTCCTCTTCTTTGATGGTGGTAAAGCAGAGACTTATACTTGTTCATATTTTCCTTATATATAAGACTTTTCCTCACTGTCCCATTAGCTAAGTTAACTCACATTCTCAATACTCTTTATATAATGAACTTAAATAATTTTTACAGTGTAAGCACACACACTCTAATTCATGCACCTGCCTAGTGATACTTTATCTTTTTCAATTTCATCCTTTTAAACTTTCACCCATCTGTTTATTTAAACTCTCATTTGCCAAGCATACATATTAGACACTGGTGTTTTTCAGTTCACGTATTCTTGTTTAATCCTCAAAACAATCTTGCAAGTAGGTTTAATCCTGGTTTACAAATGAGAGGTTTGAAGCTCAGAATTCAAATTGTCTGGCAAGGGCATGCATATTTAGAAAGTAAGGGAGATAGGATTTAAGTTCGTGTCTATTTTCTCTTTCTACTATAGCCTATTGGCTCTTTTTCCCCCGCCAGTAGAGATCCAGCCTATTGCTTTTGTACCTGGTGTGCAGTACCATTTCCAGGCCTTCTGCTCACTCTAGTTACCCTTGTTTATCTAAGCTAGATAAATGCTGCATTTAGCAAATTTATTGCTATTATTTGTAGGTCCCTTGGGTAGGTGGTAATTTTCCTCTGGACATTTTCCACGTTCCTGTCCCCTTATTTCATCTGCATGGACCTCACCCAGCAAACACATTGAGTAAATCTTCCAAAGCATTAATGGCACAAAGAAGTGTGGTATTATCTGTTGAAGATATTTTGTAGTTTTATCAACAGTGCTAGGGAGAAATAGTCACCTGTTTAAATATCCATTTTGCAAGACAAATAATAATGTGATTGATTGTATGGAAGAAAATAAATAAAAAAATATCTTCCAAATCTGAAACACCCAGATGCAAAGCCTTTGATTTCTTATTTTCAGCAGGTTCATGGCCTTGCTTACAAATTAAGATGTCTGCTCCTGCTCATCAGCATTGCTCAACCAGCCACTTATTCCTACCAGAATATTGAAGATCTAGGATTTCCAGCCCCAAGACCCTCTGCCCAGACTTCACCTTCCTGCTCCCCAGTCTAGACAGGAGCCAGACTGCAGGTCACCTCCTTCTCCATTCCTCTGATTGCTCAGATTTAACTCCAAAAAATAGGAAAAAACATAGTCCATCAGATGGCCAGATAACACTGAAAAGGTGCAAGAAATATGAGAAATGAAGAAAATCTCTCTCCTCTAATGGAAAAGAATAACTCCTCTTCCTCCACAGAGGAAATGTCAGATAAGAAATTTAAAATATTCATAGTGACAAAGCTAACAGAGATGCAAAAGAAACTCCAGAATATGTAGGAGAAAAGAGACACCGAATTCCAGGAGGTGAGGAAGTTCTTGAACAATCTGAAAGAGGAGATACACATGATAAAAAAGAATCAAATGGAATTGATTGAAGGCTGTAATACAGGAAATCAAAACTTCTGATGAAAGTATCAAAAGCAGATTAGATCATACAGAAGATTGAATCTCAGATGTAGAAGATAGAACCTCTGACCTATACAAATTCACCAAAAAAGACTGAAAAAATAACCACCCCCCAAAATGAGAATAACATATGAGTAATACTAGATATCATTAAACACCCAAACATCTGGATCATCAGTATCCCTGAAGGTGAAGAAACTAATAAGGGCATTGATAATCTATTCCATGATATCCTGGAAGAAAACTTTCCAAACCTCAAGAGGCATTCAAATACCCAAACCCAAGAAATACAAAGGACCCAACATAGAATTGACCTAAGAAGATCTTCCCCTAGGCACATCATAGCCAGATTGACCAAAACCACAGACAGAGACAAAATACTAAAATTAACAAGAAAAAAACATCAAGTAACTTTCAAAGGATAGCTCATAAGGCTAACATTGGACTGCTCATCAGAAACAATGCAAACAAGGAAAGATCAGGAAAATATATTCAAAGTGTAAGCGAAAAACAATTTTATCCAAGAATACTATACCCAGCAAGATTATCTTTCATATGGAAAAAAAAAAAGACAAAAACATTCTCAGATAAACAAAACCTGAAAGAATTTACCAACACCAGACCAGATCTCCAAGAAGCACTAAAGGGAGTGCTATACCAGGAAAACTCAAGTCGGACACACAGAAATAAGAGTACAAGAAACAACAAAGAATGACCAGCCTAATGGTAGGGACAAGTCTGGAGTTGAATATTAACTTCCAGAGTTTAAATGGAAAGAAAAGGCCACAATAACACTGCAAATTCAACAGAAGAGAGATTAGTTACCTGAGTCTGAACTAGTGAAATAGAATTTTTTTTACTTTAGACTAAAATATTACCTTTAATGCATTGATTTCCACATTTAAGGATTTTTGTCTTCTTTTGAACTGTTGATAGGTTCATCTACCTACTATTTGAACTGAATCCTAACCTTTTCCTGGCTTTAAGTCTTAAGCAAACTTCTCTTAACATTTTTTGATTTTCATCTATTAAAACTAAAACTGTTTTTCTTGAAATTAAAAATGTATTTTAAAAAACCTACTAATGACTGCAGTAAGCTATATAGCCCCAGCTAGGTGTTACTTTATAGAATGTTCATTCCACTCACTGAGGTTTATGCCGAAGTCAGACTTGTGTTCATAGATATGTGTATATCAGCTGTGCTTCCTATTGAAAATATTTAAGTTAATTAGGATCTTTAGTGAATAAATAAAATGTAGGGGGAAAAAAGGCATGGAAAGCAACTGTAGATACCAGAGACAGTGTGGGAGGAGGGTGGAAAATGGCAGAGGGTCAGAGATAGGGAGTCAAGGAGGAAAAGAAAGAAGCAAAATATATAAGAAACTAGAAATGGAAAACTATTTGTTTGACAATAACACATATGGTAATATCCTTGATTGAGCCAACATATAGTATATTCTGAATGGAATTAATTCCTTCCTTCCTTCCTTCCTTCCTTCCTTCCTTCCTTCCTTCCTTCCTTCCTTTCTCTCTCTCTATCTCTCTCTCTCTCTCTCTCTCTTTCTCTCTTTCTTTCTGTTTGGTATATTGTAATGATGTACAGTGAATGTAAATAGATAAATTTAAAATAAAAAGCAAACTAAAAAACCCAAGAAGACTCAACAGGTAAAGTGATATCCTTTTGATATGGGTTTCAATCTGTCTTCTTGCTTCTTTATAGTTTGCATAATTCTCTCTCTCTCTCTCTCTCTCTTTTTTTCTTTTTTTCTTTTTTTTGAGAGGTTTTTGCTATAGGGTGTGTGTGCTCGCCAGAAAGACAGAGAGAAACAGAGAGACAGAAAGCGAGAAATCACCCCCCAGGGGGGATGGCCATGCCATAATCCCTTCTCCTCCATTTTACTCTTGGGATCTTGGGCATGCACGCACACGCGCCTGGTGTGAGTTTAAGCCACTGGATCTGGGACTCGAACTGCGGTTGATTACATGGGAGTCCAGTGACATAGCCATTATGCCAATTGCTGGTCCCTATAGTTTGCATCTCTTATTGTAATCAGTCTTAGTTCTGGTTAAACCTTATCTGTGGCAATTGTATTAGGCTAATATGGCTAATTCATTCACTTATTTGATTAAAAACCTGACAAACAATTTGTTTTTCTTTTTCTGTGGAGTGATAGGCATCCATACAACTCTGAATTTTTCACTCTGTTATGGCAGCATGCCCATAACCTTTACTTAGGTTTCTTTTTTTTCTTTTCTTTCCTCCCTCCCTCCCTCCCTCCCTCCCTCCCTCCCTCCCTCCCTCCCTTCCTTCCTTCCTTCCTTCCTTCCTTCCTTCCTTCCTTTTCCTCTTTCTTTCTCTTTGTTTAGAGAGTTTTTTTGCTATATGGCATGTGCGCTTGCCAGAGAGACAAATAGTGAGAAATCACCTCCCAGGGGGGATGGTCATGCCACAAACCCTTCTCCTCTATTCTCCTCTCAAGATTTTGGGCATACAATCACATGCACCTGGTGTGAGTTTGAGGCCACAGGGTCTGGGACTCAAGTCACAGTTGACTATGTGGGAGTCCAGTGATGTAACTATTACACCATCTGCTGGTCCCACTTAGATTTCTTTTACTACCACATCTACCTCCAGAAAAAGATTTTCTTTGGTTCTTTTTAATTGAGTAAGTGAATTAACTATATTAATTCAATGTGCTTGCCATAGTGCCTTTGATAATGTGTCTTTTTTGGGTGTGTGCAGGTTAAGTTTAATAGGTAGAGTTCTCAAGTCTTCCTTGTTACAATAGGGAAGTGTTTCTCAACTTTTGTCTTTCATTATTCTCCTTGAAGAATATTTTTAGACAATTCTTCCTAATTGCCTACGTAGGATATTTTAATACTAATATACCATATTTCTTCTTATGTACTGTAGCTCTTTGTTAAGGGGTCACAAACCACTGTAAATTGATTGATATTGCCCCCATTGAAAATGCATGCATGGGTCATCAAGGTAAATTCTATGACACTTTTGATTAGATGTTGAAAAATTCTAGAACATTTTTTCTGGTTCTTGCTCTTTCTGAACAGGGAAGAAGAGGCAGGCATGCTTTATTTCTCCCTCCATTTCCAGACCCTATCAGCAGACCTAGTTTATGTAGGACATAAACTAGCTCTTCATTACATATGTTAATTAGGAATCTCAGATCATAATTCAGGTGTGCAAGAGGCCTAATTTTCTGTGTTTTTGTATAATGAAACTAAATTTCTATTTTTACCTACTATTCTGTTGGAAAGTGGAAATTAAACATCAGGTATTTGAAGGTTTTCATTCTCCTTTCCTCTGGAGTTTTGCTTAAACTCCAGACAGGCTTGCAGAGCTTCTGGTCATCTGAGTTTCCTATCAATGTTGGTATCTGTTGAGAGTCCCTGGCTTCTAGCTATAGGTCCAGATAGGGTAGTGTTAGATTCTCCTCCTATCCAGCCTGTGATATTGTGAAATACATATTTTTGTTTTTGTAACTTGGTGTTTACTACGAACCAACACATACAAATTAAAATGACTACCTATCAATGTACTGCCCATATATTATTAAAATTTTAAAAAATATAGAAGCATGGGAAAAGGTTACGGATATTGGAGACAGTGCAGGAAGAGGATGGGAGGTGGAAGAGAGTGAGAGGAAAGGAATTGAGGAGAAAAATCGAGAGGCAAAACATTTAAGGGACACAGAAATGGAGGACCGTCTGTTAATAACATGTATGATATCTTCAATTGGACTGGTGTGAGGTGTATTCATTTTGGGTAATTAATTTTATAAGCTATAGCTTATAAACATCATCTGGCATGTTTTCCAAGTCACCAAGGATGGTATTCAAACTGCAGTCAGCAACCTGGGATCTGGTTTCCAATGCACCGGGCTTGACTGCACAGTAAAAGGCAGGGATGTTGTATGTCTTACTAACTGTATCCTTAGGTAATATCTAGACTAGTTCTTGGCACTAGTCCAGAAATCATTTATTGAAAGGAAAGAAGGGAAGGAGAATGAAAAGGAAGGTGAAAAGGAAGGGAAAAAAAGAAAGAGATGAACTAACTGATGCCTTGGTAGTTAAGGTGGCTGGATCCCACATGGCCAGCTGCACAATTTGAGTCCTGGACCTGGAGGCTTGAAAATCACACTGAGTGCTGGTATCTGTGCATGTCCCAACTCTTCAAAGGAGATAGGGAGGAGAAGGGGTTGTGGCATGACTGTCCCCAATGGGGGTGTTGGAGGTGCTTTCTCACTTCCTCTCTCTCTTTTTCTTTATTTCTTCTCCAGTGAGGACATGCACCCTCTAACAATTTTTTTTAAAAAAGAAGAAGGAAGAAACAAAGGAGAAAGGGGAGAGAAAGAAAAATAGAAAATGTATAGTGATGTACAATGATTGAATGCATAAAATAACTTAAATAATTAAAAAATAAAGAAAAACTTAAATAATATCCTAAACCCAAAATTAATGGTATTGTATTTAAATTGACACTTATACAATATTTGGAACCAAGAACTTATATAGACTTTCTGGATGCTGACTTTATCTACCAAAAAAAGGCATTAAATGCCCTTTGAATCAGTATTTCCTTGTTTGCAGAAAACCAATACCAAGAAATCTTATAAAGACTTACAAATGTGACTCAAATAGGAAATAAAATTAGAAAGTATGTATCTGTTAAATTGGGAGTGCTTAAATCTTTCCCCAGCAGTCGTGGCACAGGTGGTAGGGCCCTGGTACACAATACTGGAGCCACATGGGAAGCTTAAATTCAGATCCCCGGTCTACCTGAATATTCTTCTTCTTCTTCTTTTTTTTTTTGGAGAGGTTTTTGCTGTAGGGTGCATGCGCTCGCCAGACAGACAGAGAGAGACAGAGAGACGGAAAGCATGCCCCAGGGGGGCTGGCCACACCACAATCCCTTCTCCTCCATTCTCCTCTTGGGATCTTGGGCACACACGCACACGTGCCCGGCATGAGTTTTTAAGCCACCGGGTCCGGGACGCGAACCGTGGTCGACCACGTGGGAGTCCAGCGACATAGCCATTACGCTAACTGCTGGTCCCTACCTGAATATTCTTGACGCTCTAGTGTGCGCCTCTGATTTTTGTTGGCTAGGGGGAGGATTGTGGCATGGTGAGAACCTGTTAAGGATATTTCTCTCTTTCATAAAATAAATTAATTTAAAAACTTAAAAAAATTTAATAGTTATAACATACTATAGAATAATAGAGACTTATCTATCTTCAAATTACATAATGTGAGAAAGTGTTAAGTAAAAATAGTCAGGCTACAAGATTCACTGGTATGATTCTAGTTTTGCTTGACATAAGACTAGTAAGAAATACACAAATGTTAACAAGAGTAGTTTGTGTTTTCTAGCTTGTCTACAATGAGCACATATTGCTTCTATAGTCAGATATAAATAAGCATCAGCAACAGAGTATAATACCATCTGAACTAAATAGAGGTTTGAATTCAAACTGTTGCGTATTAAAATTAATGTCAAAACACATGACACAATCAAATCCTTACAACAGTTCAGCTGTTGAGATGATAAAAAACAGATTTCCAGATACACATTAAAGCAGAAGGGGTCACATTTGTCTGAAAATCTGTTTTTCTACTTGGACAGCCCAATTCTAGGACTCCCTGATGCCAGACCCTCAGCTAGGCCTTGTATCATCAAAATGCCTTGGTTTTCCCCAGAGGTTTAAGGTTATTGTTACAGTAGAAGTTAGGAGAAAGTGGAAGGAACAGCAGGTTTTTTTGGGGGGGAGAGAGCAAAAATGTTTAAAATGTTTTTAATTAATTTTTTTATATATCGTCAATCACTGTATACTTTTACAGCATGAAAAATGAATTTTCCCAGTATGAATACACTGTATATTAGTCCAGTTAAAGATATTATCATACATATTATCATCAACAGATAGTTTTCCATTAAGGGACAGCATTTTATTGAACACTGTTAGGTACCATATCAGACATTTTAATTATCACCTTTTACCAGACGAGATAATTGAAATGTACACAGGTGCTTCTCAAAATTTAATGTGTCTATGAGTCACCTGAGAATTGTGAAATGCAGACTGTGATTCTGGGGTGGAGCCCGAAAATGCATTTCTAACAGGTTCCCAGCTGGGCCACAGAAGACACTTTGTATGCAAAGGCTTACAAGAGGGAAAGTCCCTCATCCAAGGCACACAGATGATAACAAATGGGCATGGCAGTCACTTTTTTTGCTTTTCTTCCTTTTTTATTTTTTATTTTTATTTATTTATTTATTTATTTATTTATTTATTTATTTATTGACTATTGTTAAGTAAAGCAAGATGAGTTTGAAAGAAAGGGAAATGCAAAATATTAGCTTTCTGTATATGCCTACTTGAAAAAATTTTTTTGTAAGCATTGAATAGTTAGGTTGCTAATAACAATGCTTAGCAATTATGTAGTTCATTACATTTTAAAGGCTTTTTTGTAACTATTAATTTGCTAATCTACATATCTCTCTTGAAGAGAAGTAACTATTACCATAAAATTGTACAAAATAGCTCTAAATCTTTCATGGTACATTGATGGCAGAATCTGAATTCATTTGAGATATTTGAATATTTTGCATAAGTCATATAGTCATGAATGAGAATGTGACCTAGAACTGTACTTGGGTCCTGGACTGTATGTATCCTAGCACTGTTTGTTTAAGTCAGGAGAATGGCATTTGTTAAATGAACGCAGGTGTGAATAAAGTCTTTTGTTTGCTATATAATTTGGCCAGGTTACCCAACCTTTCCAAGTCTGAATATCCTATTAGTAAAATAAAGGTGACAAGGTCCTGTGGCGATAAGATTCCCTTCCTTTTTTCCTTTCTCCCTCTCCCTTCCTTTTCTATTTTTCTTTCTCTCCCCTTTCTCCTTTGTTTCTTCCTTCTTCTTTTTTAAAAAAAAATTGTTAGAGGGTGCATGTCCTCACTGGAGAAGAAATAAAGAAAAAGAGAGAGAGGAAGTGAGAAAGCACCTCCAACACCCCCATTGGGGACAGTCATGCCACAACCCCTTCTCCTCCCTATCTCCTTTGAAGAGTTGGGACATGCACAGATACCAGCACTCAGTGTGATTTTCAAGCCTCCAGGTCCAGGACTCAAATTGTGCAGCTGGCCATGTGGGATCCAGCCACCTTAACTACCAAGGCATCAGTTAGTTCATCTCTTTCTTTTTTTCCCTTCCTTTTCACCTTCCTTTTCATTCTCCTTCCCTTCTTTCCTTTCAATAAATGATTTCTGGACTAGTGCCAAGAACTAGTCTAGATATTACCTAAGGATACAGTTAGTAAGACATACAACATCCCTGCCTTTTACTGTGCAGTCAAGCCCGGTGCATTGGAAACCAGATCCCAGGTTGCTGACTGCAGTTTGAATACCATCCTTGGTGACTTGGAAAACATGCCAGAGATATGTGTGCATGCCCAAAATCCTGGTGGAAAGGAGAAACAGAGGAAAAAAGATTGTGGCATAATCATAAGAGTTCTCTCTCTTGTGAATACACACACCCTCTGGCAACAGTAATAATAATAATAATAATAATAATAATAATAATAATAATATCAAGTACCTGTCCTATAAGCCTTGCATTCTCCAGGGAAACAGACAAAAAGAGAGCAAAACAGGGACCAGCAGTTAGCGTAATGGCTATGTCGCTGGACTCCCAATGTAGCCGACTGCAGTTTGAGTCCTGGACCCGGTGGCTTAAACTCACGCTGGGTGCATATGCTTGCATGCCCAAGATCCTGAGAGGAAAATGGAGGAGAAGGGATTGTGGCGTGGCCATCTCCCCTGGAGGGTGATTTCTCACTTTCTGTCTCTCTGTCTCTCTCTGTTTTTCTGGCAAGCACACGTGCCCTGTAGTGAAAACCTCACCAAAAAAAAAAAAAAAAAAAAAAAGGCAAAACAAAACAAAACAAAAGATATCCATATATTAAGCATGTGGAATAATGTCTTATATTTAATAACTGTTTAATAAATTAAAATATTGTTATATTGAGAGAGAGGCTAGATCACTTATAACAACGTGTTCAAATATTTGTTCACTTCTCTATATGAATATTTCATAATCCTAGGCTCGGTTCAGGTTTGAGAGGTACTATAGTTCTATAATCAGTACCTTATTATTCTCTAAACTTTTCAAATCAGGCTAATTTTTCCTCTTTTAGATGTTTCCCTTCCTGTGCTTTGGCCTTCAAGCAGAAGTTACCCTGTCTAGACAACCCTAAAACTCCTTTCTTTTCCTCTTTTACCCTAGTAAAGCTTATCTTTTTTTTTTTTTTTTTTTTTCCTGGTTCTGGTTTTCTTAAGCAATGTTCTCTTAGAGATGACAGTGAGCATCCTGAGCATCTCTTATTAAATTGCCCCTGCTAATGTGTCAATTTGTAAATACTCTTACCTATATAACTACGGAACAAAATCTCCAAAAGGCTTTTAGAATCGACTTCCCTGGCAGGACTTGAGAAGTGTATTTGTAAGGCCCTTGGGGGAACAGACATGGCGAGAACTGGGACATGGTAGGACTTGGTAGAGGAGTACTTTGGGGGAGAGTAAAAAGTACACTCGAATCACCCTATTAGAGCACTTGCTCATGTCATCCCACAATCCCAGGCATACATGACTAATAAGTAATCTCCTGTGCTGGCATGGAGCCTTGTAGCCATGAGGGGTGAGGAAGCCTCTCACCAAGTGCCATGACATCCAAATAGGGGAAATGGGTGTGTACATGTGTGTTGTGTGTGTTTTAGGGTAATTTTGTTATTAACTCAGACACAATTACTGGTCTTCTGGTTTGTTGAAGTAGTAAGTCAGACAACATTTGCCATAATAATATCTGTCAAAGTGGTTGGCCATAAAACTCCAGCACCACATTCATCTGAAAGGCATTCTGGAGGGAGGTGACTCATTTTGCCATTTTCCTCAACCTTATAGTATTTCAGGATAGCCAGCTGAACCTTTTTTCTCTTATGCTTAGTCTTCTTTGGAGTGGTATAAAATTTCTTTCTTTTCTTAGCACCAACACGAAGTCTCAACACGAGATGAAGCATAGACTCCTTCTGGATGTCGTGTTCAGACAAAGTACACCCATATTCCAACTGCTTTCCAGCAAAAAATAGTCTTTGCTGATCAAGAATTCTTTCCTTATCCTGGATTTTGGCTTTTACATTATCTATTGTATCTGATGGTTCAACCTTGAGGGTGAGGGTCTTTCCCATAAGAGTTTTTACTAAAATCTGCATCTTGGTGGCAGTCCATGGCAAATGGTGATTGGAAAGTGGGGAAATGTTTCAGCTTGGAGCCCAAAGAGGAAGTTACTCTTGCTGTCAGAAGAGTGGAATATAACAACCACTCTCATCCCCTCAATGTAAGGAGGAACACAGTGGTGAGGGGAGGGGGACTGACTGGCACCCTCCTCACATGGGCATACATGGAGCCCATTTTCAAGTTGAGCAGCTAGCACTAAATGTTCTTCATTCTCATCTCATCACTCTACTTCCCTGTGCCCCTGCTTGGGATGTGTCAGGTTTGAGACTCATGGAGATGTTGAGCAGATCACACGAGATCACAAAAATGTGAACTTTGTGCAATTGCATGAGCTCACACAG
The DNA here is from genome assembly GCA_026018925.1 of Tupaia tana. Classification (NCBI taxonomy): domain Eukaryota; kingdom Metazoa; phylum Chordata; class Mammalia; order Scandentia; family Tupaiidae; genus Tupaia; species Tupaia tana. The sequence continues at coordinate 49,232,036 of JAKSZU010000003.1, forward strand.
GGAAAGGATGTAGATAGGGAAAAGCAGAGGCAGGAAGTTATTTCAAACAGAATCCCTCTTTCTCCTAAAGCAAAAATGTAGAACACTCACTTTTCTGCTCTCTTCCTTCAGTTGAGAGACCACCTCAACTGAAGTGTTTTCTTTGGACTCTTCTTTCATGATGAGCCTAGTAGAAATCTTGGAAAATAGCAGAACATATGCATTTTTTAAAAAAATTTTTTTTTTCCAGAGGGTGTGTGAGCTTGTCAGAGAAAGACAGAAAGAAAGAGAGAGAGGGAGAAAGTCTCTATTTCTCTATACTTTTGTGATTTTTGGCAAATGTGCCTGGCATGTTTTTCAAGCTACCAGGTCCAGAACTTAAACTGTGGTTGGCCATATGGAATCTAGCTCCCTTAATCATTAGGCTATAGGGCTAGCCCTGCATTTTTTGACTTTGATAAAGGCAAACCCTTTTTTAAATTTCTTTTTTTTTTTTTTTGAGAGATTTTTGTTAAAGGGTGTATGTGTTCACTGGAGAGACAGAGAGATAGAAAACAAGAAATCACCCCCCTCCCCAGGGGGAATGACCATGCCACAGTTCCTTCTCCTCCATTCTCCTCCTGAGACTTTGGGCACACGCGCACACACACCCGGCATGAGTTTTAAGCTGCTGGATCCAGGACTCGAACCACAGTCAACTATGTCAGAGTCTAGTGATATAAACATTACACCATCTATTGGTCTCTCACAAAGGTACATTCTTGGTAGGGAAAAATGTTAGGCACAAAATTATGATTATGGTTGAAAAAAATTTCAAGGAACAAGGGAAATAAAATAAATCCCCAATCTGACATTTGGCAACAAATCTCAGAATGTAATATCTATTCAGGCTTGCTTTCCCACCATTCCTACTGGCTCCTGTGTGGCAAAAGTGAGAGAGCAATCTGAGGCCAGAGACTGCCTTGGAACCTGTGCTTTCTTTCCATCTGCTCCAGGTGCCCAGACCCTCTTGCTTCCAACTTCTTTGCTGCTATTCTTCCTGGCTCTTGCATGGTGGAAGCAAGTGAGCAAACCAAGGCCAGAAACTGCTTTGGAACCTCTGCTTTCTCCCATTCATTACAGACTTGATAATTTCCTAAAGCTGTGCAACTCCTATTTTCTTCCTCAGTTGAAAGGCTGCGGCTCAGCCCCAGGTGCACCTGTTCTCTAAAAATTGGGAGGCCTTTGGAACATCCAGTCTCAGTGACAGAAGTACAGGTTACAGGGTAAGCGTCAGGGAGACAGCTGCAAGAAGATCATGGAACACCTCTTCCTGTATGCCTTTAAACACTCAAAATTAACTCTAAGAAATTAAGAAGAAATGTATAATCCATCAGATGATCACAAACCAGTGCAGAGGCACAAGAAATATGAGAAACCAAGAAAATCTCTCTCTTCCAAGGGAAAATAACAATTCATCATCATCCAGACAGTATAAAGGAACTTGTGGAAATGTCAGATAAACAATTTAGAATATTCATAGTGACAAAACTAAATGAGATGCAAGAGAAAAGAGACAATAAGCTACAGGAGATGAGAAAGTCCTTCCATGATTTGAAAGAAGAAACAAACACCATAAAAAAGAATCAAAAGGAAATGTTAGAGATGAAGGCTATACGACAGGAAATCAAAACCTCTTTCAAAAAGAATTAAAAGCAGATTAGATCATGCAAATGATCAAATATAAAATGAAGAAGACAAAAATTCTGATCTAGAAAAAAGCATAAAAAAGATAAAATAACAACAAAAAATGAGTATAATATACAAGAAATACTAGATTCTATTAAACGTCCAAACATCTAAATAATAGGTATATTGGAAGATGAAGAAACTAATAAGGGCATTGAAAATTTATTCCATGAAATCCTGGAAGAAAACTTTTCAAGTCTTGAGAACAATTCAAACATCCATACTCAGGAAATACAAAGGAATCCAAATAGAATCAACCAAGAAGATCTTCTCCATGGCACATCATAGCCAAATTGGCCAAAACCACAGATAAAGACAAGATAGTAAAACTGGCAAATGTCAAGATACTTATAAAGGTTATCCTATCAGGCTAACATACGGCCTCTCACCAGAAACAATGCAAGCAAAGAAAAATTGGGAAATAGATTCAAAGTGCTAAATTAAAAATAATTTCAACCAAGATTACTATACCTGGCAAGGTTATCCTTCAAATGGGAGGAAAAGATAAAAACATTCTCAGATAAACAAACTTTGAAAGAATTTACCAACAATAGGCTAGTTCTTCAAGAAATTCTGAATGGCGTGCTATATCAGGAAAACTAAAGACAGAGAGAAATAAGAGTACAAAAACCAAAACAAGACCCCAGAAAATGGCTAACTTAATGCCAGGAACAAGTCTGGAAATATCGATAATAATGTTGAATATTAATGGTTTAAATTCTCCAATCAAGGGACATAGATGGGCTAAATAGATTAAAAAAAAAAAAGGAAAAAAAACCCTCTATCTGTTAAACCCTCTATCTGTTGCTTACCAGAAACCCACCTCATGGATAAAGACATATATAGACCAAAAATGAAGGGCTGGTAAAAGGTATTCCATGTAAATGGAAACCGAAAAAGGAGAGTCACAGTACTGATTTCAGACAAAATAGGCTTTAAGACAAAAACTATGAGAAGAGACAAAGAAGGGCATTATATACTAGTAAAAGGTCTTATTTATCAAGAAGATATAGCACTTATAAATACCTATGCACTCAACTCAGGAGCATCCAAATGTAAAAGAAAGACTATTAGATCTAAAAGGAAATATAGACTGCAGAACTCTAGTTGGGGATCTCAACGCCCCATTACCTCCTTTAGACAGATCAACAAGACAAAAAATAAACCAAGAGCTACAGGACCTAAACAATACCATAGATCAGATGGACTTGACAGACTATAGAACTTTCCACCCCAAACCCACAAAACAAACATTGTTCCACCCCTGTATGGTACCTTTTCAAAGACTGACCATATGATAGGGCACAAAACAAGCCTTTAGAGATTCAAAGGCATAGAAACTGTATCCAGTATCTTTTCTGACCATGATGGAATTAAACTTGACATCAATTTCAGGAAAAACTTGAAAATACACAAATACATGGAAACTAAACAACTTACTCCTGAATGTCTTCACAACTATCAAAGAGATTAAGGCTGAAATCAAAAGATTCATAGAAACAAATAATAATGAATACGTAAGTTTCCATAATATATGGGAAACTGCAAATGCAGTCATAAGAGGGAAGTTCTTAAAAAGTGTGCATAAGAAAAGATGGAAATGTGGCAAATGGACAACCTAACATCATGCCTCAGAGAACTGGAAAAAAAAAAAAAAAAGCTCCAGGAGAAAAGAAATAGTAAAGATTTGAGCAGAAATAAATGACATAGGAAATAAGAACTATACAGAAAAGAAATGAAAGCAAAAGGGGGTTCTTTGCAAAGATAAACAAGATCAACACACCATTAGCTAGACTAATTAAGACAAAGAGAGAGAGGAATCAGATAAATTTGCAATGATACAGACAATATTACAACAGACATAACAGAAATACAAAACATCATTAGAGGATACTATGAGCGACTATATACCAACAAAGAAGAAAACTTTGATGAGGTGGACAAATTCCTGGACACATATAACCTACCAAGATTGGCTCAGGAGGACATAGAAAGCCTGAATAGACCAATAACAAAAATTCCTGGACACATATAACCTACCAAGATTGGCTCAGGAGGACATAGAAAGCCTGAATAGACAAATAACAAAAATTCCTGGACACATATAACCTACCAAGATTGGCTCAGGAGGACATAGAAAGCCTGAATAGACAAATAACAAGCAATGAGATTGAATCAGTAATAAATAATCTCCCAACAAAGAAAAACCGTGGTCCTGATGTCCTCACTTCTGAATTCTACAAAACTTTTAAAGAAGAGGTAACCCTCATTCTACTCAAATTATTATTATTTTTTTAAAGTTTATTTATTTACATTCATTCACTATACATCATTACAGCATACAAAAAAAGATTTTCCATCCAGAATATACTGTACATTTGGCTCAATCAAGCACATCAACATACATGTTATCATCAACAAATAATTTCCCATTTCTTGTTTCCTGTATATTTTGTTTTTTTTCCCCATCCTTGATTCCCTATCTTTCACCCTCTGCCATCTCCCACCCTCCTCCCACACTGTCTCTGATATCTATTGTTGCTTTATATGCCTTTCCCCCCATTTTACTGATTCACTAAAGATCTTCCTTAATCTAAATATTTTATAGCAAGCACAGCTGAAATATACATATCTATGAACACAAGTCTGACTTTAGGCATAAACCTCAGTGTCTACTCAAATTATTTCTAAAAATCCAAAAGGAAAGAACTATCTCAAATTCATTTTATGAAGCCTTCATCATCCTCATTCCCCAAACAGATAAGGATATTACAAGAAAGGAAAACTACAGACCAATATCTCTGATGAATATAGATGCAAAAATTCTCAACAAGATACTATCAAATTGTATTCAACAACATATAAAATACATTATTCATCATGACCAGGTAGGCTTTATTCCAGGGATGCAAGTTCAACATACACAAAACCATAAATGTAATATACCATATTAACAGAAGAAAGATAAAAACCATATGATTGTTTCAATCAATGCAAAAAAGCATTTGACAAAATACAACATCCCTTCATATTTAAGACTCTCAGCAAAATCAACATAGAAGGATCATTTCTCAGTATAATAAAAACCATCTATGAAAAACCTATAGTTAACATTATACTGAATGAGGAAAAGCTGAAAACTTTTCCACTAAAGACTAGTACAAGACAAGGCTGTTCACTCTCTCCACTCCTCTTCAATATAGTTGGGGCTGGAAGTCTTAGCCAATGCAATCAGACAAGAGAATAAAATAAAAGGCATTCAAATAAGGAAGGAAGAGTTGAAATTATTTCTATTTGCAGATGACATGATTGTAAACATAGAAGACTCAAAGGTATTCATGAAAAAACTTCTTGAAGTAATAAATTAATACAGTAAAGTGGCAGGATACAAAATCAACTTACAAAAATCTATAGCATTTCAATATACAAACAACAAACAGACAGAGGCAGAACTGATGAAAGTAATCCCACTTACCATAGCCACAAAAAGAATAAAATACCTAGGAATAAATCTAAGCAAGGAAGCCAAAGACCTGTATAAGGAAAACCATAAAAATCTTTAAAAAGAGGGACCAGCAGTTAGCGTAATGGCTATGTCGCTGGACTCCCATGTAGTCGACCGTGGTTCGAGTCCTGGACCCGGTGGCTTAAACTCACGCCGGGCACGTGTGCGTGCGTGCCTAAGATCCCGAGAGGAGAATGGAGGAGAAGGGATTGCGGCGTGGCCATCCCCCCTGGGGGGTGATTTCCTGCTTTCTGTCTCTCTGTCTCTGTCTGTCTGGTGAGTGCATGTGCCCTAAAGCAAAAACCTCTCCAAAAAAAAGAAAAAAAAATCTTTAAAAAGAAATTGAAAATGACACCAAAAAATAGAAGGACATTCAATGTTCCTAGATTGGGAGAATTAATATAATCAAAATCGCAATTCTACCCAATTTAATCTACAAATATAATACAATCCCTATCAAATTACAAGAGACATTCTTCACAGATCTAGAAAAGACAACCATAGAATTTCTCTGTAATTCTAAAAGACCCTGTATTGCCAAAGCAATGTTGCACAAGAAGAATGGAGTGGGTGGTATCTCATTCCCTGACCCCAAAATCTATTATAAAGCTGTGATAATCAAAATAGTATGGTATTGGAACAAAAACAGACATGAGGACCAATGTAATAGAATAGAGGTCCCAGAAATAAACCCCATAACATACAGTCAACTAATTTTGAACAAAGGGTACCAGTCAATACAGTGGGAAAAGGAAAACCTCTTTAGCTAATGATGTTGGAAAAACTGGGTATCCACCTGCAGAAAGATGAATCTGAACCCCTATCTCTCACCATTAACAAAAATTAACTCAAAGTGGATCAAAGATCTAAACCTAAGGCCTCAAACTATAAAACTACTGGTGGAAAACACTGAGGAAACTCTGGGGGACACTGGGATAGGCAAAAATTTCTTAAGTAAGACCCCCAAAGTACAGGCAATAATCCCAAAGTACAGGCAAAATAGACAAGTGGGATTACATCAGATTAAAGAGTTTCTGCGCAGCAAAAGACACAGTAACTAGTATGAATCAACAACCCTTGGAATGGGAGAATATTTTTATAACTTATGTCTTAGATAAAGAAAAAAAAAGATTAACCCAATTAAAAGATGGGAAAATGAGCTGAATAAACAACTTTCTAAGGAAGAAATATGAACAGCCAAAAAGCATATGAGGAAATGCTCAACATCCCTCATCTTAAGGGAAATGCAGATCGAAACCACAATGGGATACTCCAGTCAGTATGGTGAAGATTAAAAAACAAAAAAGGGAAAGTGCTGGCGAGGATGTGATGAAAGGGGAACTCTCCTACATTGTTGGTGGGAATGTAAATTGGTCCAGCCATTGTGGAGAACAATATGGAGGTTCCTTAAAGACCTTCTAATAGAATTACCATATGATCCAGCAATTCCACTCCTGAGTATCTATCCAAAGGATAGGGAAACACTCAGTTGGAAAAGTGCTTTCACATCTATGTTTACTGTAGCATTATTCACAATTGCTAAGACATGGAACTAACCCATCTGTCCATGACAGATAAGTGGATTGGAAACGTATGGCACATATACTCTATGTAATATTACTTAGTCATAATCAACAAGATCCTGGCATTTGATAGAAAGTGGATGAATATGGAAGATTTTCTGCTGAGTAAAGCAAGTTAGGCTATGAAAGAGACATTGTATGTCTCCACTTAACATATACCAACTGTCTGCACTCTATGGTGGAAACTGAAAGATTAGAGAACATAGAAGCACTGAAAATGGTTATGGATACTGGAAACAATGGGATAAAAGGGGGAGGGGGACAAGGGGGTATGTGTAAGGAAAGAAACTAAGGAGGAAAATAGCCAAAACATTTATGGGACACAGAAGTGGATTATATCTGTTGTTCAAAACATGTTTTGTATCCTCAACTGGACTGGTGTGAAGTGTATTTATGTTGGGTAAATTCAATTTATGAGCTAAGTGATGTATAGTGATTGAATGAATAAAATCAATTAAAATAAAAAAATTAATAAAAGATCTATTCACACTCTAAGTATGAGGTTGACTTATTCTATTTTATTACAGTATAATAAAATAAACATAGACCAATCTAGCTAGTTCATGTAACCATGTATATTGGTTTAAAGTTTGTACACACATGCCTTGATACAGCTATTAAGACATAGAGTCTAGGGACCAGCAGATGGCGTTGTGGTTGAGGTGCTGGACACTCCCACATGGCCAACCACGGTTCGAGTCCCGGACCTGGCGGCTTCTTTTCTTCCTTTCTCTCGCTCTCTCTGTGTCTCTCTCTCTGGTCAATTAAAATAAATGAATGAATAAATAAAATTAAATAAATAATAATTAAAAAAAAAGAAATGGAGTCTAATTCAAATATGGGCTGGGCTTAATGACTCTCTTCTAATAAACAGAAAGCGGCAGATATATGGGTATATGGTATAGAAAGGTTGGTCATAAAAGATATAGAGGCTTCAGGTTCTCTTTTTTTCGATTATGAACTCAAGGGCAAGCCAAGTGCCATTGAGAGGTCCCTCTCAGTCAACAGTAGAAAGGAATGGAAGCTTCTTGCCAATAGTTATAATGGAATGGCTCCTCACTTAAAGGCTTAAGTTAAGCCCTCAGATGACAAGAGCCCTGGTTAACAGCTTGACTGCAATCTCCTGAGAGACCTTGAGCCAGCCCTACCTAAACTGCTGCAAGATTTCTCACCAAGATTTACCATCAACTATGGGACTAAGACATGTTTTAAGCTGGGTAGTTTTGGATTAATTTGTCACACAGAAATAGATAACTAATGCAATGTACAATTAAAAGTTATAATTTGAAGTATATTTTACTTTTGCTCATTTTTAAAGAAACCTTACTTAGATTTTAATTCTATTTTCCAAGGGCCTTCTCAGACTAATGTGGACAAAATGAAAAAAAAAAAATTGTGTTATTTTTAAAAAGAAAGAAACTAGTAAAACCTATGGCTTCCCTAATGTTAGTGTTCAAATGCAGAGCTAATTGCAATGTAATGAAAGCCTAATTGAAATTTTTATTATGGCTATATAATTATATCTAAATGCTTCTGCCATAATTCCATTATTTTTAAAACATTATTCTCCCATCAGAGTATAATAGTTACATTACCCTAAGTACTATAAAATTTAATAATCTTGGCTAAGAAGAGCTAAGAATTGTGTCTTTTTTGTCTAGTGAAAGATAGTAAGTTCTTTTTGAAGCTTTTAAGTATGTTAAGTTTCAGAGAAAAACAGCTCTTAAAGTATCAGCCACAGAGCAAGGTACAGGAAAAGAGCATAGTTTTCCCCTTTTCCTTTTCCTTTTAACTGGTCACTTTAGGGTAGTGCTTCATCTGTAAATCTAATGTTCAGCACATGCAGTCAGAAATAAGCCTATTTAGGGACCAGCAGCTAGCGTAATGGCTATATGTCGCTGGACTCCCACGTAGTCGACCAGGGTTCGAGTCCCGGACCTGGTGGCTTAAACTCACGCCGGGCGCATGTGCGTGCGTGCCCAAGATCCCGAGAGGAGAATGGAGGAGAAGGGATTGTGGCGTGGCCATCCCTCCTGCGGGGTGATTTTTCGCTTTCTATCTCTCTGTCTCTCTCTGTCTGGCGAGCGTACGCGCCCTATAGCAAAAACCTCTCCAAAAAAAAAAAAAAAAAAAAAAAAGAAAAAGAAAAAGAAAAAGAAATAAGCCTATTTAAAAAGAAACAGTTGATAAGATATGCTGTTTATCTACTCCAGGCATCAAAATTGTGTTCATAGCATTTGGATAACATTCACCTTTTCCAGAATTTTATCTTTACTAGGACCTGGAAGAGTTCTTTTAATTATAACTTTTATGACAAAAACGAAATATATAAATTGAGAAAAATACCTGCACTGTGGAATATGGTTTAATTTACTGTTAATCTATACCTAAATTACATACATCTATGAGTTCTACACACTGCAGAGTCTAAATAAACCAATTTCACCTAGGAAACTAATAAGAATCATAAATCTGGGGAGCTGATAATCTCAGATATTGTCTGATCTGGAGGTTTCACACTGAGCTAAGTCTGCTAATCTTCTTCTCTACACTCCAGGTCAGTCTACCACACCCGCATCTCCAATACAGTGGCCATTTTCCTTATGTGGTTCTGTACATTTAACTTAATACAAATTAAAAATCAGTTTTTCTAGAAAGTAAGAAGTGTTTATTATATTCATTTCCTATAACAAGCATGTAAGTATATGTTAATTAGCACTCTCATCCATAAAAAATGTTTCTCAGTTGAACTGTCTACATTGCATGTGTTCAATAACCATATGTAGGTAGTGACTAGTGCATTGGACAACAAAAATATAAAACATTTCCATCATCACAGAAAGTTCTAGTGGACCATGCTGCCTTAGAATGTTGCTTTTGTGCTATTTTTGTAAAGAATTCTAGCCTCTTCTGTAATTGCTCCATGTGTCAATGTAATTAATAAATGTATGGTAAAAAGATTGAAGTAGGCAAATCTAAAATAAAATGATTCATCTCATACTATCCAGACATGAACATAAAATTTTGATTTATTTCCTTCCAGTCTATTTCTTAGGTAAACAGAAATAATGGTTGTCAGAAAAGTCATGATGCATTTTTGGATAGAAAAATGCCATGAGATTTCAGATGACCCAATAGATATATAATTTTACTATACCAGGAACATTTTCCTATGCTGTCCTTCTATAACATAATTTTAAATTGTTGTGTATCATTCTGTTATATGGTCATACTTTTGTTTAGATACTTCTATCCTGTTTATGCTGGTCCCAAAGTTTTCACTGTCTTGAACATGGTTAAACCTTTGCCCTGATGATCATTGATTGTTTCCTTTGGATATACTTCTGTAGTCAGAATTTCCAGTAGAATTCCAAGTCCGAATTTGCTGAGTCAGTGTAGGCTAGTTCTCAGATGTTTGTACAAATTGACATCTTATATAAATGTATGCCAGTTTACAAGCTCACCAGCATTGTTTCTGAAAGACCATTCTACATCTCCTAGTCAGGTCTGGAATCTTTTTATAATCATGTACAGTTAGCCATATTTTGAGAATTTTTTTTTTTTTTTTTTGAGAGGTTTTTGCTATAGGGCGCGTGCACTCACCAGACAGACAGAGAGAGACAGAGAGACCAAAAGCGAGAACTCACCCCCGCAGGGGGGATGGCCACACCGCAATCCCTTCTCTTCCATTCTCCTTTCAGGATCCTGAGCGCGCATGCACACGTGCGCAGCGAGAGTTTAAGCTACCGGGTCCGGGACTCAAGCGGTCGACTACATGGGAGTCCAGCGACATAGCCATTATGCTAACTGCTGGTCCCGAGAGATGTTTTGATATGCATTTATCGATTAGTGAGGTTAACCAGTTCCATGACTTTACAAGTGGTATTTCTAAGAGGGTTTGCTTAATCCAATATGGAGGACAGATAATTATGAAAAAGACCAGATGTGTTTGATAAAATATTGTCTACCAGAAAAGAATATGGGCATCATAAATGCATATGGAAAGTTTATTGATGATTTTTCATTATATCTTTTTTTTTTTTTTTTAGAGGTTTATGCAGGGTGTGTGTGCTCGCCAGAGAGACAGAAAGAGACTGAAAGACAGAAAGCGAGAAATCACCCCCCGGGGGGGATGACCACATCACAATTCCTTCTCCTCCATTCTCCTCTTAGGATCTTGGGCACACACGCACACACACCTGGCGTGAGTTTAAGCCACCGGGTCCGGGACTCGAACCACGGTCGACTACATGGGAGTTCGGCGACATAGCCAGTACGCTAACTGCTGGTCCCACATCTTTGTGTTTACATCTAAATATATACTTAAAAAATTATGTGTTTCAGGACCAGCAGTTAGCGTAATGGCTATGTCGCTGGACTCCCACGTAGTCGACCGCGGTTCGAGTCCCGGACCCGGCGGCTTAAACTCACGCCGGGCGCGTGTGCGTGCGTGCCCAAGATCCCGAGAGGAGAATGGAGGAGAAGGGATTGCAGCGTGGCCATACCCCCTGGGGGGTGATTTCCTGCTTTCTATCTCTCTGTCTGTCTGGCGAGCGCACGCGCCCTATAGCAAACACCTCTCCAAAAAAAAAAAAAAAAAAAAAAAAAAAAAATTATGTGTTTTACTCCTTTGGAAGTCAAAGATGAGTTTTTAAAAAGGAAGAAGATGATAAACACAAAGCTTATAATTTCACACTTGTTAATATGTGTAGGCCTCTGTTGAAGTGTTTCTCTTGGAGATTTTGTAGTTTTCTCTATACAAGGTCTATTAATCCCTTTGTCCAAAAATGTCCTCTTGTTTTTTATTTTGTTTTATTTTATTACTTCTTCATGAGATAGAGACAAGGAGAGAGAGACACAGAGAAACTAGCTTCTTTTAGGATCCTCAGGCCACAAGCCCTCCTGATCTTAGCCAGCCTAGACCCCAGATGTGCTTCTCTGGCACGCTCAGAGGATTTCCACAAGGCACGTCCAGGACCTTTCCTATGTGGGTCCACCTGCGTAACTGCTGTGTCACTACCTGGACCTCTGTTTTTTACCTTTAGATTTAATATGCAATGTCTTTTTTTTTTTTTTTTTTTTGAGAGGTTTTTGCTATAGGGCGCATGCGCTCACCAGACAGACAGAGAGAGACATAGAGACAGAAAGCGAGAAATCACCTCCCAGGGGTGATGGCCACGCCACAATCCCTTCTCCTCCATCCTCCTCTCGGGATCTTGGGCATGCACGCACATGCGCCTGGCGTGAGTTTTAAGCCACTGGGTCTGGGACGCGAACCGCGGTCAACTCCGTGGGAGTCCAGCGACATAGCCATTACGCTAACTGCTGGTTCCCAATATGCAATGTCTTTAGAAGCAGAGAACACTTTATAAGCATAAATGACAGAGGAAGCATAGTATCACTGGAACAAATGGTGAAGTGAAAAATTTGATATATATGACTATATAAACATCTTACTCTTTTATACGTCTCAGTTTTTGCTGGCTATTTCTCATAAGTTAGACTCTATATGTTGGAGTGCCCTGGGTCAGCCTTGACACTGTCTGCCTATTCTGGTTGCTACCTTCTAAGCAACCATAGTGATTATCCTTTTTTTTGGAGAGGTTTTTGCTATAGGGTGTGTACGCTCGCCAGAAAGACAGAGAGATGGAGAGATAGAAAGCGAGAAATCACCCCCCCGGGGGGATGGCCATGCCACAATCCCTTCTCCTCCATTCTCCTCTCGGGATCTTGGGCACGCATGCACACGTGCCAGGCATGAGTTTAAGTCACCAGGTCTGCGACTCAAACTGAGGTCGGCTACATGGGAGTTCAGTGACATAGCCATAACGCTAACTGCTGGTCCTGATTTATGAGTGATATATGTCTTGGCTATGTTGACTGTTCATTGGTAACACTTTCTTCTAATTTTGATTTGCATTTAATTTTTATTTATGATGTACTCTGAAATATAAATATATTAAAATTTTATGTAGTCAAATACCTCAATATTTTTATCCCCATTATTTATTCTATAACTTTAAAGTGTTTTTCCCATTTCACAAGTTTTTATTATAATAATAATTTTTTTTTTTTTTTGGAGAGGTTTTCGCTATAGGGCGCGTGCACTTGCCAGACAGACAGAGAGAGAAATAGAGACAGAAAGCGAGAAATCACCCCTCAGGGGGGATGGTCATGCCGCAATCCCTTCATTCTCCTCTCGGGATCTTGGGCACGCAGGCACACACGCCCGGCGTGAGTTTTAAGCCACCGGGTCCGGGATGCGAACCGCGGTTGACTACGTGGGAGTCCAGCGACATAGCCATTACGCCGACTGCTGGTTCCCAATAATAATTATTTTTATACATTCAATCACTATATATCATTTAGCTTGTATAGAGAATTTACCCAACATGAAATACACCTTAGACCAGTTCAGTTGAAAATACTATCAAAAAAATCTTCTTTTTTTTTTTTTTGTTACAGTGTTTTTAAAACTAATTCTGGGGGACAGCAGATATCATAATGGTTACATTGCTGGACTCCCACATAGTCTAACACATTTGAGTCCTGGACCTGGTGGTTTAAAACTCATGCATGTGTGTGTGCGTGCCCAAAATCCTGAGAGGAGACTGGCGGAGAAGCGATTGTGGTGTGGCCATCCTCCTGGGGGGTGAGTTCTTGCTTTCTGTCTCTCTGTCTCTCTGGTGAGCACACGCACCATATACCAAAAACCTCTTTGAAAAATAAAAAACAAAAACAAACTGATCCTGGCCTGATGTGATCCTGAAAACTGACCAGGACAGAATGAAGACTTGTTTTGAATTACAAATCATGTATTTGGAGCTTTCCCTAGTCATGCACAAAGCAAGAGATGCCCCAGCCTCTGCTAATGGGACTGTCCTCTTCTTTATTTTTTTGGAGAGGTTTTTGCTATAGGGCGCGTGCGCTCGCCTGAAAGATGGAGAGAAACAGAGAGACAGAAAGCGAGAAATCACCCCCCCCCCCCAGGGGGAATGGCCACACCACAATCCCTTCTCCTCCATTCTCCTCTTGGGATCTTGGGCACGCACGCGCACGTGCCCGGCATGAGTTTAAGCCACCGGGTCCGGGACTCGAACCACGGTCGACTACATGGGAGTCTAGCGACATAGCCATTACACAGGTCCCAGAACTCTACTCTTCTAAGCTGATTCTGGAAAAGTCTTGGTGTGGCCAACAAGACTCTGAAGAAGAACTGAGTGTGTCCCATTGGTCTCTTCTCACCAGCAATCTGAACAGTTCTGCAACCATCCTCTTCAGCAACTCAGTTTCTTCCCTTTCCTAACTGGCCAGGCAGTATTGTTTGACGGACTGTACAGATGAGTAACCAAAACTACATCGATATGGTTCCAACATAGAGTACTAAAGGTGTTTTTTTTTTTCTTTTTCTTTTTCCTTTTGGAGAGGTTTTTTTTTTTTGCTATAGGGCACGTGCGCTCGCCAGACAGACAGAGACAGAGAGACAGAAAGTGAAAAATCACCCCCCAGGGGGGATGGCCACGCCGCAATCCCTTTTCCTTCATTCTCCTCTCGGGATCTTGGGCACGCACGCACACGCGCCCGGCGTGAGTTTAAGCCACAGGGTCCGGGACTTGAACCGTGGTCGAACATGTGGGAGTCCAGCGACAGCCATTACACTAACTGCTGGTCCCAAGGTGTGTTTTCATTTCACTCTCAGGTGCTAATAGAGGCTCTACCTCCAAAACAGAAATATCTATCTTTATTGTTTTTTCAGTTCTGAGCTCTTGTTGCTAACTGAGGATGCTCTAGCTTCAACCCACCAGAGTACCACGAGCAATGTCTCAGAACTCATGAGGCACTCGCAGTCACCAGCAGGCAATTCTTCCCTCCATCAGACCCTCTTCTGAAGCGCTATCTCATTGTTCTACACGTGCGTGCCTATTTCCCCAAAGAGAAACAAAAACATTTTTTGTTCTTAATCTAATGCACACTGCTTTTGGAAAACCTAAGAAAGCATCACATCTGGTTCTATTTGAGCTCAGAGTTCATGCAGGGCATGTGGCAAAGGTACAAAAATAGATAGTACCACCAGCCAGAAGTTTCCCTGCATGTTGCCTTTGATTGCAAAGATCTCTGATCATGCACCAGCCCTTTTCATCATAAGATTATAGAAAATCAGTGACTCTCCAAAAAGTGTTAGGTAGAACTCATATCATAGGTAAAAGTAAATGATTTTATATTTAATATTCTATTTTTGGAACTTAAGGCAAATGAACAAAACAACGCTAACTTAGTGTTTCCCAAGAATTGCATACTGTATGTGGCGAATTCACCTAGAACCTGTGTATAAATCCTTTTCACATTTTGTTTGAGTGTTTTAGAAAATTAAATTCTGATTTAGTTTGGGTTTTAAGTCTTTCCCAGCCCTTTAAAAATACGAAGCCTGTGTGGAGGGCAGGCTGTGAACTTGCAGGGGGTCTGCTAGATGTCATAATGGAATTTGTACATAAATGGAAATCAATCAGTAAGTAAGCTATTGCTGCAAAGGATAAACATCAAAGGTTAATGAGGGGGCATTATTTCATTCAGATTAGAAATATGAACAGTCTTGGGAGAGTCATGCTGAGAAATAATCATTTTTTTTCCTTTTACTTGTTGGGTAGAGAAAATGATGCAGGAACCCTGAGTACTTGATTGTCCTCAAGAGCAGAACAGCAATAGGAAGCCATTCCTGGAATCAACCCAAATGATGGGAGTGGAAGGAAGATGCAGGTGAAGGAAAACTGCAGAATTCCTTGAGAGGTCATGATGAACAGCAAGGTGTGCTTCTCTTGAGTCCACAAAAGCCAAGGCTAGATTAGGTTGTGATTTGAAAATGAAGGTTCAGGACTAAGGTGCTTATCTATACTTGGGTAGAGGATAAGAAATAAACATTTGGGATCCCACTAAGTGTTAGGTATATCCACAATCTTATAATGCTTATTCTACGATCTTATGATGCTCAAGATTCATGATCTTATGCCAATAGTTGATCCAACTACACTAGAAGACTGGCGAATCTGACCACAGGTTTCAACTAATAAGATGTAAGAATAGTCAGAGGTAGTTTTGCACTTTCTAGCAATTGACCTTGAAAGGATTATTCATTTCTCTGAGCCGTTCCATGTCACTCACTCCTTAGTTACTTATTCATTCGTTCAAGCCTTAATTAAGCACATCCACAGTGCTGGAAATGGAGAAACTATAAAGATCAACTGGACCATGGACTTTGACCCCAAAAGCCCTCAGTAGGAGGGGAAAACACATGCTTACCAGAGAGATGATGAAGCAAGCTGGCCAGTGTAACTGGAAAAGGGGTCTCTGTGAGCTCAGATCATTTATCCTGGGATGATATTAAAGATATTGGACATTTCAGTCAGCCTAACACTAGAGTCAGAAAGGCTACAACTCTGAAAAACCAAACCATGGACCCACCAATTCGGACCTGCCTAGCAGCTGGCTGAATGTCAGTCCTGCATGCATCTTACTATGTAGAAAATCACTGAACAGAAAACTACTGTAGCCAAAAAAGAAAATAAAAAACAAAAACAAAAAACCAAAACACTAGGAAATTGAAGTTTCAAGAAAGGAAAAGAAAAGATCAAAAACCAAATCTTTTGTGAGAGTGACATAGAGAAAGATAAGCACCTTCAAAAGGGTCTCATGCTGCAATTCACCCCACAGCCTTCTCAGCAGGCCAGGATTGTGGGTACATACTCAGCATTATTAACTGACCAGGAAACTGAACCCCTGTTTTCCTACCTATGGATCCAGCTCACTTAAACAGCATGGTACTAATTCACTATTGAGTCAGCCCAGGAAATAGTTTTGAAAAATAATAGGTCAGGTGTGGTGGTGCATGCCTATAGTTCTGCTTGGGAGGTTGAGGCGAGGATCATGAGTTTGAGGTGAGACATTGTCTCTCTCTCCTTTTTTTTTTTTTTTTTTAAGGTTTTTACCATAGTGCATGTGTGTTCACCAAAGAGACAGAAAGAGACAATGGAAGGGAAAGTGAGAAATCACCCCCACCCTCAGGAGAGATGGCTATGCCATGCAATTCCTTCTCCTCTATTCTCCTCCTGGGATTTTGGGCGTGCACGCACAAGTGTTTGGCATGAGTTTCAAGCTGCCACATCAGGGACATGAACCGTGGTTGGTCATGTGCTTTAACCACTACTCCACCTTCTGGTTCTGAGACGCTGTCTCTTAAAAAAAAAAATTAAATAAATACACTCTCCCACTTGCTTACATCAACTTTTTTTTTTTTTTTTGAAGAAAAAAATATCATTTATTATAGCAACAAATAAAGAAAGAAAAATAAGATACCTAGGAATAAACCTAACCAAAGAGGTGAACGACCTCTTCAAGGAACCATGAAAAAATGATAAAAGTAATTGAGAACTATATACAAAATGGAAAAACATCCTATGTTCCTGGATTGGAAGAAATAATACAATCAAAATGTCAATGCTACCCAAATTAATTTACAAACTTAATGCTATTTCAATCAATTTACCAGAGATATCCCTCACAGAAATAGAAAAAAAAATCACAAAACTTGTTTGGAATCATTAAAGGCCCTGTATTGCCAAAGTAATACTGTGCAAAAAGAATAAAGTAGAAAGCATTGTACTTCCTGACTTCGCAATTATTACAAAGTTGTGATTATCAAAACACCATAGTACTGGCACAAAAACAGGTATGTAGACCAATGAAACATAACAGAGAATTCAGAAATAAACCCCAAAACACACATTCAACTGATTTTTGATAAAGGACACAAGATAATCCAATGGGGGGAAAAGTCCCTTAGCAAATAGTGCTGAAGGAACTGGATATCTACCTGCAGAAAATGAAACTGGACCCCAATCTCTCATGATTAACAGAAATCAACTCAAAATGGATCAAATATCTAAACAAATAACTTCACACTATAAAACTACTGGTGAGTCTATTTGTAGATTTTTGAGGAAACTCCACGTTGTTCTCCACAGTGATTGTACTAATTTACATTCCCACCAATAGTGTAGGAGAGTTCTCTTTTTTTTTTTGTATTTAACTTTATTATTTATTTATTTTTATTTTTTTAATTTGACCGGAGAGAGGGAAAGTGAGAAAGCAAGCCACCAGGTCCGGGACTTGAACCACGGTCGGCCATGTGGGAATCCAGTGCCCTTAACCACCATGCTGCTCGCTGGCCACAAAACATACTTTAAAAAGAAAAACCTTACACAGCCATCCCATGGTATGCTGCTTAAGACAGGTGGACCCCACATGGCTAGCTGCATGGTATGAGTCCTGGACTCATTTTTCTTTTTTTTTTTTTTAATTTTTTTATTTATTTGCATTCATTCTCTGAACATCATTACAGCATACAAAATGAGATTTTCCATCCAAATTACACTATATATTGTCTCAATCAAGCACATCAACAAGCATGTTATTGTCAGCAAATGATCTTCCATTTCTTGTCTTCTGTATGTTTTGCTTTTTTCCCCCCATCCTAGATTCTCTATCTCTTACCCTCTGCCATCTCCCACTCTCCTCCCACAGTCTCTGGTATCTATGTTTGCTTTCTATACTGTTTTCTCCTCACATTTTATTGTAACACCAAAGACCCTAATCAATCCAAATACCCTCATAGCAAACACAGGTGATACCCACATTTCCATGAACACAAGTCTTACTTTACGCATCCTATAAAGTAGCACCTAGCTGTGGCTACATATCCTACTGCAGTCATTGAATATATATATATTTTTTTCTGAAACTTTTTTTTTGTAACTCAATTTACATTCCTTCCCTAAGCTTCATCACAGCATACAAAATGCAATCTCCCATCCAGTACACACTGCATAGTGATACAATCATGAACATTACACAAAAATTTTCCATTACTAGTTCCTAGAATTACTTCCACCCCTCTTTCTGACCCTCTGTCCCTTCCCACCCTCCTCTCACACCACCTCCGGTGTCTACAATTGTCCTTCATTCCCTTCCCACCCACGTTGCATTGATCACACAATTTCCTACATAATCTAACTACTTTCAATGGTGAGTTCACTCATTACTACTAAGAAAACCAGTTATAACTTAACTCAAAGAAATGCCAAGGAACTTTGCTTAAAGCCAGGAAACAAGTTAGGATTCTGTTCAAATGGAAGGTGCATGAACCTATCAGTCTCATGTACTTTTATCTTCTGTTCTGGTTCAATTTTCCTGATTAAATTCTGGGATATAATATTCAAATTCAGACTTGTCCCTCTGATTAAGTTGGCCACTTTCATAGTTTTTGGACTCTTATTTCCGTGTGTCTGTGTTTAATTTTCTTGATACAGCACACCCTTGAGAACTTCTTGGAGATCTGGTCTGGTGCTGGTAAATTCTTTCAGGTTTTGTTTATCTGAGAATGTTCTTGTCTTTTCTTCCCACCTGAAAGATAATCTTGCCGGGTACAGTATTCTTGGCTGAAATTGCTTCTCTCGTAACACTTTGAATATATTTTCCCATTCTCTCCTCGCTCGCATTGTTTCCGATGAGAGATCCGCTGTTAGCCTGATGGGATGTCCTTTGTAGGTAACTTGATGTTTCTCTCTTGCCAATCTTAGTATCTTGTCTTTGTCTGCAGTTTTGGTCAACCTGGCTATAATGTGTCTTGGAGAAGATCTTCTTGGGTTGATTCTATTTGGGGTCCTTTGTATTTCCTGGGACTGGATCTTCGAATGCCTCTCTAGGTTTGGAAAGTTTTCTTGCAGGATTTCATGGAATAGATTATCAATGCCCTTATGGGTCTCTTCACCTTCTGGAATGCCAATTATCTGGATATTTGGACGTTTGATGGTATCCAGTACTTCTCGCATATCATTCTCAAATTTTTGAGCCATTTTCTCAGTCTTCATGGTGGACTTTTCTAAGCCAGCCATTTTCTCTTCTACATCTGAGATTCTATTTTCTGAATGATCTAGTCTGCTTTTAATACTTTCAAGGGAGATTTTGACTTCTTGTATTATAGACTTGATCTCTAGCAGTTCCGTTTGAGTCTTTTGTAAAGTGTGTAATTCCTCTTTTAGATCTTGCAAGAATTTCCTCATCTCCTGGAACTCGGCAACTTCTTTCTCCTTTCTCTTTAGCAGTTCATTATCTCTCTTTTCTTCCATCTCTGTTAGCTTCGACATTACGAATGCTCTAAATTCCTTATCAGACATTTCCATGACTTTCACCGAACTGCTTGTGGATGAAGGAGAGTTACTCTTTTCCATTGGAGGAGAGGTATTTTCTCGTTTTCCCATATTTCTCGTGATCCGACGGTGATTTCTTGTCATCTGATGAATGGCGTGTTTCTTTAAAATTCTTGAAGTTAAGCCTCAATGTTCAGGAGCAAGCAGACAGAGGTGTTCTAGAATCGGATTGCCGTTCTGTAGTGATAACTGGTGCAGTAGATTCAGTAGATATTGGGTGGAGAGACAAGAAAAAGGAAAATGAAAAAGAGAGAGAGAAACAACAACAAAAAGAGAGAAAAAAGACAAAAAAATAAAAAATTATAATTGCTTTTCTTTTTTTTTTTTAAAGAAAAAAATCACAAAATAGAAAACCGCGCGGCGCGCAAATATCTAGTTCCCAGTATCCATGTGGATTCTTCTCAGAGAATGGCTCAACTCTCCTGCCTGGGAGAAAGGAGCAGAAGGGCTTATTAACAAAACAAAAGATGGAGCTGAGAGCCAGAGAGAAATTCTACCTTTAAAAAAATCGTAAAAAGGAAAAATTACCAAAAAAAAATGAGGAGACAGGAGCAGAGAGAGACAGAGACCTCAGAGACACAGGGACAGGGATAGAAGGCCAGAGTGGCTCCCTACCACACTAGCTTTGCTTGCTGGAGGCTGAATTATGAGTAGAAAATCTTCATTTCTCCTGTGCCTGAAATATCTAGTTCCCAGTATCCATGTGGATTCTTCTCAGAGAATGGCTCAACTCTCCTGCCACACTAGCTTTGCTTGCTGGAGGCTGAATTATGAGTAGAAAATCTTCATTTCTCCTGTGCCTGAAATATCTAGTTCCCAGTATCCATGTGGATTCTTCTCAGAGCCTTACATCAACTTTTTATACTTCAATCAAAATTTAAAAAGTAATGGAAGAAAAGAATATTTCTTTCAAAAGAGATAGGGGCATTGATATTAGCACAGAAAAACATTCAAGCATTTATTTTCCTTCTAAATTAAAAATGAATATTGTGATAGTCTGAGGTCTCCCCCCCATTCATATGCTGAAACATAATCACCCATGTGATACTATTAAGAAGTGGGGACTTTAGGAGGTAATTAAGTCATGAGTGTGGAGCCCTCCTGAATGGGATCAGTGCCCTTATGAAAGAGGTGCACGGGAGCTGTTCACCCTTCCACCATGTGAAGATGCAGCAAGAGACAACATCTTAGAAGCCAAGAGCAGCCCTCACTGACACTGAATCTGCCAGCACTGCTGATTTTAGGCTTTCCAGCTTCCAGAACCATGAGAATTAAAATTTCTTTTCTTTTTTTTTTTAAATAAATTACCCAGACTCAGGACATTGTTACAACAGCAAGAATGGACTAAGACAGGGATAATAATATTATGCTTTTTTTCAGGAATAAATGAAATAACAGGTGTATAGCAAATATTTCAGTCCTGTGTCTAGAAAATTCTGAATAAATGTGAACTATTAATGTCTTCTTCTGTTTCTGTTTTTACATATGAAGAAAGTGAGGCTGAAAGAAGTTAAGCAATTTGCTCCAGTTCACACAACTAGTAGGTGTTGGGGCCAGAATTTAATATCATTATATGATCATATAGTTAGAAAAGTAGATAATTTTTCCTTGTATTTCTCTAGAACTGCTCTAATATAATGGCATGTTAACTTCAGTTACTATTTACCTTGGCTGTTTTGACACGTTCAATGTTGCATACTAAAATGGATAACGATATTAATTATGCCAATAATTGATCCAATTACAGAGGCTTTACAAGAAGACTGGCTCATCTGACCAAAAGTTCATCACACACATGACATCGGTCCTGCTGGGGCACCAAATCTAAATTATAGTCACAAGCACCCAGGAGAAAGGAAGCAGCTCCTTAGTTGTAAGACTTGAAAAGTCAAATCTATAAAGTAACAGCAATGGCCCATAACTAATGTGCTGTTTAATACAGCCAGGGAGTGTGAAAGTGATCTGTGATCACAATCATGTGGGTACAGCCACTGTAAAACACCTTTACGTGTTCATACATAACAAATGCCATGAAAGCCAATTAAGGATATTTTCCCCACAAAAAGATAATTGAAGGAGGGGATATATGCTTGAAAATGTACACCTTTAAGAAGGTGTCATTAAAATTCAGGGTATGTAGTGTGGAATGGGGGGAGTGAAGAGAAGAGTATAGAGAAAGATAGCAAGAGAACAACTAGAAGGACCAGCAGTTAGCGTAATCGCTATGTTGCTGGACTCCCATGTAGCCGACTGCGGTTTGAGTCCTGGATCGGGTGACTTGAAACTCACGCTGGATGCGTGTGTGTGCGTGCGTGCGTGCCCAAGATCCCAAGAGGAGAATGGAGAAGGGATTGTGACATGGCCATCCCCCGTGGGGGGATGATTTCTCGCTTTCTGTCTCTCTGTCTCTGTTTTTCTGGCGAGCGCAGGCGCCCTATAGAAAAAAACCTCTCCCAAAAAAAAAAAAAAAAAAAAAAAGAGAGAACAAATAGAGAGGCATGACATTATGACATTAGTGGGACACAGATATGGTTTATTACCTGCTGATGATGACACGTATAGTATTCTCAACTGGATTGGTCTGAGAAGTATTTCATGATGGGTAAAGTCTTTTTACAAGCAAAATGAGAAATAATGATTGACTGGTTAAAAAAATTGGAATAATAATAATAATGATCAGGAAAAACAATGAAAAGATATTGAATAATGAAGTGGGGAAGTTAATGTCTCTGTATTGACTGACATGCATGGCATTCCCTTTTGAAAAAGCAATGTGTATTCACTATAAAGTTACATGCGATTCAATGTAATATAGACAAGATTATGATGATAATAAATTTAAGAAAAAAAAAAAATCAGGGTATGTGTGTTTGAAAGAGTAACAGTGAGAGGGAAAGTGAAAAATCACCCCTGAGGGGCAATTGCCACACTGCCATTCCTTCTCCTTCATTTTCTTCCTGGGATCTTGGGCACACATGTCTGGCATGATTTTCCAAATCATTAGGTCCAGGACAAGAACCTTGGTTGACCATGTGGGAGTCCATTGTCTTAACCACCATGCCACTAGCTGGCCCTAAAATATTGTATAATAGAACATTTTAAATAGGATTTGTGAAGGTAAAGCAAGATCTACCTGTTATGAGTTTAGAATTTGTGGTTTTATGCCTAGGGGAGAACTCTGAGTAGGAGAGAGAAGAATTGGGCAGCAGGAGAAATCACCACCTCACTCTGTCTGAGTCAGGCAGTCTTCTCTAGTTAAGAGATTATGAAGATACCTGTCAAACTAGGCACTGGAAAAAGTCAGAAGCAAAGCATGTCATTTTTTTTCCCTCATCCACAAGTCTATTAGTGATAGTATATTTTTTTCCTCATGCATCTGAAATAATTCACCTTTGGGCAGAGAGAAAAACATATGTAAAGCTTCACTGAAAAAAGCACATTTCCTTTCAGACAAGTTATGAACAAGGGATACACGTGAATGAGGATGTCTATAATCATAGCTCTTGGTGCCTTGGACACAACTTGGGTCTTGATGTAATTGCTTTGTAGCTACTCAAAGCAGGATTTATGCACATAGGAGAGCCTAAGTTACTGTGGAAACTATAGCTTAGACATTCCTGGAGTTCTTTTTATAATTAAAAAACTCAGTATAGTCATATTTTTTAATTGAATGAATTGTTACAATTAGAACCTGACTTTTTAAATCTCTGAATATTTTTCTCCTCTTCTGAAGAAATTACTTCAACCACAGAAACAATTCAATGATTTTCATGGATGGACCCACCTGGTGAGTGTTCTGATAAAAACTATACAGAAAAGTCAAGAAGTAATTGTAGATATACAAGCCATTACTTTTCATTAGATGCTACATTTGTAGATAACAATAGTGTTTCAATAAAAATATGACCTATTATTTCCAACATAGAATGAACTACCTCTTTTGAAAACTAGTTTTAGAATTGTTGTCTATACCTCTGGGTCAAGAAATTCAACACCAGCAAATCATTACTAAGTACTCAAATTTATTTTCACGAATATGGTACTGTTTTCAAGAAATTTGAAACTCAGCGTGTATTCTTTTTATGGAACCAGCAGTAGAGTTGCTATGTGTGTGATATGTCTATGGCTGAGATGGCTAATTATCTATCAAGAACTCATGTTTCTAGGGGACCAGCAGGTGGTGTAGTGGTTAAGGCAGTGGACACTCCCACATGGCCGACCACGGTTTGAGTCCTGGACCTGATGGTTTGCTTTCTCACTTTTCCTCTCTCTCTCTCTCTCTCTGTGTGTGTGTGTGTGTGTGTGTGTGTGTGTCTGGTCAAATTAATGAATGAATAAATAAAATTAAATAAATAATTCTTTAAAAAATAAAAAGAACTCATGTTTCTGTTTCGTAATGTAGTAGTCCTCAGTCAGCGACTACATTTTCCAAGTACCCCTGCATTTAGGTGAAGCCATTAGACTAGTTCTCACCGACTGAAGTGACATGTGGTACTTTCAGGGCAAGGTGGTTTAGTAGAGTGTGTGTTCTTTATTTCTTCTTTGTCAGACAGATTATTAGACCTAAGGGCAAAGGTCACCAAACAATAGCCTATGGGCCAAAACTAGCCTGTCACCTGTTTCTTTTTCTTTTTTTCTTTTTTAATGAAGCTTAATTGGAGCATGGCTATGCTTGGTTGTTATCTATGACTTTTTTTTTTTTCTGTGCTACAACTACAGAGTTGAAAAGTTGCAACTCTGGGTTATCTTGCATATAGGACAAAATATGGGACAGAAATTATTTCTATTTCTACTAGGCAAAATTCACTGCAATATTGTCAGACAAGAATTATTTCTATTACTATCAGTTTTCTGGAAGCCATCATCTATCTGCTAATCAATGGTAAGTAACAAGTCCAACTGGGGCCAGCAGGTGATGTAGTGGATAAGATGCTGCACTCCCACATGGCTGACTGCAGTTAGAATCCTGGACTGGTGGCTTGAAAATCATGATGGGCTCATGTGCATGGATGCCCAAAATCCCAGGAAGAACAAGGAGTAGAAGGGATTGTGGTGTGACCATCCTTCCTGGGGGGTGATTTCACTTTCTCTCTCTCTTCTCCTCCCCCTTTCCCCCTAGTATGTGCATGTGACTTAGGGCAAAAATCTTTTTCTTTGTTTTTAAAGTAACAAGTCAAGTGAAGAAACACATTCTTAGCAAAACAGAAAATTCTTAGGCAGATCTCTGAGCTAAGATCATCACCTAACACTGAAAATACACACAATGATGTCTTTTGCCTGTATCAAAGTTTTGATGATCTTATAGCTAAGGAGATCAAGCATGGTGTAAGCAACTGAATAGTTGAGCACCCAATTCCCAAACCTTCTCATTTACATGGATCCAATTCTAGAATCATGGGGTTCTGTAATAGCAAATACAATTTTGTCTTTGCAATATACGACAAAGTCTCAGATCCTTGAGTTGTTTTGACTGTTCTTTTTCTTCTTAAGATTTGTAGTTTTCCAAACTTATTCTCTCAGGTGATAATCTGGGAAGTTTTGGAATATACTCTAACTTTCTTTGACTTACCCATGACAGGAGGGCTGCTAGAAGGGTACATGACTCTTTCCAATTCTGCATGTAATGAATTTCCTAGCCTGATGGAATAGCCATGTTTCAGTTGTAATCAGCAGCCTGGACCAGTGCTCAATGAAGGCTGAGTGAACTGCAGCTCCTCCTGAACTGGAGGAATTCTAGTCAGAACTAACACATGGTCTTCTTTAACTGAATCCCTCCTGGTGGAAATTCAGTTCTTCCTGACTTAGCATGGTAATACTGGTTGCCCAAAATGTTAAGGAAAAAAAAGAGGAATCCACATAGATTCTCCTCACTGTTTATTGTTTCTAATGTGTATGTTTCTTTCTCAGTCTATGAATTGGTCTTGTAGAATGGTTAAAGCAACAATTAAAAATCCATAAAGCATTTTGGATTTGAATTCTAAACAAGGTCAGTTATAAAGTCAAAAGGATGAACTAGAACACTTTGAAGTTTCTGAGTTTGTGGTCAAGGTTATTATTTTATTTTAGATACTGAAGTTAATTGGCAGAATAGGCATTAATGTAAACACTGCTTTTTAAGAAAGTGCCAGGAATTGTTGAGAAGAGAGACTACACGAGCAATTGGGTTTAAATAAATTGTGGTAAAAAAGGAAAGTATTTTTAAACACAGATGGTCATGACATTTGAGGTAACTGTGAAAATATCTGCTCAAAATGTCTAAAGAGTGTTTCTGGAACATCATACATTTTGATTTAAAAATTAAAAATTAGTGATCTAAGAGTAAACACACTTAGATTTTTTACCCGTATTAAATTATTTTGAGCCAACATTTGGGAAGATTTTGTTTCCAAATTTAAGAGGTACGAATTAAAAGAATCCAAGCAGAAAGATAGGTTTTATCAACAATAACTACCATTTTTTCCTCTCTCCAAGCTAATTGAATATCCATTCATTTGTTGATATAACTGTATTACTCACCCAACAAACATTCTATTAAGAATTGTGAAACATGGGCATTGCTCTGGGAGCTGAGTATCACTTACCAAACCTCATGAAGCACATAGTTACAGAAAAAGCTGGCTCTGAATAAGCTACCTGAATTTGATTCTAGACACTTCCACTTACTATCTGTGTAACCTTGGGCAAATTATCAAAGGTCACTGTGAACAGTGTCTTCAACCGAGAAATGGAAATTAATAATAGAAGCCACATCCTTGGGTCTTTGTGATGATTAACTGACATAATTTATTAAAAAAACCCTGGAACAGTGAAGTTATACCATGAGTACTAACAAACTTCTGTTACAATTATTATCTGTAAGATGGTTCAGTTAAAACCTGGACCATAAAATATAACCACAAACTGTGTCCTGTTCCCAAAATTATCGATGACTTCATATTATGAGGAAAACACATTTGGATTTACCAAATGTGTTACAGGGAATATCACTACACGTAGGATGATGCATAGGTAGAATAGTTAGGGCAGGCACTTTCCTATTCTTCAGTCAATGAGTGACACGTCTGAAGACCAATGAGGTTTTCATCTGTTTATGCAGCTGCCATCATCCCCTCATGGGAACCTGAGTTTTCTTTTTTATGCTCATTGAGCTCTGGGTCTAGAGAGCATCTGAATAATTACTGCATTGTATCCCTAAGCTTTCTTGATAACAATGCTCACATCATCTTGATTCTGCGAGGTCCAGCCCATTAAGAAAGTTAGTTGTGCTACTAATGGAAATGTGATGTCTCCATGACCACATTGTTAGCAGGCAGTGGCATCAGTTTACATTCTGAAGTATGTTACGAAGATGTGCGATACCTACTTTTGGAGAAACTGCTCTATGAAATGAAGACCAGACAAAATGGTATACAATGGCAAATGTGACTTGGGAAAATCACTTGGCTTGAGTATCACGCAAAACGAGATGACTATTAATGCCTTAAAGGGCTCTTGTAAGGCCAAATGCGGAAGTTTTTGACAAAAGGAAAAAGCTATGCAAATGTGACTATTAATACAACCTTCAAGACAGAGATGAAAGTCTTCAAGGGTGATTTAATTGACACTGACTAGAGAGTAACCTATTTTCTCATGTCTTCACATACAACAGAAGGTGAATAGGAAGTTCACATTGGGTTGTTTATATAGCAGCTTTCTAACCCTCTCTGACACACAAATCATGCACCTTCTGCTAAATTTGCATCCATTTGATAGAAATAGACAACTTGGCATAGTAAAAACAGGCAGCATAGCATGACTAATAGTCTCCCCTATGCAGACTGAGGGGGAAAAATCCATTATTTGTCCAAGCCAAGATTGATGGGGAAGGGATCTCAGCCTGGAATTGGAGATGGACACAACTAGGCTGACTGTGCTGATGAAGCAGATGGTGAACTGCTCACTTGCTGTATATCAGTTTCAATTAAACAGAAAGCGTTGCTGTGGGAAACCGGAGGGCTAGAAAGGATTCACTTTGAAACATCTCATAATGATCAAGAAGAAAGTGACAACGAGGCCCTTCTCTGAGGACAACGGGCCAGCAGGCACACCAGGGGACTATTTCTAACCCTTTCCCTCTGATATTACTGCCAGTAGGCTCAGAAATAGGGTCTGTGGCTAAGCTAGACCAAATCAAGAGTATTCTATGATAGCAGTCCAGTTTTTCCAATTTTACTGTTTGATACTTTCAGAAGGAGCAAGACCTTCTACCATTCATTCCAGTTGCTTATTTAAAGTACTGCACTAGAATATGGAAGTTCATGACATTAATTTTTGTGTTGAGGGTTGACCCTGTAGCACAATGGTTAAGCCCTGCACATAAGAAGCCTGATCATACATAGTTAATTTCAGCTTGGATTCTTTCTCCAGAGGCTTAAAAAATATGCTAGATGTATGTGTGTGCATGATCAAAATCTTGACTGGATGGAGAAATGGGGGAACAGAATTGTAGTGTGGCTATACCCCTGGGGAAGTTTTCTCTCTTTCTCTCTTTGTCCCTCTCTGGTAAGTGCATGTACTAATAAAAAAATACAAATTTAAAAATGCAATAATAGAAAAAGTTAAAATGTAGTCAATTTGATACCATTGTAAGGTATCAAATCCATCTCCTAATCCTGCTAATAATTTTCCTACCATTGTATATTTAGGTCATTAAAAGCACAGAGAAAAAGCATGTGCCATCCTGTATATTATAGACTACTTCTGGAAGACATCTGAAAGTTCATGTCCTGCAGAGACAACCTGGTATAAGGGAAAGAGCACAAAATGGCTGAAAGATGATGGTGAAACAGACCCTAGCTCTATGACCTGGTGCTGTACTTAGGAGTTACTGCCCATGTTTGAGGGGGAGATGCTGGGCAAATGAGATGAAGCCTCATGTCTGTCCGGGCACAAGCAGGTGTAGAAGCAGTCATTATCAACATGGCCCAGCCAAATGATCAGGGCAAGCCAAGGGTGCCTCAAGTAAGGAGAGAATGATATGCTCTGCCTACCTGGAGCTGCCTCTAAAGGATGAGTTTGGTTTCATCTGGAAGACAGGAGGAGAAGGGAGGGTCCTGACAAGGGATGGTCATGTGGAAAGGCACAGAACTGTGCAAGCGTGCATGCATGATCAGGTAACCTGATGGTGCACGTAGAGGGACCTCACTGAACCTTGGAAATTTCTACCTACGTTAGAGTCTTGAGGATCTAATAAGGTAATATTTGTTATGCTCCCTCCTTCATCTTTTCCTGCCTTTTTCAAAGGAAGGTCTGAGAATCAACTGTATCAAAATCATCTGGGGTACTTGTTGAAAATCCAGATTCCTTTGTCCCAACCTAAACACTCTGAATTTGAATCCTGAGGGTGCAGCTCAAGTAAACCATTTTAATTTTTAATTAAAAAAAATTCCAGGGCACATGTGCACTTGCCAGAGAGAGAGAAAGAGAGAAAGCATCTCTCAGTGAGGAGCGGTCATGCTGTAATCCCTTCCCTCCATTCCCCAATTTGTTCCCAGCAATTGGGATTTTAGGCACATATGCACACATGTCCAGAGTGTTTTTCAAACCATCGGAGCTGGGGTTTGAACCATGGTTAGTCATGTGGGATTCAGCACCCAGTGCAAAGCACTTACTCATTGTGCTATGGGGCCAGCCCAGGAGATGAGTTTTAAATGAGTACTTCAGTTACTAAGGATGGAAAACTACTAATGCCATCTGTAAAGATTCTGAGCAATTCAGAGATGAAATAAACTAATTTCACAGACTGGCCACGTAGCAAAGGGACTAGGTCAGCATGTTTTCAAAGTTGGACAGGAATGATAAAAATACAAAAGTTGTATGTGTACGATATTGGGAAGGATATTTCCCTTGAGTCTTTTCTCTTGATCTATCTAGAAATGCACTTGATATTTGAAAGAAGTCAGAATTGAAAGCTTGCAAAAATATATAGACATATATATTTAATGGTGCATAAAGTACTATATGAATATTATTTGACCAAGTCAGCATTAAATTCTAACTGTAAGGCAGAAAGAAATCTGAAACCTCTTTATAATTTTACTTGAAATCATACATTATTTTCTTCTAATGAGCGCTTTATAATTTAAGATTATGGCCTTACTTTTCTTTTGTTCTGCCAAAGACTTAGCATTGAAAGTAATTGTATTAATATCTATGGAAAAATTTTGATTAAGTGGGTCCAAATTTCGCTGTAATTATTTTTTCTATTGGCAAGTAGGAGCCAAATAAAACAGGCATTTCTTAATTGCCAAAACTGAGGATTTACTATTGTGAGAGGAATTCAAGTGAATGTGATCATGGAAATTCTCTGTACATTGAGAAAGGGAGAGTTTAAGGCTGTGATCACTGAGTTGGGAAAGGAGAAGTCTACGGTAGGTTGAGAAGTAAGCTAGAGAAGGAAGATCGAGTAACAGAAGGGGAGGTAAGAGTGAAATGCAGAGACAGTCCATCTGTACTGGAAAGGGTGTGGGATTTGGAACCAGTCCAGTATTTATAACCAGACACCTTCACATATTTGGCAAACTGATTAACTTGATAGTCTTCAATTTCTTTAGTAGAGTGGGAATATCATTTTATACTTTCAGGGCTGCTATGAAGATGTAATCTCTACATACATTAGACATTAGAGAAGCTGTTAAAACTAGACACTGGTATTTCCAACAGGAACTTAAAAGACTCAGACTTAATATTTAATCCCCAGAATGAATTTCAACCTATGTCTTTCTGTCTGAAGAGTCAAACTTGAACTTGGCCTTTTCAATATCGTTGGCTACATATGGCTTCGAACAGTTGGTACTATGGATAGGCAGGCTTCCCTGAGCATGCCTTTGCAAGCAGGATTCCTTTTTGGCAGTATTTTACTTAGTTTGAATTATTTAAAAACAGGTTGTATCAATTCCACTAGCTTTAAAATATACAGAGTTAGAAAACATGTTGGTGATGCTTAAGAACCACTTGGGGAAGGACTTATAGTATCACATAGTATGTGCATAAGACTTCTCAGCATGTATTATCTTCTGTTAGATTATGCATGATTGAAAATAAACAAAAAGGAATATGTGGAGAAATCGAGCCATCAAATCCAGCCAGGCTCCTAGTAATACCTTTCACAGAAGGTAAATGAGAAGTGAGTACTTCTTTTCACTCAGATTTTATTTATTTTATACATTGCACACAAATGCATTTGTATATAATGTATATATATTATACAAATATATAATATATATTATATAGTGGGTCATCAGGAAAGTCATGATGCATTTTTGCATAGAAAAACAGAAAAATACATGATTTTTTTCCAACAACCTAATATCATAATGATATATAATAATATATATTACATGTAACGTATATATATTATATACTATATATATTTATACACACACACACACACACACACACGCGTAACATTTCCTTCTTCAGATGCAGACAACGAAATTTATTTTTAATTTGATGAGAGAGAGAGGGAGAGGAAAAGTGAGAAAGCAAGCTGCCAGGTCTGGAGTTTGAATCACTGTTGGCCACCTTAACCACCTACCAGCCCACCATGATCTTTGTTTAAAAGGGCAGTAGAATGTGATGTTCGGGTGGAGAATTAAAATTTCCATGTGGTATCTTAAACAGGAAATAAAGCATGATTGCAATGATCTTATAATCAAGTGATATTTGGCCAGACAGGTCTGCACTCCTCAGCTCAGGGCATCTTGGAGAAATCTGGTGAGATGAAGGGGAGTGCTATGAGGACAGTGATTCTAATAATCACAGACGATGGAAGGTCTTTCACAGGCTGAGCAGTGTCAAAAGAGCTACCCTTTTAGGTCCTCTGCAGGAGACATGGAGGGGAAGGATGCCCATGTGGGGGCATTGTTGCAACTTACTCCAACTCAGAATGATACACAGCCTCTGCTGGGTGATCTGGTCAGTGGGTGTCTGGCACATGGAAGGAAACTGAGAAGCAGTGCTGTGAGCTTTGGCCCCAAAGATGTTTATTTCCCAGCGAAAGCCACCCAGTTCTTGTTTTCCTCTACTCTGGCCCACAACAGGTCTTAGGAGGCTAATAGAGTTACTTGGGTTAAGGTATTTGAACTTACTGTTTGTTCCATAGGATGGTACTTATCATGGAAAAATAAAATACCTCCATGGAACTGGCTTTTCACCTGTACTCCCTAATTCCCAATTCACCTAGCTTCCCTTGAATAATATAAAGGACATTGAGCCCATTCAGGGATGTGAAGGGAAAAATAAATTAGCAGCAGCAATGTTGTTTATTTTATTTAGGTAGAGAAGCTCAAATTATTTTTTTCTGTACAACTAGATTGATTTATACAGAGTTTTAAGTCAAATGTGAAAATTCTGCAATCTGTGATGAGAGAAATAAAATCTCTCTGGTAAAGAAAACCCCTATAGGTCATTTTCAATTCTTTTGTCACCGTAGTAATTTTATTGAAAAACCAAAATGCAATGCTTTTTTGGAGACAAAAGCACAATCACTGGTTCTAACCTTTGTCAATGCAGCACAAAAGCAGACAGATATTTTGTTTAACACCAGAAACCTACAAATGAAAAACTGAAAGTCATTGGTAACCAAGGAAACTAACAGTGAATGGTTGGATGTCACTGGAACTTGCTCAAGGGAAGCTAGGAGGAGGCAGGAGAAAGATAATGCAACATAGGTTAAAATCCCGCTGCAAGAAAAGATGCCCTGCACCAAACTATTCTGTAAGTACCACCACTATTTGCATTTTGCTAATTTCTTGTAATAAAATTCCCTACCAGATAAGTTAACACAAAGATTATATAATTTTTGACTTCAGTCCACAGAAGAGCTATGTTTTATAATAAAATCAATTAGATTTTCATTTTGTCTGTGGCCCTTAAAGGGACCCCCAATTTTGCCCTCAATGACTGTGACTCCAACATGCATACCAGACACTATTTCCTGCCAAAATATTCATTGCTGTTGTGACGACCAACCCACCTGGAATATAACATAGCCAGTTGTGCCTATTCATGGTGTAGACCCAGATACTTGCCTACTCAATCATCTTTCTCCATTTTTAATCATTAGTCAAAGGTATTCATAGGAAGCTATACACTGAGTAGAAAGATAGAGGAAGCCATAGGTAGAACCCCGGGCCAAGGAACGGACAACCCAAGAGACAGAGAACAACATATGGGGTAAAAAATGATAGCCATCCAACTAGATAAAACTGCACAGAAAACATCAGAACCATGCTTTGCCAAAGCTAGCTACACCGTACAGTGTGCAAGTGTGGATCGATGGGGCATGTGGCACAGGGTTGTCATTGAGCAGGGCAGGCTTCCTGGACTGGCTGAAGAGGGAAGGGAAGGAGGCAGGGGTGGAAGGAGCCATATGAAGTTCCTGAAGTAGGAAACATATTAGGCGTGAATGCAAGGAGATGGGAGGGAACAACTTGTATTTGGTGCAGGAGAGTGAGTGCACACATGTACGTGTGTGTGAGAAGGTTTGCTTAGCCTGTGCATGTGTATAACCTGCACTAAAGGAAGGGGCTGCTGGGGTAAAGAAGTGTGTGAATAGGATCTGAAGGTCACAGACTAGAGCTGAAAGAGACTCAGGAAAAACCCATAATACTCAGCCCCTCATTTTCCGGAAGATGAATGTCCAAACCATGGGGCATATGTGGCACCTACTTTCTTTTCATATTTTCTGAAATGAAACTCTATGACCTTTCCAACACTATTATTACAACCATTTACTGAGTACTTCTGGGTGCTGGATTGCTTCACTTGGAAGAT
Organism: Tupaia tana; assembly: GCA_026018925.1. Lineage (NCBI taxonomy): Eukaryota > Metazoa > Chordata > Mammalia > Scandentia > Tupaiidae > Tupaia > Tupaia tana. The sequence continues at coordinate 49,265,905 of JAKSZU010000003.1, forward strand.
TATAAGTAGTATGTCTAATCCTCATGATGTTCTTGCAAGGAAGGTACAACTACTCTCATTTTACAGAGGATAAGCCTATAGTTCAGAGCAGTCGGGTAACTTGCCCAAGATCACACAGCTCTTTGCATCTATAATGAAGACCCAAATCTGATTCCCAAATTGGAACATTACCACTGTGACATGCTGTTTTTCTTAGGGTCACACTTCAGAAGATATTGTATTTAGGTAATACATTTAGAAAGTCATTTACTTATAGTAGCCCACCCATATTCCTCTGATCCTGGAAACATGTGTGAATATTTGAAAGAAACAAACAAAATTTTAGACATTATCATCACTAAAAAGGAGCAAATTCTTCTGGTCAGCCCTTAGATTTTCTGCCAATGATAAAGGGCAGAAGTACCAGCATGCTGCCCTAGATAGACACCACATCTGCTTTCTTGTTTCTCTTCTTAGATGATGCAACTGACTAAGAAATCTATTAATTAAATTGCATGTGGAGTTGTAATCCGAGGGGACCTGGAACTGCCTACTTGTGGTTTCTTTTTGGAAGTGAGTCAGGAATTTCTTGGCACAGAGTGAATGGGCAGACCTTAGGTGCCATCCTAAGATATTTTTAATATGAGCGTTGTCATGCAGGAAGTTGCTCCCAATTAAGCTTAAGTAGTGGGCAAAAAAGTGCTGTCTCTAGGGAAGCAACATCACCTGGCTCTGAATGGAGGCTGTTAGCATGCAGCTTGACAGAATGAATCGGGCTTGTGGATTTGGGGGGATGCCAAGCAACAAATTAGTTCTGCATTGAGTAGATGAGGCTGTAATTTCTTTTTCTTGGCTGGGAGGAGGGGATGAACTTTTTGCAGGTGAACGTTCTGAGAAAGTCCCCATAGGCAGGTGCAATGTCATAGTGTTCTGTGCAAATCTAAGGGACGATCAGGGTGACCTTCACACATACATGGGCTGAAACCAGAGTTTAGAGCAGGTTTTGGCAAGTGGTTGCCTGCAGCCTGTTGTTGTATGACTCGCAAACTAAATAATTTAAAAATTTTGAAGGGTTAAAAAGAAAAACAAAAAAAGAAAAACATGTGACAGAGACCATATAAGGCCTGCAAAGTCTGAGATATTTACTATCTGGCCCTGTGCAGAGAATGCTTGCTGATTCCTCTTTTGAACATTGCCTCTATAGTGCGTTAGGGCCAGGCGTGCCTCATTCCTCCAACTCTGGCTATCTGATAACTGGTGCCTTTTACCCTGACTTCAATTTCTGATTCAATCTTTCTTTTCTCCTGTATCCTTCCATTAAGCTTAAAAATACCTTAGATTTCTATGACCTTGCCTCCTCTGAAAAACCCTCTTCTTGAACAAGCTCAGGTTTTTATGAACCCACTTCTCCATGAGGCATTGACCTTGACCTGTAAGGACTGTGACTTGCCTTACACATGAATTCATTTTCCCCACTCTGTGCTAAGACAGCCTCTAGCGTTGCTGCCAATAGCTCAAGGGTGTGTGCCTGAGATGACCGAAAGAATTGACTGGTTTTTCCAGCCAACACCTGAAGGAAGGGGCCGTGTCTCCCAGTCTCTGGGGGAGGGTAGAAGCCTAACTCCTATCAAGTGAACACACTCAGATGGCCAATCGCATTGATCAATCCCTGATTTTCGTAATTTTCCATTTTTCTGACTCTGTTTGAGACATCACTTGCTCATGCTGCTGGCTTTCTCATTCTTCTTTAAAAATGTCCAGTCACCTCTGCACAGATTGAAATGCAGCTCAGTTTTCATTGGACTCTTTCCCTATTAGTTACTAAGTTAAAGCTGTTTTTCCTACCTTTATCTAGTGTCACACACCTCCCACAGCTTTGGTCTCTTAGAGCAGCTCTCAGTCACTACCTCCAAACTCAAATCTCCCGCCCACTCAAATCTCCACTTCAATTTCCAGTAATGAGGATGTTATTGCTAGAAAATTCCCACTGACCTCCTAGTGGTCTCTGATCAGCACTTAGGATCCAGGGCTGGATAGCATTGATCCTATGCTAAGATCTTCTTTTCTGGAACTCCCAAGTGTCCAGGACACTGCTGCAAGCTGCGTCTCCTCCTTCTCCAACTGTTTGATTCTCTTTTCTTCCATCTACCCTTCAATATTGGTGCTCTCTGGGGATTTTCATTTGCTTTTTCTCCACACTCTATAGACTCTCATAAGAGGCTTCAACCAATACCACCTACTACCCCAGGTTGCCAGTTCAACTTTTCAGGTATCTCTGGACATCTCAAATGTGCCAAATCAAATACCATCTTGTCCCTAAAACTTCTCTTCCTCTTGTATTTTCCTTCTCAACTGAAAGCCTCTCTTATTACCTAGTTGCCAAACTTAGAAAACCAGGCACCCCTCTTCTCCTTCTCTCTTATCACAAAAATCTCTGGATCATATGGGGGATGTAAATGTGTAACTAACATTTATAGACACCTATTATGGATCAGTAAGCCATGTGAGGCCACCATCGTTGAACTCTCACAACAACCTGTGCACATGAAGTTGTCCTCATTTTCTAAATAAGCAAATCAAGTGTCAGAGAGGTTACTAACTTTCTTAAGTTCTCACTGCTAATGAGAAGCAGAGACTGATTCTAAACCACATACTCTGTGCACATGCTTCAGGGCTAAGATCAAAACAGTGGGATTTGCCGGAGGCATGGAAGGTGAAATCAGAAATATATTGTTGTAACACAGGCTTGGAAACAGAAGTGAGAGTACCTGACTTAGGCTGCTTTTACTTCTTTTGTACACTTGTATGAAAAAAACCACAACGTTGTATTTCTTTTTTTTTTTTTTTTTTTTTTTTTTTTTTTTTTTTTTTTGGAGAGGTTTTTCGCTATAGGGCGCGTGCGCTCGCCAGACAGACAGAGAGAGACATAGAGACAGAAAGCGAGAAATCACCCCCCAGGGGGGATGGTCACGCCGCAATCCCTTCTCCTCCATTCTCCTCTCGGGATCTTGGGCACGCACGCACACGCGCCCGGCGTGAGTTGTAAGCCACCGGGTCCGAGACGCGAACCGCGGTCGACTACGTGGGAGTCCAGCGACATAGCCATTACGCTAACTGCTGGTTCCCCCACAACGTTGTATTTCTCATATCCAAGTCAGTGCTGCCTGCAGGAAAGACAAACGAAGGCTCTCAGCTCCTTTCCCTCACAGATGGCGACGCTGAGGGCATGTGCCGGGGTGAGCATTTGATCCACTGCCAGGCACAGAGGCACCGCAGAGCGGGTGCCAGGGCCCCAGGGCTCAGGGCTACACAGAGACGTGCTCCCCAAGGGGTTGTTAAACCTTGGAGCACCTGGGGTTCACCAACTCACCATGCATTCCAATCAGCTATACTGTGGTTTAAAGTCTTCATTTCAGATCACTGGCAAGAAGCAGCCCAGACAATCAAGCCTTTGTTCAAATTTCTGCCAGTTTTAAAGCTTGAAGAAGTTTGGATTTTTTTATTTAAAACAAACGTATTATTATTATGTTTTTAGGTCATGAGTGCACACCAGGAAAAGCACTTCTCACGGTGGTCCATTTAACTGCAGCCTGTTTCCTACTTCTTCAAAGATCTGAGGAACTCCCCTCAGTGGCTCAGCTCAAATTCACCCTTGTTCAGGGCCCCATGCAGCGCTATGCAGTCCGATTTATTCTTATGGGTGGCTGATCCTTAACCCCAGTGCCATGCTCAGAGGTGACCCTGCCACCACATGGAGAGGGTTAGTTACAGTCGTAAAAGTCCTTTGAGATGAAGATAGACTCACTGTAGCAAGTCACTGTAGAGTCTGATTTTTATTTATTTTTTAACCAAACTCTTTGTCAACATGAATCATTCCTTTTATAAGTTCCATTGTGATGCCCCACAGAAATGTCGAATCACCTTAAGTGGCTGTGCACTCTGCTGTTACCACCTCTTCTTCTGCTGTAGACTTTTGCATCTCTCCATAGTGCCTAGGAAGCATTTCCTACCACCGTGGATTGTCTACCCATTAAATGGTGTTTCTTAACAAAAGCAAAAGGCAACCAACAGTTTGTAGCACTAAATTGTTCACTTTCTCATGCTGAAAATCTTTCTGAATGTTGCAAACCCTAGGAGCCATCAGGTATAATAAAAACATTGCTTTTGGCAAAACATTTAGCGATCTAAATGGAATAATTTAACTCTGAGTAAGTATAGCTATGCATTGTCATTGTTAGCCTGATATAAAATGTCTCCCTAATATTCCATGTTTCTTAAGTCTGGAAGCCATTTAGCTGGCTAATTCTTGCTAATGGGGACTCTTCACTAAAGAGGAGGCAGCAGTGAGAAACAGTGATTTCTATCATCTATTAGCTGAGAGCTGTGTGTGGAAGTGATGCCTCCTTGTTTCACGTTGCAGGTTCTCTAGCATTTTCCGAAGCTGCGGGGGTGTATGCACTCATCCCAAAGGACTGCTCAGCCGATTCTTGGAGAAGCCATGTCCTTACATTACTGTGGCTTAATAGCAGCCCCTTACTATTATATGTACTCTTTCCAGGTCATTGCAGCAGAGCACACGGCATCCAATCTCAGCATCTTAGACTCCCTTTTTGCTCTTATTGGGGAAACTGCAGATATTGGTAAATGCCCTCAGCTGCTGTCTTCTCTCAGTGTAAAAGCCTTATATTGGGACTCACTGCTTGGATGGGACGCAAGACAGGCCCCAGGATAAGGTTTTCTTTTTTGTCTCTCTCTTGTGCTCTACATTCATGTTATTTCATTCTTCTGCTCTTGCATACACTGTCCTTTACCACTGGTGCCTTCTCCCGTCCTCATGCCAGCTCCTCTGGGAAGTGCTCCTGGGCCTCCTTCAGGCAGTATTGCTTGAACTTTTCTCTGTGTCCACATCTTCCTGGGAAGCTCTGTTTTATTTTGTTTAATTGCCTGTCTCTATCTCCTAAATACCCTCTGCAGAATAAGGGCCTGGTCATGTCTAGCACCTGCCCCAGTGTTTCTCTCCACTATTTCAATGAATTCAATAAACTGAGTGCCACCTGCTAATTTACTTGCTCCTTAGAGCAGTCAGGCCCTCTCTTGACTCCTAGATCATGAGCGTAAGTGAGAGCACCCCAATCATGCAGCCTTTTGATCTGCTTGAAATATAGGAGTGAAAAAAAAATGGAGGGAGGGAAGGAACTTGAAAGAGTAGTCCACAGAGTTCCCTGTGGTTTAGGTTGGACAGTCAATGAGACATACCAACATGGATCCGATAACTTGGGTTATCTGCACAAGCAACTAACTACTAGAGTTTGATTGTCCTAATAGAACTAGTACTCATGGCACAGGAAGCTTCTGTGAAGGTTTAAGTGGGCTTATTCATGATAAACATGAGTGCCTTGCACAAAGTAAGAATTGCAGACAGGGGGACGTCAAAAGAGTTTGTGGAAAAATAAAATTAAAGCAAAAGTTTATTTTGGTATTCTCTCTCTCTCTCTCTCTCTCTCACACACACACACACACACACACACACACACACACACACATTTTGCTACAGAGTACATGAGCTCGGGATCAGCAGTTGGCGTAATGGCTATGTCGCTGGACTTCCATGTAGTTGACCGCGGTTCGAGTTCCAGACCTGGTGGCTTAAACTCATGCCAGGCATGTATGAGTGCGTGCCCAAGATCCTGAGGAGAATGGAGGAGAAGGGATTGTGGCATGGCCATGACCCCTGGGGGGTGATTTCTTGCTTTCTGTCCCTCTGTCTCTGTCTTTCCGGCGAGTGCACGTGCCCTATAGCAAAACCTCTCCAAAGGGGGGGAAAAACACAGAGAGAGTACATGAGCTCACCAGAGAGAGACAGAGAGACAGAGAGACAGAGAGAGAGGGAGAGGAGAAAGCATCTTCCCTGTGGATAATGGTCATGCCACAATGCTTTCTTTGCCGTCTCTCTATCCTGTTGAGGTTTCAGGTACACATGCACACAAGCTGCCTGGGGCTTGAATGGCATAGTTCACCATCTGGCATCTGGCTGCTTCCACCATCAGGCCACAGAGTCGGCCCATATTAGGGCTTATTTTTTTCACTTTCTTTGGAGAGTGAGCGAGAGATAGAGAGATTGAGAGAGAGAAGGATATACACAACAGGGTCTCTGTATCGTGATCCATCCCAGCTTTAGCTAGCTCTACTGGCACCTGAACACTCGATGTTTTCAGGGAGGTCTCTAGAACCTTCCCAGGTAGGTCAGTCTCACAGAGCATTGCTTACCGCTATGCAGTATGTCTGGGTCCTGGTGCAAAGTAACTTTGAAATCCTTACGTAGTTTTTTTTTTTTTAAATAATATGCATATCCATGAACTTTTTGAGGACCCCTAGTACATGGCAGTTACTGTATTACATGTTACCACATTAATCTGAGGGAGAGTCTAATCAAATGGTTCAGGGCTGGAATCAGACAAGCTTGGTCTCCAGCTGGGTGACACTGGCCAATTGCAGAAACTTACTTCACCTTTATAAGCTTTTGTGTCTTCAAATAGAAATAATATCATAGTTGATTTTATTTTTTGATTCTGTGATGCCACCAGTGGAAAGATACTTCATTGATCTAATGACAGCTTTCCTTTTTGTAGGGGTTTGATGAAAGAAAATACTAACGTACATAGGATCTGAGAGTGTTGACTGGGATTGAGGAAATATGGCAGAGTAGAGGTCTGTAAGAAACAGTGTCTGGGAAGCTCCTATGCACAGGGCTTGGCAGTGAGTGAGTACTCGGTCCACCCAGCTGTGGTCACCACTGCTGGGAACAGAAAGAACTACACACTTCAGGACTTGTGTCTCTCCCACTGGCTTGCAACATAGGAGACGTCCTTCAGGAACAATTCTCTCCATGTTTGATCCATGAGAGGGAAATGGCACGGCCTAGTCAGTAAAGAAGCTGAGGACACACATCTAAATAGCTGATGGAACTACTCTCCAATCAGCTCATCCGATGCCCTCCTTGGAAGTCAGATATCACTGCCGATGTGGTCAATGCATTTTTAATCAGCAGGCACATGAGTCCAATTACCCCTTTGTCTGAATACTATCCCCTACATCTAAGACAGGGGGCACAGCAGACTCTGGTGGTTGGCTCATTCACCCCCTTCACAACTCCCTGCATCCTGTTCCATCTCCCTCCATCAATGGGCCTATGGACAGGTTTCTGAAAAACTTTCTTTTTCTTGATACAGATGCTGCCCCTTAGTCCATCTTCTTATAAAAGATGCCAGGAACTATCGCTGCCATCTGATGACTGCAAGGAAAAGGAGAAGAGAATGGAGGAGATTTCTGCACTGGTTGTGTGGAGTTATTGAAACAAATTCCAGGAATTTTATGTGAGAAAGATAAAACTCTCTTCAAGCCATTCTAGCTGTGTGTGCTGCTACTTGCAGCTGAAAGTACTCCTAATTAAGACAGCATGGCACAATAATAAATGGTTATTTGTTGTGCCTAAACTCTGTACATACATGCTAAAATCCAGTGCAAGAAGAGGAAGACAAAATGATCAGTTATTTAAGACTCTTCCTTTGTAAATGTAGAACTCAAATTTGTAAACCCAGCCACATTCATTGTATTTTCTTGGAGGCTGGATGAATACTTAATTCAGGAAAGAATCATTAGCTCAAGCCAAATTCAGCCACCACAAGTCCAGAGCTACCCTGAGCTGGAAACATGTAGGCCTGCCTTTGTTCAGATTATTATTATACTGAGGGTCCCGGATGCTAGGAGCCTTTCTGAATGAAGAGGGACACTTTCCAGAGTTGATCCAGACAGAGAAATTCCTTCTTTTTGAAAAATTCAGGTTAACAACTCACACTTCAGCTGCTTCATCCACTTTCTGATGGATAATAAAAACAGCAAAATAAGTGCTTTCATTGGGCTAAATGAAAAGAAGTAACCAAGGCTGCCCTCAGAGACTTCTAGACAGTCCTGGGGCACCTAAGGTATTTCTGACACCTTTCACTGAGTTTAGGGTAGGGTTCATGTTTTTGGAATAAACAATGCCTGTTTATAAGATCTATTACTGGTCCATACTGAGCAGCCTGAATGAAGACTCCTACGATCATGGCTTTATTAGTCAGCACCTGGAGGGTGGGTGTGGGACAGGAGCTGTGTTCATTCATCTTTGTATGCCAGCAGGTGGACACAGAATCTGGCACTCAATCAGAATCTGCTATATACTGAATAAATGAAACAGTTTCTATTAACAGAGAACTGGTAATTCACAGTTCATTGCTGTGCTCTAAGTATATTATGCTTGTGGAAAATCAACTTAGTGACTAATGATTTAGGTTATACAAACATTCAATAGCGCAGTCCCCTATAATTATGTTTATGTTTGATTAGGACAACCATAATTCGTGCCTGCCCATTTAATTTGTTTTAGCACAATTCACATTACAAGTAAACTTGGAGAGTCTTCCCAGTTAAAACAATTTTCTTGAGTTTAGAATCTTCCTGATAGAAATCAGACAATGTAGCCAAAAAGGTTTCTAATCTCTTTTGTCTCTGCTGATTCTTATATTCTATTTCATAGAAATAAACTCTGAATCATAATTCCTCATTGTACACACATATCCTACTATTTTTTCTTCACTTACAATGCTGTTGATGATAATTTAAAGAATGTTCATAGCACACTGGATGTGTTATAGAAAATAAAACTAACAGTCCTTGATAAGCAGCTAGTGACTCAAATGAACAGATTCTTTAAAATATGTTTGTAAATTGTATAACTGATTTATTGATATATATTACATCAATAAATAATATATGTATTATATATATACACATACACACACATACTCTCTCTGTATATAGAGTGTATCTATCTTCTCTTTATATAGTTATATCTCTATATTTTCTCTATATATACCTAGAGAGAGAGAGAGAGTGAGAGAGAGAGAGAGAGAAAACACCTCTGCAAGGCTTAATCACACTACAATCTCTTCCTCCAATGTTCCAGCCTACCCAGATCCTAGGCACGTGTGTGCCTAGCACGTTTTCAGGCCAATTGGTCCAGGCACTTGAATTGTGGTCAGCATGTGGATTCCAGATCTACATTCTAGGCTATGCCACTGACTAGGCTGCAGAGGCTGGGCCTGTATGGGAATATTCTACTTTAAGAAAACCCATTTCCCAGAGCAGATAACTCAGGGGGGCTCTCTCACTCCCCAGGAAGATTTAGGCATGGTGCCTTTCATAACATTTTGCTGTATTTATAAATGATTTAGTTATCATGATTACTTAACACTCTCTTTTTGTCAGGGACACAATTATTGTGAACTATTCTTAGGAACATGAAAAACTCTTTTCATTAGGTGATTATATTTCATGTTAAGACCAGATGTCACTCAGTCTAATTTCTTTTCTCTCTTTTTTAATAAGAAAGATGGAGTATGAGTTAAAATGTTTTGATATGTAAAGTAAATGTTTGTGGAAAAATGTAAAAATAACTTAAAATAAAAAAAATAAAACATTCCTTTAGATCTCAAAAAAATTAAGAAAGATGGGAAAAAGAGAGAAAGAGAGAGAGCTCACATGTAAAAAGACATGAGAGAAGGAGAGAGAGGGAAAGGAGGAGAACAAAGAGAGAGAGGGATAGGTTTTATTTAAAAAAATATTTTTTTTAGACAGATTTTTGCTATAGGGTGTGTGTGCTTACCAGGGAGATGGAGAGTGACAGACAGACAGAAAGCAAGAAAGTACTCCCAAGAGGGATGGCCATGACACAATCCCTTCTCCTCCATTGTTCTCCTGGGATTTGGGGCATGCAGGCACACATGCCTGGCATGAGTTTCAAGCCTCTGGGTATGGGACTCAAACCATGGTCAATCATGTTGGATTCCAGTGCCTTAACCACTACACTATCAGCTGGCCCCAGGATAGGTATTTTTGATAGGGTCTTCTAGTGGTTGTGATACTCTGTCCCAGCTTCCCAGGTTCCTAGTTTCCCAGTTAACTAGGATTACAGGCAGGTGCCACCATGCCCAGATTGTTTAGGCTGGGGCCCAGAATCGAACCTGGGCCTCTTATAAGCCTCAGCATCTCAGAGCAGCACCCAACCACTTCTGCCCATGCAGATGGGCTCAGTCTAATTTCTTATTTTTAAATATAATCAAGTGAATGATGGACTTATTAGAAAAGTTTCCAGTAAAGCCTGGAATTTGGGAGGGTTTAGACTGTCTAAAGGGGTCAAGGCAACTACTAAATTAAAAAAAGAAGGAACATTTCCTGTTTTGTTTTAAAAACTCAGACTAATTTTGTATTTAAGGATAAAATGTTTTTTTTTTTTTAAAGATGCATGTATTTCAAGCTTTGACTTGACTATAGATTATAATATATATACATGGCTCAGAAACAAAAAGGTTGAATATATCAACATGAAATTTCTTTTCCCCACCACTCTCATTTTCCCATTTGAGATCTTCCCATTAATAATATATCACTTATTTTTAGTCACTTTTCTGTTTATTCAGAATGCTTAGAGATAAAACCAAATAAAATCGAATGTGTAAACATATATGTGTGCACATATTCTTTCACCCATTTTAAAAATAGATATTAATCAATAGATTTCACTTTGGCTTTATTTCACAGTTGCCCTGTGCTCTGTAGTTTTCATATACCATAATATTAGTCCCCATTTGCTGGACAGTTAATTAACTATGTTTTTGCTGAATGGCTGGCTTGGTAGATCAGTGGTTAAGCACTGTACATAGGGAGCTGGAACCCGTATGTCTGACTGCAATTCAAATTCCTGCCTTGAAAAAAAATGTGAAGTACATGTGGATGGGTGCCCAGGATCCTAATGGGATGCAGAAAGGGAGGAAAAAGAATTGTGGCATGACCAAGCCATTTAGGGAGTGTGTACTCTCTCTTCTCTCACTGGTTCATGCATGCATTCTCTGGCAATAAAAAATTATAAAAAATATATTATTTTCTGCAGTGACTAACTTTGTCCATATATTTTGTATAATTCCAAGCATATCTGCAAATAAATTCCTAACTTCACTTGCTCAGTCAAAGGCTGTGTACTTTTGCAATCTGATAGATGTCGCCATATCTCACTCATTGGATTTGGAACAATTTACTTTGCATAAGCTACATGTAAAAATCTGTTTGCCCATGGCCTCACTAACACAATGAATTATCAGCTTCTCTGAAGGTTTGCTAACCTGCTATGTGAAAAATGTTATCTTAATACAATTTGAATTTCTATTACTCATATCATGAATGAAGTCGAACATCTTTTCATATGTTTAAACTATTTGTAATTCTTTTTTTTTTTTATTGGTGACCTGTTTCTTTCATATACTCTGACTGTTTTTCTTCTGCTTTCTTTTAAAAATTGATTTCTAGGAGCTCTTTATATAATTGATAAGTTTAGTCCTTTGCAATATAAGTTACAAATATTTTCCCTTTGGAATGTGGTTGGTTCAGGACCAGCAGCTGGTGTGGTGGTTGAGGTTCTGGATCCCCATATGGTGGAATGTAGTTGGAGTCCTGGAAGTGTTAGCTTGGAAATCACTCTGGGCATGTGTGTGCGCATGCCCGAAATTCCAGGAGGAGAATGAAGGAGAGAGGATTGTGGCATGGTCATCCCCCTGTGGGGAATTTCTCACTTTCCCTCTCACTGCCTCTCTCTGTCTCTCATCAGTGAGTACATGTGCCCTATGGCAAAAAAACTTAAAAAAAGAAAAAAAGGTTGTTTCACAACCCGAATCATTATCATTTACATTGCAGATTATCTGTGCCTTCCAAGTTGCTTAATGATCTCCTCAAATCTTCTTGTAGGTTAAATAGTTTGTTCTAGTTTTTGAGAAGGTCAAAATTCAAACCCAGCTCTTGAGGTAGCTCCTGGCAGCTAACCTGCCTCAACACTGGTGCCTCAAACGAAGCTGTAGGAGAGGTTAAGATGACTCATTCCTGAAGCTGGCCCAAGCTTTTCTCAACTGGGGCTGCCAGGTCCTGTCTCTCTCTTCAATGGAAGAGTTGGGGCAGAGGAGTTGGCTAGAGCAGAACTATTATGAGGTTTTGGAAGATGTGGCAGGTGAAAGGGTGTTGACTTCTTCCCTTTCACTAGACGAGAAAGCCCAAAATTGGAAATGGGTTCTGAGGCTGGACATCAGGTAGCATATACTGCTGGAGAAAATCTTATTAGGAACTGGTTTGAGCCTTGAAAAATGGAGCCATATAAAGATAAAATGATTTCAAATGATGAAGCTTACATGCAGAATTTATGTGTGGGTATAACTATTTAATATTATTAGGAAAGCTTTTTGGGGTCTATTTTTCATTCAAATAAATATCTGATTCTGTTTTTCTAGTGTATACATAACATTTATCTTGAAATAAAAGAGTTAATTCAGGGACCAGCAGAGGGTGTAATGGTTGCATCCCTGGACTCTCACATGGCTGACCATGGTTCCAATCTTGGACCTAGTGGCTTGAAATTCATGCCAGGTGCGTGTGCATGCATGCCCAAAATCCTGAGGGAAGAATGAAGGAGAAGGGATTGTGGTGTGGCCACCCCCCAGGGGGTGATTTCTCACTTTCTGTCTGTCTCTCTAGTGAGCACACACACACCCTATAGAAAAAAATCTCCCTTAGAAAAAAGTGTTAATTCCCCAAACGTATTTTAAAACTATATGTTTGAAAAATAGACTTTTGCAAAAGGAGCACATCTTTAAGATGTTTCATCTTTTTTTTTTTGAGACTTTTATTTTATTTATTTATTTATTTATTTATTTGCTATAGGGTGTGTGCGCTCACCAGACAGACAGAGAGAGACAGAGAGACAGAAAGCGAGAAATCACCCCCCAGGGGGGGATGGCCACGCCACAATCCCTTCTCCTCCGTTCTCCTCTCGGCATCTTGGACACGCACGCACACGCACCCAGCATGAGTTTTAAGCCACTGGGTTCAGGACGTGAACCGCGGTCGCCTATGTGGGAGTCCAGCGACATAGCCATTACGCTAACTGCTGGTCCCAAGATGTCTCATCTATAGAGCTCTCTAACTCACTGCCTCTGTTGAGCACTCAGGTTCAGGGATGGTTCTGGGCTATTGTTCTTGTTTCAAGGGCTAATTTCAATCACTAAGGTCTGGATTACATGCACAGTACCTACCCTTGTCCCAGTTTTGTTCATAATTCATTTTTTGGCTCTGCTTTCCTTTTTGAAAATAATAATAAATAGGAGAGACAGTAAACTAACCATGAGCTTGATTGCTGGGCAAAATTAGTCTTTGTAAATGAAAATAATGCACAGTTGAGAAAAAAAAGAGAGTTATATAAGTGCTTTATGATGGAGAGCTGTTTCTATTGCCAGCCTCAAAAGGAATGACCCTAGCCCACCTGGTGAAGAGGAACCGATGTTGCTCTGCAGATGCAGAATATGCAAAGTATAGGCCATGTCTACATGGGCAAAGCAATTTAGAGGATACAGATAATTATCCATAAAATTCAACGGAAAAACCTGGGTGGCTGCCTCTTTGTTATGGCGAGAATATTTCTGTAGAGATCAGAGCAGAGACAAAGTCTGAGAACTACAGAGGCTATGGAGTTTGGGGTGTTGACAAGAGACCCAGTGGTCCTCAACTTTCATTATATATCAAACCATTAGGGAACTTTTTAAAAGCACCGGTATCTGGAGTTTTATATTCTACTGATCTGGCATGAACCTTGGGCTTCTATAGTTTAAAAGCTCCTTCAGGTGATACTATGTTCAGCTGGGGCTGGGAACCACAGCGATAGATGATACAGCCTCCGGCAGAAGAGAGGGGGAAGGACAAGTGTCCCAAGGGGAAGCAGAGAGCACTGAAGGGGGAGGTGCGTCTGCCCATGGCATCTCTCAGGGCTTTGAGCCGGACTCCCACTGCTAAGGATTAAGCCATTAATCCTGCCGGATGTCACACACTGCTGGATATCAAGAAGTCTTTCTCCTAAGAAAATTCATTCTGGGTCAACATATAATGCTCAGCTTGGCACATGAAGAAAATGCTACAAACCCAATGTCTTAGGACAGACTCTAGATGTTATTTTCCCAAGAGTGGGCACGAGCCCTGTCAATTCATCTTCTCTTTGTAGTGTGTCAGCTTTTCACAACCACCCAGTACCATTTACATGACTGTGTTATGGGTAGTGTGTGGAAAGGGTTTATTTGGGAATGGTTGAGTTACAAAAAGTTAGTAAAAAAACTCACAGTATGGGCAGGTTGCACTTGGGCTAGTGTTTGAAAAAGAGCTCTGAGTGAGAGGATTTGGAGGGACTTAAAGTTTTGTATCTATAGCCACGGGATTGACCCCTCTACAGATACAGCTCTCTGAATCTAACAGAGAAAGACTCAGCAACTACAACTGTAACTTATGACTGCAAGTGAAATACGTGCCTGGTGATGAAGGAGAAACTCGATAATTAGTATTTTGACTCATCTGTGAAATCAATAAGAAGCTATTTTGACTACTGTCAATTTAGAAATGGGAAGTATTTTATCAGTGGTTGTAGGCTTCTAGTACAGGTAACATCCAGCAAAAAAACTGGTAGTTGATATCCATCAATGATGCTTGGATTTGAATGCCATTAGCTTATCAGAGCTCACTAATAGATTCCTCACTAATTGTTTCTCATGGATAAGATCATAGGTCAACAGCCACTCAAGGAAATCCTTTATGTGTAACCACAAAAGATGAGGAGGTTCCTTGGTGAGTGGGCTATGCACTGGCATTTTTAGAAATTGTTCTTTGAAGATAGAACTCTTTGCTGGTTGCAATTTAAATTTAAACAAAAACAAGTTTTTAGCCTTGGTTTCCCACTAGAATCACCTAGGGAGCTTAGATAAGGCCCAGGCTGTGTTGCAGATCAAATGATTTAATACTTTTGACAGTGGGGTTCAGGCAGCAATGGTTGGCGAACTTCCTAGATGATTCTAATGCACAGCCAAGGTTATGCTCTGTTGACCTCTATCTCTTCATAGGGTGCTCAGTTTCTTTACTATTCCAGTTTTACCCTAGAGATTACATGATAAATGTAGAAATTTCTAGGAAATTAAAAAAAATAAACATGACATTAAACAATCACAACATAGGTATCTGCATATAACACACCCCGTAGTACTAGTGGAAGTAGTAAAGTGTAAGAACTGTAACAATAAGAACTAACATTCTGGATTATCTCATTCAATAAAAAAAGTGAAGTGTGTACTATTAATATTTCTACTTTAAAAATAAGGAGACCAAGGAAGGTAGAGACTACAGGACTCTATGGGAAGGCTCAGAAAAATTCCTATTTCCCCTATCCATTTTATTTCGTGCATGGACGTTTGGTAGGTAAGAGGTCAGAAGGAAATGCCAGAAGGGCACTAACCAATAACGAGAGATTTGGAGAGACTTGATGGGTGAAATGCCTCCTGGACGAGCCCATTTAATCCAAAACTTAGTCTTCAGATTCGTATAGGCATTCATGTCCGCCTCAATGGAGAAAAAGCTCAATTTATCTGAAAAATCTCATACAAAAGAGCTAATAAGTGGGACCAGCAGATGATGTGATGGCTATGTAGCTGGACTACCATATAGTCAATCACAGTTTGAGTCCCGGACCCGGTGGCTTAAACTCACACTGGGTGCGTGTGTGTGCATGCCCAAGAATGGAGGAGAAGGGATTGCGGCGTGGCCATCCCCCCCCCGCCCCCCCGGGGGTGATTTCTCGCTTTCTGTCTCTCTGTCTAATGGAAAAAACTCTCAAAAAAAAAAAAAAAAAAAAAAAAAAAAAAAAAAAAAAAAAAAAAAAAAGAGCCAATAAGTAAAAGCCTTGGGCTAAATATAATTGAAATTAGATTGGAAAAGGAGAGTACCTTTTAAACGTCATATAACTAAAGAAAAATCACTGTGTATTACAAGATTACAACAGCTCAAAAAGCAGGTGCTGGGTGGTAATTTGATCATCTTTTTTGCATTCAGAATGCCAGCTGTAAAGGGGAAAACTTCAGGGGCTAAGACTTCCACCAGATGTCTTATAAGCAGGTTTGGCAACAGATGGGAACAAGATGCTCTCCCAGCCTTTCTTATCACAACCTGTGAGGGTGGGAGTCCAGGTTTTGGAAAGTAATAGAAAAGGAGGGAGAAAACTTCCACCTATCACTAACAAGAAGGAGAAAGAAGAGTCTCAAATGAGAGGCTTTATTTTGTAAACACAAGATATACTGGGCTCTGAAAATTGAAGCAGGAAGGAAAACAAACATTTTTTAGTTGGAAACATTCTTACTCATGTTTGTTCTCTACCATATTTATTCCAGAACAACTAGATTACTCGAGGGGAGGAATAGAAAATAAACCAATTTGTGAAACTTGGAAATTATGGGCTAGTAGAAAAATTTCACTTTAAAGCAATTTACATATTGTTCCTGAGGAATCTTTCAGCGCAATAACCAGGAGATTTATTTATTTTAATCTTAGTATCTATTTTGTTATGTCTACGTATACAATTCTCACCATTTATGTCTTACTCCAGAAACACTGAATAATAACATGAGATGCAAAGAAAAGATACCCATCAATTCATGAGAAAGTCTTTTTTTCCTATTGAAGACTGCTTATCAAGAGATCATTATTCCATAGGCATTCAGCCAGACCCTTTGTCGTAACAAAATCAGCTCATTCATGTACGCTGTCTACACGATTTACTGAGCATGTTCCATTCTCCTTGGTGCATTAAACAAGGCAGGGAGCGTCTGATCTGGTTCAAGTGAGAAGCTACCCATGATTCTAATTCAAATCACTGGTTGATGATCTCAAGTTTGATGTTTCCAGCTTTATCAAGTGAGTTGCTGGTGATAAAAAAATCATGCTTAGGGAACCAGCAGTTAGTGTAATGGCTATGTCGCTGGACTCCCACATAGTCGACCGCGGTTTGCGTCCCGGACCCAGTGGCTTAAAACTCACGCCGGGCGCATGTGCGTGCGTGCCCAAGATCCCGAGAGGAGAATGGAGGAGAAGGGATTGCAGCGTGACCATCCCCCCTGGGGGGTGATTTCTCGCTTTCTGTCTCTATGTCTCTGTCTGTCTGGTGAGCGCACGCGCCCTATAGCGAAAATCTCTCAAAAAAAAAAAAATCATGCTTAGTGTATGTGGACATTCCATCTCTTATTACTTTCGATCATTTTCAAGTTATTTGGTACCCAACTTGGCAAGATGATAGACTGTGTAGAAATTAATGTGGTAGCAACACACGGTTGACACACTTGTATTCACCTTTTCTACCTATTGGGTTGCCAAAAGAGTCATGACACATTTTTGCATAGAAAAATAGAAAAATACATCATGACTTTTCTGACAACCCAGTAGTTTGCCTTATTCTTGTCTCCTCATCCACAGGATATGTTCACTTAGGAAATAAAAACTTGGCTTTAATATAAGTCAACTTAAAGAAGCATCATGTAAGGAACAAAATATGCCCCTAAAATCATGGAATGTGGTCCAAAACCAAACATAAACTTTTTTTTTTCTTTAAAGAGACATTTTTGGCTGTAGGGCATGTGCATTCACTGCACAGATAGAGATAGAGAGACAGAAATCACTCCCCAGGGGGGTATGGTCACAAGCAATCCCTTCTTGGGATTTTGGACATGTATGCACAAGTGCCTAGCATGAGTTTCAAACTGCCAGGTCTGGGACTGCCAGGTCTGCAGTCAACCTGTGTGGGAGGGAGTCCAGCGCCTTAACCACTATGCCGCTTGCTGGCCCGCAAACATGAACATTTTCATTCAGTGTTTTAGATCATCTGTGCAATTTCCTCTATTAGTAGAGTTAATCAAGAGTTACGTGTCACATGCCCAAAATATTTGCTCAAATTTTCCTTAATTTAGGGAATAAGGACACACTCCTCTCCCACTCTGCCTCCTGGAACTCACATAAACTGAAAAGGCACAATTCTGAAGACTTCTGGTTCTATTGACAGTCTTGTGTCATTTATGAATGGCAAGTTTTCTAGCTATGCTGGAGAAGAGAGAAGGGAGACTCCACATGACAGATGGCACTGAGCCCTCTGATTGATCCTCCTTCTACTATCAATATTTATCATCTAAATGTCTCCCAATCTCTTACAACTGTAAAAAATTTATAGAATAATTCAAGAGTTCTGACATATGGAAAAATTCAAACACACTTCCAAATGCAAAGTTTAGAATAATTATTGGACATCAATGGTTTTATATTGGGTTATCGGAAAAGTCATGGTCTTATATCGGGTTGTTGGAAAAGTCATCCCAAAATACACCCTCTTCCAATAACCCAGTATATGTAAATCTGAATTATCAACCCACACGAATCTGGCATATAAGTAAGTAAATATACTTATGTATTTATTTACTTTTAAACATCTTGCTAGAGCATGCCTGTACTTACTGGAGAAAGACAGAGACAGAGAGGGAGAGGGAGAAAGCATCCATCATGGGGCATGGTCACACAACTATCCCTTCTCCATTTCTTCTTCCTTCTGAGATTTTGGGCACACACACAAATGTACCTTGTGTGTTTCTTGACCTGTTTGGCCCAGGACTTGAGCTGCAAGGTTGACCATGTGGTATCCAGCTACCTTAACCACCAGGCTATGAGCAGTCCTGATAAGCAAGTATTAATAACTGATGTAAATGCTTTTTGGCTTCCTTCTGAGAGTCAAACCATGGACTGCCCTGCATTGCATTAAAAACATCCTTGTCCATCCCCAAAGACTTTTATGTATATGAATAAGAATTTTTATTGACTTTACTTTGAAAAAAATCAAGTGTTACTTTAATAAAAATATTGCATATACAAATAGTTTAAGTCAATTTGTGTTAAAAGTTTTATAATAAAAAGCAGCAGTCTCTTATATCCTGTCTTTTCTTTCTTCCTCTCCTTAGAGGTTAGTAACTTCTTTTAACTCTTTGAAGCTGTTCCTTTGGCATGTACTTCCATATTTCTATATAATGCACATATATTACTACCTCTTAATGCATCTCCTTTAAGCACTGACTATTGAAAATACTTCATTTCCTTTATGGTAGGTGAATACACCCCCTTGCCCCCAATGTAATTATGCTTCAACTTTGGTTAAGTCTATACGCATTCAGCATTTTCATTATAATGACTGTATCAAGATTGTTCACCACTGAACTAGAGAATTAATATGATTCCATTTCATGTCTTTCTTAGAGTTAATTGCCTTTCTTATTTACTGTGTTTTTGTAGGGGAAATATCTGATTAAGCTTTGCCACAACCTCCAACAACTCTATAAAATACCTCTCAGTATGATTTCTACATGGTCAAATCTGTCACTTAATTTATTGGTTTCTTTCCTGGAGACATCTCTGCTAGAACATTCTTTTTTTTTTTTTTTTTTTTTTTTTTTTTTTTTTTTTTTGATCCACCTTTGACTGGCTGTGGTTTGGCTTGGGGCAGAGCTGCAGTGATTTTCTTTCACTTGCATATTGGAAGTTTCCTTCATCTCTTCTCTGTGTTTGGCTCCCACTGGTCTTCCTCTTTCTTGATTTACTCCCTTTGGTCCTGTAGGTCACATTCTCCAGGTACTTCTTGAAGAATGGCACAGAGAGGTAAATTTTTTGATGGTGTGCATGTCTGAAAGTGTCTTTTTCTACTTTCAAGTTTGCAAGTTAGTCTGGCTGGATATAGAATTCTAGATTAAAGGTCATTTTTCTCTCAGTATCTTGAAGGTATTGATCTATTGTCATGCAGCTTCCAATGTTTCTGTTGACAAGTTCAATATTCTTTTTATTCATTTTCCTTTACATTTCGCTCATCTGTTCTCTCTGGAACTTTCAGAATCTTTTCTTTCTCCCTAGTCTTCTGAAATTTTATTATAACGTGCCTTGGATCTTTCTTCATTCATTGTGTTAAGTACTTGGAAACCTTTTCAAATTAGAAATTAATGTTACCGAGTCCTAGGAAATTCTTTCATTTCTTTAAAATTTTTTCCTGGACTTCCTTTTAATGAAAGTCCTCTCTGTGTCTTTTCTTTTCTTCTGTAACTCTTATTAGTTGGATATTAGTTGGGCATTCTGGACTAATACTCTCTTACCTATTTTCCACCTACATTATATATCTCCTTTTTAGTTCTATATTCTAGGAGATCTTTCTATTGGAAAACATTTGACTAGACCATTTTAAATTTCCAAGTGTTTTAATTGATCCCTTGATTGTTACTTATAAAGAATATAATGTCTTCTTGTTTCATGTTTCTTCTCTTAGCTTTCTTAGCATTTTAATGATAATTTGACATTTGTTTCTGTTCTGTGTACTATTTCTGTTTCCCTTGGGCTCTGTTTTTTTTGTTTGTTTTAGTTTCTGTATTTCATGTTAGAGACTTTCTTCAAAAGTTATGATACATTTATGTTCATTTATATTTAAGAGCAAAGTGCCACAGATGATTGGAAGTTTTCTGGGTACTGGTAGGGCGAGTACTCTACAAGGTTTCACCGTATGGCTACTGGATGGCTACCTGGCATTTGGGGGGAAATTTCCACATTTCAGTATCTATAGCGGTTTCATACAGTTCATAGAAAGATCCTACAATCTCCTGCGTATGCTGTAGATTCCAGATGCTAGTGTATTAGAGCTACAGAAGAAAGAATAAAAGAATTTCACTGTTCACTCTGTAGATTTTGACTTAATTCCCCCATTTTAATTCTACTGCTTTTTCTTTGGTGCCTGGTGTCCCTGTACTCCAAATTCATATATTGAAGCTATAATCTCTAATGTGATTGTGCTTGGAGATAGGGCCTATGAGGAGGTAATAAATGCTAAATGAGGCCATAAGGGTAGGACCCTAATCTGATAGGACGAGTGCCCTTATAGAAGAGGGAATGTTACCAGCACTTCATATCTGCCATGTGAGGACACAGTGAAAGGGAGCTGTTTACAGCCAGGAAGAGAACTCTCACAAAAAAATCAAAACAACCATGCTGGCACCCTGATCTCAGACTTCCAGCCTCCAGGAAAAACCAAAAAACAAAAAACAAACACGCACAAAAAACTGTTAGTATGGTATTTGTAACTGAAGCCTGAGCTAGCTGATATACATAGTGCCCTCATATATATAAATATTTATTTTTATGAATATTTATTAGCTATTGACCTTTGCATATCTACTGTAGAAAATGAAGAAGACACCAGAGAGAAGTAAAGATATTTGCTAAATATTCTTACAAAAGTTTCAGATAATAGTGGAAAAAGTGGCACTTAACCACTGATTTATGGAATCGCTGAAATAGGAAGATGAATCGATAGGGATGGTTGACATTATAGAAGTAGTTTTTGTATCTGGCACCAGCTGCTTCATGTCACAAGGGGGCTGGGTTTACAAGGTTGCTGTCAGAGAAATGTGGTGATGATGGGTAGAGAGAAAAAGTGGCTATCCCTTATTGAAATAAATCAACATAATTGTGGCAACTTCAGTGGTTACTTGAATAAAAATGAAAATGTACAGGTGGCAAATTCTCCTCAAGCAAGACTTCTTTATGTTTAGGACAGATTAAAAAGGTAAATTAAATAGCCCCCACTTACGTAACTATATAATATAACAACAAAATGTACATGCCTGAAAAGATGATCCCTAACTGCCATATTATAATGAGCAAGTGGACATTGTATCTAGTATCATGTTTTAGAAAGATAGCTGTAAAAGATGACAATCCTAGGTAGGGTCTATCCTCATGGAAACAAAATTATTTCTAGCTCATTACAGCTGCTAACATTCAGCCAAACTGTTGGGGACAGTGGTACTCAGGCACTTACAACCACTGTTGCATGGAAAGGACACAGTTGACCTGTCTAGTCCTGTTACTGCTGCATGTAGTTTACCAGCAATTTTTCCAGCTCTTGATAGAAATAGTGAAAAACAAAACAAAACAAAAACAGAGGCCTGCAGGTGGCGTGGTGGTTAAGGGCACTGGACTTCCATGTGACCAACCGCGGTTCAAGTCCTGGACCTGGCAGCTTGCTTTCTCACTTTCTCTCTCACTCTCTCTCACTCTGTTCCTCTCTGGTCAAATTTAACTAACTAACTAACTAACTATATAAATAAATAAAATAAAATTTAATAAAACAATTCTTTAATTAAAAACAAAACAAAGCAAAACAAACAAACAAAAACAAAATAATGCCCATTACCAGGTAGGTTCGACTGTGAACTGAAATGAATATTCTTTCCCTAGGACATTTTACTTGTTGAATAAAATCTACAAACACAGAATGGAAGACAAATCACTGAATTATGCTTTCAAATGTTTAACTGACATCCAAGATTGGCTGATGTTTCCCAGAGAGTGTCTGACATTGAGAAATTGAATAGCTTGTAGAATCCTTGACCAGGGCTAGAAAGATTTCAGAAGTCTCTGAAATCTAGACATTCACTAGAAATTATCTCCACACTTTATCATTGTTGCCATCATCATCATCCTAATCATCTTATTTACATAGTATTCATAATTTACACATTCATATCCCTATCATTAACATCTAACTTGCTGCCCTGAACGAACTATACATGACTTTCACTCAATTTAAAATGGCTATTTGTATGAAAAAGTAGAAAGAATGAATCAATTTTCTTAAGAAATATTTATAAAATAGTCATTGTTCACCTTTTAAAATGTAATCAGGTTATTTCATAATTATTACACATTAGAAATTGCTTCACGTTATAGGACTGTAATAGTCTTTAGGCTAAGAATTCATATAATAGCTTAAAATGAACTATCAAATCCTTTCCTTTTATTATAATAATAATGTCTATACCCTGCAGGACATATTCAAATGGTGGTATTAGTGATGGTCCCATGCAACTTAATTATGTGCTGGAATTTAATTATTTGGGTCTCTGGGATAGGGATGATTGCAAGTCTTGTTACTGTCTAAATATAAAAAGCTGACTTTAGAGGTCTCTTCATTGTTTTCTTCCTAAAGGAGATGTGGCCTCAGCAGACACAAACAATTTAGAGGCTGGGTTAAAAATGAGGGTTAAGCCTTGTCTCTTTGCAGTAATAATTAGAATAAGCAGGGTCACCTTAGCCTGTTCAGAATTGAGAAAGAAAGACTCCAAGAAATTTGCCCCACCCCTATCCAAACAGAGGTGACTCAGTGCTTCCTAAAGCAGTCCTTGGTTTTTTCTAGTACTGCTAATGTCAAGCCTTTCCTTCCTAGATTTAATCTCAGTGTTCCACCCCATAACTTATTCCTGATTGTTCCTTTTCTGCTCTCTGGGATGGTGAAAAATAAGGTAAAATGATCTCCCAACACCAAACACTTACAAAGGTTGTGTAGTAGTCATGTCTTGTCTATGCCCTCTTTTTCTTAGGCTAATACCTCCAGGTTTTCCACCATTCTCATCATCTTCATCATCTTGCTTTGGAAGTGCCATATTTCTCCAATGTTTTTTGTTAAAAGGATGTGCCCAGAATTGAATTCAATGTTTAGGACACAGAAAATCTCTGGAGATAAAAACTAGGCCAACATTTTCTTTGCTTGGATCCCTACCACAATTTTTTAGGGAGTCACATTAAATGGTGGGCTCTTAGTTTTCTTACAGTGAACTAAATGCCCCCCTCAACATCTCTAAACCCAGTCTTTTTCACAAAACTAATACACCTATTCATTCTCTTTTGTACTTAGAGATGATAAATGGTCTTATTGAATATAATCATGTTAGTTTAGATCACTGATCCTCAGTCATGGTCATGTTCCTTCCAAGGGCCAATCAGAATTTCTGGAGGGAAGAGAGCTAAGTGGGTGGAATACAGTTGAGAAGTCTAAGCATATTTAGTATCATGTTAGGGACAGATGTTGGCATGGTGGTAATGCAGTCAGACCCACAAGAGAAAGTCCTGGTTTCAGATCCTGGGACCTCTTTTGTACATGCCGGGTGCATGTAAACATGCCTGTAATCCAAGCTAGGGGTGGATAGTGGCATGGGGACCCTGAGGGAGGTGCTGCTCTCTTTCTCTCCTGGAAGAAATGCGTAAACTTTTTTTTAAATACAGTTTTATATTGGAAATGAAAGGACATCGATAAATGCTTAGAAAGTGAGAAAGCAAGGTATTCTAGTTATCAGATGCAAATTCATTCTTCAATCCCTGCTCTGTGAAAATGAAGCTAGGCCTTCATAGTATAGCTTGCTTTGCTTAGCATTAAGTCTTCCATATTCTTCCACTTTGTGTCAAATGTAAGGGTCTCATTTTTTTGTTTGTTTGTTTTTTTAATGGCTGAGCAGTATTCCAGTGTACATGTGCTACATTTTTTCAATCCACTTATCTATTTTTGGACTTTGTAGATACTTTTCCTTCATCAGCTAGTCAGTTGCTAAACTGTCAGTAAAGGGTGTTACAGCTACATTGTAGGAGAGACATCTCCTTCTTAATGGCTTTTCCTGGTACCCAAGGGCATATTTCCAGCAATTTCTATCAGCATGGTACCACAGTGACTTCTTGGCCATACAATGAGTTATAGTTCTTTCCTCTCCAAAAAAGTTGGATGCCAATCCTGGGGAAGAGGAATTTTTCCTTAAAATACTCCAATAAGCCCTAAGGTAGTGGCTGTTCCTATTTCTGATATTCTTACATTCTTTTAAAAATATTTTTTAATCATGATAGAGTTTTTGTACATCCATGTAAGAGTGATAGACAGAAACAGAGAGATGAACACCCTCTACAAGGTCTGGTCATGCCATAATCCCCCTCCTCCAGTCGTCTAGCCTGTTGGATCTTGGGCATTGCTGTGTGTGCCCAATGTGTTTCAGGCTGATGGCAGAAGATTTAGACTATGGTGGCCATGTGGGATCTGGCTTCCTTTGAATAGCACATTACCACTGTGCCACAGGACTGAACCTCTTATTTTAGAGCTCTTTATTTATTTTTTTACTAGAGAATCCCTTATTCCAATCTACTCTTATACATAAGTCTTTTTTTTTTAATCCACGATAAAGAACACATGCATGCATGAGAGAGAAGTGCCCTTGACAGGGTCTGGTCATGCTGTGACTCCCTTCCTCCAGCCTATCAGGATCTTGGGCTGGGGATCCATATGCAGTAGGCCATGTGGCTTCCAGCATGCAGTCCAGTACCCTACAGACTGTACCACTAGGCTGGACCTAAATAATTATTTATATTCTACTTTCCCTGTTTAAGTTACTGTATTTTTTTCTCCCTGGCTTAGACCTTGACAGATACACAAAGGCCTTGAGAAAGAACTGGTTCCAGTTTGTAATGGATTAGATGAGTAAATGCCTTCACAACAGCTTGGAAATGCAAAACAAAATTATGAAGCTATGCCTGGCCTTGGATCACCTGATGTTGTTACTAGAGTCAATTCCTGTAGCTGGTGGTCCAGGCCTCCCGTCAATGGCCTCTCTGGTACTCTGCCATCTCAGACATCTCACTTTCTTTCCTTCCTTTTTTTTAAGAATTATTTTTATTTAATTGTATTAATCATTCTTCTTCTTCTTTTTCTTCTTCTTCTTAAAATTTGGCTAGAGTAAGAGAGAGAGAGAGAGAGAGAGTGAGAGAGAGAGAGAGAGAGAGAGAGAGCAAGTTGCCAGGTCTGAGACTTGAACCATGGTTAGCCATGTGGGAGTCCAGTGCCTCAACCACCATGCCACCTGCCAGCCCCAACATCTCACTTTCAATGTTCTTTTTCTGCCAGTTTCTTCTCCAGTTGAGTCTGTGTGCTATCCTCCAGGAGGTGACCTATATTCTCACATTTATCCATGTCATTTTTACATGTGATTACCTTTTAATTGAATATTTTCCTCCTCTGAGCCAGTCTTAGCTCCTATAAACCAAGCTTATGATTTAGCTTCTCTAAAAATACCTTAATACACACTATTTGCTCTTTTGTCCTGTATGTGAACACAGCCTGTGGCCTTAGTGCACATAAGCAATATAAAATATGCACTTAAAGTGTTTGCATTAAAAAAATATCTGCTGAGACTCTGCCAGTAAGTCACAAACTCCTCAAAAACAGGGACTTTGTTTTATTTCTTCTGTACTTCCTCTTGGAGGTCTCTGGTACTATGCTCATTAGAGGATTCTTCTTAGTTGGAGCTAATGACTAGAAATACCTGAACATCCTGACAGGCTGGAGGAAGGGGGTCAGAGCATGAACAGACCTTATCATGGGTACTTTCCTCTCATTCGGCTAACAGAATGACTAGGAACAACTAAAACCTTTTATTCTTTGTCAGTTCTGTGACATATGATGTGCTGACAGCTGCCGTAGGAGAAGAAAAATGCACAAAGAAGTATCATATTCTTGAGGTGTATGTTCCATTAAAAAATGTGCATGTTTCAGTTGATAAATTTCTTACTCTAGTATAGTAGCCAGAACAGAACCCCATCCAATGTAATATCAACACTATATTAAAGCTGAAGAATCAACTAAAAGTTAGAGTAGAGGCCATTTTTAAGAGTCAATATGTCTGGGGCATACATTGGCTGTAGGTACTCTAAATAAACTCTTCAATAATTTTCTCCACACCTTTTATGCATCAGTTGGCAAGTCTGAGTCATGAGCAGTGAGCTGGAACACAGCCACTGCATCATTACTGAAGCCAGGCTTGGTGTAGCATTAGCTCTGCAGGGTTGGGAATATAGAAATGACAGATAACAGAAGGTTTATTAACCAGTTTATATGTGGGGGTGGGAAGAGCAGGCAAGAGAAATGCAGTGAAGACATCTTGAAGAAGACCTAACATGCTGCTACTTACTCTATAAATACTGCAAGCTGATCAATGCTGGCTGGTAGCTCTCAGAAACAGAGTAAAAACTTTTGAATTGTGAGATCACAAATTCTGAAGAGTAAAGAAACAGAATTATGAGCAGCGACTCTGCCAGTACCTAACCTTCCAGAAGCTATGCATAGATGCATGAGAAGAGAGATGCTAGTCTCTTGCCAGTCTTCATCACTATGCAAAAGCACATGAACATCAGTGATGTCACCAGCACCCTTCTATGGTTTCAAAGAGCAGTGAGTGAGAGGGGTCTAATATGTCAAAAGGAATAAGGGAGGACACTGACACCATAAAGAACAGAAAGATTTTTCCAGTCACCAGCTGGCAACACACGTAAGATATTTTTTGCTGCTTAAATGGTCTTATTGCAAATGCACAAAAGAAAAAAAAAAAACAAAGTGTATTCAACAGAAGGTGAGAGTTTTTAAACAATATTATCAGCCACATAGGTAAAGAATATTTCCAGCGTATCTGAAGTTAATGTTTAATATGACCAGTGCTGAGAAGAGTCATTGATTTCTTGGATTTGAGAAATCTGATTCGAATCTAGTATCAGAAATCACTCCCATTTGAGTTTAGCTTCTAAAAGGCTAAATATCCAAAGGCACCATTTTTAATCAATAAGAATAAAATTGGGGGTCATTTCTTAAATTTCTTTAAAAAATAACTAAATTTTAGATAAAATTTTTATCGAAAAATCCTATAAAAATGATACATTTAATTTTAAGTGGAGAAGCCTAAATTTAATGTGAACTTCTTTCATTCTGTCTCTCTGTCTTATACACACATCCATAGTCTTGTCACTTATCGCCAATGCTCTGAAAACACTGCTGCTGGTTGCAAATAAACAAGCAATTCTGCACATGCAGTGAGCTCTTTTACAGTTTTATCTGATGAGACTACAGGGGAATATTTATTAACCAGATTTAGCACTCCAACAATATAGATTTGAAGTCAGTATTATTTATGTCATCACTAATATATCCCCCCCAAATATTTGGCAAGTATACAAGGATCCTTGTTATATCATCAGATCTTTAAAAATCATGGAATGTCTGATTTTTGTTACTTGTCGAGTTCTACAACTTGATTTGCCAGTATTTGAGGTTTATGTATACCAGGAAGTACTCTGTCTTGACTTTTGGTGCTTTATCGTAGCTGAATATGACAGTGATTTAGGGAAAGCTTAGCCTAGGATAGTAGCTGCAATAAAATATGGTTCCACTTAAGGTTTGCTTGGTAATGTACTTAGTACACATTACTTCCAACAAGGTTCCATATCCATGCACGGTTATCAGCCTTGATGCACAGCAGGAATAGACCACGTGCATCTGACTTTCAGCAGACATAAACAGCCATCTTACAACTTAGATTCATGTTCCCTCTCTGCCTGCTTCCAAAATCTTTCCATCCAAAACATTCAAGAATTACCTGAGGACACAGTTTTTCTGACCTCAGAGGAATGTTTGAAACCCCATTTTTCCTGATGCTTCCAAATGAAAAGGGCCATAACTTTACCACCTTGAATAGATTATAGACATCTGGTTTAGATTATTCATGGTTAACAGTTATTTTCTGATTTCCTTTGTTGTAAGAGCAGTAGTCAATTGCAGAGTAAGAATGTTCAATTTTTCAATTTCTCTCTCTATAACACCATACAACGAGGCAGAAGTGCTTCCTTTGGATTCTACCTCGAAAGAAATAGAGCCAGGTCATTTGATGAGAGGTGAAGTTTTAGAAGTTCAGACAGAGCTGCTACGGTGTACAAGGAACTGTCCTAGGTGCTGAACTCTTCCTTGTTTGTTATTCAGAGCGTTGTTCAGTACCAAACAGTGAAAGGGATGGTATCTTCATAAGGGCCTAGCAAAATTAGAAGCATCTTTGCATTGGAAGAACAGCCTAGTAGGAGATCTAATACTGACTTTGGCTGAGAATTATTTGGGGCAGTTGTGAAGATACAGAGATGGGCTGAAACTAATACTCAATTAGAAGTTGCATACCTTTCCTGGAGCAAGACTTTCTCTTATAACTGTCAAAGCCCTTTAGAGTCAAAGTAACAACAGCTACAATAACAACAAAAGGATAAAGATTAGTTTAAGAATATCAAGTGATGTCAGTAGCCACTTAGAAATCAACCCAAGTGTCCTTCAGTGGATGAACAGATAAGGAAAATGTGATATATTATACATACACAATGAAATTCTATTCAGTCTTAAAAAAGGAAATTCTGACATTTGTGACAACATCGGTGAACCTGTAGGACATTATGTTAAGTGAAATAATCCAGGCACAGAAAGACAAACACAGAAAGTGATGGATCTTTTCTTTTTTTTTTGAGAGGTTTTCACTGTAGGGCGCGTGCGCTCGCCAGACAGACAGAGACAGACAGAGAGACAGAAAGCAGGAAATCAGCCCCCAGGTGGGATGGCCACGCTGCAATCCCTTCTCCTCCATTCTCCTCTCGGGATCTTGGGCACGCATGCACACGCGCCTGGCATGAGTTTAAGCCACCGGGTCCGGGACTTGAACTGCGGTCGACTATGTGGGAGTCCAGTGACATAGCCATTACGCCAACTGCTGGTCCCGAAAAGCAAGCCACTAGGTCCAGGACTTGAACCGTGGTCAGCCATGTTGGAGTGTCCAGCACCTTAACCACTACGCCACCTGCTGGTCTCCTGAATTTAAGCCAACGGGTCCGGGACTCGAACTGTCATCTACATGGGAATCCAGCGACATAGCCATTACATCATCTGCTGGTCCGGGAGAAAGAAAGTTGTCCTAGTGGTTCCACTGGGGCTCGAACCCAGGACCTTCTGCGTGTAAAGCAGACGTGATAACCACTACAGTATGGAACCTGACAAGAACTAATGGATCTTAACTGTATGTAGAATATAAAAAAAGTTGAATTCCTAAACATAGAGAGTATAATGGTGGTAAGCAGGGGCTGGTGGCAGGTGGTAGTGGAGTGATTGGGAAGATGTTGGAAAACAACACAAAATTTGCTAGGAAGGAGAAATAAGCTAAAGGAATCTATTGTACAACATAGTGACGATAGGTAATAGCAATGTATTATATACTTGAAAACCTCTGATAGAGTAAATTTTAAATATTTTCACCATAAAAAATGATAGAAGGTCGGGACCAGCAGTTAGCATAATGGCTATGTCGCTGGACTCCCACGTAGTCGACCGCGGTTTGAGTCCTGGAGCCGGTGGCTTAAACTCACACCGGGCGCGTGTGCGTGCGTGCGTGCCCAAGATCCCGAGAGGAGAATGGAGAAGAAGGGATTGCGGCATGGCCATCCCCCCCGGGGGGTGATTTCTCGCTTTCTGTCTTTCTGTCTCTCCGTCTCTCTCTGTCTGTCTGGCGAGCGCATGCGCCCTATAGCAAAAACCTCTTCCCCCCAAAAAAAATGATAGAAGGTAACGAATATGTTAGTTGGATTTATTTAGCCATTCTGCAATGTACACATATATCAAAACATTGTGCTGCACACCAAATATACATGCTAACTCTATTTGTCAATTTAAAAGAAAAGAGCAACAGGTGATGTAGTTGACTTTTAGATGCACAGCAGCAGAACACGGGGACTCAGTAGACTCTTGGTTGAACTGATTCAAATAAGTAAAATTCCACAACTATGTCCAATATTACAGTCTCTCCTTTTTTTGAAAGAAGTTGTATCACCATAACAATGTGCATCACAAAAGCTGGCTACAAAAGCAGCAGGAGAGGTGCTCTGTCACCAATTAATGCTTTTGGTTTCTGGATGTCCCCAAACAAGACATCCAAGTGCTTCATAATATCTAAAATTCTTTTGTGTCCCTACAATCTCCAGCATCCATGTCAAAAATTCTAAGCTACATAGACTTTTATATTGAATTGGGGACCCAAGGTTGCTATGAAAAGGACCATAATAGTGAAGAGTGCAAGAGAGGTATTTTTTTTTTCTTTTTGCCATAGGGCATGTACACTTGCTAGAGAGAGACCAAGAGGGGAAAAGTGAGAAATCACCTCCCAGGAGAGATGACCACACCACAATCTCTTCCCCTTCATTTTCCTCTTGGGATTTTGGAGATGCACACCGATGCCCGGCAAGATTTTTCAACTCACTGGGTCTGGGACTCAAACCATGGTTTGCCATGTGGGAATCCAGTGCCTGAACTACCACACCACTCACTAGCCCGAAGAGAGGTAAGTACTCTAAAGTGCTTAAATGAGAGAAAAAAAATGATATTATTCAAACCAGAGCAATTGAGCTTATTTGAAGATTCCTATGTGGGAAACTAAAAATAAAGGAAGCAGGTTTGAAACCTTCTGCCTCTGATATTTACACCTGTAACTATGAACAGCTGGGCTGTAGAGGCAAGAAGTCTGATGCTCAGAGCCCTGTCATAGAGTGCCTTTGGGGCTGATAATGAGTCACATGCAGCACACTTTCTTGAAAGCAGTCTTGTAAGGAAATAGGCACACATATCTAAAATTTTAAGTCCTAGAACTAGTATGTATTTTTATTAAACTGAAAAAAAATTACACGGGTATGTTTGTTGTAACATTACTGTCTTATTTATATGAAAGGAATGATGACAGTACATAGTGTTTTTTCATTTGTTTTTTTGAGAGATTTTTGCTATAGGGTGTATTTTTTTTTGCCAGAGAGACAGAAAGTGAGAAATCACCCACCTCAGGGAGGATGGCCACACCACAATGTCTTTCCTCCATTCTTCTCTCAGGATTTTGGGCATGTATGCACATACCCCTGGTGTAAGTTTTAAGCTGCTGAGTCTGGGCCTTGAACTGCGGTAGACTACATGGAAGTTGAGTGACATAACCATTACATCATCTGATGGTCCCAGGCAATGGTGCTTATTAAGGCCTGTGAGGCAAATCAGATCTGGCCGGACCATGAGAGGGAACATGACAGCTGGCTGTCTGGGGTATTGTTTTGAAAACTCTGAAGGAGTTTCATGATGTGGGTACGAGGTGAACATTTTAAACACTACCATCTCTTTGTGGATTTCCTTGGTTGTACATGGTTAGTAGGGTCATATTCAGTGCATGAAAGGCCCCAGGAAAGAGTTTAAAAATTGGTAAAAATTTCCCCTTGAAGTTCCAAGATAAAGTGAGCCATTGACCTCTGAGGAGCTGCAAGTTGTTTGTAATTGGAAATGGAAGGTAGTCAATGAGAAAAGAAGCCTGGTGTTTGTTCCACAAATGTATATCCCAAATGACTGGTGATCCTGGTCTTAACAGAAAGGCTTTAGTTGAACTTCATCCTGTAAAAACTGTTAATGAAAATTGTCAAATAAAAGGAAAGCCCTATTATCTAAAGAGACTTTATGAACAATGATGCTGTTAAATTTTAATGGTTTGAAACCCTTCCTGCCCAGAAATTCATCTCAGTAGTTGAAGCTTCCCTTTGTCTCTTCCTTTGTTATTTGTTATGCACCAGTATTGGAGTTAATAAATTTCTTGTTCTATGTAAAAAAAAGAATAAGAGGTAGTATCCTTTCTTCATTGCTAAAATATAGAGGCACAAAATTAAGGGAGGTATGGGAGACACTTTGAAGGTAGAAAGTTCCAAGTGTTACTTTTCTCTCTGTGGGTGTGCCATGTTTATTACTGCTGCTGGGCTTGTGCCCATGAATGGGAGGATTTGTGCCTCCAGTTCTGTGAA
This sequence comes from Tupaia tana, assembly GCA_026018925.1. Taxonomy (NCBI): domain Eukaryota; kingdom Metazoa; phylum Chordata; class Mammalia; order Scandentia; family Tupaiidae; genus Tupaia; species Tupaia tana. The sequence continues at coordinate 49,298,374 of JAKSZU010000003.1, forward strand.
ACTGAGATACGCAGCATTTTACTCATAGAACAAACAAGACAAAAGTGTTTGTTGTTTAAGTTGGCTGTTTTCTGTGATAGGCCCCAAAATGCCAAATGTAATTACAGTCATTGTTTTTGAATGAATGTCATAATTAATTCAGGAGAAGGGACACCTCTTGTTTTTAAACACATTTTGCTCAGTGAAGGAGGACAATGCAGTCAATGTAATTCACATCTTTTAAATAAATGCATGACACTTAAAACTATCCAGGTGGAGACTTAATGTAAGGACAATGTTAATGAGGAGTTCATCTGACTATGATACGCAGAGATGTTTTAATAAATTAGAAGTGGGATGGACCTTCTACAGATGATCTACAGGCAGGTGTCACCTAAACCATTGTGAGAGGATGTATGAAAGATGAAATATTTCTTCATAATCTTTAAGGAGGTAAAAATACAAAGCTTAATATCCATAAACCACCTCAGTGATTTAAAAACAAATTTCTTATTCACATCCTCCATGAAAGAGAGCGAGAGCGAGAGCGAGAGCGAGAGAGAGACATCCTCAAAAGAGTTTTATAACACATCCGCCTCCAAGCTCAGCCATCCTGGTTCGTGGTCATGTGCTCAAGTGCCCAGCATGTATGGAGAGGTCTTGGGACACAAACTGCAAACCTCCCCAGCTGGGTCCTGCTGTGCCACCTTCTGTTTTCTATCTCAGCGATTAATATCCACATGATCAGAAAGTTATTTTTTAAACTTTAACCCAGATTTATCCTTCTTTTGCTCTTCGTGACTTCTCTGGAGATACACATGTTGCAAGCATAATGAACCAAAAACATGTCACAAGCTTTCTGCTATGGGAAAAAAAAACCTTACTCCATCACTTCCATAGTGCTTTGATATCTATATATTTTGAGTTGAAGAATACCACTAAATGGTTCCTCAAAGAAAATTCTTCTTTCTCTTCATCCATCTATTCATTAATCCTTCTTTTTCTTTAAAATAATAATTTGGGACCAGCAGATGGCATAATGATTATGTTGCTGGACTCCTACATAGTCCACTGTGGTTCGAGTCCCAGACCCAGCAGCTTAAAACTTAGGCCAGGTGTGTGTGCGTGCATGTCCCAAATCCTGAGAGGAGAATGGAGAAGGGACTGTGGTGTGACCATATACCCTAGGGGGTGATTTCTTGCTTTTCGTCTCTCTGTCTCTCCAGCGAGCACATGTGCTCTATAGCAAAGATCTCTCTTAAAAAATAATAATTCAAAATAATGGCTCTTGTTTCTTCCTCTACATAAACCATAAGAAATCAGAGCTGCTTTGGCTGAAGGAATGGTGATGAGGAGGCCCACCCACTGGTCTGAGTTTTTCTTTCCCCCTTTTCCTCACTAGGGGTGCAGCTAAAGCACCTTCACATACCTCATGAGACTATGCAGTTCAGGAGGAAAATGAGCTCTAGGAAGATGAAATTACTTTTTTTTCTGCCTGACAATTAGGAGAATTGTACTCTAAAGGTGATCACTCTATAAGAGTTTCTTGCTTCAGCAGGTCTCTTTTATTTACAAAACACAGGAATTAATTAAAGAAAGCCTCTAATTCTAGACTAGCTACTTAGTAGCCGAGTTGCTGGGCCTAGCTATAGCTCCACAAACGGCACCCTGACGTTTTTTGGAGGTAGATGCTCTTTTAGATGTATCTGAATGTCTCTTGATATTTGGCTTAAATTAGAAGTGATTCAGCAGTGGAGAGGTCACTACTGCCTGAAAGTCTGAAAAATCCTCTTACATCCAAAATACTCAAGATTTAGAATTTCAATAATAACACCAAGGGACATTATCATCTTAATACATTCTTTCAGTTAATATGAGCTTTTAATTCTAAAATAGACACTTACAGTCAGTTGTCCAGCGTTTCTGTTATTTACTTTTGTGAAACAAATGATCTCACAACTTAGTGGCTTAAAACATCACCGATTTTATTTCCTTATGACTCTATGAGTCAGAAATTGGGGCAGGGATCATCTGTGTGGTGCTTATACTTCACACAGCAATGACTGCAGTGCTGGAGTTCCTGGAAGGTTCAAAATGCTTTACTCACAGAGCTGGCAGCTCATGCTAGCTTTGGCTAGGAGCTCAGCTAGAGCTGTTGGCCAAGGTCCTTGTTTCTCCTTCCTGTAGATCTCTCCATGTGACTATCTGAGCTTTTACACAGCTAGATCCCAAGCTGTACTATGAAATTTGAAGGCAGAATTTGTAGCTCTCTTAAGTGATCCAGACTCAGAAGTTATTCATGGTCACTTCTGATACACTTGCTTGGTCAGATAGGCCAGACTCAGTCCAGATTGAAGGAGAAATGTCAAAATGATATTGCAAAAGAGCATGTGAGGGAAAAAATAGGTACATGCCATATATCTGAATTGTATGAAGAAGATATAAAGAACTTTTGCAACTCAATAATAAAAACCAAATAGCACAATTTAAAAATGGGCAAAAGTCTTAAAGGCATTTCCCCAAAGAAGATATATAAATGCTCAATAAATGCATGAAATGACACGCAACATCATTAGCCATCAGGAAAATGCAAATCAGACCACAATGAGAAAACACTTTACACCTCTAGGATATAATAAAAAAGATAATAATGAGTGTTGATAATTATGTGAAAAAATTGGAACCCTCATTCATTGCTGGTAGGAATATAAGATGGTGCAACTGCTGTGGAAACAAGTCTGGTAGTTCTCCCAAAGTTTAAAAATAAGATTACGAGGGGCTGGCAGGTGGCATGGTGGTTGGGATGTAGGACTCCCACATGGCTGACCACTGTTCAAGTCCTCGATCTGGTGGCTTGCTTTCTTATTTTCCTTCTCTCTCTGGTCAAATTAAATAACAGTAGTAAATAAAAATTAAATAATTCTTTTTTTTAAAAAAATATAAGAGTTACTACTTAACCCAGTAATGCAACTCCTAGGCAAATATGGCCAAGAGAAATGAAAGTATATGTCCACATAAAAACTCATACATGAATGTTCATAGTAGCATTATTCATCATAGCCCTGAAGTGGAAACAACCTTTATTTTAATCAACTGATGAATGGACACATTCAAAATGTGATATATTCATATAATGGAATATTATTTAGCAATAAAAATGAATGAAATACTGGTGCATGTGGTAATATGGATAACCTTTGCAAATACTATGCTAAGTGAAAGAAGTAGACACTAATGACCACATATTATAGAAATCCTTTTAGATCAAGTGCTCCCAATAGAAAAATTGATAGAAACAGAGCATAGATTAGTGGTTGCCAGCTGCTGGAGGCATGAAGAGGGTGGAAGGGAGAAAGGGGAGTGAGCACTAATTAATAGGAGGTTCTTTTGCTGGGGGACAGGGTGTGATAAAATTGTCTTAAAACTTGTCTGGAACCATAAAAGGTCCCATATTACCAAGGCAATTCTGTGCCAAAAAGAATGAAGTAGGAGTCATCTCACTACCTTACCTCAAAATATATTACAAGGCTGTGATAATCAAAAGAGCATGGTACTGGCACAAAACAGACATGTAGACCAATGAAATGAAATAGAGAATCCAGAAATAAACCCCCAGAGACAGCCAAGTGATTTTTGGTAAAGGGCACAATACAATCCAATGTGGAAAAGAAAGTCTCTTCAGCAATTGATGCTAGAAGAACTAGATCTCCACCCACAGAAAAATAAAACTGGACCCCTACCCCTCACCATTTACAAATATCAACTCAAAATAGATGAAAGATCTAAATGTAAATACTCAAAATATAACACTACCTGTAGAGAATATAAAAGAAACACTTGAAGACACTGGAATAGGCCAAAGACCCCTAAAGTGCAAGCAACAATTCATACATAGACAAATGGGATTACATCAAGCTAAAAAGAAAAAAAATAATTAAAGTGAAGCAACAATTCTCAGAACAGTAGAAAATATTTGCAATCTATGGTTCAGATAGGGGGTTGTTAACCAGACTACATAAGGAAGGAATTGGCAGAATATACACTCCAATTTTAATCCTTTCATTTGCTCATATTAGCAGCTCACCACAAAAGAAAAGAAAATGAAATGAAATGAAACAGAACAAAACACATGAATAACCCAATTAAAAAATGAGCAAATGAGGTAAACAGACAACTTCCTAAGGAAGGCATATGAAAGTTCAAAATGCACTTAAAAATGTTCAACTCTAGTCATAAGGAAAATGCAATTCAAAACCAAATGAGATACCACTTAACCCCATTAAGAATGAGTTTAATGGAAGGTCAGCAGGTGCGATGGTGGTTAAGGCAGCTTAATCCCACATGGCAAACTATGTAGTTTGAGTCCCGGATCCTGAAGCTTAAAAAACATGCTAGGTGTGTGTATATGAGTGCCCAGAATCCTGAGAGGGGATAGAGAAGGGCCATCCTTCCTAGGGGTGATTTCTCACTTTCTCTGTCTGTATCACTTTGGTGAGTACATGTGTCCTATGGCAAAATTAAAAAAAAAAAAAAAAAAGAATAGCTTCGATCAAGAAAATAAAGAATGGAAAATGCTGATGAAGCTGTGGTGAAAAGTGAACCCTCCTACAGTGCTGGTGGGAATGTAAATTCATACAGCTACTATGGGAAAGAAAATTGAGGTAGTTCAAAAACCTACAAACAGAACTACCATATGACTTAGTAATTCCATTCCTTGTTATTTACCCAAAGAACAGAAAAATAGTAACAATCCATGCTCTTTAGATTATCACATGCTCTTTTGATTCTCACAGCCTTGTAATATATATATTTTTTTTTTTTAGAGGTTTTCGCTATAGGGCGTGTGCGCTCGCCAGACAGACAGAGAGAGACAGAGAGATAGAAAGCGAGAAATCACCCCCCAGGGGGGATGGTCACGCCGCAATCCCTTCTCCTCCATTCTCCTCTCGGGATCTTGGGCACGTACGCACACGTGCCCAGCGTGAGTTCTAAGCCACCGGGTCCGGGACGCGAACCGCGGTCGACTACGTGGGAGTCCAGCGACATAGCCATTACGCTAACTGCTGGTTCCCAGCCTTGTAATATATTTTGAGATCAGGTAGTGAGATATCTCCTACTTTATTCTTTTTTTCACAGTGTTGACTTGGTAATATTGGATCTTTTATGATTCCAGACAAGTTTCAAGACAATTTTATCACCCCTCCTGCTCCCAGCAAAAGAACCTCCGATTAATTAGTACTCACTCTCCTTCTTGATGACTGGAATGAAAAAAGGCAGCACATGTACACTATGGAATATTACGCAGCCATGAGGAACAAAGAGATTCTGTCACTTGATACAAGTGGATGAATATAGAAAATTTAATGTTAAGCAAAGTAAGAGACTATGAAAGACAAACACTGTATATCTCCACTCAGTATATACTAAATATCTGCACTTTATGGTAGAAATAGACCTAAAGATATAATAGTTGGGAGAACAAGTGTAAATACCAGGGATTGTATGGGAAGGGAGAGGATAGTAAAAGGTGAATGGGAGGGGTTCAGGGAAGAAATACTTAACAGACATAAAAATATAAAGTTCCCTGCTGAAAATGATGTATATGGTAATATCTTTGATTTGATTGTCACATACTGTATGTATACTTTGAAAGACCATATTGTGCTTTTTTATTCACATTTACAATTAAATAAATAAAAAGTCATAAAAAGGTGTCTTAAAATCAGTTGTGGTGGTGATTATGCAACCTAAGAATTTATTAAAGACCACTGAGTTACACTCTTTAATGGGTGAATTTTATAGTATGTGAATTATATCCCAACAAAGCTGTTATTTTATTTTCAAAAAACTTGCTAGAGGGCATGCATGTGTGCTTGCTGAAGAGAGGCACAAATTAGGAAAAGAAAAGTGAGAAAGCATCCCTTAGGAGAATGGTCATGTTGCAATCCCTTCTCCATTTCTACTTCAGGGATTTTGGGCACTCATGTGCATGTGCCTAGAGTGTTTTTCAAGTCACTGGTCCAGGATTCAAACCTTGCAGTCAGCCATGTAGAATCCAGTGGCCTTAACAACCATGCCTCCAGCTGGCCTGAGCTATTGCATCCATTCTTTACCAAGCGACCTACCCATTAATGACTATTCTGATTTAAGACCAGTTCTCCAGTGTAGGAATTCTCTTTTTCAGTATGTGTGAGTCTTGGGAATCCCATTTCTCAGACTTTGTTTCATTCCTGCAATTGGTTAGTATTCAGTACACAAAGAGTTTACAATCATGCAAGACTACATATTTTGTTCATAAATTTATACTTTATTGTGTATCCATAATAGTATTCAGAAAAAATAACATAGATTATGCCAGATTTATGTTGTCATGCTGTGGTAGGTCTTGCCACTAACTGGCACTTATATAATGTATGCTTTCATTCAGATAGACTTGCATTGTTCTAGTGTGGTGTCACAGCAGCTATTGAAAAATACATAACTCCATGGAACCACAGCACACCACAAGATAGACACCTTTAAGACACTTGCTTATTGACCAACTTGTTTAGCAACTTACTTGTAGGAATGAAACTTGGTTATTGAGGGTGCCTGTATTTTTAAAAAGAGAAAAGAAAAAGTGTGAGGAAGATATTGTGGCCATCTCTGGAATTACAATGTACCTATAGTTAGAGGCATTCATTTTTTATGCCTTGCTAGGTAGAAATCAAGGGAATTTAATTAATTATAAACACATGTTCTCAATATTCTGCGGTTGGAAGAGCATTCTTTTGGTAAGATGATTTTTTTCTTTTTTGGTGTGTGTGTGTGTGTGTGTGTGTGTGTGTGTCAGCATGAGTTTCTAAAAGACCAGAAAGAAGACAGAGCATGAAAGGCCTATTTTTAAAAACTTCTCTGGGGCCCTAGAGCTCAAAGTTGCTATAAAGTTAAGGTTTCATAACCTCTATTTATCAGTGAAGTCATCTCTCCATGCTTTCCATTCTTTTCACAATTATATGATAAAATGAAAGGATTTAAGTTGGAGTGTGCATGCTGTCAACTCTTTTCCTAGTTATAGATACAAATAAAAGCCAGTCACAACCCCCCAGGGAGACATATAACAATCCACTACTATGTCATTATCTGCACAGATAGCAATGAGATGATGTGATCTGCCAGTTCCCTGGAGGAAAAGGGGTCAATGTCAGCACCTCTGTCTGGAAACTCTAGTGGAAGTTCTGGCCCACACTCCTGCCCAGCACATTCTTCAGTGATCTTTGTCATTCATTCCAATTCCAGCTACTTCTTTCAATATGAGTTTGGTGAAGTGTACAGAGATTCATTTTGCAAATGTGTTAATTTTGGGTGATCACATAATAGCTTTGGGCTTTTAGAAGGAACATTGAAAACATGTGCATGCTTGTTTCCAAAAGGCATTTTTTTTTCCAATAAAATCACTCTTACAGAATGTTTGGGTTTTCTAGTAATCCATAAGAAGAAAAAAATTTCCAATTCAAGTAGACTTTAAGAACCACAATATTAACTTTCAAGGTCAGAATATATTCAATTTTGGGATTCATATAAGATGTTCCATGGGATTATGAGTGGGATTGGAGATCTGAGGGAGGAATCTACAGAGTTGGAAGATAAAAAAATCTTTATGGGGCCAGCAGGTGGCCTAGAAATTAAGGTGCCGGATCCCACGTGGATGACTTTGTGGTTTAAGTCCTGGACCTGGCGGCTTGAAAATCGCACTGGGCACATGTGCCCAAAATCCTGAGAGGAGACTGGAGGAGAAGGGACTGTGGCATGGACCTCTCATAGGGGGGTGATTTCTCACTTTCTTTCTGTCTTACTCTCCCTGTCTCTCTTTCTGACAAGCATACGTGCCCTATAAAAAAAGTTAAAGAAAAATGAGAAAGAAAGAAATCTTTAAAACCTGGGTCCTCATTTTTTCCCTACAGATTTCCTAACAACAAGAAGTATAGGACAGAATCTCGAACAAAATCAATTTCTGTGAGCAAAAGACTGCGGTAGAGAAACAAGACAGGTTTTCCAGAATCATGGTGTGGAGGGCCAGGCTCTGTCATGGTCTCATGGCATCTTTCCTTACATCAGCACCTTAGCTATCGGTACAGCTATTACTACCCCAAAACAACATTCCTGAGTACTTAATTTAGCCTCCTCTTTGATTATAAACCCCCAAACTGGGCTCCTACACACAGAAATGATTACCATTTCAAGATTCTCAATGATGGGTGAAAAAGTTCTAGGCCATTATGTGCCTAGAAGCGGAAAATCACTGGGTGGAAAAGTGCTGCACTAAAGATAAAATGTATTTCTGTTGGCTAGAGGTGCTGTGTGTAACAAAGGACTAAGTTGGAGGCTAGACAAAGGCATTAAAAAAGGTCAAACTGATAAGGAATAACTGTAAAAATGGAGTAGGTGCTGATTTATGAAATTATTCCAAGAACCACAGACTTGAAGGGAAAAACAGACTGTCACACAGTGATAAATGGTCAAAATGGAAGCAAAAGGTGTACAGTTTGACAATGAAGCCAGAGGTAAAGTAGACTAAAAAATATGTAATACAATCTATACAGACAAAAGGGTTTATTCATCATTGTTCCATCTAAAACTCTTCACATGCACCTTTATAAATCTATGGTTTAGCAATAACTATTCTAATGGCAAGTTTTCTAAAGCACTAGTAGATCTCCAACTGCCTTCTGAATTGTCCACAATCAAATTATACTTAACATGCTTTTCCTGCTTTTCTGATGTCCCCCAGGTGGGTCAAGGCTTGTCTAAAGGACCTTTTTCCTATTGTATGATACTTGTCCAGCAACTTAAGTAGACAAATAAACACATAGAGAACCAAAAATATAATATTGTTACCCTCGCATCATTTAGAACACTGTCTGAACCAGCTAATGCAAATTTTCTGACTAAAGAAATACATTATTAAGAGGAGAGTATATTTAATTTATTTGAATTACTTGAGAACACCTTTATATATTAATCTAATAAATATGTAGCACTCTACTAACTGGAATAAATACAGTATTCTATTAATGGAATATCTTTCATTCCAATCACTTTGCTTAATAAAAACTGTAACTGAATTATATAAAAGACGTACGATAAGTAAATTACGAAACAAGAAAGGTTATAATCTAAAAATCTAAAATGTAACATTAAAATACTGCTGGCATTACATTAGAAGTTTTAAAACAGTTATGGTAAAAGAAATATGTGAGAAGTAACAAACACAAAGGAATGTATGAATAGTAGCAGAAGTACATAGAAAGGATAAGAAGAGGGGTTGGATCTATGGTGCAGTGGTTAGGTGCTACACAGAGGAAGCCGGATCCCACCTGGCTGACCCAATTCCAGCCATATCGACAGGTAAATGTGCCCCAAATGCTGACGGTATGAAGAAGTGGAGGAAAAACGATTGTGGCATTTCCAGGCCCTGGGGGGTTGGGGGGAGACTGCTTTATCTCTCGCTTGCTCTCTCTCTCTTTCTCTCTCTCTTGCACATGCAAACACATGCCCTCAGGCATAAAAACAAACAAACAAACAATGGAACTGATGTTAGATTTCTTTTTAACACCGTGGTCTAAAAATAGTATCAAGAGTAAACATTATTAGTGACAAATGAAGGAGACTATAAATTGTGACTATAATATGTGCATATGAGTAAGTGCATATTATTCTTACTAAAGTCACTTATATTTAAAAAAATAAATTTGTGCCATCTTAAAAAGCCTTTCCAGCTTACAGGCGGCATGCTATCTCATTTCTCATAGAGCCCAAAGGGAAGGTGTTAAGCCTGAGCAATGCCCCTGATATAATCACAACTAATGGTTTTATTTGATCACTGAGTGAAAAATTACTGTGTGTGGGATAAATTGATAAGTCACCAAGAGACCTGTTCTTCAGCTGCCTGCATTCCAGTGATCTACTCTGTTAGTACAGAGGGCATTGCACATAATGTTGAACTTGATTAAAATAAGTGGCAGGATATATCAATTCTAGTCCCAGGTCTCCCATTAAGGGACTGTGGGACCTTGATCAAGTCATGTGTGCTTTCTGGATCTTATAATTTCCTCATTTGGACTACGTAATCTGAATCTGGTGTGGCTTTTTTTTTTTAATAGAGTTTTTTTTTTTTTTTTTTTTTTTTTTTTTTTGCTATAGGGTGCGTGTGTGCTTACCAGAGAAAAAGAGAGAGACAGACAGAAAGTGAGAAATCACTCCCCAGAGAGGATGACTATGCCACAATCCCTTCTCCATTCTCCTCTTAGGATTTTTAGTATGCATGCCCACATGCCCAGTGTGAGTTTCAAGCCACCTGGTCTGGGACTCGAACGGCAGTTGGCCATGTGGGAGTCCAGCAACATCACCATTATGCCATCTGCTGGTTACTGAATCTGGTGAGTTTTACATAGTCTTTCCTTTTCAGAATCCTAGTGCAGAGCTTCTCTTCCTGAAAACAAATACTATCTTGTAAAGAACCAATAAATTTCTTTGGATTATTTAGATCTGTGATGGAGCCCAAGTAAATTTTCGTTACAAAGAAAAGAAATGTGAGGTGTACATGATCAAACAGGTATAGGAATTGAAAGAGATAGGAAGGAAGTAAGGAAGTAATTATGGGCAGCAAAGCATGGCATTCAAGAATGTGGACTTCAGAGCCAGACCTTTCAGGTTTGAATCCTGGTTCTTCCATTTACCAGCCATGAACATTTAGGCAAAATCTCTTTATACCATTAATTCCTCATCTATAAAATCAGGACAATAAATTTGGTATTATCCCCATACAGTCAAGATGAGGATTATATGAGTCAATGTTGTAAAATAAAATATATAGTAAGCACTATTTAAGGTCATAGCTGTTAATCAAACATTTGTCCATCAAAGCACTTTGATGAAACTGTATTTTTCATAATACGTTTCTTTATTCTTTGTCTTTTCCCCATGGTTATAAAACCCTCTCTACGAAATTATAGTAATGAGTACTAAATATTGTAGGAAGCAGTTAGGATTAAGAAAGTTCTTTCTCTTTTTTTGTATTATTTTGTATTATTATCTACACATATTATCTGGAGCGAGGGCAGTTACTTTTTTGGTCTGAAGGACAAAGCAGTCACCTGAAAGACTGCAGAGCAGAAACAGTGGCCCTGATGATATTGTGAAGCTGCAGGCTCAGCTAGTCCAAAACTACCTCACCAATGAGTTCTTGTTCAGTGAGATAATTCAATTCCTTAGTGTCTGAGCTTAAGGCCTAAGGTATTTTGAGTTTGTTTTCTACTACTTGGCAGGCCCAAGTATTGTAACTGAGGTAGGTCTGTAAGATTTCCTTTGCATGCACAGACATGAATATGCTCAAATCTTGTCTTCAACAGACTTTGTAAGTATTATAATCATGAATACATTAAAGAAAAATCTAAAAACCTAAAGTCTCAGGTAGAAGATATTATTAAATTCACACGTTAGTGAGCTTGGGGACCACATGAAGTTAGATCATTTGGATGGAAGGGAAACCATCCACCTAGTGACTGCTGCAACCAGGTGTTTTTGTGATCCAGGTGTCTGGAATTATCTGAACGCAGGAAAGTATCTAGAAAAAACACGGCAGGCTATTGATTAGATTTTTCTTTCTGTATCCAGATGTTTTAGCATTATGTAAGTATGACTGGGATCTAGGAAAAACAAAAGAAATGTAAGATAGCATTATTAGAACTCTTCCAACCCTGACACTTTGGTAGGGAGTAGAATATAGGAATAAATTAGTTTTTGTTGTCTTTATGGCATAACACAGGCTGGTCCTGGCAAGCACGAAAAGACTTTATCTTGTGTTATGATTTAAGACCATTTTTCCATGTCATGCATAAAAAACCCTCAGTGATTTTGGGTGGCTAGAAAGTCATCATTAACTTGGTCTTTATGTTCAATTCACAATCATCTTTATTTAATTTAAAGGCAACTGAGTCACTGAATTTAGGGTCATTCTCCTTGTTGAGGTGCTTGTGTACTTTAATTCTTCTAATTTTCTATACAAAGCTAGACTAGAGTGATGCTTGTGTACTTTAATTCTTCTAATTTTCTATACAAAGCTAGACTACAGTGATGAATTAAAAATATCTATAAACCACAATAACTACTTATCAAAAAGAATGATCAATGGTCATTGTGAATGTTTTCACTATGGAGAAACTTTTTTGAGAGGAAAAAATGATATTAATACACACATTTCCAAATAACTTTTTAAAGACATATGCCATTCATTATTCCCTAAATCATCTTGGTATGTTTGAAGATGGTATGTATACATTTCTTCATATTTATTAATAATAATATATTAGTCCAAGACAGCTCATATATGTGAAAAAGTATTTTCTATATCTTTTATGTATACTTAGGGTATATTGTGTTTACCTGACTTATCAAGAGAAGTCAGGTAGAAGATCCATTATTTGGACAGGACAATGCTATGGTCATAGTAATAAATATTAATTAATTAGTTAATTAAATTCTTATACCTTCAACAAACGAATCTTCAACTCTATGATACCAAAGAAAGAGCAGGAGAACTGAAGAAATTGGGCTCTTTCAGAACTTCATCTTCATTTTGTAAATATTTAATGAGTGTCTGCTATGTGCCAGGTATTCTGTATATACTCTGTAATAAGGACACAGTGGTGGCACCAGAAGTTAGTGTAATGGCTATGTCGCTGGACTCCCACGTAGTCGACTGCGGTTTGTGTCCCGGACCCGGTGGCTTAAACTTACTTCGGGCGCGTGTGCGTGCGTGCCCAAGATCCTGAGAGAAGAATGGAGGAGAAGGGATTGTGGCGTAGCCATCCCCCCTGTAGGGTGATTTCTTGCTTTCTGTCTCTCTGTCTCTGTCTGTCTGGCGAGCGCACATGCCCTATAGCAAAAACCTCTCCAAAAAATAAAAATAAAAAATAAGGACACAGTGGTAAGCAAAATAGAGATGTTGTCGCTGCCCAGATGGACAGACACTAAATGCAGCAATTATAATAATCAATACAGATACCTTTGGGACTCTCATCAAGAGTTCTTAAGCTTGGAAATACATAGTCAAACTTTTTTTTTTTTTTTTTGAGAGGTTTAGCCAGCCAGCCAGACAGAGACAGAGAGAAAGAAAGTGAGAAATCACCCCCCCCAGGGGGGATGGCCACGCCGCTATCCCTTCTTCTCCATTCTCCCCTCAGGATCTTGGGCACGCACGCACACGCGCCTGGCGTGAGTTTTAAGCCACCGGGTCCGGGACACGAACCGCGGTCGACTACGTGGGAGTCCAGCGACATAGCCATTATGCTAACTGCTGGTTCCAAACTTTTAAAAACCAGACAAATAATTATAATTGAGACAAATATTGTGAAAGGGCCATGAAGGCACATAACAGACAGGAAGACCTTTTCCAAAGTATCCTTAATGTTCCTCTCAGCTTGACTAAACCTTAGACAGGTCTCTCCCTGATTCTAGGACCCTAACTTCCCTTTTCTTAGGGGATTAACGTTAGACAACTTCTATTTATAAATATTTTCTTGGACCCTTTGAGTGTGAGGAAAGACATCAAGGAGAATAGAGAGGCAGGACATTTATGGGACAAAGAAATGGGTTATTGTCTGTTGAAGATAACACGTATAGTATTCCAAACTGGACTGGGGAGAAATCTATTCATATTGGAACATTCACTTTACAAGCTAAGTGACATATGTGATTGAATGTATAAAAGAAATTGAAATTAAAAAAAAGATGTAAATCTCCCAGCTTCTTCTTCTCAAGGATCTGTGAGCTATCTCTTTGACATGTAATTATCAAGGAAAATAGTGCTCCCATCTCTTCACTTTTCTGAGAAGGTAGGAGCCTAACTTAAGTGCCAGTTAGCAAACGCAGATGGCCTAATCACCTTGACCAACCTCCCCACTAAGATCTTCCACTGTTTTTCTACTAGCTCATCCTGGCACTTAAAAATCCACCAGTTTTTCAGTGGAGTTCAGTTCAATCTCTGCCCCATTGCAATAGACTTTAATAAAGCCCTCCTTGTCTGTTTAACTTGTCTGATAAATTCTTCTTTGACAACTCTAATCGAGTTTGAGTAGAGACATGAAAGGGCAGGTGTTTTGTGAGGTTCTTCTGCCTCTGAAGGATAGGTCAAACTGAGACACAGGGAACTGGAAAAAGACACAAGGCACTGATATCCTGTTATTTATAGACTGAGTTCAGGGGGAGCTGAGCTCTTAGTAATGCTCACAAAGTGCTTCCTTCCTCTTGGAGTTTGTAACGTGTACAGAGAGAGCTTGCAAAGCACTTCCTCCTTCTTGGAGCTCACAGTGCATGAAGCTGAGCCAAGCCAAACCAAGGTCACTAGCACTTAGCTACCTGAACTGACCAGTTGCTCCTTTCTCTTAATGGGGCTGTAGACAATAGTTACTCACTGCCAAAATCAGACTGTTGCACATGTACATGCAATGGTGTAATGCAGCAAAGTCATAATTACCTAACACACATGCAAGCACACTACAAATAATAACATAAGTTGTTTATCCTGTGGCCTTTAAACATGAGAAGATAGGAAGTGAGGGAGTCAGCTAAACCTTCCTGATTCCATTTCTCTACAGCAAGGTTGTTGGAAATAGTTCATGGAGGGTGTGATTAAGAAAGGTGGAGTTACCTAGGTAAATGCTGACTGAGGATGAGTGGAGGGTTGGTGGGCTGGTGTTGTAGATGGAGTGAGTTTACTTGGCAAGAAGGGAAAAAATAAGGTAATTCTTTCAACACCTTTCACCATCCATTGGCTATTTTTCATGTTCCTTATGGTTCCAAGGAGGTAATTTCAAAAGAATCATCACTTTTAAGTCCTTTTATCTTTTTTTAGTTTTTTTCTTTTTTCTTTTTTCCAAGCAGACATGTGTATTCACCGGAAAAAGGGGAAATGAGAAATCACACCCTAGAAGGGACGGGCACACTGCAATGTCTTCTATTCTCCTCTCAGGATTTTGGGAACACAAGCAAACATGCCCAGCATGATTTTCAGGCATTCAGGTCCAGAACTTGAACCATGGTTGGCCATGCCACTTGCTGGCCCCCTCTTTTTCTTTTACTTTTTTTTTTTTTTTTTAAATAATAGCGATCACATGAGTGCACATGAGGGGAGTGGGGAGAGAGAAAGAGAGAGAGAGAGAGCAAAAAAAGAGAGTGAAGTACTCTTGACAAGATCTCATCATGTAGAGATTCCCTTTCTCCAGTATTCCATCTTCTCAGGATCCTGGTATGTTTTCATACTGACCTAGGGACCTGAACCCATGATTGGCCATGTGTCCACCAGCCTTGCAGGGTGCTTGCATTGCTGTTGTAACACTATGGCTGGGCTGCCCTGGGTCTCTTTTCTTCTTAGCAGCATGAAAAGACATTGAGGACTATTTATAATTATACAGGAAAGGACTTCTAGGATTCAAGGCAATGAAGTTCTTGTCCTTGTTAAAATTAAAAAATTTTAAAGTGTAAGTTGCTTTAAAACTAGATATGCCCTAAACTGATCTGTGGAGTTTCCACCTGGGCACTGACATGTAAAAGAGTTCTGAGGCTCTTGGATCATTTAGAACTGACACTTTTTAGATGGCCAAGATGCTATCTTTGGAAGTGCCACCAAAGAGGAGGGCAAGGCTTTGGCAGTAGATACCTTTGCTGATCATTTTTCACTTCCTGAAAAAAATAAATATGAGCACTCTTTTGGAAGACAGCTATGCTCACCACTATTCCACCAACACACACAACAAACACTCTTTTGAAGATATTCAAAACATACATGATATACAAAAATTAAATAACTTATTCAGTACCTAATTACATTCAGGAGGGACTTTCATTACAAGTACTGTGATTGTTAACTACAATTTTTTGCATATTTATTTTTGAATGAATTACTCCAATTTCACCTCTCAGTCAAAAACACAAGAACTGAATGTATCATGGGAAGACACTGAAATGAATAATTCTAGAACAAGGAAGCTATGATTAATGCCACAGGTTAATTCACATTTGGATTCTCAAAGATAGACTATAGAGCCAGAGGAGGAAGAGGATCATTTGCCAAGGCAGGTAGGAAAGTGAAAGGTCAATCCCTCTAAGAAAAGCAGGGTCATCATCCTTCACAGAAATCCATCTCCCTGTATGGGTCCAAAATTGCATAATTAAACAGGTGAGAGATATAAAATTTCAGATCTCAATATAGGCATCTGTAGAGCTTTCCCTGGAAGCTCCTCCTTCTCCTCCTCCTCCTCCTCCTCCTCCTCCTCCTCCTCCTCCTTCTTTTTAAAAGAGATATTTGCTATAGGGCACATGAGCTTGCCAGAGAGACACAAAGAGACAGAAAGCAAGAAATCACCCCTGGGGGTGGGGATGGCCATGCCACAATCTCTTTTCCTCCATTCTCCTCTCAGGATTTTGGACATGTGTGCACATGTGCCTAGCATGAGTTTCAGGTCATTGGGTCTGGGACTCAAACCATGGTCAACTGTGTGGGAGTCCAGCAACATAACCATTACTCCATCTGCTGGTCCCTGGAAGCTCTATTCAAGCTTTTAAATTTATAGTCAATGTATCCCAGTCAGAATGACTAAGACTAAAAAAAAACCAAAAAAATGATAAGTGCTGGCTGCGGTGTAGTGAAAATGGGAACTCTCTTACACTGCTGGTGGGAATGTGAATTGGTCCAGCCACTGTGGAGAACAATTGGGAGAGTCCTCAAAAACATACAAATAGAACTATCATATGATCCAGCAATACCACTCCTTGGTATCTATCTAGAGGACAGAAGAATCCTTAATCGGAAAAGTGCTTGCACATTGATGTTTACTGCAGCACTATTCACAATTGCTAAGACATGGAACCAACCCAAATGCCCATTAACAGATGAATGGATTGATAAACTGTGGCACATATACTCTATGGAATACTATTCAGCCATAAAAAGCAACAACACCCTGGCTTTTGATAGGAAGTGGAAGAATATTGAAGATTTACTGCTGAGTGAAGCAAGCCAGGCTATGAAGGAGAAACATTTTATGTCCCCACTTAATATATACCGAGTGTCTGCACACTATGACTGAAACTGATCTACTAAAGGATATAGAAACACAGTAAATGGATGTGAATACCAGATATAGTGTGGTGTGTGAAAGAGTAGAGTCTGAGGAAGGACATTTAGAAGAAAAATAGAGATGAAAAGCATTAATGGGACAAAGAAATGTGGTATTATCTGTTGAAGATAATTTTTTTTAATTTTTGTCTTTTATTTTTCTTTCTCAGATTAAATTCACATTTTACATAAAGTCCCCATTATGATGTATACAATATACATATATATATATATATATATATATATATATATATATATATATATAGTTTTCAACAGAGAACTCTACATTTTTTTGGTGTTAAGTGTTTCTTCCCTTTGCCCCTCACACCCACTCTCTACCACCCACTCCCCTCCCTTACAGCCTCTGGTATCTACATTTAACCTTTTGTTGAAGATAATTTTATAGTTTTATCAACTGGACTAGGGAGAAATGTTCACATGTTGGAATATTCACTTTGTAAGCTAAATAACATGATTGAATGTATGAAAGAAAATTAAATAAATAAATAAATAAATAAATAAATATAAAAAATTTATATACAGAAGCTAAGCAAATAACGTAGGCATTCGAATACTTCTAAATCTACCAGCAGGTATTAAAGGGGTGGTGGTAGCCTCTAAAAATTTATGAGACTTCTCTTTATTTCAAACTTAAGATGTTCTAAGTCTGCTAATTTCTTTCTGAGGTATCCACTCTTCTGTTTTGCTTCTGAGCCATCCGTCCATCTACCCACCCACCCATGCATTAATCACCATTTCCTGAAGCATCAGAAAAATACTTGACTGATTTTATTTCATTCAATCCTCATAAAAACCTGGAAGATGGTTATAATTAACTGGTTTAAAATATGAAAACTGAGGCTTAAAGATATTAAATAACACATTTAAACTCTAGAACTAATAGATGAAGTAGTTCAGATTAAAAACCAGGTTTGACCATAGCAGTTAGCGTAATGGCTATGTCGCTGGACTCCCACGTAGTTGACCGCGGTTCGCGTCCCAGACCCAGTGGCTTAAAACTCACGCCGGGTGCGTGTGCGTGAGTGCCCAAGATCCTGAGAGGAGAATGGAGGAGAAGGGATTGCGGCGTGACCATCCCCTCTTGGGGGCGATTTCTCGCTTTCTGTCTCTATATCTCTCTCTGTCTGTCTGGCGAGCGCATGCGCCCTATAGCGAAAACCTCTCCGGAAAAAAAAAAAACAAAAAAAAAAAAAAAAAAAAAAACAGGTTTGACCACATAGTCTATCTTATTCATCTCTGGCTTCAAATTTTCAAATATACTTAAGTAATTAAGTCCTTAAAGGTTTCACATATCACATAACTCTGAAGAAAAATAGACTGGTTTAAAAGTAATGTAAATCAATGTTGAAGAATGATTTTTCTTAAAGGTTTTTGCAATAGGGTGCATGTACTCACTAAAGAGTGAGAGGGAAAGTGAGAGATTACCCCCAGGAGGAATGGCCATACCACAATTCCCGTTCTTCAATTCTCCTCTTGATATTTTTGGCACACATGCACACGCGCCTGGCAAGAGTTTCAAGCTGTCAGATCTGGGATTTGAACTGTAGTCAGCCATGAGGGAGTCCAGCACCTTAACTACTACACCACCTGCTGGCCCTGAAGAATGATAACATTTTATTGAGCATGTATCATAGGCAAATTGCTATGTGAGCAGCTATGTAGGTTACACAGAAGGGGATGACACATACCCAAAGAGCCCACACACCACCCTAAAGTATACGAGGAAGCTCAGAATCTCATAGCCTACTCTACAAAGAGGTACAACAATTGAGTATAAATAAAAAATTATAAAATATTATACAGAACACAGTACCTCTCTTTTATCCTTTTTCTTCTCTGAACTAAATTGAGATTTAATTCATGTAGTTTTAACTAGTCTTATCCTGTTATTATCCCTATGTAGAAACCATTTAAACTTATTTTCTGTTAGTATTTTCTGCCTTTTAATAAGCAGTCTTATTTCTGAGATTATGTTTCTTTTGTTCTTCTCTATAATTAATGTCAACCTTGGGAATGAGAAGATCGAGCAAAGATGACTTATTTCTCTTTGCCATTTCCCTTTTCTTTATTTGCTACATCAACTATCTTGACTGCTGACTTTTCTGAGTTGAACTAAACATAAGGGACCAGTCTCCTTTGTTTGCCTGTTGAATATGACACTTTCAATTGCTCTGACAAACAAATCCTTACTCTAATTAGCTTAGGCAAAACTGTGCAGTCCAGGAGATGTGCCACAGTGTATTTCCTGTCTGGATCCTTCCCCTCCTAGCAATGCAGTCTCTATTGTTTGGTACTGCTATCCCCTCCAGCAATATCACATAGTAGGTTGGTCAATTCCTGTCAATCTTTTGTCTGCCTGACTGTTCCATCTCTGTAACTGACCAAACTATGTGACTTTGGAAGTATGTAACCTCCAGAAAACTTGGTTTTCTTATTTGTAAATGGAGGATGGTAATAGCATGTTTCAGGACCAGAAGATGGCGCAATGGTTACATTACTAGATTCCCATATAGTTGGGTGTGGTTTGAGTCCTAGACTCAGTGGCTTAAAACTCATGTGGGGCATGTGTGCCTGCATGCCCAAAATCCAGAGAGGAGAATAAAAGAAAAGAGATTGCAGTGTGGCTATTCCCCCTGAGGGGGTGATTTCTCACTTTCTGTCTCTCTGTCTTTCTCTGTCTCTCCAGTGAACACACATGCTCTATAGCAAAAATCTCTCAAAAAAACAAAGCAAAACAAAAAAATAGCATGTGCTTTCTATGATTGCCTCAATAATTAAATTAATTGGTGCTATCACAATGCCTGCATTACTCATTATAATCATTTAATAACTTGTATATGTTATCACCACAACGCCCACTCCACTCAGCATTTGTCGTCACCATCCTATGGATTTATTCCAACTCTCTTATCAACCAGCCGAGGTTTGCCTTTTCTGGTCCAGACATTTCAGGCTACTTCATTTTCTCACCCTTTCTGTCTATTGCATTTAAAGATCACCTAATTAATTTATAGGACTCAAATGATTCTTACTATTGAGAAGATGGCTAGAAAGTTGTTCCAAACAACCAGAAGCTGGGTGTTTAAACTGATGTAACTGTTCTACCTTTGCCATCTACCCTATGATAGTTAATTTTAAGCATCCACTTGATTGGACACCCAGATAACTTGTTTCAACACTTTTTTTCTGATATGTCTGTGTGGGTATTTCTTTGTTTCTCTCTTTTTTCCCCTATTTTTTAAAATTAAATTTTATTATTATTTTAAAATTTATTTTATACATTCAATCATTACCAGCTACCAGCTTGTAAAATGAGTTACCGAACATGAAAACACATCTACCTGTCCAACTGAGGCAATCAAACACATCATCATCAACAGATAATCCTCCATTTCTGTATCCCTTAGGTTTCTTGCCTCTCTATTTTCTCCTTGATTCCTTTCCTCTCACTCTACCCCTTCTTCCATCCTCTTCCCACACTATCTCCTGTATCCATAACCATTTTCCATGCTTCCATGTCCTCTAACCTTTTATTTTCAGCCATAGAGTGTTGGCAGTCAGTGTATATTAAGTGGAGACATACAATGCCTCTTTTTCATTAGCCTGGCTTGCTTCATTCAGCAGTAATCTTCCATATTCATCCACTTTTTACAAAAAAAAGTTTTTTTTTTTTTTTTTTAATGTCTGAGTAGTATTCCATAGAGTATATGTGCCACACTTCTTCAAACCAATCATCTGTTTGTGGACATTTGGTTTGATTCCATGTATTAGCAATTGTGAATAATACCACAATAAACAGAGATGTACAAGCCCTTTCACAACTGAGTGTTCTCCTATCCTTTGGGTAGATACTCAGGAGTGAAATTGCTGGATGATATGGCAATTCTATTTGTAGATCTTTGAGGAACCTCCATATTGTTCTCCATACTGGCTAGACTAATTTACATTCCCACTGACAATGTAAGAGAGTTCTCTTTTCACCACAACTTCACCAGCATTTATCCTTTTCTTTTCTTTTTTTTTTTTTTTTTTTTAAATTGTAGCCATTCTGATTGCAGTTAGGTGGTATCTCACTGTGGTTTTGATTTGCATCTCCCTAATGATGAGGGACATTGAGCATTTTTTCATATACTTTCTGGGCATTTGTATGTCTTCCTTAGAGAGTTGTTTGTTCAGTTCATAGTCCCATCTTTTAATTGGCTTGATCTTTTTTTTTTTTTTTTTTTTAGGTAAGCTACTTGAGTTCCCTGTGTATTTTGATTATCAGTCCCTTATCTGAGACATATTTATTTCTTAAAGAGTTAGAATTTGTTTTTTTTTTTTTTTTTGGTTTGTTTGTTTGTTTTTGAAAGATTTTTGCTATAGGGTGTGTGTGCTTGCCAGAGAAACAGAACATAAGAAATCATCTCGGGGGGGGGGGGGCAGTTATGCAGCAATCTCTTCTCCTCCATTCTCCTCTTGGGATTTTGGGCACATACGCACACACACCTGGTGTAAGTTTCAAGCCACTGGGTCTGGGACTTGAACTGTGATCAACCATGTGTGAGTCCAGAGCTTTAACCACTATGCCACCTGCTGGCCCCAATGCATTAGCATTTGAATCAGAATGAAGCAGATTGTTTTCCCCAAAGTGGATGGACCTCATCCAACCCCCTGCAGCCCTGAATAGGATGAAAGACAGAATCAGAATTTTCTTTCTGCCTGTCCCCCAGCTGAGACATCAGGACTTCTCTTGCCTTCAGATGCAGACTTGGACTGGAACTTACACCATTTACTTTCCTGGTTCTCAGGCCTTTGGACTCAGACTGGAATGAAACCATCAGCCTTCTTGGGTTCGTTTGCCAACTACAGATTTGGAATTCTGCAGTCTACATGATTGTGTAACTCAAATCCTATCACTCTGTCTTTCTGCCTGAATGTTCTGTTTCTCTGGGGAATCCAGACTAATACCAATCCCATAGAAGGGAGTTGTGGCTAGAATTATAGTTGATAGTGAAGACATTATTGAGTAAGTAGAATCTCTAAGGGTCTTTAAATCATACCACTCAACATAGAGGGTTATCCTTGCTTTAGCAAAAAATAATGTCCAGATGCTTAGTGAGTCTCTTAAAAGTTTAGGATACAATGGAAGGGTTTTAATTTACAGCTAAGAATCTGACAATTACTCTTGTTTTAAGTTATTGTGTTGGATTTCTAGTCACACACACAGAAAACCGATGCAAAACCAAATAGAATCAATACTAGAATAAGGACCAGTAACACAATCATTGAATATAATGTTGGCTTTAATAATAGCTTTGTAAATAAAGCAAAACGTTGATGTCTATTTACCTAAGTAAAAGGTGGCTTATAGTACTTTTAGTAGTTTGAATAGTTTCAAAGTTAAAAATTAAAGAAGAAATAATTATGCTTTTCCTTGCAAACCCATAATGTCTGAGAATGTGATACTGTATCTTCTCAGAATAGTTACTTCTTTTCATTTTCTCAGAATTGCATTATTTAATTACTGTACTTTTTAACCAAAATATTTTTAAACTAATTAGACACTGCTTTAACTATTTTTCCAGATGTCTTTCTTGCTTACCAGCCAAATTTAGGAAGTGATAGCAAACAAGCTTGGCAAGAACAGCATGTTGAACTGTTTTATGGGCACCAATATTGTCATTTCAAATATACTTTAGTATTCTCCTGGTGTTCACATTCACTGGACAATTTTTTAATTTCAGGGATTTTTTGCCTTTTCCTGCACATTTAAGCTGAGATCTCTCATTGTGTCCAACCTTCTAAACCAAAGAGAATGTTTCTTTCGAGCATTATTTACGGAAGCTCCCTTGTCTGTGAAGGGTTCGTTCCAAGACTCTCGGTGGATACCTGAAAGCACCAAACCCTACATATACTATCTTTTCTTCCTCTACACACATATCTACAATAAAGTTTAATTTATATAGTAGGCACAGTAAGAGATTAACAATAACTATTACTATAATAGTTATACTGCAATAAAAGCTATGTGAATATTTTTTCTCAAAATATCTTATTGAACTATACTCTTACTTATTCATGTGATCTGTCTATCTGATAATGAGATGATCTCTGAATAACTAAGGGACAGGTAGTAGATACAATGTGAATACACTGGACAAAGGAATAATTCATGTGCCAGGCAGATGGAGTGAGACGGTATGAGATTTCATTGTGCTACTCAGAACGACATCCAATTTAAAATTTACAAATTGCTTATTTCTGGAATTTTCCATTTGATATTCTCAGACCATGGTTGGCCATAGGTTACTGAAACTGTGAAAAGCAAAAGTGCAGATAAGGGGGAACCACTGTACTTAAAAAAACAAAAACAAAAACAAAAACAAAAAAACCCCTACTATATATCTTAAGATATATTTCAGGTACAGAATAAGATGATCTAGTTCCAAGAGATGGATAGTTGCTTGAATTTATATTATAGATGAGCAAATATAGGCATAGGAGCTTAAATCCCAATTAAGATAATTAAAAAATAAAATAAAATGAATTGTAGCTAACCTTTATTGAGTGCTTACTACATTATAGGTACTATTCTAAGTCCTTTATTATCTAATTTGATCTTTTTTTTCCTAAAGGGTGTGTGTGCTCACCAGAGAGAAGAGAAAGCACTTCCCAGTGAGGAATGGTCACACTGCAATCCTTTTTCCTCCCTCTCTCCCTTTCAGGATTTTGGGCATGCGTGCACATGTGTCCTGCGTGTTTCTCCAGTCACTGGGGTCCAGGACTCAAACTGTGTGGCTAGCCATATGGGATCTAGCTACCTTAACCACAAGGCCATGGAGCTGCCTCTAATTCAATCTTGTTAACAAGTCCATTAGACACACAGTATTACTATCCCCTTTTAATAGATGGTAAGAATGAAGCATAGGAAGATTATCTAACTTCCCAATGGTATACATGAATCAAGCAGAATCAAGTCTTCAAACTCTGTACTATAGACTGACCTAATTGTTGATATCACTTACTGCTGTTCTCATTTCAAGGACATGTGAGTGTGCCTCTGACTGCCAGGCATGGTGCCTTTGGTCGCAGGCTTGGTACTGTGTGGGTGCTGACCTTCTTCAAAGAGCTCAGGATATTTAGTCTAGCTGGACTTAGTCCTGGTGATGGTTTATAGGAGAGATATAATGCAAGGAGTTGGACAAAGCTTTTGGCAGACATATAAATGACTCTGATCTTGGGAACCAGCAGTTAGTGTAATGGCTATGTCGCTGGACTCCCACGTAGTTGACCGCGGTTCGCGTCCTGGGCCCGGTGGCTTAAAACTCACGCCGGGCGCGTGTGCATGCGTGCCCAAGATCCCGAGAGGAGAATGGAGGAGAAGGGATTGCGGCGTGGCCATCCTCCCCGGGGGGTGATTTCTCGCTTTCTGTCTCTATGTCTCTCTCTGTCTGGTGAGCGCACGCGCCCTATAGCAAAAACCTCTCCAAAAAAAAAAAAAAAAAAAAAAGACTCTGATCTGACCACACAGTTGTGTATGTATCTGACCACACAGTTGTGACCACACAGTTGTATATAGATGACTGATTTGACCACATAGTATTGGTTCATGCATTTTCAGGCAGACAACACTTCTGAGACCATCAGATTGAAACTGTACATTTGTGTAGTGCATTGTGGTTTCTAAAGCTTCTTGTCATGAAGGATTTCATTTGACCTTCCTCACAACCCTTTGAGGCAGGTACAAGAGGTATTATCATTATCTCTATTTTTCACACTTTTATGGAAACTGAAGACTTAAAGGGATAAGTGATTATAAAAGATGGAACATTCAAAAACAGCCCAAGACCCCTGTGAGATTTCTCACAACAAAGTTAGTTGTTCATAGACATGGCTTTACTTGAATTTGCAGAAAAATGACAAAACAATACTTTGATACTTCTGTTTTACTGCTTCCCAATGAAACGCACTACTGTCTCACAAAGAACTGAGCGTGACCTAATCAATGAAGATGGACAGTAATGTTAGGGGTCTAGTTGATACCGCAAGCTTTCATTCATTCCCAAATTAAGCCTTTGAACTACATCGTCTTTGTTGGTGATCGGCAATGACTTTATATTTAAAAATAAGTGAACCTCAAATATATACAATAAAATTATTTCTTTAAAAAGTGCTTGTTGAAATTTGCAGTAGCTTTTCAATATTTCTTTTATTTTCTTTTTTTTTTAAGATAAGTTTTTGCTATAGGGCACATGTGCTTGCCAGAGAGACAGAAAGTGAGAATTCATCTTCCGGGAGGATGGCCACACCACAGACCTTTCTCCTGTAGTCTCCTCTTGGAATTTTGGGCACGCACACACATGTGCCTGGCATGAGTTTTAAGCCGCCAGCTCTGGAACTCAAACCATGACTGACTACGTGGGAGTCCAGTGACATAACCATTATGCAATCTGCTGGTCCCAGATTTTCAATATTTCTTAAGTTGTTTCTTTGTTCAGAAACTGTCATTTTGATTTTGATCAGCTTCAGAAGAATTTGAATTTTGTGCCCTTTTAACATGAGTAAATCTAGTGTCTTTTTATGTAGTTTCACCAATAGTAGTAAACTCTGCTTTATAAAAGAACTGTTTTTTTTTTTTTTTTTTTTGGAGAGGTTTTTGCTATAGGGCGCGTGCGCTCGCCAGACAGACAGAGAGAGACAGAGAGACAGAAAGCGAGAAATCACCCCCCAGGGGGGATGGCCATGCCGCAATCCCTTCTCCTCCATTCTCCTCTCGGGATCTTGGGCACACACGCACACGCGCCCAGCGTGAGTTTAAGTCACCGGGTCCGGGACTTGAACTGCGGTCGACTACGTGGGAATCCAGCGACATAGCCATTACACTAACTGCTGGTCCCTGTTTTTTTTTTTTTTTTTTCTTTTTTTAAACAAATTGTAAATGGAATGAACAAAAAGATTTGAGGCTCAAGCAAAAAATGCTATTGTAAGAACCATTGCTCACCAATGTTTGAGAGTGCATAATTTCACAGCTTACTTTATCAATTCACAATACACTCTGACTTGGTGTGTGTGTGAGAATGTGTGTTCACATGTGTGTAAGTTCTAAGTACATATTAATAAATATTTCCCACTCATTTCTCTGTGACCATCATTCTTAAGTTATAAGTCTGTACTAGTTATGAGTGAGTATAATTCTGGCAGACTTAACTGAAGACAGCAAAAATAGCCATTAAGAAAATTAACAGTATGCTTATCACTGTCACTGGAATTCAGATAAATTGATTTGCATTTTCCTCACTTGCTTTAGTAGTAGAAAACTTCATTTCCTTCTATTCCATTGGTAAGAAGGTAACTCTTCAGAAAGTCAGAGTATGGAAAAGGAATAGAAGGTTAAAGGATTGTCCTAATGAAACAAAGTGAAATTTTGGTGTAGAACTATCAGTTAAGGGTTTCAGAACCATATTGATAGAGTAATGGTTTCCCCATGGATTTTAAATATATATTTGTGACACTGCCCAAATGTAGGTTACTAGAGTTTTTATTTACAGATAGCTGGTATAGGCAGCTGAACATAACAGAATTATATTTATTGAGAGTCATTTCAGAACCTTGAAGGATAAAGGATATTGGTAGTAAATCCCAGTAGGAAAATGGCTATTTCCCCCTAATAAAGTATATTTAATTTTGATGGTCCTCTGTGACCATTCTGAAACAACTCTCAGGCTCCCAGGAGACTGACAATCCTGATAGCTTCATCTGGTAGTGGAGCAGTCTTGAAACCAGTTCTGCATGGCCTACCAGCTCCGACAGCTGAATAATTGAGTGGAAAAAATCCATTATTGAAGGAATTTGATCTTCCTGGTATTTTCTTCCCCCAAAAGTTACAAAAAAATCATATTGCAGTGACAGACACAGTTTATTCTGTTCTCCTAGAGGAGCTTATTTCAGAATTTCTGCTAATGTGGGTAGATTTGTATTAGATATTCAAGTGTTTTAAGTTGTAGACTCCTCAAAATTAAGTCACTGAAAATTGCACAGATTTCCAAAGTGATAATTGTTATTTTTAAGTACCTATACAAAAATCTATAAGGTAATCTGATCAAAATTCTACATGCTATTGAATACTTGTCTTATGAATGAATAAACTAACTTATAATGCAAGTCTTACCAGAGAAGCTTACTTTACAAAACCAGAATTCTGTCAAAATGCATCAGTGCAAAAAATTAGGAAATGTCTTAGAATATAACAAATGTTATTCTTCGAATCTTCAGCAGCTACATACAAGGCACTGTGGAGGTTCTGAAGGGGTTTATGAAGCTGTCTGCCTTCACAATGAGATGAGGGAGACAAAAAAAAAAACTATAGGTAAATGTAATACAGTTTAGAAATGCCACTATTATAAACACATCAAGTATTTTGAAAAATTGGGCGTGGGCTAATTCCAACTTGAGGCTTCATCAGCAAAAGCTGTGCAAATCTTGAGCTTGGCCTCATAGTTTCCATATAATGTTCTTGAAAGGTTGCCTTTGTGAAAAAATTAGCTACAAGATCAGAAACTTTCTTTAAGTAGGTTCTAGCATATTCTTTCTGCTTCAGCATAGACTATGAGTAGCTGAGTTATGTATGATGACCATTGCCAAAGGGGACATTCCCAAGGTATGTATCATAAACTTTACAGAGAAAGGAATGCTAATTTGAAAAAACCAAAAAAATCCCCAAAAAAACCAAAATTCCCCAGGGGTCACAGGACTTCGTTACTCCATCCCTGATCTTTTAGGGTAGGACTTAAAGTTTATTTTTCATGTTTATAGAAATATAAACTTGACTTATATTCACGGACTTAGACTGACCTATTTCAGTAGTTGGTTTATATGAAACACTTCTACTGATATAATACTAAATGCACATTGATTCTGTGTCCTTGAGGTTAAATTATGGGGAACTTCACCACTGTGCTTCTTTCTGTAATCAATACTGAATAGAAACCTGGCTGCCAGTCACATTATATACAATCACCTCTGACATGAAACACAGACACGCTGAGCAAGGTACTCTAATCTGCTTTCCATAATCTGCTAGTTCCTACCTCTTCCTCTAGTTGCCACATCTCCTGCTTGTATGTTAAGTTCCACCTTTTCAGGATGAGGAAAGAAAAAAACCTGGTCCTTAACAAAGACAAGGTGCTTACAGAAAATACATTATGGGGCCAGCAGGTACATGGTGGTTGACGTGCTGGTCTCCCACATGGCTGACCATGGTTCAAATCCTGGACCTGGTGGCCCAAAAATCACAATGAATAAATATTGTAGATAAATAAATAAATAAAATATTAAAAAAGAAAAAAGAAAATATATGGTTAATAGAATAGTCTATCTGTTTTGAAAAAACTGATATTTTAAAAGTCAACCACTGTGTGAGTTAGGAGCTCTTTCAGGATGGGTCCCACCCTTGCTGAAGATGGAGGAGTGCTACTGTGGATTTGGGGAGCCAAGGAATAAAGCATAAGACTATCTGTGATTCTGGGTTGTGCGGACCAGCACCAGCTCCAGACTTTGGCATAGAGAAGATGGTGAAGACCAGGCCTGTCTGGTGCTTTGGGTATTTTGACTGGAGTGGAGTGGAGTAGGCTGAGTTCACGGTTGGTGTCTTTATGGAATGAGGATGACTACGGCCCGAGCTAGCGAACAATCTAATGTTCAGGACCTGATATCAGCTCTATGCATGGGTGGCTGCATTTGCCATTCTGGTTTTGGCCTGTATGCCGCACTGCAGAGGGCTTCACGCTGTCTAGCAGGCAAGCTCCCCCAGGTCCATCTTACCATACTGTTTAATTTTACTCAGCACTCCTGTCACTAAATAGGATACATGCTTCATAAGTGTAGGAAACTCATGGATTTTGTTCACTGCTTTATTTCCAGTACCCAGAACTCATTTGGCCCATGTTGGTATACTCAATAAATTTTATTGAAAGGCTAAAAGAAAGTTGGATTCATTCAAAAAAGATTATAATAAGAGTTAAGAGATACATTTTAGTTATTAATGCAGGAGGGGAAGAGTGTTCATTTAAACTAGCCTCTTTTCAAGAATGCTTCTCTTCCCACCCCTACCTTCTCCCAGCTGCTTCTATATATCCTCTAGGGGAAAGACTACTTACGAAACATTGCTGTGATGGAAGGAGAAACATTACTGAAGAGCCCGTGTTGTGCTTATAAATGGTTTGGAGACCGTGTTAGTTGAAAGAACATTAGAAAGGAATTTAACAACTGGCTCCACTGGAGACCTTGGAAATTAATTGGTTTACTCTTCTATCAAATATGGATAATAATACCTAACCCAGGGAGTGGTAGGAGATTAAATGAGACATTACATATGAATGTATTCAGCAAAGTGATTGGTCCAAAGTATCTTGTTAACAATGCTTAGCTGGATGTGGATATGCACAATTTTGGCAGCTACATCATATCTATGTACCTTAGTTTCCTTAATAAAGGCATGGCAATCCAACTCACAAGGACATGGTGAAGGATGAGCAAAACAACATAGTGTATCCTCTTACAGGCTACAGAATTCAAGCATGAGGATCTCCATTCCTGGATTTTCCATGAGCTAAGTGACTAAGTCAGTCTCTGGCATCTTTAAATTTCTGCCAGTTAGAAGGTTTTACTGCATTATCTACTTCCTTGCTCTAAGGACAAAATGAGATAGTAATTTGGGAAATGTTCTATGAAAGTGAAAAACGTTATGAAACATGAAGCTTTTTTTTTTTTTTTTTGTCATCACCATCATCAACTTCAAATTATGGCCCCAATAGCCCTGGTGACAGCTCAATGGAACAGTAAAGATCCTATTAGAACCTTCATGACAATCATCTTTCAGTCAGAGAGATTAGTGTAGTGGTATGGAACCTATATAGAATTAATGCCAGTTCTTTTTGCTCCTGAGGACTTGATTCTCCACAGAACAGAGCTCAGTGTCTCAGTTAATGTTTGTAGAATGAAAAGGATTAGTTTTCAAAAGTAGCCGGCTTAGAAAGTATTCAACAGTGAAGCAATGCTAAGATGACAAAGTCTACTCAGCAATTCTGTTACTGTGAGTTCAGGTACCTTTCTTGTCCCTCATTACCTCCCTCCCCCAATGCCCCCAAGGTACCCTGTGTCACAGTTTCAAGGGTTAAACACAAAATAAAAATGTGGTAAGAAAGACTGGGTGGGGACCGGCAGTTAGCGTAATGGCTATGTCGCTGGACTCCCACATAGTCAACCGCGGTTCGAGTCCCGGACCCGGTGGCTTAAACTCACGCCGGGCACGTGTGCGTGCGTGCCCAAGATCCCGAGAGGAGAATGGAGGAGAAGGGATTGCGGCGTGACCATCCCCTCTGGGGGGTGATTTCTCGCTTTCTATCTCACTGTCTCTCTCTGTCTGTCTGGTGAACGCACGCGCCCTATAGCAAAAACCTCTCCAAAAAGAAAAAAAAAGAAAGAAAGACTGGGTGAGGGAACCAGCAGTTAGCATAATGGCTATGTCGCTGGACTCCAACGTAGTCGACCATGGTTCGCGTCCCGGACCCGGTGGCTTAAAACTCACGCCGAGCGCGTGTGCGTGTGTGTCCAAGATCCCGAGAGGAGAATGGAGGAGAAGGGATTGCGGCATGACCATCCCCTCTGGGGGGTGATTTCTTGCTTTCTGTCTCTCTGTCTCTCTCTGTCTGTCTGGCGAGCGCACACGCCCCATAGCAAAAATCTCTCCAAAAAAAAAAAGAAAGACTGGGTGAGTTCCTATACACAAACATACCCAAAAGGGGATTGAAGCATAATTTTTCATCAGAGGCTCTGTCGAAGGACAGGGCATCCACCAAGTTGGTGGTGGGCCAGAGCTGAGGGGCTAGGGATGTCTTTCATGCTGTTTGTGGATAAGAGGTCTAGACTTCTGTAAAATGCTAAGCTAGTAAACGAAATGTAATACACTGTACAGATATATGTGATTCAATGTAATATCAAAATGATTATGATAATAATAAATAAAATTAAAGAAAAAAATAAGCTAGTACAGTGCAATACTGCCTATCTGTCAGGAAGTTGGTTATCAAGTGGCCTCACATCAACCTTTGCTGATGTTTGACTAGTAAAGTCACTTTGGCTGAATGGAAGAGGACTCCAGAGAGACCAGTCCTTGGACCCTTTTGCACCACTGCTGCTATGAACATAAAGAGAAGCCTGGTTTAGATCCCTCTGTGATGTTTCCCTAACCCCTGGTGTATTTCTGTAGAATGGGTTTTATTCACCATATTGAAGTGGGAAACTTTTATGGTCTCCACCACTGGACAGTGACAGGTGTCTGGTTCATCTCATACTCCCAAGGACTTGCACATCAATGGCATAAAAGGTGCTCAGCCAATGCTGGTTGAATAAACAAGGAAGGGAATGGATAAACGTGTGATGGGTTCTTCTGATTTCAAAGTCTAATGCTGTACTTCCTATCAAGAAAGGACAGAGGATTCTTCAACCAATTGAGGGTCACTTGGCATCAATACTCTGTCCTATTACTTCTGCCATTATCCGAGGCAGTCCCAGAGTCTCAGTTATCCTTAAAAGAAAAACATATTCCCCAAATGAACTTAAAAACCAAGTTTAATTACAATGAAAATGAAAATATAGTGGAAAACAGAAATATTATCAATTATGATAATATTAGATCATCAGGAAAGTCATGATGCATTTCTGCATGAAAAAATATATCATGACTTTCCCAGTGACCCAATAGTTATCCCACATGGACATGTTTATAATTCACATGAACTATTGGATTGTCAGAAAAGTTAAGATGTATATTTTTCTAAAAAAATTAATAGAAAATAACTGTAGACACCTGAGGTAGTGTGGGAGGATTGTGGGAAATGGCAGAATGTGAGAAATAGGGGTTACACACACACACACACACACACACACACATGGAAATTATTGATGATAAAATGCATGAGTAAGTCACTATGCAGTATATGCTGGATGGGACATCACATTTTGTATGCTGTGATGATGCTCAGGGAATGAATGTAAATTAATTGATTAATTAATTAAAAATGTTTCAGAAGAAAATTACAGGGCACTTGTAACTAGATTCTAGCTTTGTCCATATTTTTAGTTTAAGGTATTTTGTGAATCAATAAAATATGGGAAAAAAAAGTTTAGTATGGAAGGGAGGGAAGGGAAAGGGGAAGGAAAAAACAAGTAAAAGCATGCTTAAAAGACAAAAACATTGAGAAGCTATTTGCTGATAAGTTATAGAGTAATATCTTTGGCTTGACTGATATGCATAGTATTCGTGCTGGAAAAAGAAATGTTGTACACTATAAAGATGTGATTAAATGTAAATTAATTAATTACTTAAAAAAATAATACTGACTTTTCCAATAACCCAACAGAAGAAGTCAATCTTCAGGAATAAATCTCATATAAATGAGGTCACTAATTCTCAACTTGTGATCATTCAGATGGGAGCAGAGTAAATTTTCTCTTCTATTATCTGTAAAAATAACAAGTAGACACAGTTGGAAGAATATTTACCTACTTAAGAAAAGCACAGCTTTCATTTCCATTAGAAGTATTCATATACATGCAAAATGGATAATTATGATTTTAGCAGAAGCCAGCACTATTACTACACAAAGAAATATTATGGATTGACTGAAATTATTCTAGTCAGAATTTTAGCAAAGATCATTCTAGTTCCTTAAAACTATATTCAATTTCAGACTTTAATTAATTAAGATTATATTTCCTCTGAATGAATATAAGTCAGTAACCATATCCTGCTCCCCCCAAAGACACATATCTCAATGTAGACAGGTTCTACTTGTCTATTTATATAGGGGGGTAGAATTAAATAATCCAACGAGAACAATAAGCTTTCAGTTCCTTCTGGTATGAATGTATTATCAGAAGCCTGCAAACTAGTTTTAATCAAGGAGGATCCATTTAAAAATGCATCTGCTAGTCTTAACACTTAATGATTCAATTGTATTGAAGTGTGAAATATATAGAGGAAAAAAAGAAACTTTGTTTTGTAGTTAACTTTAAAGACAGCTTTAAATTAATACTCATGGACTGGCCCTGTGCTCTAGTTAAAGGAGTTAGATTCCATATGACCAGGCATAGAGTTCAAATTCTGACCCCAGTAGTTTGTAAAACACACTGAACACGTATGTGTGCATGCATGCCCCAAATCCTGAAAGGATGAAAGGACAGAGGAGAAAGGATTGTGGCATGTGCCCCCTGAGGGGTGCTTTCTCCCTTTCCATCTCTGTCTCTCTGGCAAGTACGCATGACCTCTGGCAAATTAAAAATACAATTAATATTCACAAAAGATTTAAGTAGTATGCAAAAGACAGAAAGAAAAAAAAAAACAATTATTCCAGGAACTTTAAATAGAAATGTCTTAACACACTACATATATTAATAAAATAATGCAACTCCCATTAAGGAAGGCATTGTTTGTTACATCTTGTGCACTGATTTATCCTATTATGTCTATGTGTCTTAGATACAGGATACATTTATCTGGAGGGTAGATGATTATAGCTGCCTTTAGTGGGAAAGAACAGAAGAGACAGTGTTTGTGAGTTCCCTTAGTTCAACAAACATTTATTTAACACTCAGGTGTGGGTCCTACATGGAACTGATGTTGGAGATAAAACAGATGAATATGGCAGAGCCACTGATTCCCTCTGTGAGCTCATGGGCCCTTGAGCCAGATAGATGTGTAAACAGATAACGATATAGAACTTACTAGTCACTGCAAAGGCCAGTCACACATCTTCTGGCAATAAAAGTAGAATGGTATTAGGAGGAAAGCTGGCTAAGCTTAGGAGTATAAATTTTAGGTTGTATGACTCTTGGATTATCAGAAAAGTCATGACATATTTTTCTATGTTTTCCTCATTTTTATTTTTTGGGAGAGATTTTTGCTATAGGGCACAGATGCTGCCAGAGACAGAGAGAGAGAAAATGAGAAATGATCCCCCAGTGGGGATGGCCATGCTGCAATCCCTTCTCTTTCACTCTCCTCTTGGAACTTTTGGCATGCACACACATGCATCCAGCATGAATCTCAAGCCAGCCTGGTCTGGAACTCAAACTGTGGTCAACCATGTGGAAGCCCAGTGTCTTACCCACCATATCACCTGCTGGCCCCATTTTCTACATTTATCCATGCAAAAATGCATCATGACATTTCTGACGACCCAATAGATATTTGAATGTAACTTCTGTTTTACACCAGTAGATCCCATGACAACCAAGATAGGTAGGAAGTACCTTGGAGAGTTTTCTGTCATTAGGTACATTTCATTAATCAAATGCTTTGAGTTTATCTTGAAACAAAAAGACCTGAACAGGGTGATTTTAATTTTCTAACCATTGATATGATCAAAATAATGCAGGAATGCTATTGTTATCTCTACTTCATGTTTGATTAAGAGACTTGAAAATGTGTTCAGTTAGACTTACAACCATCCATAAATCATAGTAAGGGATTTAAATTACAAATGGAATAAAGGTCTTCCTGAGGATGTTGCTGTGTCTAAAGGGGACTTGTGTGATCTGGCTTGACAATTTAATTCTACCTGTTTATCTGTGTCTTGGGCTTATGTTGGAATTGGAGTTCACAGCAAAGCTCTGCATCAACATCTATTAACTAAACATATCTTTAGGAGCCATAAAAAGGTCCAAGACAGGGGTACTTCATCCCATGTGATAAAAATGAAAGGAGTTATATGAAGCATGGACACTACCATAGCAGCTGGATAAGAAGCTCTTGCTGGAATAATGGGGAAACCTAGGAAAGGCTTGCTCTAGCCCATATGCAGAACTATCAGAAAACAACCTTTCCTATGGCCTGAAGTTGTGCTTGCAGAGGATGTTCGAAGCAGATTTTGTAAGAGAAAGGGGCACTTAGAGGGAGTAATCCATTCAAAAACTATTAGATAATGTTTTTTTGTTTTGTTTTGTTTTGTTTTGTTTTTTAGAGAGATTTTTGCTATAGGGCATGTGCACTAGCTGGAGAGACAGAAAGTGAGAAATCACCTCCCAGGGGGATGGTCATGCCACAATCCCTTCTCCTCCATTCTCCTCTTGGGAATTTGGCCACATACACATATGCAGTCGGTTTGAGTTTTAAACTGCTGGGTCTGGGACTCAAACTGCCATCAACTATGTGGGAGTCCAGCAACATAACCATTACACCATCTGCTGGTCCCAAAATGCTAGCTTTTAGCAAAGAATTTCACATTACTCAGCATTCAAGGATCTTGATTGTTCATATGATTTTTAGTTGTATGGTTTCTTTCTTTTCTTTTTTTTTTTTTTTGGAGAGGTTTTTTTGCTATAGAGTGCATGTGCTCACCAGAAAGATAGAGAGAGACAGAGAAACAGAAAGCGAGAAATCACCCCCGGGGGGATGGCCATGCCACAATCCCTTCTCCTCCATTCTCCTCTGGGGATCCTTGGGCACGCAGGCACATGTGCCCTGCGTGAATTTAAGCCACCGAGTCCAGGACTCGAACTGTGGTTTACTACACGGGAGTCCAGAGACATAGCCATAATACCAACTGCTGGTCCCAAGAGTTGTATGGTATACTCAGGGCATTCTGCCACTTATTACAGTATTACTAATTAGAATGTTGGAATTACAGTATTATAGATACAATACATTAGATTTTTGGAAAAGTCATGACTCATTTTTCCTATGTTTTCTATGTAAAAATGTGTCATGACTTTTCCAACAACCCAATATTACTTACAAAATAAAGTTTCTATTAATATTTTTATTAATTTTTGGTCTAGGGTACATATGCTCACTGGAGAGAGAGAGAGAAAGAGAAAGACAGTGAGAAATTACCCTCCAAGGAAGATGGCCTTTCTCCTCCATTTTCTCTCCTCTCAGGATTTTGGGCATGCATGCACACTGGGTCCAGAACTCAAACCATGAAGTTGGCCATGTGGGATCCAGCTGCCTTAACCACCTTCCCTGGCTGGCTCCAGACTACTTTTAATTATTCCTACTTATATCTTTTTTTTTTTTTGAGAGGTTTTTTTTTTTTCACTATAGGGTGTGTGCACTCGCCAGACAGACAGAGAGACATAGAGACAGAAAGTGAGAAATCACCCCCCAGGGGGGATGGTCACGCCGCAATCCCTTCTCCTCCATTCTCCTCTCGGGATCTTGGGCACGCACGCACATGCACCCGACATGAGTTTTAAGCCACCAGGTCCGGGACGCGAACCGCGGTTGACTACGTGGGAGTCCAGCGACATAGCCATTACGCTAACTGCTGGTTCCCAGTCCTACTTATATCTTAACCAGTTCATGTGCTGGTAACTATAAAACGAGAAAAATGATGGGACCAGCAGACGGCATAATGGTCACATCACTGGACTCCCACGTATTAACTGCAGTTCGAATCCCAGACCCAGTGACTTAAAACTCATGGCAGGCATGTGTGTGTGCATACCCAAAATCCTGACAGGAGAGTAGAAATCAGGGCTTTCTTTATAGAGAGATTTTTGCTTAGGGCACGTGAGCTCACTGGAGAGACAGAAACTGAGAAATCACCTTCTTTGGTAGAAGGTCAAGACACAATCCCTTTTCCTCCATTCTCCACCAGGTCCAGGACTTTTAACTGTGGTCAACTATGTGGGAGTCCAGCCATGTAACTATTATACCATCTGCTAGTCCCATTTAGGACTTTATGTACTTGACTGTTATAATGTATATGTAATCAGGATTGAAATAGGAAAATATGATATAACATTTCTTCAGGTTGAATGATGCCTCTTACTTCACACTACATGTTATGTATTACTTTTCCTGATAACTAAGTGAGGCAGTGGTATGTGTAATAAAGTTTGTACCCTAAGACATGCTTAAGGGGTGAAGTTTTTCTAACTATTGAAACAATAATTAATGTGTTAACATGATAGTCCATCGCTGGCACCTGAAGTTTTTGATTGTTTCAGTCACAGAACAGTATGTAAAACTCTTTGCAAGTTCATATACACCAACTTTGTAAAAAGCAGTTACCTTCCTAACTTTTTAAACTGGTGCATAAAATGCCGACTCACTAGTAGACTACTAGGAGTTCTCCTACTCAACTTTCTCACTCTTCTTAGAAATTCCTCAAATGGAACTTTAGGCTACTGTTGCTGTGCCAAGTGCTTCTCGTCACCCCTCAAAGGACACATGAACGTGAAGAATGTGATAAATAAGTTTGGCTTTCAGAATGGTAGGATGTGGCTGCCTGGGAAGGAAGAGATTATGACTCTCCAGGGGCATATATTACTCTAGAGAGAGATTTGGGGATGGCTCCAGTGAACATCATAGGTTATTTTTTTCTTCACTAACCTGACTTGTGAGCTAAATCTAGCCATGTGTAGTTTCTCCAATCGCGCCATTTCCTGGTGCTCCAGTCTACCTTCATATCTGTTTCTTTTGCTTCCCTTTGCCAAGTGTTTGAACAGCCACTCATCTTCAAAGGCAACTCTGAAAATGTCTCTAGCCTGATCTTTCTTTGTGCCCTTGTACATCCTTTTATCAGGACACTCATCATATATAATTGTATTTTCTGGTCTGTATAAATATCTCTGGTTTCCAGACAGGGGCCGCCCCCATGACCAGGAGCACATCTTCTTCATTTCTGCATCTCAAGTATGTATCATAATACTTGAAGCATGGCAAGTGCCCCACAAAAAAGAGGCTAAACAATGAATGAGCAACTCAATGAGCATTTCCCTCTTTATTATTTTTGACACCACAACAGGAACAATTTCTATTTTGTTGCATCTTTCTTGCATATACTAAGCTTCTAATTTTATGCCTCTGAAATGGGGAAGAGTGGTATAAAATTTTTCTACAGATACACTAGAAGAGGGTCTTTTCAATATTTTACATGCTCCCAGAAACGTCTACTGACTTTTCTGGTAGTTGACTTATGGGGACCTTCAGCCTGTGTTAAATTGCTCTGCTAGAAGGGGTTTGATAAACCCCCTTTGCCTGGCATATCACAAAGGAGACACACATCTGTTTACGAGCCAATCACTTTTTAAAAAGCTACTGAACCAACTGTTGTGGCTGCCTTCTATAAAAATGCAATGAGTGGACAATGTTAATTCTAAAATAGAGAAGATGTTTTTACTCATTGGAAATCTTTTTTTTTTTAATCTTGGATATTTACTATCTTTAAAAAAATAAATTTTATTTTGAAATATTCACAAACTTAAAAAAGAGTTGCAAGTATAATACAATTTTTTTTCCTTCTGGACTGTATGGAAATAAGTTACCAGTCTAATGTCCTATGACTGCTGAATACTTAATATTTAAGTAGGCATTTCCTAGACACAAAGATGGTCTCCCACATAACCACATTGCAACCACCAAATCAGGAAATTAGCACCTATACAACATTATCATCTAATTCTCAGACTCCAGTTGTCCCAATAATATTTTTTGGTTGTTCTGAGAGACTTCAGGATTTTTTTAAAAAATTAATTTATTTTATACATTCAATCACTTTACATCATGACAACTTATAAAGTGAAATTACCCAACATGAATATATTTCACACCAGTCCAACTGAAGATACCACACACATTAACATCAATAGCTAACCACCTGTTTCTGTGTCCCATAAATGTCTTGCCTCTCTATTTTCTCCTTGATTCCTTTCCTCTCACTCTCCCCCTTCTCCCACCCTCTTCCCATACTGTCTCCAGTATCTGTAACTATTTTCCATGCTCCTCTATCCTCTAATCGTTCAGATTCCACCATAGAGTGTGGACAGTCAGTATATATTAATATATATAATTTCACAGCCTGACTTAACTTCACTCAGCAGTAAATCTTCTATATTTGTTCACTTTTTTTAAACCTCTGCAATTACTAGTTTATTAGTATCATCCAGGACTCAGATGTTCAGTATTCCTCCTGAAACTACACAAATGCAAATGGAAAGAATCCAAGTCAAAATTATATAACAAAACAGCACTCCATCACAAAAGTGTGTAAAATTACAAGAATGCTATTTTAACACACTGGCACTTTTAAGAGAACGATAATCTCAAACCACAAAATTGCCAAATTGTTCCCTATTCATCCACTTTCTATGATATGCCAGAGTCTTGTTGTATTTTTATGGCTGAGTAGTATTTCATAGAGTATATGTGCCATACAGTCATCTGTTTGTGGACATTTGGGTTGGTACTATATCTTGGCAATTGTGAATAATGCTGCAATAAACATAGATGTGCAAACACTTTTCTGATTGAGCATTCTCCTATCCTTTGAGTAGACACCCAGGAGTGGAATTGCTGGATCATATGGTAGTTCTATTTGTAGATCTTTGGGAAACTTCCATATAGTTCTACACAAGCAGCTGGTCTTTCCCACCAACAGTGTAGGAGTGCTTCCTTTTCACCACAGCCTTTGTTTTTTTAATCTGACAGGGGTTAGGTGGTATCTCACTGTGGTTTTGATTTGCATCTCCTTTATGATAAGGGATGCTGAGCATTTTTTCATATGCTTTTTGGTTGTTTGTATGTCTTCCTTAGAGAGTTGTTTGTTCAGCTCATTTTCCCATCTTTTAATTGGGTTGATCTTTTTTTTTTTTTTTTTCCAGGCAAGCCACTTGGGTTTCCTGTGTATTCTGGTTATCAGTCTCTTATCTGAGGCATAGTTTGCAAAAATAATCTCCCATTCTGAGGGTTGTTGATTCACACTTATTACTGTGTCTTTTGCTGTGCAGAAATTTCTTAATTTGATGTAATTCCACTTGTTTATTTTTGGGAGTATGGCCTAATCTTTGGAAGGTCTTACTTAAGAAGTCTTTGCCTACTCCAATGTCTCCCAGACTCACTGGAAATCTTAAAAGAATATTTCAAGTAAATTCCTTTTGAAAAAGCCCATTCCAGGGACCAGCAGTTAGTGTAATGGTTATGTCGCTGGACTCCCATGTAGTCGATCACGGTTCGAGTCCCGGACCCGGTGGCTTAAACTCACACCGGGCGCGTGTGCGTGCGTGCCCAAGATCCAAGAGGAGAATGGAGGAGAAGGGATTGTGGCGTGGCCATCCCCCCTGGGGGGTGATTTCTCGCTTTCTATCTCTCTGTCTCTCTCTGTCTGTCTGGCGAGCACACGCGCCCTAATAGCGAAAACCTCTCCAAAAAAAAAAAAAAAAAAAAAGGAAAAAAGCCCATTCCATTCCAAAGGTGAGAGGTAACAGGAAAATAATGTTTTTTAATTGAAGTCATCTCAACTTTCTAATTTGTAATGCTTTGTACAATCATTTTTAGGAAAAGAAAGATTTATAGACTGTTATATCTTCTTTTAAAAATGCAGAGGAAAAATAAAAGGTGTACATACAGATGATGTCAAGGAGAAGCAATCTGTCGGTGGAAGTAGTAGATGAATTGTAATAGTTGTTTTCAGCACCCTAAATGGGGGAAGTAGGTGTAAGAAAAAAAAATGCCCTATCTTCTCTAACTTGCTTTCTTAACCATCCTTAACTCCCTTTTTCTCTTTCTTTACTGTAACTGCCTGATCTTTATATTTTCCATTGGTTTAAATTCTAACACACTTTCTTTATTTTCTCCTTCTATATGAACATAAATGTATTTTACTTTCATGGTTCACTTTCCTGACAATTTATGCACGTTCTGATATCCTAATTCAGATTTTCATTCTATTCACTTTCCACATTGATTCTCAACTGACTGACCCTCTTCATCTGTAATTATTACCATGAAAGTTTTGAATATCATTAAGCTCTTCTCACCGACTGCATTAACTTTAAGGTAATTTGATTAATTTGGAAAGCTGCTAGTAGATGTAGATTTAATATCTCGAAGAATTTGTGCATTATCAGTATTTTGCAGTAACTAGATCTAAAAGATAAATGAAAACCTTGGGGATCAGATTAAAAAAAAACTGATTGCTTCCTTGCAATATTTTAAGTAATTTTGTTAAGCTTTCAAACGTGCATTCTAAATTCCCTCAATATTACAAACAGAGCATTCCTCTGTATTCCCCTGCAGTCTTGGTTTAATGACTTTTCATTTCTGTGGAGTGTGTATTTCTAGGGCTCAGCCAAAGGTTCTTCACTTGGGGAAACACAATGACTTCAGGCAGCAAAAGTTATCAGCTGATAAATTGTAGAACAATGTATCCTGCCAAACTCTCACTTTGTGAAGGCATGTTTTCTTTAGTACTTATCAGGGACAATGTCATGTTGCAGTGTGTGTGTGTGTGTGTGTGTGTGTGTGTGTGGTGGGGGCAGGTGCATGTTTGTGCATTTTCAGGCCTTATTCCACTTTTTACCATTAGCTGCATCCTATTCTCATAAAGAGGCTATGAATTAAAAAATGTGTGTGTGTGTGTGTGTGTGTGGAGTGGGGATACAATGAGGAATGCTTAAGAGCTCTGTGCAGGTCTTACTTAGGGTAAACGTCAACATTTTCCTTTACAGGATTAAAGAACTGGTTAAAAGGTT
Source organism: Tupaia tana (assembly GCA_026018925.1). NCBI lineage: Eukaryota > Metazoa > Chordata > Mammalia > Scandentia > Tupaiidae > Tupaia > Tupaia tana. The sequence continues at coordinate 49,340,045 of JAKSZU010000003.1, forward strand.
TTCTTGGATAGAATTCTTTTAGCCTTAGGCACCCCTCCAGGCAAGGTGTAACCTGTGGGAGAGTCCAGGTACCTGAGAAAGCTGGAACAGGTCTATGGCACAGGGGAGATACAGGGGAGACCGAAGAGGAAAAAGAAGGATGATAGATAGGAAACTGCATAAGAGTGCAGGGAACAGTAAGGGCAGATGAGAGAAGAAAGTGCCAATCACGGCAAATAGCCATGAGGTTCAGGTGCCCTGGAGGAACTGCAGTGTAATAGAATAGCTCCCTTCATGAATGTGCACAAGGCTATAAAACCATACATAAAGACAAAGCCAAAACACTTTACAGTTGCTATATATCTCAGTAAATCTACTCAACATCTCTTAGTTGACTTAGATTAGTTGAGTTCACCAAACTACATCAGACTTCTGTTTATTCTATGGAATACGATAATCAGTGAGTTCTTTCTCTTAGGGACTCCTACCTAGTGATCCTTTTATTTTTATGATTTCTGGATTTTACTGTTTGCTTGAAGTGGCAAGATAAGCGTTTTCCTTAAAGAATTGAATTTTTTTTTCTAACTGCTCAAGATTCAATATAAAGAATTAAGTGAAATTCTCTTCATTTGATTAGTTTTATAATTTGGTTTATAATGACTGAACTCTACTCCTGGAGAATGACTTATCAGTTGGTTTACATGTAGATGATGTTTTAGTTAATTGCTAGAGAAAGGAATAAAATCATGCCAAGACTTCTCTAATAAAAAGGAACTAAGTGGTCTCCATTTCCTATTTAGCTGTTTGATCAAAGGGGAAAATGGATTTTTGCAAACTTTTGATTTGGACAAGCCTTTTGGCAGTACTTTAAAATCTTATCTACCCTGATTTTCTCTGAAATGGCTCCAGAAGTACCAAACCAGCTATTTGATGACATTAAATCTTTTATTAAAAATATATACTAAATGCAAAAAAACCTTACCAAAGTATTAGAAAATTGATTCAAACTATGTAAAAGACAATATGTTATAACCAAATAGGGTTTATTCCAAAAATGTAACAGGGGCTTAACTTAAATCATTGTAATTCATTATATTCACAGATTAAGAAAGAAATAATATAATCTCAATAGATGCAGAAAAAAGATTTGACAAAATTCAAAACTAACTTAAAAATATTAGTAAAATAAAAATTGTATGGAATTTTTAATCCAGTAGAGTATCTAATATTATACCTAATGCTGAAATATTTAATGCTTTCACCCGATGATAGGAACAAAGCAAGAATATCCGCTCTCCCTACTTAATCTCAGCTATGTTCTAGAGAGTCTAGTCAGTGTGGCAAGGCAAGAAAAATAAATAAGAAGCATACAGATAGAAAAAAGAGAAAGAATTGCTTTTATTTGCAAATGACACAACTGTTTAAGTAGAAAATATTAAATAACTTTTTAAAAAGGTTTTTGCCATAGGTCATGGTTCTTGCCACAGAGACTGTGAGAGGGAAAGTGAGAAATCACTCCTCATGGGGAATGGCCAATCCCTTCTCCTTCATTCTCCCCCCAGGATTTTGGCACACACACACAAGCACACACAAGCCACCAGGTACGAGACTCGAATTGCGGCCACTCAGGTGAGAGTCCAGTGCCTCAATCACCATGCCATCTGTTGGCCCCAAAGAGGACTTTAAAGGAGGAATAAACTTGAAAATGATATACAAATTTCTCCACTAAAAACTACAAGATTTTGCTGAGAGAAATTTAAGAACGTGAAATAAATAGATATGACAAGTTCCTTGATTGGTTGACTTGGTATAGGTTAAAGTATCAATTTACCTAAAACTGGTCATGTATTTCACACAACTGTGATAATCTCATCGAGTCTTTCTTTGGTATAAATGAACAATCTAATTAAAACATTTATAAGGAAATGAAAAGTTTCTAGATTATCCAAAGTCATCTGGAAAAAGAACAAAGCTAAACGACTTTGGTACTTGACTTACCATCAAGCTATGTTGATTAAAACTATTGGTATAAGAATAGACATATAAATCAATGGAACAGAATAGAGAGTCCAGATATTGAACCATACTTATGTGGTTGGTTTTTGTTTTTGTTTGTTTGTTTTTTGAGAGATTTTTTGCTATAGGGCACGTGTGCTTGCCAGAAAGACAGAGAGAGACAGAGAGACAGAAAGTGAGAAATCACCCCCCAGGGGGGATGGCCACGCCATAATCCCTTCTCCATTTTACTCTCAGGATCTTGGGCACGCACGCACATGTGCCTGGTATGAGTTTAGGCCACTGGATCTGGGACTCGAACTGTGGTCGACTACATGGGACTTGAACCACGGTCGACTACATGGGTATGTCCAGTGACATAGCCATTATGCCAACTGCTGGTCCCATGTGGTGTTTTTTTAACATACCAAATAATTCCATGGAAAAAGGATGTCTTTTCAACAAATGGTGCTAGAACATGAAAATATCTACATGGAAAAAGTAAACATCATAAAAAAATACTCAGGATAAATCATAGACCTAAATGTGAAAACCATAAAGCTTCTAAAAGAGGACATAGAAAAATATTTCCACAATTTGTGGGTAGGAAAAGTTTCTTAGACAGGGTACAGCAATAATATGGAAAAACAAACAAACTGATAATCTTCATCAAAACTAATTTTCTTCATCAAAATTTACTGTTAAGAAACTTAAGAGATCAGTCACACATGGAAGAAAATATTTGCAAAACATATAACTGAAAATTAACTTGTACTTAGAAAATATAAAAAATCCTCTTAGTGGGGGCCATCAGGTGGTGTGGTACTTAAGGTGCCGGACTCTCACATGGCTGGCTGTGGTTTGAGTCCTGGACCTGGTGGCTTACTTCCTCACTTTCCCTCTCTCTCTTAGCAAACAAATTAATACAAATGGACAAAATATTTAAACAAACATTTCACAAAAGAGGATATGTGAATGGACTATATGTACATAAGAAGATGTTCAAAATCATTAGCTTTTGAGGATCTGAAAACAAACCTAAAAAAAGGCAAAATATCGCTAAATAGTCTCAGAATGACTAAAGTGAATAAAGAATGAATAACATCAAATTTTGACAAAGATGCAGAGCAACTAGAACTTTCATACATTGCTAATGGAAGTGTAAAATGGTTCAATTGCTTTGGAAAACATACTGGTTGTTTCTTATAAAACTAAATGTATACTACCTACCCTATGACTCAGAAATTTCATTCTTAGCTTCTTACCCAAGGAAATGAAACAGATCCACACAAAACAAAACAAAAAAAATCTTGTACAAACATGTCCATAGTGGCTTTATTTATTTATTTGAGAGGTTTTTGCTATAGGGCGCATGCGCTCGCCAGACAGACAGAGAGGGACATAGAGACAAAAAGCGAGAAATCACCCCCCACGGGGGATGGTCACGCCGCAATCCCTTCTCCTCCATTCTCCTCTCGGGATCTTGGGCACGCATGCACATGTGCCCGGCGTGAGTTTTAAGCCACCGGGTCCGGGACGCGAACCGCGGTCGACTACGTGGAAGTCCAGCGACATAACCATTACGCTAACTGCTGGTTCCCAATAGTGGCTTTATTTATAACATTAATAAACTGAAAATAACCTAAATGTCCACTAGCAAAAGAATGGATGAATAAATTAGGTTCATTCATAAATTGGAATACTACTCATTTGTAAAAATAATTATATGATGGGCCAGCTGGTGATGTGGATTTAAGGTGGCTAGATCCCAAATGGCCAACTGTACAGTTTAAGTCTTGAACCCAGCAGCTTGGAAAGCACTTTGGGCATGTGTGTATTCAAAATCCCAAAAGGAGAATAAAGAAGGGATTGTGACAAGGCCACCCTCCCTGGGGAGTGTTTTCTCACTATCTCTCTGTCTGTCTGTCTGTCTCTCTGTTTCTCTGGCTAGTGCACATACCCTAAAACAAACAAACAAATAGAATATAATATATACAACAATATGAATGGATTTCAAAAACATTATGCTGGGCCCGGCTATGTTGGCAGTGGCAAAAGTGGGAGGGTGCTGCTATGTGAGGCTAGGGCTGTAGGGAGGCTTGAATTTAGTTAAAACCCAACCTAAACAGGGCAAGTACTTGGTGTGCATCTGTGGTCCTAGCTAATTGGGAGGTTGAGGCAGGAGGATTGTACATGGCAAGATTCTGTCAAAAGTATCTGTCTCTCCTTGTCTCTATCTATTTCTCTCCCCTTTTCTTCCTCTTACCAAAAAAAAAAAAAAAAATGTGGATCAAAAGAAGCCTTACACATAAAAAAAATATTCAATTTATATGAAGTTTTAGGGCAGGCATATCTAATCTGAAGTGGAAAAAATCAGAACAATCAGAACAGTGATTATCTCTGAGGGGAAGGAGGGGCAGATTGGGAAGAGAATGGGGGAAATTTATGGGGTGATGGACATGGTCTCTATAGGTGTTTGAGTTACAGGACATAGCATTTTTCAAAATTCATTGAATGGTATGTTTAAGATTTGTATGTTACACAATAATAAAATATTGAACTCTAATGATATGCATGCTGAAGCACTTAGAGGTGTGAAGGTCAATGAAACCTGTAACTCCCTTTGAAATATATTTTAAAAGTAAATATGGATGGATGATGGACAGATAAATGGGAAGATATGAGTTAAAGCACAAACTCATCAACAATTCTAGAATCTAGGTGCCAGGTACATGGGTGATCACTCTACAATTCTCTCAACTTTTATTTTGTTTAAAAATTTTCACAATAAAACGTTGGTAAAAGAAAAACATGTATTTCAGTTGTCATTTGTGATAGACTGTACTCCTGGGGCTTCATAAATAGTCATTAGTAATTTACATACATCATCTCTCTGGAGGGAGCATGAATGGTCAGCTGAAAGGAGTTTTTAAAGCAGCCAAACTTTCTCAGAACTGATTTGACTAAAGATGAGTAAGTATTTTAATTTGTATAACCTCCTGAGTGCCTTTGCAGTACACTGCTGCAGGTCTTACCTTTTCAATTTAGGACAGAGAGGTCTTATATTTGCAGCACAGAACCTACCATCAATAGTTAACAATTTGAGCTCTGAGCAGACTCCTCATGGCTACTGGGAACTAGATTTTTCAGGGAACAGGAGAAATGAAGATTTTCTACTCATAATTCAGCCTCCAGCAAGCAGAGCTAGTGTGGCAGGAGAGTTGAGCCCTTCTCTGAGCAGACTCCTCATGGCTACTGGGAACTAGATTTTTCAGGGAACAGGAGAAATGAAGATTTTCTACTCATAATTCAGCCTCCAGCAAGCAGAGCTAGTGTGGCAGGAGAGTTGAGCCCTTCTCTGAGCAGACTCCTCATGGCTACTGGGAACTAGATTTTTCAGGGAACAGGAGAAATGAAGATTTTCTACTCATAATTCAGCCTCCAGCAAGCAGAGCTAGTGTGGTAGGGAGCCCCTCTGGCCTTCTATCTCTGTCTCTGTGTCTCTGAGGTTTCTGTCTCTCTCTGCTCCTGTCTCCTCATTTTTGTTTTTTGGTAATTTTTCCTTTTTACGATTTTTTTAAAGGCAAAGTTTTTCTCTGGCGCTCTGCTCCTCCCATTGTTTTGTTAATAATCCCTTTCTGCTTCTTCCTCCCAGGCAGGAGAGTTGAGCCCTTCTCTGAGCAGACTCCTCATGGCTACTGGGAACTAGATTTTTCAGGGAACAGGAGAAATGAAGATTTTCTACTCATAATTCAGCCTCCAGCAAGCAGAGCTAGTGTGGTAGGGAGCCCCTCTGGCCTTCTATCTCTGTCTCTGTGTCTCTGAGGTTTCTGTCTCTCTCTGCTCCTGTCTCCTCATTTTTGTTTTTTGGTAATTTTTCCTTTTTACGATTTTTTTAAAGGCAAAGTTTTTCTCTGGCGCTCTGCTCCTCCCATTGTTTTGTTAATAATCCCTTTCTGCTTCTTCCTCCCAGGCAGGAGAGTTGAGCCCTTCTCTGAGCAGACTCCTCATGGCTACTGGGAACTAGATTTTTCGCGCGGCGTGCAAGCGCGCCGCGCGGTTTTCTGTTTTGTGATTTTTTTCTTTAAAAAAAAAAAAGATAGAAAAGTAATTACAATTTTTTATTTTTTGTCTTTTTTTCTCTCTTTTTGTTGTTGTTTCTCTCTCTCTTTTTCATTTTCCTTTTTCTTGTATCTCCACCCAATATCTACTGAATCTGCTGCACCAGCGATCAAAACAGAACGGCAAGCAGATTCTAGAACACCTCTGTCTGCTTGTTCCTGAACATTGAGGCTTAACTTCAAGAATTTGAAAGAAACACGCCATTCATCAGATGACAAGAAATCACCGCCGGATCACGAGAAATATGGGAAAACGAGAAAATACCTCTCCTCCACGGGAAAAGAGTAACTCTCCTTCATCCACAAGCAGTTCGGTGAAAGTCATGGAAATGTCTGATAAGGAATTTAGAGCATTCGTAATGTCGAAGCTAACAGAGATGGAAGAAAAGAGAGATAATGAACTGCTAAAGAGAAAGGAGAAAGAAGTTGCCGAGTTCCAGGAGATGAGGAAATTCTTGCAAGATCTAAAAGAGGAATTACACACTTTACAAAAGACTCAAACGGAACTGCTAGAGATGAAGGCTATAATACAAGAAGTCAAAATCTCCCTAGAAAGTATTAAAAGCAGACTAGATCATTCAGAAAATAGAATCTCTAATGTAGAAGAGAAAATGGCTGGCTTAGAAAAATCCACCACGAAGACTGAGAAAATGGCTCAAAAATTTGAGAATGATATGCGAGAAGTACTGGATACCATCAAACGTCCAAATATCCGGATAACTGGCATTCCAGAAGGTGAAGAGACCCATAAGGGCATTGATAATCTATTCCATGAAATCCTGCAAGAAAACTTTCCAAACCTAGAGAGGCATTCAAAGATCCAGTCCCAGGAAATACAAAGGACTCCAAATAGGATCAACCCAAGAAGATCTTCTCCAAGACACATTATAGCCAGGTTGACCAAAACCGCAGACAAAGACAAGATACTAAGATTGGCAAGAGAGAAACATCAAGTTACCTACAAAGGACATCCCATCAGGCTAACAGCAGATCTCTCATCGGAAACAATGCGAGCGAGGAGAGAATGGGAAAATATATTCAAAGTGTTACGAGAGAAGCAATTTCAGCCAAGAATACTGTACCCGGCAAGATTATCTTTCAGGTGGGAAGAAAAGACAAGAACATTCTCAGATAAACAAAACCTGAAAGAATTTACCAACACCAGACCAGATCTCCAAGAAGTTCTCAAGGGTGTGTTGTATCAAGAAAATTAAACACAGACACATGGAAATAAGAGTCCAAAAACTATGAAAGTGGCCAACTTAATCATAGGGACAAGTATGGAGTTGAATATTATATCCTAGAATTTAATCAGGAAAATTGAACCAGAACAGACGATAAAAGTACATGAGACTGATAGGTTCATACACCTACCATTTGAACAGAATCCTAACTTGTTTCCTGGCTTAAAGCAAAGTTCCTTGGCACTTCTTTGAGTTAAGTTAAAACTGGTTTTCTTAGTAGTAATGAGTGAACTCAACACTGAAAGTAGTTAGATTATGTAGGAAATTGTGTGATCAATGCAATATGGGTGGGAAGGGAATGAAGGACAATTGTAGACACCGGAGGTGGTGTGAGAGGAGGGTGGGAAGGGACAGAAGGTCAGAAAGAGGGGTGGAAGTAATTCTAGGAACTAGTAATGGAAAATTTTTTGTAATGTGCATGATTGTATCACTATACAGTGTGTACTGGATGGGAGATTGCATTTTGTATGCTGTGATGAAGCTTAGGGAAGGAATGTAAATTGAGTTACAAAAAGAAAAAAAGTTTCAGAAAAAAAAAATATATATATATATACCTAATGACTGCAGTAGGATATGTAGCCACAGCTAGGTGCTACTTTATAGGATGCGTAAAGTAAGACTTGTGTTCATGGAAATGTGGGTATCACCTGTGTTTGCTATGAGGGTATTTCGATTGATTAGGGTCTTTGGCGATACAATAATTGTGAGGAGAAAACAATATAGCATGCAAACATAGATACCAGAGACTGTGGGAGGAGAGTGGGAGATGGCAGAGGGTAAGAGATAGAGAATCAAGGATGGGGGAAAAAAGCAAAACATACAGAAGACATGAAATGTAAGCTCATTTACTGACAATAACATGTTTGTTGATGTGCTTGATTGAGACAATATATAGTGTACTTTGGATGGAAAATAAATTAAAAATAAAAAAAAATAAAAAAAATAGTTAACAATTTGAGTAAGTACTTCATTACAAACACTGAATTTTGAGTTTGTAAGTCTTGTGGTCAACTAGTAGTCTTAAGTCAACTAGCAAAGAGATTTAACTATCAACCTCTAAAAGCTGTATCATGCCATGAGAACAAGCTCTAACTCAAGGTTAACTTCATGGTCACCTCCAGGGGACAGGAAACTCCATCCTCACTCACTGCTGTGTTAGGTAGCAGTGTAGTTCTCTACATATGGCAGATGCTTGTAAATATTCATTATATTGAATGGCAGGGTAGTAGTATAGGTTGGGCTCAGTTTTCTCTAGAGTTCTAATCCCAGTTTGGGTATCTCCTCTCTGAATGGAGTAATCTGGATATCTATAAAGTACAAAGTAAGTGCTCAGTAATAATTACCATAAAAACAACTAATGTTGATCTACTAGACAATTTACCTGGGCCTTTAGGAAATGGAGAAGAGGACAGACCTCATGGTATTGTGGTTGAGGATGGCACAGAAGAAACAGGATCCCGGATAGCCAACCAGGGTTTGAGTCATGACCCCAATAGCTTGGAAAACATGCTGGATATGCATGTGTGCCTAGGATTCTGATGGGATGGAGACTTAGAGGAAGATAGATTACAATGTGGCAGGGCCACATCAAGTGAGGCTTTCTCTCTCTTATGCATGTGAACATGCCCTGTGGCATAAAAAAGAAAAAAAAATTAAAAAGAGGAGAAAAAAAATGGGAAAGAGATAAGCAGTGTGGTATTCACCAGATGCTAACAACAAGCAATATAATGTGGTCCACTAGATCTTTCATATGCTTCCAAGATGCATTATTTAATGTCCTCAAAAACTTGGCCAGATAATGAGGACACTCTAGGAAAGAGTTGCACAGAGACCTAAAGTCAAACTAGGAGACTTAAAATATTATTCTACTTTAATCTCAGAAGTAGCCAAGGATAATCTTAGAATGACCACTCTTAATACAACTGATATGTATCTCAGTTGACTCTGGCTTTATTGACCGGTCACCCATCTGTCAATTCTCACTCTTCTCAGGGCCATACCAAGAATGAAGAGTAAGAAGGATAAGATGTAAAATGATCCCTATTGGTTAAAGGTGGAGAGTACTGCCAATTGTTTATTCTCTGCAGTATTTCTTTATCTGAGATACCATTCTCCTGACATTCTGCATATACCACAGTAAAAGATAAACTGATAGAATTTCCTCCTAGAATTTCTTCTTGTTCTTCCATAGAGAAACAGACCCAAATGTATTTTTTCTCACTTCCCCATGGTTGAGGGAAAAAGAGAGACTGAATTATTATGGAAATGCTTTAAGCATTTATTAAAGATGTCAGAATGCATTAGGAGCCTTAGGGCAGAATGGGCACAAAGATGGTTTTCTAGAAAAATACAAGGTGATAATGAGAGTGACCACTCACAGAAACCACAGTTCAATATGCCTTACATTATGGAGAATCAACTTCACCTCCTGCTTAGCCACTGGCATTTACAAAAGGCAGAGTTTATAAAATCAGAGCACTTCTGGTAAAATGGTTAATACTGAGGGATGTTAGAGAAAACCATCCACATAAAAACCTTTATACTGACCCACCTATGGTGGTGCAAGTGGTTAGGGGACCACTGTGTGTTGCTAAAGCTACATGGAGGGCCTGCATTCAGTTCTTGGACCAACCTGAACAGTTTGGGTGTGGCAGTCTGTGCCTTTTGGAACCTCAGCTGTCAGATAGGGTGGGCAGGGTGATTGTGGTTTGGTGAGGCCCTATCAAAAATATCTATTTTCCTTCATTCTTCATTAAAAAACTTAAACAGGGCCAAACCAGTAGTGTGGTGGTTAAGGGGGCTGGATTTCACATAGCCAACTAAGTGGTTTGAGTCTCAGATCTGGTAGCTTGAAAACTTTGCCAGGCACTGTGTGTGCATGCTCTGAATCCCAAGAGGACAATAAAGGAGAAAGGACTATAGTGTGGTTATCCTCTCGGGGGGGCTGGGGGGACATCCCCCCCCCCCCTGGGTGGGCATATATGCCCTACAGTAAGTTAAAAACAAAAATAAACCCCCACACACAAAAAAAAACATTATATAAAGTAAGAATTAATTCTATTTGGGGAATACACATGAATGTATCTGCACCACACACACACATACTATATATAAAAACAGACATATATTAATATATATGCACATAAATATTTATATATAAACAACATATATATACACACACACACACACACACACACATATATATTCATACTTACATTTATATACAGCTGGCATTAAAACCACTTAGCCCTACTTCCCAAGTATGGAACATTGTCTGTTTAAAAACATACAACACAATGAACTAGAACTTAAAAACTATCCCGACTTAAGATCTTGAACAAGTTTTAAAAGTTATATTGAATGCTCAGATAGCAAATTTCAGATGTACATTGAACTGAAATCCATTTAGCTGCTGCCTTGAGAGGAGGCATGAGCTGCTTAGCCTGTGTGCTACCACCTCCCAGCTCCCAACCTCCAAACCAGCCACAGAATTATTCCCATTCTCTCCAGGCAGGGCCTAGGGTATGCTTCAAAAGACCTACCTAGACCTCATAATTGTAGTTTCTATAAGAATACTTTCACAGAATTACAGTTTACTCTCATGATCATTAGTATCCCTTCTACAGGCACTTAGATGATTGGTACCTGGGCTCTGCCAGGTAGTTATCACTCTATTTTCTGAAAATATGCTAAAATCTCTCATCAATTGAGGTAGTCCCTTCAGTTTATTGTTGTTGGTGGTGTTGAGGGGGTAGATAGGGTAGATGGTATTTGTATTATTTTATTCCTTCATTGTCATTTTACTGAGGCTTCAGGAGGAACTGCCATGTCTAATGGTATCTTATCTAAGTTTTTATAAAACTAGAGTTAAGTTTGATTTCCATGCCCCAGCTAGCTCAAGCCTCAAATTGCTCATTTTTGATGATTTTTTCACTAGTAATCAAGGAATGCGAAACAAAACCCTTAATTTAAATTTTCCATAGTTTACTATCCATCCAACAGGAGCATAATGACACAGGGAAAGTACTAGTTTATAAGGTAGGAAGAACTATACAATTTAATTTGCAGACACTGAACAGAAAGAAAATCCTTAGGAAAGGTTAAAATATTTGAGAGCATTGATGGAAAATAAATTACATGCAATCTTACAATGAAATGCAGTGGCTAAAAGGTTAAGACTTTGATTAGAGGATATAGAAAAATGGAAAATGGTTATAGATACTGGATACTGTGTGGCGGGAGGGTGGGCAAAGGAGGAGAGTGTGAAGAAAGGCATTAAGGAGAAAAATAGAGAGGCAAGACATCTATGGGACACAAAAATGAGTTATTATCTGCTGATGATAATATCCCCAATGTATTATCTGTTGTTGATAGTATCCCCAACTGGATTGGTGTGAAATGTATTCATGTTAGAAAATTCACTTTACAAGCTAAATGATGTATAGTAATTGAATGCATAAAAATTAAAATTAAATAAAATATATTAAAAGAAAGATTAAGACTCTGTAAACACAAAGGCTAAAGTATATAGTAGGAGAAAATGATTATTTTCCTCACATTTATCAAGATAACTCTAAGTAAGAGATGGAGCTTTCAATGTCAAAAGGAGGAAGAAAAAAAACTTGGCATGACTTCAAACAATGGCAGCAGCAAGGACTAACACAAGGTGACTGAAAAATGAGACACGATTAAGGGAGTGTAGGGTGTCTAGGCTGGCCTGGGAAACCCAGAGGAAAAAGGCAGGGAGAGAATGGTATCTGGAATGGGAGAGTGAATTACACAGTCTCTTCCTATTTATACCACAGGGAAACTGAGGCACAGTGGGAGATCATAGGACTGGTCTGAGCTTTAATTGGCGGTATGCAGACAATAAATAATCATCGGGTTCTATGGGTATTCTATTAGCTGAGATAAGCAGAAAAAATTGAGTTTATATAATAAGTTCTCTTGCTAACATTAGAGAGGATGTTAGAAAACTGAATCTATTTTCACCGCTCTTTCTAGACTGGAGACAATGCTATTAATAATTATTGATGGGTACTATCAGCCAAGTGCTATGAATCTTGGTTCTGCTTCATTTTAATCACCAAGCATAACTGAATATCCCAAAACAGAAATCTGATGGTGGCACCATTCCCTCCTCGCCTTGCTGTTCAGTCCGCTACAGGTACCCCAAAGTCCAGGCTATCAAAGCTGTCATCACACAGCTGTCATCGCACAGAGTGGCGATGACCAGGCACAGCTCTGTCTCTTACTTTGTGTCTAGCTCACTGTTTGTGTCCCCTGCATTCAGCACACAGCCTGGTACTTGCAAGGAGCTCATTAATGTTTGTTGAATGATAGAACCAACAGCTTAAATTTTTTAAAAATTTACATTTAATCACTGTATATCTTTATAGTATACATTTTTTTTTGCAGTATGAGTACAATGCATATTTGTCAAATCAAAGATATTACCATATATATTATCAACAGCACTTTTCATTATTTGTCTATTAAATGTTTTTTTTTCCTAATCCCCTCCCTACTTACCCCCTATAACCCATCCTCTATCACCCATCTGCTCCTATATGTCTCTAGTATCTTCAGTTATCCTTCCTGTTATTATACTTTCCAGTCTTTTAGTTTCTGCTATAGAGAGCAGACATTCAGTATATATGAAGTGGGGACATACAATGCCTATCTTTCATAGTCTGACTTGCTTAACTTGGCATTAAATCTTCCATATTTGTCTCCTTTGTATTAATGTCAGAGTCTTATTGTTATTTATGATTGAATAGTATTCCATAGTGTACATATGCCACATTTTTAAATCTACTCATCTATTCTTAGACATGTGGGTTGATTCTATGTCCTAGCAATTGTGAATAATGCTGCACTAAATATGAATGTGCAAGTGTTTTTCTGATGGAGTGTTTTCCTACCCTTTGGGTAGACACCTAGGAGTGGAATTACTGGGTTGTATGGAACCAATAGCTTTTTAAAAGAAGATGTTTCAAAGAGGAGCTTCACTAATTAACTAAAGGAAATATAGTCTACATGTGTGGAGTTTCCAGGTCATATGTTCCAAAGGAAAAACTCCTTCCCAAGGACTTTGACTGAACTCCCATTCTTCCCTCTCATTTGCAGAAGGTGTTAAAGTGAGCAGTCCTGGACTGAGCCAGGATGGCTGACAGAACATTTTAACTCTGACTTGAAGAAAACTTCTCTACAGTGATGGTCATCCTTGACCTGGGTTGAAGTGTAAACTAGATCAGCAGAATTTGTGATTCTAGATTTTCCAAATATTCTCAGAAGGGAGAACAGTCCAAGCCAAACAATCTCACTTGTTCCTTTTGTGATGGAATCTGGTCCATTAGATAAATTTTTTTTCCCTCTGCCTTGGACATAATAGACATTCTAAGTTCGGGAACAGGAGTTGGAATAATGGGTACATTGCTGGACTCCCATGTAGTCGACCATGGCTGGAGTCCTGGACCGGTGGCTTAAACTCATGCTGGGCACATGTGCATGCATACCCAAGATCCTGAGAGGAAAATGGAGGAGAAGGGATTGCGGCATGGCCATCCCCATCAGAGGGTGATTTCTCACTTTCTATCTCTCTGTCTCTGTCTTTCTGGCAAGTGCATACATCCTATAGCAAAAACCTCTCTCTCTCTCAAAAAAAATAGACATTCTAAGTTGAAGAGGAGACCAGCTCATATGAGACAAAGATCCTGTGTAGCTGCTCTAAATCAGTAGCCAACTGAAGACCGATGTCTGGATTTTAACTGTTAGAGTTCAAATACTGTCTTTGACATCAAATACTCTTCTCTGATATCTGTTAAAATACATTTGATATTAGAACAAAAAAGGTTTAAGCTCTTATTTTCCCACCACTGGGAATTAAAAATCATGGGATAAATTCAGGAATGGAAGACTCAGAAGCAGAGAAAAGACAGGGGAGGGATCAAACTAAAGGGAGAACAAGACACTAGAACATTAAACTCAGCTGTTGGGGGAACCAGCAGTTAGCGTAATGGCTATGTCGCTGGACTCCCACGTAGTCGACCGCGGTTCGCGTCTCGGACCCGGTGGCTTACAACTCACGCCGGGCGCGTGTGCGTGCGTGCCCAAGATCCCGAGAGGAGAATGGAGGAGAAGGGATTGCGGCGTGACCATCCCCCCTGGGGGGGTGATTTCTCGCTTTCTGTTTCTATGTCTCTCTCTGTCTGTCTGGCGAGCGCACGCGCCCTATAGCGAAAAACCTCTCAAAAAAAAAAAAAAAAAAAAAAAAAAAAAAAAAACCTCAGCTGTTGGCTCTTCATTAACACACACATACCTGACCACTGAGGGAAGGTCTACAAAAACTCACCATAAAAACAGGTCTAATTGCCCACTGCTAGCTTGAACCAAATTATCCTTGCCTAGGACAATATTCCTTTCAGGAAAGAGGTCAGGGATCATCTCTTTCCCTGTTCACCCCAGCACCCTGCCCGACCCTATTATACTCACTACCACCACTTCCTGTGATGAGTTTGAATCCAGCACAAGCACTCTGCCTCTTTATTTGCTGATCTGGGCCCAGTATCAATAGTCTGCTTCAGAAGTGCACAGGAATTCCCAGAGGACTATCTCCCATAAATACTTTCATTTGTGTGAGTCAGCAACTTCCCTCATCCGTCACTTAGATTCTCAGACTCACCTAACAAGGATCCACTGAGCACAATCCCATGCAACTCCCTATTTCTGGCTCCCCAACTCTGCCCCAATTTACCTATATCCAACCTATCTTCATATACATATTCAAATTTTAGATGTCAAGTCTAATACTCTGTGTCCCTGACCACGCCACCAGTAAACTCTAGACCCAAATTTTATCTGCCATCTTCAAGTGTCTTATATCTTCAATCGCAGCAGCTCTCCTAACTTTTCTCTTTTTGTCTGTTTCTCTCTAGTTATGATTCATCTTTTGTGTTATGTGTTTGTGTGCCTTTTTAGCCAAACTTTCAAATGCATTCTTACCTCTCTCTTTCACTCATCTATACAGATTCTGGCTTTTATCTACTCCCCTTTCAATACTACTAAAAATCCTTTAGCATTGGCTTGCAAAACATGGTGGACAGTGGGACCGGCAGATAGCGTAATGGTTACATCACTGGACTCCCATGTCGTTGACTGCGGTTAAACCTACATAAAACAAAATCCCAGACCCGGCAGCTTAAACTCACGCTGGGCATGTGTGCATGCATGCCCGAAATTCTGAGAGGAGAATGGAGAAGGGATTGTGGCATGGCCATCCCCACTTGGGGGTGATTTCTCACTTTCTGTCTGTCTGTCTCTCTGGTGAGTGCACACACCCTATAGCAAATCTCTCTCTTCCTCTCTCAAAAAAAAAAAACAAAAAAAAAAAGCCATAGTGTGTCAGGACCACGCACACAACACAAGCTGGTAAAGAGGCTGCCTCCCATGCCTAAGGCAAAGCCTGGGCTGGGAAGAAACTGCGAGCAAGGTCGGCAGTTTACGAGCCCTACCTCTCCAGTGTGTTGCTGTACTGACCTGCACTCAATTTCTCTGCCATGGGCCTTATTGCCGTACCCCGGTACCCCATAAAGGCACCCCCAGCCTTACTATAACTTTTACAATAATCCTGAAGAAATGCAGATCCACTAAGGCAGCGGCTGTGAACGGGAATTTCTCCCATTAGATTCACCGCACCCTCCTGGAAAATGTCAATAAAGAATGCTGCAGTCTTGAGCTTGCTCTGGCTGTAGCCGGCTGAGAATATGCTAAGGGCATGAGGTCTCAGTCTCATTCCTGATCACCCGTGTCGCCTTCCTGTGTACAAGTTTCGACCCACCCCGGCTGGAGCAGGGCTTCCGGCAATAGTGGACACCTTTCATTCTTAAAGTATTGAGCCTCCTATTGCATTAAAGTATTGAGCCTCCTATTGCATTTTAAACTGAAGTGATGTTTTCCATTTTTCTTCCTGAAACTCTTTTCCCCTCAATTTCATGACACTATGGTCTCCTGGCCCTCCTCATTTCTCTGAAACTATTCTTATTCCATCCCCCCAGCACCCCAAGCCCCACACCCAGGTCTTCTTCCTCTGCTTGCTCTACAAATATGAATTTCTCTCCAGGATTCCATTCTCATCTTATTCTTATCACTCTATAAAATTTCCATGGGTGATCTCATCTACTCAAATTTAACTACTACTTAACTTTCTTATACTTCTAATTGTGTGGTGTACATTTATATGTGGATGTCCCATGGTCTCCTTAAACCTACATAAAACAAAATCAAATGCATTAACCTTCTTCTACAATAGTTTTTCCTCTGTTAATGTTTGCTTCAGTTGGAAGTTGATCACCTTCCACATACTCTGCATGGATTAGCCTAGTTCTAATTTAACTCCTGTCTCTTTCTCATATACTCTAAGGCCAATTAATCACAAAGTCTTGCTGATTTTGATTCTTAGGTAGCTCTCAAATTTGTCTTCTCCCTAATCTAGTTCAGTCCTTAATAATCTTTTAAACTTATTTTTAGATTACAGCCATAGCTGCTTCACTTATCTCCTTACTTCCAGCTTTGCATGTCTTAATCCATTCTCCATTCGTTAGTCCAAATGATCTTTCTAGACCCTAAGTCTGATGTTATTTCCATGCTTAAAACTCTTTAGTGACTGGCTAGCCACTAGTTTCCTCATAACACTTTATGCTCCCAAGTACTGAACTATTTGAAATTCTCCACATACCCTGTGCCGATTCTTGCATTCAGGCCTCTATTAATGGTGTTCCTTCTGCTTGGGTATCTTTCTCCCTAATCATTACTTCTTGCCTACTTATTCTTTAAGATAAAAGTTAGAAGAAAGAAGAAGAACATTTAAGGGACACAAAAATGGAAAACTATCTGTTGATGTGTAGGGTAATATCTTTGACTGTATCAATACACAGTCTATACATGATAGGAAAATTCATCTGGTATACTATAATGATACACAATGATCGAATGTGAAATAAATAAATAATTAAAAAGAAAATAAAAGACAAAGATTAGAAGTGACTTCATCCAGGACACTTTCCCTGACATTCCCCCACTCTCACTTGCTTTTTTGCATACCCCTAGACCCACATTTTGTGCCTCTCCATGAGCACAGTGTCTTTTATTATCTATTCAATAGGTATAGCTCTCCAATCTATTTAATATCTCCCTCTCTTGAGGGCTGAGTCTTTGTATCCTCAGAATCACAGTGCCTGATCCATGTTTGATGTTCAGTAGATGTGTATTGAGTAAATAAATCAATGAAATGCTGGATCCTTTTCATGAAATATAGGAAGGTTGAGGCTATATGAATTCTGTAAATTTTGAAATATCTCATGAGGGTGAGTTATCAGAAGATAGCTGATTTTTTTTTTTACACTGAAATTGTCTAAATTTGTTTAATGGTACACTGATGCAAGACTGAAATTTATTTTTCTCAAACAGGATTTTTGTGTAATTAATAGAAACCAATAAAAGTTTTCATGATAACATGTTGCATGTAGGGACCAGCAGTTAGCATAATGGCTATGTCGCTGGACTCCCATGTAGTCGACCGCGGTTCACGTCCTGGACCCAGTGGCTTAAAACTCACACCAGGCGTGTGTGTGTGTGTGTGCCCAAGATCCCGGGAGGAGAACGGATTGCGGCGTGGCCATCCTCCCTGGGGGGTGATTTCTTGCTTTCTGTCTCTCTGTCTGTCTGGCAAGTGCACGTGCATTATAGCGAAAACCTCTCCAAAAAAAAAGAACATGGAGTTAGAGTCTTGGGCCCAAGGAAAGTGAGAAGAGAACCCCTGGGGGTAGAATCATTATGAATAAGGAAAGACCCAATAAAAGACTA
This sequence comes from Tupaia tana, assembly GCA_026018925.1. Taxonomy (NCBI): domain Eukaryota; kingdom Metazoa; phylum Chordata; class Mammalia; order Scandentia; family Tupaiidae; genus Tupaia; species Tupaia tana. The sequence goes on from JAKSZU010000003.1 coordinate 49,358,247, forward strand.
TCAGGGAGATTAATCCAGACATAAAGATTCTCGGGAAGCGATGGCAGACAAGATCGATGGCCTTTGGGATTTTTGCACTAATCACTTTCATTTTCAAACTGTGGCCAGGATATGGTTATACCCACAGATTGCTTTTGTCTCAAGAGCCCTGGAGGTCAAGGAATAAGATTATCAACTGAAGGCCCCTGAGGGATGCATAATCCATGAAATGTTTTAAATATAGCAAACAAGATATCTCTCTCTAGTAGAACTGGAGGCCATTAGGTCATCCTAAGAGGGAGAATCTATGTTTGCTGTGGTTTTGGGGTGAGCAAATCTGTCTTATTTACACAAGAAGGATAAGAACTAATGGCAAAACTAAGCAGCGTCTGTGAGGAGAACTGAAACTACTTGAGTCTGCCTGTAATTACTATCAGTTCCCTGCCTCATAACCACTCAAAACACTCAAAATGAACTAACAGTCTAAATATAAACAGTTGTGTTTGCAATTTTAGTTACAAGAAAAATTCCTTAACCACCCTTTCCAAAAAGATTGCTTCCCCTAAGTCCCTTCAATGTGGACGTTCTAGAGACACTGCTTTCTAGACTATCAGCTGGGATGGGAGGCAGCCACTTTCCCTCTTTAAATTTACAAGGTGAAGTAAAGAAGCCCACCATAGAAATTTTCTGAGAAGTTTACTTGTTTCTGTTTTAAAGTTCTTGAGGCTCTGTCTGATGTTTTCTCACCCACTTCTCACATGTTAAAAATAGGCCTATTTTTCAATAATATAAAAATTACACATAACACTTTTAGTGAATTTTACACCCAAATCATCTAGCTAGTCATACTCTATTTCTATTATTATATTCTTGAAATAAAGTAATTCCTAAATTTCTTTTTGAGGTTAATTCATTTTAAAGTAACTACAGGCATATCACGGACTTCACGTAAATCCTTTAAAACTTCTCATACCAAGGGAAAAGGGGAAATGGTACAGTGGAAAGAGCAATAGTTTCAAAGTCAGGGTCTTGATATCTATTTCTGATTTGGTGGTTAATTGGGCCTGGCACAATATTCTCTGGGCTTTAGTTTCCTAATTTGCTAACCTGAGGAGACTGGATTCCCCCTAAAGCTCCTTCCAGCTCTCAAATTTAAAAAATTCAGTAATTTACAAGATATTCTTAAACCTCTTTTTAAGCATTCTGCTGTATTTGTTTGATTTCCATTTTCTTAGAAACAAATGTATGAGCCTTGTTCCAGTGAAGGGCCTTGCCATACTGCAGGCCTCCTGTGACTGAAAGGCTTTATGGCTGGGACCCATGGCTCATACCCTCCTCCACTCTCCTTTGGATTCTCAGGTTTGCTGCCAGGACTTTGAGCTGATTTTGCTCCCCTCCCTGTCCCATCTGGACACCTGTTCCAGCGAAGGGCCTTGTTGAATGGCACCCCTCCTGCTGCTAGAGGGCTATACAACTGGGACCAGCGGCTCATCCCCTCCCACACTCACTTTTAGACTACTAGGACTTCATTGTTTTCTATACTGTGAGGTACAATCTCTTCTTTGTTCCTGAATTGAAGTTCAGCAGCTCAGTTTCAGGTATACCTGTTTTCTAGAAACAGGGAGGACTTTGGGTCATCCAGGGCCAGTGACAACAGTGCAAGGTGCTGGTGAGCAACAGGGAGACAGGGCAGAAGAAAGATCACCAATTGCCTACTCCTGCATGCCTTTAAACACTGGGAGATACCTTGAAGAATTTAGGAAGGAACATATAGGTTACCAAATGACTAGAGACCATTGCAGAGGCACAAGCAATATGAGCAACCAACAAAATGTCTTTTCTCCACGGGAAAAATATCAATTCCTTATCACCCACAGACAACACAACACAATGGGACTCATGGAAATGTCAGATAAACAATTCAGAATATTTATAGTGACCAAACTAAATGAGATGCAAGAGAAAAGCGACAACAAGCTCCAGGAGATGAGGAAGTCCTTTCACAATTTGAAAGAAGAAATATCAACACAATTGTTAGAGATGAAGAATGTAATACAGGAAATTAAAGCTTCCCTTGAAAGTATTAAAAGTAGAGATCTCTGACTGTGTTGGCTCTCTGGGTGCAGCTTCATGGCTGTGAAGCCCCTCCCCCCAGCCAAGGTCCCCTCTTCTGGACCCCAGTGCTAGCCAGGTAGGCAAGTTTCTCTGTCCCTCTTGTTCTTCTCTGTCCCTTCTAACCTTTTTTCTCTTTTATTCTCTTTTTTAAAAACAGCTTTCTGCCCCATTTGTACCCTTCTCTTGTGAATTTGTCTACTCGTCCCTCAACCAGGACAGAAAGCATCCAGGCAACTCTACCTCTGACAATGTTGGCCCTTCATGTCATGTGGTTTTTTATTTTTAACCCAATTTCATTACCTATCACATGATTTCTGTTTTTTTTCTCCTCTTTTTGTTCTAGTTCTTTCCTTCCTTTTATTTGCTTTTTGTTTCTATTTCTATTTCCCACTTTCTTTTTCTTTTTCCTAACTTTCCTGTTTTATCACTCAGCCCTAACCCACTGCTTAGGGAAAACTAGTTGCATAGTAGCTAAACAGCTGCACATTGTGAGTTTTAGAGAATTCTTTGCACCTCACTGTAGTTGTTGAAAAAAGAGTAAAATTCCCCTTCATATATCTGATTGCAAAACTTATCCTGTGATTCCCACACTGGAGGACACAGTAGAAGGGAGAAAATAGCACCAAACTATTTTAAAGTAATGGAAACCCATGAGCTCACCATCACAGAATTCTTCTCCAATAAATTAGCCAAAAAGTGAATACATATCAAATGACTAAAAATTGGAGAACAGCCTCAAGGATGAGAGAATCAAGTAATACATCTCCCAGCAAGGGAATATTGCAACTCGTCTCCAAGTAGAGAAAATTTAGAGGATATTACCGAAATGTCAGAAAAATAATTTAGAATATTTATGGTAACAAAACTCTATGAGATCCAAGAGAAAAAAGATGTTGAGCTCCAAGAGATGAGGAAGTCCACTTTCTCTGCTCCTATTTAATATATTACTGGAAGTTCTAGACATTACAATCAGACAAGAGAAGGAAATAAAAGGCATTCCAATAGGGAAAGAAGAGATAAAATGATCTCTGTTTGCAGATGACATGATTGTATATGTAGAAGATCTAATAGTATCCATAAAAAAAACTCCTCGAAGTAATAAATGCATACAGTAAAGTGGCAGGATAAAAAAATTAACTTACAAAAATCTATAGCATTTTTAGTACAAACAAGCAGACAGAGACAGAACTGAAGAAAGTAATCCCATTTACCATCACCACAAGAAGTATAAGATACCTAGGAATAAAACTAACCAAGGAAGTCAAAGACCTCTATGAGGAAAACTATGAAAACCTTAAAAAGAAAATAAAAAAGGACACAAAAAGTGGAAGGACATCCCATGTTCCTGGATTGGCAAAATTAATATAATTGAAATGGCAATCCTACCTAAATTAATCTATATATTTAATGCAATCCCTATAAAATTACAAGAGATACTCTTCACAGATCTAGAAAAGACAATCATAGTATCTCTCTGTAATTCTAGAAGACCCTGTATTGTCAAAGCAATCTTGCACAAGAAGAATGGAGTGGGTGGTATCTCATTCCCTGACCCCAAAATCTATTATAAAGCTGTGATAATCAAAATAGTATAGTATTGGAACAAAAACAGTCATGAGTACTAATGCAATAGAATAGAGGTCCCAGAAATAAACCCTATAACATACAGTCAACTAATTTTGGACAAATGATACCAGTCAATACAGTGGGAAAAGGAAAACCTCTTTAGCAAATGGTGCTGGAAAAACTGGGTATCCACCTGCAGAAAAATTAATCTGAACCCCTATCTGTCACCATTAACAAAAATCAATCAAAGTGGATCAAAGATCTAAACCTAAGACCACAAACTATAAACCTGTTTCTGGAAAACACAGGAAACTCTGGAAGACATTGGGGTAGGCAAAGACTTCTTAAGCAAGATCCCCAAAGCACAGGCAATAATCTCCAAAATAGACAGGTGAGATTACATCAGATTAAGAAATTTCTGTACAGCAAAGGACACCATAATTAGTGAGATTGACAACCCTCAGAATGGGAGAGAATTTTTGCTAACTGTACCTCAGATAAGGGACTAATAATCAGAATACACAGGGAACTCAAGTGGCTCACCTGGAAGAAAATAATTAACCCATTAAAAGATGGGAAAATGAGCTAAATAAACAACTCTTTAAGGAAGACATACAAACATCCAAAAAATATATGAAAAAAATGCTCAATATCCCTCATCATAAGGGAGATGCAGATCAAAACTACAATGAGATACCACCTAACCATAGTCAGAATGGCAAAGATTAAAAAAAAAAAAGTACTGGAGGGGATGTGGCAAAAGGGGAATACTTCTACATTGTTGGTGGGAATATAAATTGGTCTAACCACTGCGGAGAACAATATGGAGGTTCCTCAAAGACCTTCAGATAGAACTACCATATGATCTAGCAATTCTACTCTGGGTATTTATCCAAAGGACAGGAGAACACTCATTTGGAAAAGTGCTTGCACAACTATATTTATTGCAGCATTATTCATGATTGGTAAGATATAGAACCAATCCAAATGTCCACAAACAGATGAATGGGTTGAAAAAGTGTGGCACATATACCCTATGGAATACTATTCAGCCATAAAAAATAAGTCCTTGCAATTTGATAGAAAGTGGATGAATATGGAAGATTTGTTGGTGAGTGAAGCAAGTCAGGCTATGAAAGAGAGACATGAAAGAAAGACATTGTATGTCTCCACTTAACATACCAACTGTCTGCACTCTATGGCAGAGACTGAAAGTCTGGAAGACATAAAAGCATTAAAAACTGTTATGGACACTAAAGACAAAGTGGAAGGACAGCATGGGAGGAGAAGAGCATAGGAAAAGAGATTTGGGGAAAAAATAAGAAGACATTTGTGGGACACAGACATGGTTTATTATCAGTTGATGAGGGTGTGTATAGTATTCTCTACTGGGCTGGACTGAGGTGTATATTGTGCTGGGTAAAGTCTCTTTAAGATCTAATGATGTATAGCAATTGAATGAATGAATAAACAAACAAACAAACAAGTAAATAAATAAGAGGTGGATGGTCCATATCTATCAAGTGATCCTATTTTAACATCCCTACCTTTAAGTTTACTTCTTTGTAGGAGCTGAGTTCAGTTTGAGTGGTCACTTGCTCAGGTCTCACGTGAGATGAACTTCTTTCTTTTCCTCATAAAAACAAGGGGGGAATGCTTGTAGCTCATCAGAAAAATTCTAGGATGTTTCCCAGAGGGTGATTTGTACATAGATTCACATAAAATTCAGACTATTAAAATCTTGTTTGGACTGAATGGCATCTAATATTGGAATTCATAAAGAGCATAGATGGAGCCAGACCGTGGAGTGGTTAAGGTGGCTGAATCACACAGGGTCAAGCTGGCAACTTGAGCCTTCTACCAGCAGCTTACAAAACACACTGGGTAGGGCCAAAGGTGGTGTGTTGGTGAGGTGTTGAACTCCCACATGACTGACTGTTGTTCTAATCCTAGACCTGGTGGCTTGCTTTCTAATTTTCCCTTTTCCTATCTATAGCTGATGAAATTTTAAAAATAATAATAAATAAAATAATAATAAAAAGAACACCCAGCACATATGTGTACATGTTCAGAATTCCAAATGGAGGGAGAGACAGAGAAATGATTGCATTATGACGATTCCCAAGGGGGAGTGATTTCTCACATGTGGAAGGAAGTCCAGTGCCCTTACCACCATACCACCTCCTGGCCCCTTGTAGGAAAATTTTTACAAAGGCAGTATATGTATGGATTCTTGATAGTGGTAGTGATAGTACAAAGATATGCATTTTCCCAAGTTTATCCAAATATGTACATTAAATATGTACAATTTTTTGGATACTATTTATACCTCAATAAAGCTTTTTAAAAGGGAACAAATATGTTTTTTTATCTTTATTTTGGACTTCTTTCATTAAGAGTGTGATTATCATCTGACAATACAATTAACAATTTGTGACAAAATATAAATTTAAAACTTTTAAATTTGAAAGAGGTATATTTGTTTTCCTAGCGGGCATGTGTGTTTGCCAAAAAGAGACAGAGAGACAGTGAGAAGGAAACAGAGGACACCCTCCACAGGGAATGGTCAGGTTGTAGTCTCTTCTCCATGTCTCTCCCCTTTTTGGATTTTGGCCATGTATGCATACACTTATATTTGGCATGTTTCTTAGGTCTCCAGGTCTGGGACTCAAGCCATGGAAAATCTAGCCGCTTTACTCATCAGGCCACGGATACAGCCCACAAAAGACTTTTTTTTTTTTAAAAAAAAAAAGAATTATTTATTTAATTTTATCTATTATCATTATTTTTAATTTGCTATACAGCACATGTGCTCATGAAAGAAAAAAAGAGAAAGTGGGTAAGCAAACTGCCAGGCCCAGGATTGGAATCATGATCTGTCATGTGAGTGTTTAGCAACTTAACCAACACACCATTTGTTGGTCTCACTCAAGAGATTTTTAACAAACCATGTTAGCCTCTTAACTTTTGAATTGACATTCTTTTGCAGAAAATAATTAGCTTTTATTGTTTATGCAACTGTTCTTTTAGTTTATAAATTAGAATAGGACATTACAATATTTTTCACATCTACATAACCATCTTGACAAAATGACTTGCTGTTCTAAGAGTCAACTTCAAACTTGCACAAAGTGTACTTCAAATATTATTCTTGTTAGTACAAGTAAAACCAGATAGAAACTAAACTTTCAGATGTTTATTTGTATGTATCTATGTATATTAGAATTACTTGTTTTGCTCAACAATTTGTCTAATGTATTTGTCCCTTTTTAATAAAGACGTTTCATACAAAAAAAGAGAGAGTGTTAAAAGTAGATTAGATCACACAGAAGATCGAATCTCAAATGTAAAAGACCAAACCTCTGACCAAGATAAAATTATCAGAAAGACTGAGAAAACAACCAAGAAAAATGAAGATAATATACAAGAAATTCTAGATATCATCAAGCACCCAAATATCCAGATAACTGGTATCTAAAAAGATGAAGAAAATAATAAGGGCATTGATAATTTATTCCATGAAATCCTGGAAAAAAAAACTTTCCAAACCTAGAGAGGCATTCAGATATCCAGACCTGAGAAATACATAGGACCCCAAATAGAATCAACCCAAGATGATCCTCTCCAAGGCACATTATAACCAGATTGGTCAAAATCACAGACAAAGACAAACTACTAAACTTAGCAAGAGAGAAAACATCAGGTAAGTTATCTCATTAGGCTAACATCGAATCTCTTGTTAGAGACAATGAAGGTAAGGAAAGAATGGGGAAATATAGTCAAAGTGTTAAATGAAAAACAATTTCAACTGAGAATACTATACGCAGCAAGATTATTCTTTATATGAAAAAAAATGATAAAATATTCTCAGATAAACAAAATTTGAAAGAATTTACTGACTCCAAACCAGTACTTCAAGAAGTTCTGAAGGGAGTGCTATACCAGGAAAACTAAAAAAGTCAGATAGACAGATATAAGAGAACGAAAAACCAGGAAAATGGCTCCCTTAATGATAGGAACATGTCTGGAAATACTGATAACTGAATGTTAATGGATTAAGTTCTTCAGTCAAGAAACACAGACTGGCTGAATGGATAAAAATACAGAAACCCTCTGTTGCCTACAAGAAATGCACCTTATGGACAAAGAAACACATAGACTAAAAGTGAAGGGCTAGAAAAAGATATTCCATACAAACAGAAATCAAGAAAGGGCTGGAGTCACAATACTGACTTCATACAAAATAGGCTTTAAGACAAAAGCTGTAAGAAGAGACAAAGAAGGGCATTATATAGTAGTAAATGGGCTAATTCATCAAGAAGACATAACACTTATAAATAACTATGTGCCACAGTCAGGAGCACCTAAATACATAAAGGGAAGAGTGCTAGAGCTAAAAGGAGAGATAGGTTGCAACACTATAATTGTTGGGAATCTCAACACCCTGTTATCTCTTTGAGACAGATATTCTAGACAGAAAATGCAGAGAGATACAAGACCTAAATGATACTATAAATTAAATGGGCCTGATAGACATCTATAGAACTTTCCACCCTAATACCAAAATATATACATTTTTCTCACACCCACATGGAATCTTTTCAAAGACTGATCAAATGATAGGGCACAAATCAAGCCTCTACAGATTCAAAGGCATAGAAACTATATCCAGTATCTTCTCTGACCGTGATGGAATTAAACTTGATATTAATTTTAAGAAAAATCATTGAAAATACACAAACACATGGAAACTAAACAACCTATTTCTGAATGATGACTTCTTTTTTTTTTTTTAGAGTTTTTTTTTTTTTTTTCCTATAGGGCTTGTGAGCTCACCAGGAAGACAGAGAGAGACAGAGAGACAGCCCCAGGGGGGCTGGCCACACCACAATCCCTTCTCCCTTTTCGTCTTGGGATCTTGGGCATGCATGCACAGGTGCCCAGAATGAGTTTAAGCCACCAGGTCCAGGACTCGAACTGCGGTCGACTATATGGGAGTCCAGCGACATAGCCATTACGCCATCTGCTGGTCCCCAGAATGACTTCTTAACTACCAAAGAAATTAAGTCTGAAATCAAGAAATTTATGGAAACAAATGATTATGAGTACACGAGTTTCCATAATCTATGGACACCACAAAAGCAGTCATAAGAGAGAAGTTCATAGCAATTAGTGTAAATAAGAAAAAGATGGAAAGGTGGCAAATAGACAACCTAACATAATGCCTCAAGGAATTGAAAAAACAACAACAAAAATTCCAAAAGTGCCAGGAAAAAGGAATTAATTGAACTAGAAAATAAATGAACTATACAGAAAATAAATGAAAGCTAAAGCTGATTTTTTGAAAAGATTAACAAGATCAAAACACCATTAGCTAGACTGATAAAGAAGAGGAAAGAAAGAAATCAGGTAATTCAAATATGTAATGAAATAGGCAACATTACACCAGACACAACAGAAATACAAAATATCATTAGAGGATACTATGAGCAATTATATGCCAACAAACAAGAGAACATGGAAGAGATGGACAAATTCCTGGATGTATATAATCTACCAAGACTGAATCAGGAGGATGTAGAAAACCTGATTAGACCCATAACAATCCATAAGATTGAATCAGTAATAAATAACCTCCTGACAAAGAAAAGCCCAGGTTCTGATGGCTTTACTTCAGAATTCCACAAAACTTTTAAGGAAGAGTTAACCCCCATTCTACTCAAATTATTTTTAAAGATACAAAAGGAAGAAAACCTCTCAAATTCATTTTATGAAGCCTTCATCATTCTCATTCAACAGATAAAGAAATGACAAAAAAGGAAAACTGTAGACCAATATCTGATGAATATAGATGCAAAAATTCTCAACAAGATACTTGCAAATCATATCCAACAACATGTAAAAAAGATTATTCATCACAACCAGGAAATAGATCAATAAATAAATATTTAAAAATAAACAGAGAAACAAATGTATGAAGAAATAATTTATCAGACCCATTAGGCATTTATAATAATTAGTTATTTATTCATCAGAAGCAGTGATTATTTTCTAGTGAAATTCTTATGATCATGATCATATTATAGGTAAAATGCACAGGCTGCCTTTTCTCAATCTTTCCCCAGTGGGCTGCATGCATGGAGTGTTGCATTTTCCATCTAGAGTTCCACTGCTGCTCTTGTTTAACTCCAATTCTGCTTTTTCTTTCTTTAGAAAAGTAAAATATATAAAACAATGCTACTGGTAAAACCCTAAGAGCACACAACATTGGGTGAAAATATAAGTAAATTATTAAATAAAGTAAGATTTATAGTTGCCCAAAACAATACCTTAGAGCATATTATTTTATACTAGGAAGTTAGGTGTCTATTTAGCAAGAAAATTTTTCTAATATAGATGGAGTTTGACAATACATATGCTTGCTATCCTCAAATTTGTATAGTATTTCATCTCATCTCATCTATTATTTATTTATTTATTTGTTTGTTTGTCTATTTATTTATTTTAGAGATTTTGGCCTTAGGGCACATGCACTTGCAGGAGAGAGGGACAGACAGAGACAGTGAGAAGGAAAGTGAGAAATCACTCCCCCCCCCAGGGGGTATGGTCACGCCACAATTCCTTTTTCTCCATTCTCCTCTTGTGATCTTGGGCACACATGCACACATGCCTGGCATGGTGTTCAAGCCACCACGTCTGGGACTTGAAATGCGTTTAGCCATGTGGAAGTCCAGTGATGTAATTACTACGCCATCTGTTGGTTCCTCTATTTTATTTTTTAGAGGGCATTTATTTGGCTTGTTTCTTTCCCCTTCCTACTAAAGACTCTAATAGGATTAGGAATTCCAAGAGCTGCTATTTGCTCTGAGCAGTCTGTTTTAGAATTAACATTTGCCAAAACTATTACCTCAAAAATGTAAACCCCTTTAAGGGTTTTCTGAATAAAAAGATGATAGTTATATTTTCAGTACAATTTTATGTTACAGGTACTGTATATTAGTTTAATTTTCTTACATTAATAATCCATTAATGATATTGAAAGACTTTTATATTCCTTATCCACCACACTGTCCCTTAATAAAACTTAGGGCATAAGGGCACATGCTTATAGACTGATAGGACTTTTTTATTTTTCAGTTAGACTTGAACAGTGGTGTTCTGAGAAAGACAGTAAAACTACCTTTCTTAATCAGACTTTCTTCAGTTGGCAATCATAAGTGGCAGATGTACTTGGAAAATCAACTTGATATGACATTTAGATTATTGGGAATGCCAATAATTTCTTAATCTTTCTGGATTTTTTTCATAGTTACCTATTTATTGAGTCCACTTATATTACTTGGACCCAATAAGAACTTTCAGGTTTTGATACAATAATCTTTAATTTCAAATGTCAATCATTCTATTCTGTATCTTCCAATTCATGCTCTTTAGTGGATGACTGTCATTGTTACTAACACCAAAATTCAAGAGGAATGCTAGTCTTTACCAACAAAGGCAAAGGAGAAAGCTTAGATAGGGAACTCAAAGGGAAGAAGAACATGTATCACGCAGTTGTGAGAAGTAAAGCACCGTGGCCAGAATATGTGGCAGTGTTGACAGAGGAGGGCAATATCTTTGCTAACTGCCTTTTTATCAGGAAGGACCACTGGGATGAGCTTGTTGAAGGAAGACTAAAACAGTAACAGGCTTGTCCTAGCCTTTACATATATCGGGTGCCTCTCCTCTTTCCCTTTGTGTTCTTCATTTTGGTTAATTACTGGAGGATGGCAGTTCTGGCCAAAAGGAACTAGACCACATTTTTTTGAAAAGATATAGAAAATGTAGTTCGATGAGTTATATAAAAATTATTGGACATTATTTTGAATGTTTGAAGAAAAGGAAATCTCCACCAAAGGCTTGATTTTAGCACCCCCATTTAAGTCCTTGAAGTTAAAAAATTCTTCCTTTTCTCAAATAGATTATTAATTCTTTTGAACTAAAACAGATTTGGTCATTCACCTAACCTATGTCTACATTTCCTTTTTGTTCTAAAGCAACATTTCTAAAAGGCTGACCAAAGATAAACCTAAAATTGTAGATATATGTTGTTTTTAAAACCTTTTATAACATAGTATAGACTCAAATTTGTGTGGAAAATGCTTGAAAATACCACCAAACTTTTTAATCTGGTGAATATGTTTCTTCAAAACTCAGGTGTACATCTTTTGAAGGAAACAGAATTATTTATTTAAAATCTGCACCTTATGACACACTGACAAAAGAATACCCACCAAATAGCTTAGCGTGGTTATCTCAGGGAAAGGGCTCTAATTTTAGAAGATTTTAATACTTGACATATTTTAAAATTAGAAAAAGGTGTAAATATACATATATATATTTTAATATTTTATTTATTCATTTATTTATCCACAGATTCAATCACTGTGCATTAGAGCATACCAAATGAATTTCCCCATAATGAATTTTGCCACAATAGAGTGTAACTAGATACTCATCAAAATGACAAGTAATTCTGAATGCCATTCCTCTGTCCTCTGAGGGATGCCTGAGAGTGTGAGAATGTTTAGCCTAAGAAGACTTGGTTGTCTGTAAGGTCCCAAGGGGCTGCCAGGGGGAAAAATAATGACACATATGTGGTGTATTTTTTTTTTCCTAAGGGTAGAATTCAAGTTCATTTGTGGCCGTAATAGGGAAGCAGATTTTTGTCTCTATTGAAAGAGGTTTTTTTTTTTTTTTTTTTTAATATCCTGACTTACTGGTCAGTGGATTTGGCTTCTTTCAAAGGAGTGAACTCTGTTTCACTAAAGTCCCTAAGAAAAGGCTTGGGGTCCACTCACCAGGACTTCAGGAATGAGATGCTATTGTGAAGAAGAGAAAGATAGGAAAAAGGAGAGACTTTAAGATTCCTTCCACATTTAACGTTCTCTGAAATGTGGTGATACACAGAACTTTGTCATTGACTGAAAATAGAAAAAACAATGGAAAAAGTTTGGTTTAATGGAAGAATCATTTATGGTCTCTTGACTAGATAAAATGAAAAATTTTGATTTTTTTCATGGCCTTTTCATTATACAGTCTAAAGTAGACACTTCAGGGCATCATGTACAAATGAGAAGTGTGAATTACTGACATCATAAACCATTTAGGGTGAAGTTGCTGAAAGGGTTCACAAGAGGCTTTTAACACTAAGGCAAGATGAATTTAAGCAGAGTGTGAAATATAATCAAATTAACATTTTAATTCAGGTACTACTCTGACTCACATTTGCTGAGTTCTCCAAAAGAGCTCTTTTTACCAGGTGAAAAGTAAGGGCAGGATGTCTCAGTAATGTTAAAATATATGAGTCTTTACGAGATAAGAACAGCCAATATTTCAGAATGATTTTTAGATGTAAAAAGTTAGATTATTTAGGTAGGGTGTATATTTATGTAAATGAGTGCATAAGAAAGAAGAATAGAGCTTATCAGGATATACATAAATAGGGACAAGTACTGGAAACACATTTGCTTCAGATGGAATATCTGTCCATTTCTCTGGGAGACTCAAGTCAAGAAAATTGCTCTATTTCTTGGCTTGCGACATAATGAAAAATGCAACCATCGATTCCAAGTTCTGCTTGAGTCCAGATCTACCTATTGGTTGAATAGACAGTATTATCACCAAGGACACACCTGACAAGCTCCTGAAATTCCACTATATCCAGTCATTCCTTTGGGTGAAGCACTCTCATATACACAAGCAACCCAAGGAAAGGCCAACACATGAGCTGCGTTTAGCTGAAGTGTGGTGCCTCCATGATGGGTATAAGCAGTGCTCATGACTGCTGAGTATGTGGCTGCGCCGATGGGACCAGGCAAAAGGTGGAAATGAAAAGCTATAACCAGCCAATCAATACTGATGGGAATTTACTCTGTGATGACAAATTTCGTCCACCTACAATATTCTAATGGCTGGTATACTTTCACAAAACAGGAATAGTCTCATTTAAACAAGCCCTTTAAAATATATAAGAGTAAATATATTTTAGAGAAATTTATATTTTCAGTTAAGAGTCTAGTACTCCAAGATACAGAGTCATATCTGTTATAGCAAATATTTATGCATTTTGAGCCTGTTTTAAGATGATTTTTGAAGATAATCAGGAACATTGTGTGCTAGGGGAGGGAAGACAGCCGAACATAGTGGTTAAGAATACAGTTTCTAGTATGGGTTTGAATCATATTTCCATTATGTACAAGCAAGTCCCTCAATTTTCCCAAGCCCTGGTTTTGTATTGTGTATGCAAAGAAAGCGGTAGCATCTACCTTAGATGGCTAGTTTTCAGAATCATAAGCCATAATGCTTTCCATTAAGTTTTGCACCTGGCATAATAAACTCTCCACAAATGTTAGTCATCCTTATCCTGTTTATAATTGTTGCTATAAAGGAATCAATGAATGACAAAGTGTGTACAATCATGTACAATTCTTTTTACCTTTGCCATGAAAGTGAGAACATTTATTTATTTGCAGGTCAAATGTCATTCATTCATTTAAATGAATTTACTGAGTATCAGTTAGATGCTGGTGACACACAAATGGCTAAGACATTTCCTTGCTCACATATTCCTCTGAATCTAGGAGAACAAAGATACAAAAACAAACTCTTGTAGTACAATGGGTACTGCACTGAAGATAAACATATGAAAGGTGAAGATAGGACCAGCAGGTGGCATGGTGTTTAAAGCCCTGGACACTTCCACATGGCCAACCATGGTTCAAGTCCCTGATCTGGTGGCTTGCTTGCTCACTTTCTCTCTCTATGGCTGATAAAACTGGAAAATAATAATAATAAATAAAGTTAAATAAAATAATTCTTAAAAAAAAAGGTAAAGACATAGGAAGACTTCATCCTCTGACTCTCATACTTTGATCGCCACATTGTCTAAGTTGTCCATCTGTTCAGGGTCAAAAAATAAAAGATGAGTTGGAAAAGTAATTTAATAAAAATATGGTATTAGAAGCTTTGAATCTATAATGAAGACTAACTGTACATCTACTAATTATTTGAGAAATTTTATTTTGTTTTTTTGTTCAAATATATTTATGTTAGCCTGTCACTTTCCTCTATATATTTAATATATATTACCAAATCTAGTCAAAACAAAGCTTTCATAAAATTAACTTACATAATTCAAAATGACCCTGGTTTGGTCATTACACTTTGTACTCATGTACTGAGAAACTGCACTGCATCCCATATATGGGTATCATTATTATATGACAACAAAAGAAGAGCCCCTCTACATTTTTAATAACATTATATTATTTTTATATCCTAAAGAGTACAGTCATAGGGATTTTTTAAAATAGATCTTTGCTATAGGGTGTGTGTACTCACCAGAGAGATAAAAACAGAGAGATGGAAAGCAAGAAATCACCCCGCCTAGGGGGGATGGCCATGTCGCAATCCTTTCTTCTCCATCCTCCTCTCAGGATTTTGGGCATGCATGAACATGTGCCCAGTGTGTTTTAAGCCGCCAGGTCCAGAACTCTAACCATGGTTGACTACATGAGGAATCCAGTGACGTAACCGTTACACCATCTACTGGTCCCAGAGTCATAGGAAATTTAAATGCAATCTGAGGAACTCATTCAAAGGTTTGCTATTATTTTACAATGGGAGACAAATTCTGGTTTCTTAGACCACTGGGAGGATACCACCAGTATGATTTTTGGGAGATAGGTGGCTATACCGTGCTGTGGATGGTAGGAGGAAAGGGGCAACGAAACTGCACTGTGGTTGCTAGGAGGAAATAGGCAACTATACTATGTTGTGGGTGGTAAAGAGAGATAGATACTGTGGGGTGAAGATAGAGGCACCGGGAAGGAAACAAGAGAGCTGCCAGGTGTGCAGTATGATTTTTAGCATGGCATAGAGGCTGCAATCAGGGGTTTGGTCCCACAAAAGAGAGTCTGTGCAAGTTCCACGAGGATAGAGAGTAAGGCTAGATTGGACTTTCTGGAATAATGGAAAGGACAGTGGACTAAGATTGAGATGATCTGAACCCTAGTGTTAACTGTGCAATAAATTCATTATGTGGACTTGTCTATTTAACGTTTATCTAATATTAAGCAGCCTGGGTTTTCTCAGTGGAAGAATTTCTCATCTCCTATAAATTCTGGGTACCTATCATAAGATAAGCACTAAGATTAAAAAAAAAAAAAAAGAATGGGACATGGCTGCTGCCTTCTAAGAGTTCAGAGTTTGGTGAGGGAGATGATCAAAACACATGCTCCAGGGAGACCAGCAGTTAGCGTAATGGCTATGTTGCTGGACTCCCATGTAGTCGACCGCGGTTTGAGTCCCGGACCCGGTGGCTTAAACTCACGCCGGGTGTGTGTGCGTGTGTGCCCAAGATCCTGAGAGGAGAATGGAGGAGAAGGGATTGTGGTGTGGCCATCCCCCCTGGGAGGTGATTTCTCGCTTTCTGTCTCTCTGCCTCTGTCTGTCTGGCGAGTGCACCTGCCCTATAGCAAAAACCTCTCAAAACAAACAAACAAACAAAAACACATGCTCCTCTATTACAAGAGGAAAAGTGCCACAGGTATAGACATTTAATTAGGATTACACATCAGAATCACCTTGGGAGTTCCAGCTCTACCCCACACTTACCAAGTCAATGGCCATCCCCCGGGGGGGGGGGGGGGGGGGGTGATTTCTTGCTTTCTGTCTCTCTGTCTCTCTCTGTCTTTCTATGTATTCTGAATGTGAAAAATTTGAAAGTTCTCCCTGGGTTATTCTCAGTTACATTTTTTTTAAGAGAGATTTTTGCTATAGGGCATACGTGTCCACCAGAGAGACAGAGACAGAAAGCGAGAAATCACCATTGGTGGGATGGCCACTGCAATCCCTTCTCCTCCATTCTCCTCTTAGGATTTTGGGCATGCATGCACCCATGTCTGGCATGAGTTTAAGCTACCAGGTCTGGGGCTGGAACTGTGGTTGAACATGTGGGAGTCCAGGAACATAAACATAACCATTATGCCTTCTGCTGGCCCCTCTCAGTTACATTTTAAAAAAAAAACAATTGATTGATTGATTAGAGAGGTTTTTGCTATAGGGTGCATGTGCTCGCCAGAAAGACAGAGAGAAACAGAGAGACAGAAAGCAAGAAATCACTCCTCAGGGGGGATGACCATTCCGCAATCCCTTCTCCTCCATTCTCCTCTCTGGATCTTGGGCACTCATGCAATGCGTCCAGTGTGAGTTTAAGCCACTGGGTCTGGGACTCAAACCTCAGTCGACTACATGGGAGTCCAACGACATAGCCATTATGCCAACTGCTGGTCCCCTTAGTTACATTTTTGATAAGGATCTTACTAGAAACTCTTGATCTCCAGGGTTCCCTGAGGGCTCATAAGAAAGGTGTAGAACTAAGAAAGAGGATAATTTAAACAAGGGAATTAGATTCATTCTCTCAGGCTACTTCCAGCTTTGAATGGCAAAGCACAGGTAAGGGAACAATTGTTGGTGCTCCAAGACTAGACTGAGAAGGCAGGAGGGCTCAGAGAGATAAGAGAAAAGGTACTTCACCTATAGAAGAGATGAGAGGGTCCACAGGACAATGTAGGTGACATGACCATTAGTTATGTGCTCACCCATCTGAACTGAATGTGGTTGAAATTAGCAGGAGAAGGTATAAGGATAAACTAGGTTCTTGGGAACAAACCTAAAGGACAGAAGCCTCTCTCTTCATGACGAGCTCTAGTCATTTTCTTCATTGCAGATGGTGTCTCTTACAAAATAGCTTTCTTACATGATCTAAAATGATTATAGAATCTCTCCAAAAGGCAATGCATAAACACAGCATGGACTAGAGGAATGCCTTTGTCTTTGTCCTCTGTTGGTTTGGACCCTAGAGTTTGTCTATGTGTTCATTTGATGCTAGAGATAGACCAACACACCAGCCTGGGGATGTCAACACAGTCAAAGAGAAGAATGTAAACATGTCCACATTTCCTCACACAATAACCAGCATGAATGAAAGCTGCCTTGGCACCTCCTGAGGAAAGCTCCGTTAAGTTACTGGCATATCCAGTGAATGCGTATGTATTTAGGGGCCCAAAATGTCACTACGATTAAATACTGCCCTATGGCATTTGTGTTCTTTTGGATGTAATTATTGAGAAGAAATAATTTATCTACAGTTTGCAGGTCAAACTCATTGGTAAAGTATGGATGGCCTCTCGATCACTGGAAATCACTTAAAAAATTTTGCTTTCACAAAAGCTAAGTGAAAGACTGTATAACCTATGACTTAATTTTGGTATAAAGTTAATTCCATTTTGTATACAACATCTACAACATATATATCTGACTTGTAAGAAGCTATGCAATCAAACCAAGTTTGCCAAGAATTACAATAGTCAGGGAACCAGCAGTTAGCGTAATGGCTATGTCGCTGGACTCCCACGTAGTCGACCGCGGTTCGGACCCGGTGGCTTACAACTCACGCCGGGCGCGTGTGCATGCGTGCCCAAGATCCCGAGAGGAGAATGGAGGAGAAGGGATTGCGGCGTGACCATCCCCCCTGGGGGGTGATTTCTCGCTTTCTGTCTCTATGTCTCTCTCTGTCTGTCTGGCGAGCGCACGCGCCCTATAGCGAAAAACCTCTCCAAAAAAAAAAAAAAGAATTACAACAGTCATCGAGGAAGACTGGCACAGGAGAAATGAGACACAAACATATTACTTGGAGAAGAGAAATCCTAACAGAGGGTCAAGGAGATTTCTTAGTTTCATTTGAAAGGCTATGATGTGGTCTCCTTATGAAGTATTTTATGCAACATAGTTATGAAATAGAGAATTGCATTTGAGAAACAAATAATATTTTCCTTGGTGTTCAGATAAATAGGAAATAAATGGCATAGAAAGGACTGGCTCAATTTCATGTAGTATTTGTCTAGCTTTTTATATTAAAAATATGAATTACTTTTCATTAAATACGGAGCACATTTGTCTTTATCCATACATTTGTTTATGGATACTACTGTTTCCATGTCTTATTGATAGACTGTGACAAACATTGGGGTGCAATTATCTTTAGGACATCCTGATTTCCATTCCC
This sequence comes from Tupaia tana, assembly GCA_026018925.1. NCBI lineage: Eukaryota > Metazoa > Chordata > Mammalia > Scandentia > Tupaiidae > Tupaia > Tupaia tana. The sequence continues at coordinate 49,377,016 of JAKSZU010000003.1, forward strand.
TTGGATATGACCAGTAGTGGGATGCTAGGGCATACTGTAGTTCTATTTTCAGTTTTTGAAGGCACCTCCATATTGTGTTCCTTTATGACTGTACTAATTTACATTCCCATCAACAATGTAAAAGAATTCCCATAAGTTCGTGGATATCTTTGGGTCTTCTATGTACAATCATCACTTGCAAACAGAGATAATTTCATCTCTTCTTTTCCTATTTGAATGCCTTTTATTATATTCTATTTTCTGGTTGCATTGGCTAGGACTTCCAGCACTATATTGAAAAGGAATGGAGAAAGTGGGCAGCCTTGTCTCATACCAGTTTTTAGGCAAAAAGCTGGATCCCCATTCAGTATGATGTTAGCTATAGGCTTTTCATAGATGGCTTTTATTGTGTTGAGAAATGTCCCTTCTATGCTGATTTTGCTGAGAGTTTTAATCATGAAGGGATATTGTATTTTATCAAATGCTTTTTCTGCATTGGTTAATATGGTCATATTGTTTTTATCATTATGTTAATATGGTGTATTACATTTATGGTTTTGGATATGTTGAACTACCTTTGCACCCTAGGAATAAAGCCTACTTGGTCATGATGTATAATCTTTTTTATATGCTGTTGGATAGGATCTGTGAGTATCTTGTTGAAAATTTTTGCATCTATATTCATCAGAGATATTGTCTATAGTTTTCCTTTTTTGTCATGTCCTTATCTGTCTTGAGGACTAGGGTGATGGAGGCTTAATAAAATGAATTTGAGAGGGTTCCCTTTCTTTTGGATATTTAAAAATAATTTCAGTAGGATGGGGGTTACCTCTTCTTTAAAAGTTTTGTGGAATTCATAAGTGAAAACAACAGGACATGAACTTTTCTTTGTTGGGAGGTTATTTATTACTGATTCAATCTCATTGCTTGTTATAGTTCTATTTCCTTTTTACCAGTGTCACCAGCATTTGTTATATTTTACCTTTTTGATAATAACCTTCTAACAGGGGTGAAATGGGATTTCAGAGTGGTTTTGATTTGTATTTTTCTGATGATTAGTGATGTTGAGCATTTTTTTCTTATGTATATTGACCATTTGTACCTCTCCTTTTGAGAAATGTCTATTCAGATAATTAGCTCATCCTTTAATCAGTTTATTCATTTAGCTGCTGAGTTGTTTGAATTCCTTGTATATTTTAGCTATTAGTCTTTTAGCCATTAAAGAGAATAAAATTCTGGGCATTAGCAGTTGGCATAATGGCCATGTCACTGGACTCCCATGTAGTCGACTGCTGTTCGAGTCCCGGACCCAGTGGCTTAAACTCATGCCAGGCATGTGTACATGTGTGCACGTGGCTATCCCCCAGGGGGTGACTTCTCGCTTTCTTTCTCTCTGTCTCTCTCTGTCTTTCTGGTGAATGCACATGCCCTATAGCAAAAAGAACTCTCCAAAAGAAAATAAATAAGTAAAATTCTGTCATGTAAGGAGGTTACATGGGCAAGCCTGGAGGACTCTGTCTTAGTCTTCTGTTGGTTGGCCCCTCCTTATGTTAAGTGAAATAAACAAAGCACAGGAAAAAAAAAAACAAAACAGTACATGTTCTTACTCAAATGTGGAAATCAAAAAATTACCTCATAGAATTAGAAATCAGAATAGTGATTGCTAAAGGCTGAGAAAGATGAGGAATGGGGGAGGATAGAGAGATGTTGAGTAAAGGATATAAAATGACAGGTGAGAAGAACAAGTTCATTGATATGTAGTACAAGAGGGTGACTACAGTTAACAGTAACTTTTTGTATACTTCAGATTAGCTAAGAGAGGATTTTGAATGCTTGCAATACAAAGTAATGTCAAATATTTGAGATGATGAATATGCTAATTACTCTGATTTGATCTATCAATAGTACTCTGTACTAAAAAAACTGCACTCCACAAATACGTATGATTAATATGTATCAATGTATGATTAATATGTACCAATTTAAAATCATTAATTAATTTTCAAAATAGGGTGTACGATGTACAACTTTTTTACCTTCATCATTGGGAAGAAAATGTATAAATTTCAGGCTATCAATCGACTACTGGGAGAGATCAAAATAAGGCTTCATGCTTCTGTTTTAATAACATGGGCAATCTTTGATTCTTGTATGAAAACACATCATTTTTCCCTCTTTAATATTAAAAAGAAACCCATGGAACAGCCCTATATTACAATGACTTTAAGCTCTATGCATAGAGACCTAGATTCCACATAGTCAACTGCAGTTCAAGTCCTGGCCTCAGTTACTTGAAAAACACACAAGGTGTGCATGCCCCAAATCACGAGGGATGGAAAAATGGAGGGAAAAGGATTGTGGCATGACCATGACCCAATGCGATCTATTTCCGCGAAACACAAATGTCCTCTGGCAATAAAAAAAGAGAAACCCTGGAAGTCTTTGTATAAATATTTATTATTCACAACTTAGTTTCTAAAGATGAGTAAAATAAGTTGTTAAAAGAAGTCAGTGTATTTTTATGTGGAAGCTAAGGGTAAGAAATGATAGTGAGTTTTTGAGTCACAAAATTGATTAGAGCTTCCCTCCCAGTTCCTACCTATATTTGGCTCTTCTAGTTGAAAATTCCTTTTCTTTCTGATGAATGGATGGCTCTGGGCCTTAAGAGTGCTCTGTGCTTGTCAGCTGTGTCATATGGTTAGAAACAGTCATCACTCAACAGTGGTTGCCCCAGGACATCTGTTGACTGCAAATATAAAGGCTGCTAGAAGGGAACATTTTCAAAGTCTTCTATACCTGTGCAGACCCAGTTTTTGTATAAAAGCTACCGATTATTATTATATTTTCTGATGACTCAAGGTGCAATATGAGACATACCCGTGACTACACTCACCCTAGGATGGATCCTTTGGACTAATAAGTCATGTGGCAAGATTACTGGGAATTATATGTGAATAGTCAATATGATAAACTGTATGTCTACGTATGCAAGTGCAAGGACACTTAAGAAATAACAGTTATCCATTCAGATGAAGTGTTTGCACTTGTTGAATGGCTTTTATGTAAATGCCAAAACAGAAGTAATAGGTATTTTAAACTAGTACTTTTCTAGGATTTAAAACTTATGAGAGCTTTCACTTTTCCTTTCTCACTTTCTGTAAATTTCTTCTTTTATCTCTTAACAAAACTTGTCCTCATGTCTACTGAAGAAACCTGTTTTGGATCAGTTGGACTAATTTAACTAACAGGCCAGCTTCTTAAACACAGGTTTTTAGAGAAGTTTCAAGTAAATAGCAGCATTTCATCTTAAATGTTAGTCTCATGTATATGTATGTATGTATGTGTGTGTGTGTGTGTATATATATATATATATATATATATATATATATATACATATACATATAATTTGCTATAGGTCACATGTGAGAGAGAAAAAGAAAAAAAAATGAGTAAGCACTCCCTATGGCCACACCATGATCCCTTCTCCATTCTGGTTTCAGGATTTGGGGCACTCACGCATATGTACCCAATATGTTTCTGAAGTCATTGGGTCAGGGACTCAAACTGTGCAGTCAGCCATGTGGAATCCAGCTACCTTAACCATCATACCATTGACTGGCCCACAATGTATATTTTTAAAGCACAGGACTTTCTTAATAAGAGATAGGCTCAAACTCATAATTTTCTGGAGGACTTCCATTTCTTTTAGAATATCTATAAGTCATGGCACTGAATAAAGTTATCGCTACAGGACTTAGCATTTTTCTATATTGCATGGCATAGATTTGAATGCCTACTTGTAGTTTCAAAGACTTATTTTAGTACTTTCCTAAAGTCTACTGGTTATCTATAATTTTAACTCATTCATCATATTTTCTGTTTATGATAAATTGAACCATTTGAAAAATGACTTTCTGGATCAATGAAGGCCATATATGGTTATTTAATTTTTCAAGTTCACAAGATTCCACCACTGACTTCTAGCTTATATGACTAGTAGAGAGTCTTTGCTCATGGGAGCAATGAGCATGGGAAATTCACAGTCACACGGTCAACACCTGAGCCTCTACTCTAGCACTGAAAGGAAGATGGAAATTCTCTCCTCAGTTTCCATGACTGCTTTAGTCAAAAGGCATTGCCAGTCAAGTGATCTTTGGAACACATTTCTCTTACAAATTTGTCTGTTTCTTTGTTTCTTACTCACATAAACATTCAACTTTTATTTAGATAGTCAGATTCTATGAGATGTAGAGATGAAGTCATTATATTTTTCAAATATCTTTTTTTTTTCCTTTTTGGAGAGGCTTTTGCTTTAGGGCACATGCGCTAGCCAGAAAGACATAGAGAGAGAGATAGAAAGTGAAAAATCACCCCCTGGGGGGATGGCCATGCTGCAATCCCTTCTCCTCCATTCTCCTCTTGGGATCTTGGGCATGCACGCACATGTGCCTGGTGTGAGTTTAAGCAACCGGATCTGGGATTCAGACCACGGTCAACTACATGGGAGTCCAGTGACATAGATATTACACTAACTGCTGGTCCCTATTTTTCAAATATCTTTGTATCCTTTGTAATAAATAGCTTAAGATCTTATATACCAAGTTCGTTAATAAATATTTGTTGAATTGAATTTAATAGAATCAAATGGCATTAGTTCCTACTGCTGGCTGTTTTATCCATCTTAGTGGCATACTTTATAATTCAGAGAAGGATTTTCTAACAGTAGTACTACTATATCTCCAATTACAGAGCTTGATATTTGACAAGCAAGGTTGTGACCTAACTCAGACCACCAAACATCCATCAGTAGAAACAGGGCCAATAGAATCCACACACAGTGTGATAGGCACAGGTTTTAAGTCAAACAAATGTGGGTTACGGGTTGTTTAATCTATTCATCAGTATTCTCTTTTATAAAATCATAATAGCCACATCATAGACTGTTGAAAGGATCAAATGAGATATTGTTTATAAAATTTTTAGCATAACACTCAGCTCATAATAAACACTCAATAAATTGTATCTAGTGCTATTGATATTGAGTATTTTCTATGACAGGAAGTCAAGTTAAAACAATTCCAGTTGCTGAACACTCAATTGTTAAGTTCTTGTCTGAATGCTAATCTTAATATGTCTGTTTATTCAGAATTCTTGTCCATTCAGTCTACTATAACCACAGGCCAAGTAATTTATAAACAACAGAAATTTATTTCTCATAGTTCTGGATTCAGGGAAGGTAAAAATTAAGATGTTGGCAAATTTGGTGTTTGGTGAGGGCCTCTTTCCTGTTTCATAAGTGACAGTCTTTTGCTGTGTCATCTCATGACAAAAGGGGCAAGAGAGCTCTCTGGGGTCTCTTTTATAAGGTCACTAATTCCCTTCACAAGAGCTCCACACTCATGAACTAATCACCTCCTGTGATGGTTAGTTTTAAGTGTCATCTTGACTGGATTAAGGGATACCTAGATAGCTAACAAGATATAATTTCTGTGTGTCTGTAAGGAAATTTACAGAGGAGACTGGGATGTAAGTTGGCAGGCTGACTGGGAGAGATTCGCTCTCAATGTGGGTGAACATCATCTGATTGGTTGGGGGCCCAGGTAAAACAAAAAGGCAGAGAAAAAGGATAGCAAATTTGCTATCTCCCTTTCCTAGAGCTAGGACACTCATCTTCTCCTGCCCTTAAACATCAGAACTCCAGGTTCTCTGACGTTTGAAGTCTGAGACTTGTACCATCGGCCCTGTGGGTTCTCAGGTCTTCAGCCTCAGACAGAATTACGCTATTGACTTCTTTGGTTTTGAGGTCTTTGAACTTGGAGTGAGCTACACTACAGATCAGTTTTTGGGGAGACACAACATCAGTCTATACCACCAGATGATTTATTAGTTTAGATTTATTGGGCTTTATATATAGAATGCTATATTTGAAGGAAATAAAACATATCTAAGGATCCTTTAATTAGATTGTTGGTTAGAAATTCAGTTAGTTTCCTTGTAAAATGTGAGACATGATGGCAAATAAGCTTTGTAAATCATTCAGAAGGAATGATAAAATTTAATTAATATAATTATGATATTATGATAATCCCTTTCCTAGATGAAGACAAGAATATCAAATTAACTGAGATTAGAAACAGCATGGCAAAAAAGCAAACAAAATAGTGAAACAAAACAAAACAAAAAAAGCAGCCCTGCAACCAAAAGTATGGGGCTGTTTGTTAAAATGAAAGACACGAGGATGACTCACTATAAGACTGATGGGCAATATAAAGCAGTGTGCAAACGATCAGCAATTCTTTATTGATGAACTGTCTTCAGCTTGAAAATAGTCACATCACAAAGATCTTGGGTATCATATGGAAAGAACTTTGGGACAGAGATATCAGGAGTTCACACTGACAGAAAGGATAAAGCAGAACGAATCAACAATCCACAATAATTCACATTTACTTAGGAAACCTCAGGCTCTAGCAGAGCCAAACACCAGTTATTGGGAAAGGAGGATTCATCCAGGCCTGGACTAATTAAGTTCTGGTGTTTACTTCTCAGCATGAAATGTCAATGACAGTTGGGATGTTAGTATGGGAACAGAGGAGATTTCCTTATTTGTAGAGTGTGAAGTGATCTCAATATTCTGTGGTTTTAATTTGTAAATTGCCTTAAGGCTCCTGAGGAGTAGGATGTAAATCAATAAGGCACAGCAAAAGAAAGTTCAACTAAAAAGAGAAGTGGGTAAGTGTAGATTGCTTACATTTGAGATTTATATTCTGAAAGTAATCATGCCTAGAGGTGGTTTCATGTCCAATTAGAAGAGTTAGGGTTAGCATCTTTCTCTAGAAGGTGCTCAGAGATTAGAAAGGTGGCAAGTGGTCTCAAGTAATTTCTTCCTTCCATATTAGGTGCCAAAAGAAGTACCTACCTCTGTCTAGGTTGTGGATGTTAGATATTTTGTAACTCTTTATCAAAATAGACAGAAAGGTGACAAGGCAGCAGAAAACAGCATATTTTTGTGTCTCACATCAGTTTCTATGGGCTACCTTCTGCCCTGAGTTGTTAATCTGAAGGTCAAACTCTGGATTCAATTCAAAGGGTCTGAACTCAAAGAATGTGAAATGTTGTTTCTCTTGGGTAAAGACATCACAAAACACCTATAAAACAAGATCTGGATTCTTATTTTAGATTCAGGATCATGACATGGTAGAAAGCTGCAGTGTACTGAGCTGGAGGTATGGAGAAGTACTTTACAACAAAGAAATACATACATATACACATAATCATAATAATATAGATTAACATTTAACAGAGCAGCAGACTAAGTACTTTGTGGATATTAACCCTCCCAAAATTCAAAGTTACACTATAAAATATGTACCACTCATATCCTCGCTTGGAGAGGGAAAAGTGAAATATGGAGAAGTTAAGTACTATGCCAACGTCAAACTGCTAACAGGCAGAAGCAGGATGCAAACCCATGACCTTAATTCCTACATTATAGTTCTATCTTTTAAAAAAGTCCAGATTAAAGGAGTTTAAAAACCTGTCACACTTAAAAAATATTTCAATTATAAAATCTACATAGATGTGTCTAATCCGTTCATGAAAGGATTTATTACAAGATGTATGAAATGGCCAAGAATTGAATTTGTTCCTTTTAAGGCTCCATTCTGGTTCAGAACACTATTGCTTAGCTTAAAAGCTATGTAAATCCCAAAGATAATGATTTGAGGCAGAAAAAGATGTCTTCCCATTTCTACCCTACCTCTAGGAAACTTTTATCCTTCTCACAAGGTCCTCCACAATATCTCATTCAGGTTAAAAGATCTCAAACAGCCCAACCACGGACAGGTTGACATTTTGGTCTCCTTGAAAATCCAGTGAGCCCTAATCACCCAGGAGAAAACTGGTACATGGTGTTAGAAAGTGAATCATTCTTCATATCCCTCCTCCAAATGTTTTCCCCAGGTCCCACTCCTCCACACACACCACATCTGGTATTCACACCCATCTCTTGTGTTTGTACATCCTTTAGACCATCAGTTTCAGTTATAGAGTGTGGACACTCGGTATATATTAAGTGGGGACATACAGAGTCTCTCCTTCATAGCTTGGTTTGCTTCACTCAGCAGTAAATCTTCCATATTCTTCCACTTTCTGTCAAAAGCTAGGGTTTTGCTATTTTTTTATGGCTGAATAGTATTCCATAGAATATATGTGCCACAGTTTTTCAATCCATTCATCCATACGGGGGCATTTGGGTTGGTTCCATGTCTTAGCAATCGTGAAAAGTGCCGCAATAAACATCGATGTGCAAGCGCTTTTCCAATGAACAGTTCTTCTGTCCTTTGGGTAGATGCCAAGAATGGGATTGCTGGATCATATGGTAGTTCTACTTGTAGACTTTTGAGGAGTCTCCAAATTGTTCTCCACAGTGGTTGGACTAGTTTACATTCCCACCAGCAGTGTAAGAGAGTTTTCCTATTTTGATCAACTGGACTGAGGAGAAATGTTCACACATTGAAATGATCACCTTGTATGCTAAATAATGTGATTGAATGTATTTTAAAAAAAGTAAAAAAAAATACAAAATAAATTGTTTAAAAAAGAAAAAAAAAAAGAAAGTGAATCATTCTTTACCGACTGTGTAGCCCGCTTTGAGCTGTCCATGGTTCTGACCTCTGCCTGAACATAGCCACTTGGCGCTGGTCTTGCTACCGTATTTAGTACTGTACCTCTCGATTACTTAATTCATGGCTTGATCACTTGGTTGCTTCCTGATGTCTTCCTGATGTCTCTTTGGTACTGCTGTAGACTACTTTAAATCCTGTGGCCTTTATAACCTATGGTTCTAGTCTAGGCAGGAATTTTACAGATTAGGAACCCAAGGCACAGGGAGATGAAGCAATTTGCCCAAGGCATAGAGCTAGTAAGTAAAGAGGTGGGATTAGAACTCAGCCAGACTACCTCCTTGAACAAGGGCCAACAAGGTTTAAGGCAGTATTCCACGGCAGCAGGCAAGAGACCCCAGGCGGCAAAACTGAGTTCTGGAGAGGAGAAGGTGACTGGTAAGCAAATACATCCTGAAACAGGCAAATAGCTAGCTGGCCAAATGGCTGAAAAGAAAAAATCTCCTTTTGGAGATTCATACACTACTAAAGGAGTCTGTTTCTGTCTTCCTGCTCTCACATTCCTCCCTAAGAAAACAATCCAGCATTTCTCCTGATTATTCACTTTTCTTCTAATTTTATTTGTAGGAATTATGAATACCTTTATGTTAAATAGAATCGCTATGCTTAATCTTTTTGTGCATTTGTATTTCTAGGGGCTCAGAGAATATATCTGATTTCCTACTCTGTCATTAACATTGTAATTAGGGACCAGAAAATGGCATAATGGTTACATCACTGTACTCCCACTGTGGTTTGACCCTCAGACCCAGTGGCTTGAAATTCACACCAGGCACATGGGTCCATGCCCCAAATTCCCAGCGAGTGGAGAAGAAGGTACTGTGGCATGGCCACCCTCTGTGGGTGGGGGGGTGATTCTCACTTTCTGTCTGTCTCTTTGGCAAGCACACACACTCTATAGCAGAAATCTCTCTTAACAACAAAAACGTAATTAGTACTACTATTAATACTACAATAGATAATATAGTGCAGGCATTTGTGAACAAACTTGATTCTACATTAAAAGTACTTTGACAAAGTGACAGAGACCTTCCTGAGCAAAATCAATCACAGGAGCAGGAACAGCTAATAGTGAGAAAGAGAAGTGGATTCACGCTCCTAGGAAGACCATTACACACCTGCAGGTTAATCTTTGCATATGCATCCCACCAGCAAACCAAATAATACCTGAGAAAGACAACCCAAAGGATAGTTATTCAAGTAACTGGAAACATGCCAATATTATTCAAACAGAAAGAAAAATAGCTACAAAAGGGAAATGCAAATCCATGCCTTTCCCAAGCTTAAAAAAAAAAAAAATAGTAAAGCCTCTCTAAAACTCTTTGTTAACAAAATTACAAAACATTTGTCTTTCCCTGGACCAACTTGATAGTTGTTTTCCAAAATGTTTCCAGACATGAATGAGATTGTGCACATGCATGCATGAGTGTGTGTGTGTGTGTGTGTGTGTGTGAACAAGGCTGGGGTTGGGGCCACTAACCTCATTCAAGTCTATTAAGAAATGTTCCGATTAGTGCATCATGTTCATGCAGTCTATCGAAAAGGTCAAGGTCTATAGCTGAGCTAAATATAACCTGGTGAGGGAGAGAACAAGGAGAGCTCTGGAAAATTTTGAGAGGCTTTCATACTGTTTGGAAGATAAGAAGATTTTCTAAAGGGATTTCATTCTTCTTTATGAAGTGCATGATTGAAGAAAAGTATCAAGGACGACTGTAACTTCTTATACAAATAGCTTTAAGGGGAAATCTAGAATAATTTCTCACTGTTTAAAAAAATGATAAAAATGATGCTGCGTTCCTCTATTCTATCATTTCTCTAAGAAACGGAAATCATTTTCACAGGTTTCAATAGAGCTGGCAATCTTATGCTGTCTTGTGAGAACACAGGTCAATGTGACCTTCCCAACACACACAGTTGACTGGAGTCCTCTGCTGTTAAAAACCCCAATCACTTATGGCCTCTGGGAGAAATTCCAAAACCCTTTGCAATGCAATCAAGGCTCTTTGTTTTCTGGCAGATGATTACATTCATTTCTAGCTCCTATTTCACTGTTTTCCTGTCACTTACCTGTGGGCTTTCAAAATGATCCATGAGGTAGCTGTGTGCCACTGGTCAGAGTCCTTTCCCATTGCCTACAGACTTTTCCTCATTTTTGAACTGAACAGTTATGTATCCCAATCATACCACCACCTGATGGTCTTGACCCATTCTTTATTACTTTCAAAAGGGCAAAAATAATTGTTATGATATTAATTTTATGTGTCAACTTAGTTAGCCCATGGTGCCCAGATATTTGATCAAATATTATTCCATGAAGGTGTTTTGGGAGTGAGATTAACATTTAAATTGATGGATTTTAAGTAAAGCAAATTGCCCTCCATAATTTGAGAGAGTCTCATCCACTCAGATAAAGGCCTAGACTAGAACAAAGACTGATCTCTCCTGAGCCAAAAAGGTAGCCAGGAATTTAAATCAGTACAGCTACCATGTAGAACAATATGGAAATTCCTCAAAGACCTACAAATAGAATTACCATATGATCTAGCAATTCTACTCCTGGGAATCTACCCAAAGGATAGGAAACCCTCAGTCAGAAAAACATTTGGACATCCATATTTATTGCACCATTACAATTGCTAAGATATGAAACCAACCCAAATAACCATGAACAGACAAGTGTATTGAAAAAATGTGGCATATATACACTATGGAATACTACTCAGCCATAAAAAATGAGACCCTGTCATTTGATAGAAAGTGGATGAATATAGAAGATTTACTGCTAAGTGAAGCAAGCCAGACCATGAAAGAGAGGCATTGTATGTCCCCACTCAGTATATACCAAATGTCTGCACTCTATGGAAGAAACTGAAAGATTAAAAGGTCTAAAGGCATGGAGAGCAACTGTGGCTACTATAGACAGTGTGGGAGGAGGGTGGGACATGGGAGAGAGTGAAAGGGAGGGGATCAAGGGGGAAAAAGAAAGAAACAAAACATTTAAGGGACATAAAAATGGAAAAGTATCTGTTGATAATATGTAATATCTTTTGATTATTGTAATATCTTTTGACCGAACCAATATACAGTGTATTTAGGATGGGAAAATTCACTTGGTATGCTGTAATGATACACAGTGACTGAATGTATAAATAAATAAATAACATAGCCAGTCTACCTTTGAACTCAAAGTACAATATTGAATCTTCCCTGGGTCTCCAGTCTTCTGGCCCAGCTGCAGATTTTGAACTTACCAACATCCATAAGCATATGAGATAATTCTTTAAAATATTATATTGTTGAGAAAGTCATGCATATTTTTCTATGCAAAAATGTATCATAACTTTCCTGACAACAAAATAAATTACTCTTCTATATATACATATTCTATTAGTTTTGTTGCTCTAGAGAATCCTGACTAATACAATTGCCCCTTCTGTTTGGCCTCCATTGCACCTTTCACATATCCATGATAAACATTTGGGATATTATCATATTTATTGGTTAACACCTCTGTCCTCTCTCAAAGCTCCAGAAGGTCTGGATTCCTGTCATTCACCTATGTATTCCCAGTACCCTCCCAACCCAGTGTTCACCTAGCATAAAAAGTTGAGTTGTAATGAATCCAGATCATATAGAACAATGTACCACATGAGTAAAAAAATGACAATGATAATTCAATATACACTTCCAAAAAAACTAGAACTATTTCCAAATGTATATGACATAATGTAACAGTCAATGTTGAGGAAGACGAATGTGCCTATATATCACACACTGTACACAAACTTTGAAAAACCATACTATGCCCAAGATGCATAATGAATATATGTAAACTAGAAATTATGTTAATAAATAAATAATCAAGATACCCAGATACAGGAATACAGAAGTTAAGCAAGTTTTCCTATTTTGTAACATCTTCAGAAGATTACTCAAAGCTGTTATAAATTTTATTCTTTAATCTCATCTCTTCCTTTCTGGTACCTGCCAATTAAAAATGCAAAATCCTGACAGCAATGTCCCTGGTAGGTTCCCATCACCCAAAACATATTTGGGTAGAAGTATGTATTGTATTGCATATATGTATGTTTGTGAATCTGTGTGTGTATACATAGGTGGGGTTGTGCACCAAAAGTGTATCCTGAAAAAAATATTAGGCTAATGACTCCTCTAGCCCTATTTTAACCAATTGTGATTATTTTGTGCCAAGCAATATTCACTATGTGCATAGCACCAAAGGATGCTAAAAAACATTTCCAACTAGATTTATACCATTTTATGTGTCAGGAGACTGAGACCTCACTTGCAGTAGATCACTCTTATCAAGACTCTTCAGGTGTCCTGGACCAGCTTCCCTCTCATTCCTTTATGAACACAGAAAGTCAGATCTAATGTTCCTTCTAGCACTTCCCTTCAAGAGCACTATAATGTGGTGGTTGAATGTACTCTCTGGGAGCTGACTACCTAGGTTTAAACCCCATCTCCACCATGCATTAGCTGTGTAAGTCAGGGCAGTTTACTTAACCTCTCTGGGCTTGAATGTGTTTATCTGTAGAATGGAGACTATCACAGTAATCACTTCATGGGATTGTAGTGAGCATTAAGTAAGTTAAATAAATACATATATACTTGCATATACAGTAGAAGAGCAAGCACTAAAAAGTATGTGCTGTTAGTCTCCTTCTTGATCCAGAATTATTAGTAGCCCACCTGGATTATTGCATCAAAAGTGAACTTCACATAACTCTTATTTTTAAGTTTATTTTCATTTACTTCTTGAGAAAGAAAAAAAAACAGCACCCACAATAGGGTCTTGATGCCACAATCCACCCCAGCTTCAGCCATGGACACATGCAGTGTAGTTAGGGAAATGTCTGGATACAAACCAGAACCTTCCCATGTGGACCAGCCTCCAAGAGTATTGCTGCCATCTAGTCTCTCACTTTACTTTTTAAGTAATATTTGCTATTTACTCTTTTTCCCCCCCAGAAATGTACCAGGTTACTTCATTATTTCTTGCACAGATCTTATTAATTCCCATCTTAATCTATAGTGGTTTTTTTTCTTCACAAGTCCAACTATTGAATTCTTCAAAGTTAAGGTGAAGTTCAGTTCTCTCAAATATTTCCCAACTTTGAAATTCTACTCTAAGAATGCAAAAAGAAAAAAAAAAAGAATGCCTTAAGGCTACACAATTCTGTCAAACCATTTAAAATAAACATGCTAAGTTGTGGTCATGTTTAGTGGGCTACCAGACTAGAGGGCCCTGAATGGCTGGAACAATGGCAGTTGCCTCAAATGTTCCCTGATCTGGTTCGTGGTTGGTTGTCAGTACTGATTGAGAACTGTTGTATCTTTCTCATAGAAAGACTCAGAAAAGAAATGTGGGCACCTCACTTCTGCCACTCACTTACTTGGGCTGGCTAACCAGTAAAGCCCCACCAAGCTACATCTCTCTATGGCAGTAATTCCTATTGGAGCACTTATTGCATTTTTCTCCAGCAAACAGTTATAGATGGAACAGTATAACTGTATTTCATTGCATTTAAAAAGTCACCACAGCTTTTTAAAGAACAGTTTGGGATATATGTAGATTATGCATCTTGGTATTTACAGGAACTCTCCATTTGTTGCTTTTCTTATTTTCATTTTATTTAACACAAAACTATTTATGTGCTCATGTACACACAAGCAACGGAAGAACAAATGCTTAAAATAAAATAAGAAAACAGGACTGAGAGAAAGATTGCATTAATTCTCTGAAAGAAAATGTTATGGTTAGGGAACACTGGTTACACACATTTTGGTTCACATTTACTTCAAATATAGGATGAAAATCCTGATTCAGATAAAATAACACTTTAAAATGTGTTGAGATTTTTAAGTAGTAATTAATTGTGTATGTTACATCTGCCTAGGAGCATTTTATTTGTTTTTATTTTTTAATTTATTTTTTGGAGAGATTTTTGCTTAGGGCATATGCACTCGCCAGAAAGACAGAAAGAGACAGAAAGTGAGAAATCACCCCCTATGGGGGTGGCAATGTTGCAATCCCTTCTCCTCCATTCTCCTCTTGGGATCTTGAGTGTGCACACACAACATGCCAGCCTAAGTTTAAGCCACTGGGTCCAGGACTCGAACCATGCTCCACTACATGGGAGTCCAGTGACATAGCCATTATGACATCTGCTGGTCCCATAGCATTTTATACATTTGAAAAATGGTGTTATGTTATATTGCTTTTTCTAGACTTGGAATAACTAGGATTTAACTTGTACTTGATGATATTTACTATGGGAGCAAATGAAAATATTACTCCCAAATTTTGAAGCCATAACTGGTTGTCATATTACTTTTCATTAGACACACTTGATGTAAATGCAAACTGAAGAGGAGTGGCCTAAATATTCATTCTGAAAGCTTCTCTGTTCCCTGGAGCTCGGAAGGGTACATAAAGCTCTATTTTATTCTCCCACCGTTCATATGCTATGCTATAATAAATGCCCATGAAGTGGTAGGCTGATGGGCTGTCTGGAAGCTTTCTAAGTCTGGGAATGGAGTGTAAAAACACGGTCCTCTGGTCAGCTGGAGAACCCTGACTACTTTCACTATCATCAGAAATCATGGTTTACTCGTAAGGATACCCATGCATGGAAACTGCTTTATATTCAAGACAATCCTGAAGGATCACCCTGGACATCATCACTATTGATTATTTTTATTCGTTGTAAGTCTCATGTTCCCAAGCCCAAATTTCAAACTCTGCAATGCACTACTGAAAAAGAAATGGGCTATATCCCTTAGGTATTTTCTTTTTTATTTTTTTCTTTAAAGATTAAAAAGCATAAGATATATTTAATGTGCACAGAGGGGCAAGAGGAAATCCTTTTGTTTGGGTTTGTAGTAAAACTCAGGAGACACCATCTTAAGAGAAAAAGGGAAGTTTACTGAGAGAAAGAGCACCTAGGGATCCAAAGCCAGAGGAGATTTGGCTCACCCTACTGAGGAGCCCTGATGTAGTTATATGGGAGGGGTGGAAGGGTAGGGTCACAAGAAAGGCAGGTACTTTGATTAGCTTACTTGTCACTGTGACCTTATCAGCCCATCTATGGGTGTCAGCTGCCAGTAAGGGAGGGATCTGGAGGGACGATTCTGGACAAAGGCCTTGGACTTTTTCAAGTAAACAATGAAAGGGTTTGCACTGACAGGTGAATAAATTAATTCCACCTGGAAGTAGGGGGCATAGCTAGCATAGATTATATGAAGATATCTTAAAAGGCTTGTGGATAAGTGGAATTAATGTATGAGTTTATTTTATTGCAAAATGTTTGAAATCTATATCTAGTTTTCTCATAATATGCATTTCTATGAGAATTTTAAAGATACTTTACATATTTAAAGCTACTTGTTGAGTTTTTGTCAAGTTTTGCCAAGAACCTTACATTTTCTCACTAAACCCCTTCAATAACTGTGAGAGGCAGGTATAGATGATCATTTTTGTTTAGTAGAAAACTGAGGTTCAGAGTAATGCCCAGGATCATGTAACATTCTGAGAGCAACTCAGGGAGTGAGAATCTGAGCCAGGTCTCCAATTCATGGGTAAGAACTCTTATAATTAAGTGGTACAGCTTTTGGAGAACCCAACATTTTTTGTAGGTCATAAGCTCTCTATATGATTTTCTAGAGCTATTGTGAATTAAAATCCAATGTGTTATTAAGAACATTAGCAATAGTAACATTTTGTGCTACAATAAAAGAAATCTACATTGTTATATTACAGTAAGGGACCCATTCATTAAGAGACTAGTCTTCATATCAACTATTGGCTTCATTGACTTTCTCTAGAGTACCTTTTTGTCTTTTCCTCCCCACAAAAAATTACATGTATTATCTAGCACCATATGAATCTTCACTATACAATGTGTGGTTAATAAGTAGTCGGCAACGAGTCTTGGCTACATGTCAAGGGAATTTCAAAGATAAATTAGTTTACTGATCTAAAGGTGTGAGATTAAATATTTTATTATGGATTCATGTATTTCCACTAGAATATACAATTAAATACAACTACAAAGGAGGTGTTAAGTCAATTCCATGTTGTTTCCCCAGGATATTTCTTTCAAAGTCAGTCTGCAAACAGCATGCATTTACTGAAGACCCATTAAGTACATTCTTGCCAGAAAAGTTAGTTAAAATATTTATGTCATTATATTACATGGTTCAATAGTTCAGAACCAGTATCTGAAACAAAAATTTAGTTTGCTAATACTAGGCCCAAAATTGCATCCTTTGTGGGTTGTTTTGTTTACTTGTTTGTTTCAAGTATGCTTTGTAAGATCATCAGTTCACGGTGGGCTCAAAGGCAGTCAACAATTCTTTAAATTTTAGTATTTGAACAGTTTCACAAAAACTGAGAATGAAAGAAAAAAAAATGCCTCTTTGTCACATGAAGAAGAAAGATGCTTGCACTTTTCAGTTTGCAATGCTATGTTTGGAAAGCTGTCCTGGTAGGGGTGGGAGGCTGACCCATGAAGACTGACAGAACAATTTTCTTGTTCTTCAACTTTTCAAATAGATTTGCTGAAGCAGCAAGCTCCAGTTATGGGAACTTTTGAAGGGTAGGAGCCTTAAAAGGGTAGAAGTCTAGGAGAGGGTTGGTGGTTGGAAGAATGCAAATGGCTGAACCAAGTCTAAAACTCTTCTTCCACTTGTACTAGCAAAAAGGCAAAGATGCAGATGAGCTGAGTGGTAATAAGATTTGGATAGTCCCCAGAGGTCAGTACCAGATTAATGCAAGAATCCAGGAATGATTCTCAGAGATGAGAATTGGCAGGAGTGGACATTAGAGAAGAGGTTCAGAACCATGCTATTGAGAGTTTTTTAGGGGGAGGGGAGTTGTTTTGTTTGGTTTGGAAGATTTTTTTTGCCATAGGGTGTGTGTGCTCCTCAGAGAGAGAGAGAGAGAGAGAGAGAGAGAGAGAGAGAGAGAGAGAGAAAAGGAAAGTGAGAAATCACCCCATGGGGGGATAGCCACATTGCAATCCCTTTTCTTGCATTCTCTTCTCAGGATTTTGGGCACACATGCACACATGTCTGGCATGATTTTCAAACTGCTGGGTTTGGGACTCGAACCACAGTTGACCACGTGGGAGTTCAGCACTTTAACCACTATGCTACCTGCTGGTCCCATGTTTTGTTTTTTAAACAAGAACAAAACCCAAGAAGCCATGTTAGGTTGACCTCAGTTAGTGAGGTTTATTTGGTATCCAGTCTTTTTTCTTCAGTGACAAAATCAAACAAAGATGAAGACAAAGAGTTTGCAGTTGTAGAGAAGTGTTTCCTTCACAGGAATAATGTAAGTGGGAATAATTTTCATGATATTCAGGTGGCCTTAGTCAAACCAAACAAGGAATTAGACAATTTTCAAAGGTAAAAATGATTTGAGAGCTTATTCAGGGGGAAAGACATGAATTTAAGTAAAGATCTGAATTTAAGATGAGTTGAGATAGTACCCATTTTGGTATAAATACCAATGGACAAACTGTCAGGTTTTATATAAGGTACCTAATCAGAAATTCTAAATTTGAGATTAAAATGAAGTCATTGTTCATTTAACCATATATTTTCCTGAAAGGCTAAAAGATATTTATTTGTTTCTTTGGAGGATGTTTTATAAGAGAATCACTCTTGGTAATGGGCAGGAAAAGAATTTGTAATTTTTAAAAATTCTAGAATTGGATGTAAATACCAGATATAGTGTGTGTGAAGGAGTAGGGTCTGAGGAAGGACATTTAGAAGAAAAATACAGAGGCAAAGCATTAATGGGACAAAGAAATGTGGTATTACTTGTTGAAGATATTTTATAATTTTATCAACTGGACTAGGGAGAAATGTTCACCTGTTGAAATATTAACTTTGTAAGCTAAATAATGTGATTGAATGTATAAAAGAAATTGAAATTTAAAAAATGTAAATAAATAAATTCCAGAATTGCATGCTCTCTTTTCTCCCCAAATAATTTTCCACTTACCACCTAAAAAATGCACCATTTTCTTTAGAAATCATTTTTGCATACAAGTAGAAATGCACAATGAAGGAATGAGGTAGGATAGTGACCTATGGGATGGATGGACTATTTCTGTCCTTGTCAAGAGACCACATCACTAATATTGATCCACTCTCAGCCATCATTTCTTAGTTCAAAGTCCTGCTTGTCCTAGAAAGAACTGAGAGAGAAATGACTTCAAGGTTTGGGGTTAATGGGAAAAGAAAATGTTACATTTCTAAGGGAGATGACAGCAGATATCACTCCAAATGCATCTGACCCTATAATGTTCCAAATGTCTGTCTTCGTGAAAGCAAATTATAATCTTGTGGCTGCTTCCTAATCATCATTTTTTTACACAAAGTGCCTTGTTCTACATGGTTAGCTTGTATCATGAGATGATCACAGGGCTGTACAAATTTCCTCTAAAACCTATGAGTTTACTCTTTAAGTTACTTTCTCTAAAAACAAAATCTTAAAATGCAATGGACTAATTACTGAAAAGGAAAAGACTTCCAGTTATTAGTGACATTTTATGATCATAAACATTTGAACAATATATTAACTAATTACACTGATTTCTATTTGTTCTGAATGGAATTAATTGTTCTTTAATTCTTCTAGGTTGGCAAGAAGAATTAAAATCAGGCATGCACTCCTGAGTTGAAAGAATCGAAAATTCCTAATTGATAGGTTTTTTTTTTCTTTTTTTTTTTTTTTTAAAGAACCTTTGCACTGGAAAAAGTAGATGAAGAAGGAAGAGATGTCAATGGTCTCTTCTCTCCACATGCACTAGGAGGTTCCAGAAGCTTCCCACCTGAGATGAGTAGGCTAGGAGGAGGCAAGGGTAGCTAGTGCCTTATTGAGGACAATGACTTGTCTGTTCATGGTTTCTCAGCCCTGATTCCATTTTGAGGAAGGCAGAACAATAGAATTGTGTATTAGAGCATATTCTGAATAGGAGTCATTTGGGAAGTCTCAAAGAACAGCCCTGGTCTATGAGGAGGTCTTAGGTTCTTTATAGCAGTTTCCATACCTGCTTCTGGTCATCAAAATACAGGACTTGTCTTCAATTGTCCATTCCTTAAGGTTAAACAAGCCATTCACTGGCTCCTTAAGACTACTCAGAAAAAAGGAGGGGTTTAATCTTTGAGTTATATTCTTCTTTGCTTGTGGTAACAAAGTCAAAGTGATATAAGCAATGTGAAACCAGACTTTCACTAGGTCTCTATGACCAGGCCCTGGAATCAGGGTCTCAAAAAACCAAGCTGCCTCCCACATTTGCAGTCATCTCTGCTTCTCTCAGTATCTGGTAGCACTTCCGGTACTTCTTTATACCAGCAAGGAAAGATCTGTGAGACAGCCACTTCTTTGCCCTTATCGTTCTCAGTCCTTCAGTAGCACTGCACTGACATGCCTCCTTCTTGTTTCAAATATTCTCCTCTCCAGGCACATCTGACTCTCCAGGTTCCTTTCTTACCTTTTGGCATTTAAAAACTTGTCAGGCTTCTCCTCCTTTAATGAGCTGTAATTATTGGCATTCCCTTGGGCTTAGCACTGATCTTTCCTCTTCCTTGCTAGGTTTTCTCCCTAGGGAATCCCATTCATTCCTATGATTTTAAACCATCCATGTTTTATTTAGATGACTCTCTAAAGAAAAAAAATTATTCAAGTTTATTCATTAAACATTTAGCGAAAGTTTACAGTATAGATGTATGTTTCCATATTTGTACTTATAACAACTTCAGCAACCTGGTCCTTTATGATTATTCTCTTAAGAATCTTTTTCTGTAATCTTGCTTCATCCTCCCACATTGTCAGTCTGTCAACAGGTCGTATAGATGTGTTTCGGCAGTGTATTTCACATCTTCTGTTTCCTTCTCCATGGTCAAAACCTTACTCAAGATCCTTATCACCTTGTGCCAATGGGGAGACTGTAGCCATCTATCTGCCCCTCCCCTCACTTCTGAGGAACACTGAATCCAATTCATTGTTCAGACAAAGCTGCGGGTATAGATTAGAATTTACATTGTTCTTGCTCTCATATTATTTACATTTTAGTAGAAGAGACAGATAAGTGTGCCATTAATACACTGGGAAGTGAAGGCAATGATGATGTGTGTCATGTAGTGTGTGTCATGTGCTATGGGAAGACAGGGAAAGGGCACCTAATACAGCCTCAGGGATCAGAGAAGCTCTCTCTGGATGCGATTCAGTGGAACTGTAGGAGTTAGAGGTGTGTGTGAGTGTGTGTGTGTCGTAGGGAGGATATGTACATATATATATATATAATATACGTATATATAAACATATATATTCATATATATGTATATGATATATAAAATAAGCTCATATATAATGAAGTAGAGGAACTGTCTAATTTGAAATAACACAAGGTTTTAAGCAGAAAAGTAAAAGTTTGAAGCTCTTTAGAAAGCTCCTTCTGAGTACAGTGGAAGAGCATACGAGAAAAGAGTTGGTAAGACACTATTGCATTCAGTAGCCCAGGTAACAGAAAATGATGGCTTTCAATTAAGATTATTGCAATAGGGATGGACAGAAGTGGAACACTCAATGACTGACTGACCTTGATGCGTGATTAAATGGAACAGAGTTGGGTTGGAATCTGGTCTTGGCCACTGACTGCTGGCCAGTCACAATCTTTCCTAGCCTTGGCTTCCTCATCTGTAAGAGGGAGATAACAAAAACTAACACCAAGGATCACTGCAATGGTTAAGTAGGAATTATATGTGAGAATGTCTGACAAATAACAAATTGTCAATAAATATTTATTTTTTTCTTTCTTCAAACATCATATTGCTCTTGTAATTCTCTATTCCAGAATGCACAGCCAATTCCTTGCTTTATCAACATTAACCTCCTGTGGATCAGTGTTTCCCAACCTGGCATTCTTGACACTTGGGGCCAGGTAATTCTCTGTTCCATGCGTTGTGGCCTATGCCTCCTAGATGCCAGTAACAATCTAACCACAGTCATGACAGTTGAAAATACCTCCAGCCATTGTCAAATATCTCTGTAATCTGGTGGGTGTGGCAAAATTAGCTTTGGTTAAAAACCATTGGTCTGGACTTTTTTATCTCTCTGGTATTTTCGATAGAACCTCTCATCACCAATATAGCTTTATTATTATTACTTTCCTTCACGAACTCTGTCCAAGTAAAGTGGATTACGATCTTGTTCTCATATTACACCACACAATTTTCCTCTATCTTGCAGAATGCATCACTGAATGAATTTTCAAATATAGCTGTTGACTCTCTACTATCAAGAGATTAAAGCCTGAACTCCTTGTACGGCAGTCAACGTCACATAAATCTATTCTCCTAACTCTCCAGATGGATCTTATTATCTTCTAATATCCCCCTCCCCTCAAATTCACCCTTTGCTGTAATACTCCACTTTCTGGATTTCTACACATTGTGGATCAGGAAACCCTTCTTCACCCCAGGAAACCTATACAGAGAAAACCAACATCAGGTTACCAACTTTTCATTTTGCTGGGTAAGAACATTTCAACGATAGCAGTAGCAACAATAAGTGTTGCACTATCATTTTGTTAAATACAATGAGACTTTTAATACCAACACAGTTGAAAGGAGTATAATGTCAGGATAAAAGAAAGTAATTTACATGGATTTAATTTGGCTTTATTAAAACATACATTATATTGTTCTTATTTTCCTTGTTTCTGAGAAAACACTGGTAAAGATTTCATTAGGGACCAGTGTTCAGGAACCACTGATTTCATTTCCTGCCCAACTAGACATGACAAGATTATTTTCTTCCTTAACCTAAATTTTGGTCCAGGGCCTTTTATACTTCCCTACCCTGAATACTGTTTTCTTACCCATCTTTGCCTGGAAACCATCTATACTTCCCTCTGTCCTTCCCATGTGCTCCCAGGGACCTGAGCATATTCCACCATTGCCTTTATTGCCCATTGCATTAATGGTACACTTCCTGGACTTCTACTCTTTCTTCAAAGTCAACATTTAAAAATTAAGTTCTATGCCCCCAATCAGAGGTGTTGCTTCTCCCCTCTGAGTGTTACCCTCTGAGTATTACCTCTTGACATGCAATGACATACAGTATTTGGCTTTCATAGTTTGGCTTGTTTCGCTCAGCATTAAATTCTATATTCAGCTATTTTGTGTCAGATGACAGGATCTCATTGCTCATTCCTATCCTTTGGGTAAATACCAAGGAGTGTGATAACTAGGTCACGTGTAGTTCTATTTGTAAAATTTTGAGGAACCTCTCTATTGTTTTCCACAGTTTCTACCAACAGTGCAAGAGGGTTCCCTTTTCTGGAATTGTTATTTTTTTTTTTTTTGGAGAGCTTTTTATTATAGGGCACATGTGCTTGCCAGAAAGACAGAGAGAGATAGCGAGGAATCAGCCACCTTCCCCCCACCCCGGTGGGGGGATGGCCAAGCCACAATCCCTTCTCCTCCATTCTCCTCTTGGGATCTTGGGCACACATGCATATGCGCCAGCATGAGTTTAAGCCACCGGGTCCAGGACTTGAACTGTGGTGAACTACATGGGAGTCCAGCAACATAGCCATTACGCCAACTGCTGGTCCCATGGAATTGTTTTTATACTGACCACAACTAGCATCATCTCCTCACCTTTGAAAAAAAACAGGAGGGGGGGCTTATAACAAATATTAGGTCATCGGGAGAGTTATGACCTATTTTTCTATGCAAAAAGATGTCGCTGGACTCCCACGTAGTCGACTGCGGTTTGAGTCCCAAACCTGGTGGCTTAAACTCACGCCGGGCGTGTGTGCATGCGTGCCCAAGATCTCGAGAGGAGAATGGAGGAGAAGGGATTGTGGCGTGACCATCCCCCCGGGGGGTGATTTCTTGCTTCCTGTCTCTCTCTGTCTTTCTGGCGAGCGCAAGCACCCTATAGCAAAAACCTCTCAAAAAAAAAAAAAAAAAAAAAAAAAAAAAAAAAAAAAAAAAAGGGAGAAAAAAGAAATAAATGTAAGAACCAGATATTGAACCCAGATCTATACAAGCATAATACTCTTTCCAACACCTGAGTGATAAAACAGTTGCAAAATATCTGCCCTGTGCAGTGAATGGCCACTATCTGGATGGAATCAGGAGGAAGTGAAAACTTTATTCTGAGGTACCTTTCATATGCCTTCCCTGACATCTAGTACATGTGTGGCAATGTGATCAAGGACAGATGTTCATGGTCACATAAGACATCTGAAAGGCAGAATCTTCTAAGTTGGGCTCCAACTTTTGTAACAGCTCTGTGAAGTTGGGCAATGCTCATCTCTAAATCTCAGTGTATTTTTAGCATGTTGAGACCTTCACAGTTGGGCTTCCTGAGCTGTGATCTAAGAACAAATTTCTCACAAGTCCCCCTTCAGCTGTTACAGTGTACAGATCTGCAAAGCCCATGAAGAGTAGAAAGGGCTATTTTTGTTTGTTTGTTTAAAATTGTAGCATTGATTGTGCAGTGGTGAGTCATGGCTTGGGTACTTCAAGACCTAATTAATATAATAGTGTATGGTAAGAAGGGCTTTGTGGCAGAATTCATCACTAATTACGATTGAACTTAAACCTAAAGTTCAGAGCTTTATTTATTTATTTTTTAACAGGGCTCAAGACAAACTGTTTCTGAAGGAACCTTTCCTTGACTTTTATTCATTAGGATCTGTATTCTTGAAGTGGTCAGACTGCCTGAAACTGTCCCTGGCTTCAGAATAGACTTTACCTACCCTAGAAAGATCTTGACGGACAGGAGGCTAAAGGAATCATCTGTTTATGGATAGGGCTGTACATAAATGATCCTACTTGCATTAGAAACAACTGGGGAAAGAATGCTCTCCTGGCTTAGGTTAGCAAAAGCAGTGTCATTGATGTATATGACTGAGGCATATTGGAGTCCCTCCCATGAAACAGAAATCCAACAACTTTATCCATGTTAATCAAAGTTGATAGAGAAATCATGGATTTCCATGTAATACCCCGTATCAATCATCAGACCACATAAATCAGCTAGAGGCTGGGAAAGGGTCAGATGCAAGCAGAGAGAGATCGCTCTGCTTCACCACGTGTGTTTCTGATACAGGTAATGTACCTAAGAAAACAAAACAAATGGGGCTGGAATCACAGCACTTGAGTAGGAGGTGGGGAGAAACAAAGAAAAGCATAACCAAGGTTGCTTAACTGAGGAAATTTAGCAACAGAATAGCTTTCATGTAAGTAATCTAAGGCTTCCACTGATAACCTCATTTTCTGAAAGTCCTCCATGGGAAATAGAAGTGTTAGGAGGAGGAGGAAATGTGAAAAGAAGCTGAGAGCTTTTAGAAATAATTACTGCTAACTGGAAATGTCACTCTCCCCCACATCCCCAAGTCTCTTTTTAGACTAGCAAGCAGCAGTGACCAGATGGAGGCTGTGTGTTGAAATGCCTTTTGTGACGAGAACCAACCATTTACGGGAGTTGAGCTCTTCTTGAACAGATGGACCTCCAATTTTTTGGGTTAAAGATCAGCCAGGCTCATTAAAGAAGCTGCAAGGGTTCAACAGTTAAAATTAATTTTTATTCTTACTTCCTGAGTGACAGAAGAATCTTCTACAACCTAAAAAATAATAGTTAACCTGGGGTGTGGGAATTAAAGTCAATGATATTGATATACAAGAACTATAGAATAGAAGGAAGACAAAATTAATGATAACTTCAGGCTAGTGGTACTACCCATTATTGACATTCTTAAGTGTTTTTTGGTGTGTTCTATTATAAATGTATTGGTTTGAAAGGTGCAAGAACGTTTTAGTGAGTAGGAAATGTATTGCTATCATTTTAACATAAATAATACAGGTTATAGAGGGGGAGTAAATGACTGGGGCATGTCTTAGTCCATTTTCAGCTGCTGTAACAGAATACCACAGGCTAGGTAATTTATATATCATAGAAGTTTACTGGGCTCAGAATCAGCAGACGACATAAGGGATACCTCGCTGGACTCCCATGTAGTTGACTGCCATTTGAGTCCCAGACCTGGTGGCTTAAAACTCACGCTGGGCATGTGTGCATGAGTATTCAAAATCCTGAAAGGAGAATGGAGGAAAAGGGATTGTGGCACAGCCATTTCCCCTGGAGGGTGATTTCTCACTTTCTGTCTCTCTGTCTCTCTCTATCTCGCTGGCAAGTGCATATGCTCTATAGCAAAAATCTCTCTAAAGAAAAAATGTTAATTGGGCTTCACAGTTTTGAAGACAGGGATGTCTAAGAGGATGGTGCCAGCATCTGGTGAGAGTTTCCTCCCATGATAGAAGGGCAAGTGAGCACTAATCCCTTATGACCTGATCACTTTTTAAAGGTCCCCATCTCTTAATAATTCTACAATGACAATTACATTTCTAACACATAAACTTTGGGGGACATACTCAAGTACACCAGGGTATCTTATCATCAGTGTAAAAGGAGTAAATTAAAACAGATGACCAGTTGGTGGCATAGCAGTAATGCAACACTCTAGGAGGCTGGACCCACATGGAAAGGTCCCCCAGTTCTGTGCTGTGAGGCCTCCCTGGGTGTGCACACTACTATGACCCAGCTGGCTGAGGCTGGGGATGGATCATGGCATGAGGACCCTGCTGGTGATGCCTATGCCTCTTTCTCTTTCTCTCTCTTGCATGGAAGAAATAAACTTTAAAAAATAATAATAAAAGAGAAAAGTTGAGGCTGGCACTTGAGGGGAAATGTGGGAAGTTAGAGTTGAAAGTTATGTTTCATTCTTTCTGAGGAAGATCAGATCATGGAAGACTGGATCAATGTCTTTGACAGAACTACAACTTCAATATTGAGAAAGAGCCAATTATTTATTTCTATTTTAGGGTAAATCTTGATGTAATGGCTTGCAAAACTGTACTTAAAGTTTTTTTTTCCCAATTGACTTAAAGATGAAATAATAAGTATTAAAGTACAGGCGGAGTATTCTAGGCATGTTAGCTGTGTTAACCATTAAAAATATGTGAATTTGTCCAAGTTTGACAACACTGTCCTCTCATATCTTTTCTTTATGCTTTTTATCTTCATTCTTCTCATCTTGGATTTACAAATGTCTTCTAATTGTGTCAAACTCTGTGAAATCTCTATTTTGTTTTCCTTGCTGAGGGTCTATATTAAATATTTTAAAAATTAATTTAAAAATGCACTATGTGCTTATGTGCCCTCTTTATTTTTTCATGTACTATAGATTTTTATTATAAAACACTTGATAAGGTTAAGCTTTATAAATGATCATTTTGAAAGATTTTTGCAAACATTATCATTTATTTTAAAAATTTATTGTTCATTATTTATTTATTTATGCCACTTGCTTCCTATTCTCTGACGATATAATTATTCTTTCTCTCTTTCTGTGATGTCCATCCCAACATCTAGGACAAGCTTATGATTTCTATGGCTTGTTATCTCTGCCCTTTCTACTATTCACCACTCTGTTCTCTCTGATTCTTTTTTTTTTTTTTTTTTGTCTCCTAGGACTCCCATACATCTCCTTTAGCTCTGATCTTTATGCATATCCTTTAATGGCTCAGGGTCTTTTTCTTTCCAATAAGCCAAACAACTAATCACCAAGCTCTTTGTCTCAGATTTAGGAATTTGTGCTTTCAATATTGCTGGACTCAAGCATGACTCCACTGCTGGTGAAGACCCTTTTCCACATACATCTGGATGCTTGAGGGGGTTGCTGGTGGGGAGGGTGTATGTCAGTTATCAAGGAGTTACTGAAGCGCATCTTGAGCTATTTCACTTGGTTATAGAAATGTAATAAGTAATTTTTCCAGCTCCTATATGGCCATGCGCAGAGTCAAATGAAGGGTACAGTTTTGAATGCCTCAGAAATTGCATTTTGATACATTTCACTGGATTGTAGCCAAATGCAACTTCTTGTAATAGAGATCCAGAATGACAATTTACACTGCTTGATAGAAGTATCATTCGGATTTTTGGCAAATTCTCATCAAGTTACATGATGTGAGCAATCCTTTTTTAGAAATGTAAAACAATACCAAGTATTTCATTTTCTCCTAGGTTTTCTTTCTTATTAAGGAATAATACATCTCAAATAAGCTTATCTGCAGCTCAGAGACATGTGGATATCCCAGACACTTAGTGGCAGCAGTAATGAGCATTTCAAACATGGATTGGCAAGAGAAAAAAATGACAGGGGACGAGAACTCTGAATTCACCGTCTCTATACATTCTTAGTAACTCCACTCTTCCTTCTCCTCCCCATATTTTATACAAAGGTCTGTGTCAAGCATGAAGGAGGGAACAATGAAGCCAAAACCATAATTGTAAGCAATAATTACTATCTTCAATGGGCTTACAATCTAGTTATTCAAAACATTAAAATGTCAATTTAAGAACTATATAAAGGAATGGAATAATTCAGGAACAGTTATTACCTCACAGAGAGATTTTTAAAGTAAAATTGTAGAAACAAAATGCATACCACATTAAGTGATGACTAAGCGAGGATATAAAGCAATCTATAAATACTTTAAAGGTGTAAATACCAAGTAGAGTGAGGAATTATTTTGTCTAGTACTCTACAGAAATAGCACTGAACATAAGATTAGGAAAAGTAATACACTTAAATATAGTGTGAACAATTACAAAGGAATTCTTTAAACTGTAGCTCCGAGATCTTTAACAATCTCAAAAACATCTCTGGCTCTTTGACAATACTTGCTGTCAACCTGCAGTTGTCCACTTAATGTCAATCAGCATGGAGGACTGTATTAGACCCCAGGATGTGGAAAGGTAAAGGGATATCCTCCAGCTCTTGGGCAGCAGGAGACGAGATGGAGTTATGTATTGAGTTAAGCCAAGGTACAGGGGAGTTGCACATTGGAGTTACCCACTGAGCTATTTTAGCATTCAGATGCCATAGCCCTGTCTCAGACCCACTGAATTGCCATCTCTGGAACTGAAACCAAAATCAGTATCTTTTAAAAATTTTATAGACTTTTTTTTTTTCCTGATGAGATGACAGAGCTGCAAAAATTTACTGATGGGTTTCAGACAACACTGTGTTTTAGAACAACGGCCCTGGCTGCCAAATGAGGAACAAAATGAGAGACTGGAGACCATTTGGAAGCTGTTTGAATACTCTAGGGGAGAGAGGATGTGAGCTTAAATTAAGGTGGTATTAGCAGTGGTGCAAAAGAGTGCAGGACAGGTTCACTGATGGCTCACTGGTTAACTCAACATGGACAGGTGAAGGAAAGTGAGGAGTTAAGCAGTCTGGAACCCAGGGGTCTGTTTCCTCCTTCATCAGGAGAGGGCAGGCTAGAAAGTTAGCCAGGATGGCCAAGGAAAATTTTCTTCCAAGATTTCATGGGACAATATCATTGGAGAAATAGAACACAGTCAAATATTGAAAGGGAAGGTGAAGTTCAAGAAGCAAAAAATGGAGGGACCAGCAGTTAGCGTAATGGCTAATGTCGCTGGACTCCCATGTAGTCGACAGCAGTTCATGTCCCAGACCCGGTGGCTTAAAACTCACGCCAGTGCGTGTGCGTGCGTGCCCAAGATCCTGAGAGGAGAATGGAGGAGAAGGGACTGTGGTGTGGCCAACCCCCCTGGGGGGTGATTTCTCACTTTCTGTCTGTCTGTCTGTCTTTGTCTTTCTGGCAAGAGCACGCGCCCTATAGCAAAAAAGCTATCCAAAAAAAAAAAAAAAAAAAAAAAAAAAGGAGCAAAAATGGAGAACAAAGATCACCAAACTGAAAAGGTGAGAAGCAAACAGTGAAACAGTGCATGAAACCCAGCATTCCAGAGTCAGCTGGATTAAAGCAATAGGGAGGTGGCTAGCTGCTACAGACCTGCAGCTGTAGCAGCAACTAGTTAGAATGGCTGCTGACTCTGTGTTTCTGGGACGGATGGTCAAGACCAAGAAGTAAAAGAAACAAGAAATGGAAAATTATTTGTTGATGATAACATGTATGATTAAGCCACATTACACTGTATTCTGGGTGGAAAACTGCATTTTGTATGCTGTGATGATGTTCAGTGAAAGAATGTAAAATAGATAAATTAATAAAAATAAAATTTTAAAATAAAGAAGCTGGAGGACCAGAAGGTGGCATGGTGGTTAATGTGCTGGCCAACCACAGTGTGAGTCCCAGTCCTGGTGATTTGAAACTCATACTGAGTGCATTTGTGTGTGCCCAAAATTCCAAGAGGAGAATGGAGGAGAAGGGATTGCAGCATGGCATCCCCAGGGGGATGATTTCTCACTTTCTGTTTCTCTGGTGAGTACACATGCCCTATAGCAAAAATCTAAAAAAAAAGATTAAGAAATTGGGATGGAGCTGGTCCACGCCATGCCTGTAATTCCAGCTTGGGAGGCTAAGGTCAGAAGGATTGTGACACAATGAGAACGTGCCTAAAACAACACATGCACATAACAACAATGAAAAAATTTAAAGGCATAGCTGGGAATCACAACTGTGTGGATGAAAAATGGACCTATAAAGAGAGTACAAGTTAGTGGGAGAGAAGTTGAGGCATTCTGCTTTGGATTTGGTGAGTTTGAGGTGCTCTGGGACACTCAAATGGGGATGTTTGGCATACGTTTGGATATAAGGTCCCAAACTTCAGGGGGCTGTCAAGGATGTCATTAGCAAATTTTTGGTGAATAAAATATTCAGAGTATGTGAGAACATCCTGTCAGAGCAACAGAAGACAAAGAATGGGAGCTTGGAATTGTACTTGGGTAAGTATTCAGATGTGGATAGAGAAGAAAGCCTCACGAAAGATTTCAGGGAGAACTGATCAGAAAGTCAAGAGGAGACCATGAGAGCACTTCTATGGAATAGAGGGGAGAAGAGAATTTCAGACAGAGTGGTCGCTCATGTCTAATGCAGACACAGATTGACATAATGTCCAATAGTTTGGTTTCTGTTTACAAATATGGGTCTCTACAAAAGCCTTTTTAATGCAGTGTATTTGACTAATACTAACGGATAAAAGATGACTACAAAAAAGAATCCTATGGCTAAGTATCATATAATTTGGAAGTGAAAGTATGGCAATTAAAGGTTCTTTGGGAGATTTCAGGTAAGATGATCCTCTTGTCATACTCTCCTTGACACATTAAACTTAATATAGTTCCTCTTTATTTTGGACACTGGCAAATTCAGTAATTACTCAATATATAAGGTTTGCAGGTCCTTCTGTCTAGTATCTGTTTTATTTATTTTTTCACTTAAAATTAACCAGTCAGGCATTTACCTTTGAAAATGTAATGTATATGTTTAAGTAATTTTTATGATAGCCATTTATAATTTTAATCCTTTTTTTTCTATTTTATATTCTTCAGAGAAATAAATAGAGATGGCCTACAGAAACTTCCCTTCTTGGCTTTTGTTTCCAGAAGCAAAATCCCATACAGAATAATAGGGTATAGGGAGATAAGGATACCTGTGAGAAAAACGTGAAGAGAGGAAGGGAAATCCTTCTAAGATAAAAATAAATCACAAGGGTCAGAAGGAAAAGAGGAAGAAACCCATGTGCATACTTTTGATGGAAACAGGGAGGAAGGTAGTGATTTTCCAAGAAGAGAAAAGAGGTATGTGGTTTCTCAAGCATTGGGATTTCTGAGTTAGCCCATGGCAGTACTAAAAAGTAGCAGAACCTAGGAAGAATCAGAACTTCCAGACTTGATATAGTTTCTTGGGTGCCCAGTGTCCAGCAAAAGCCACCAATCAATGTACTGATGACATGGTCTTGGATAACATAGGGACAAAAGTCTAATGGACCAAGGGGGATGTGGGGGTAGAAGGGAGATTTAGAGCATCCTGACTCCCAGAACCTTAGCAAAACCACCATGGGGAGAGCCCCATGGATAAATAAGATTACAACACACCAAAATGTGATGCATCACAGAGGAAGAATTAAACTGTTAACTAAAAAATAAATATGATGTTTCCTGTACTGCTAAGTTTGTGGCCCTCTGTTCATACTCACTAAGAAATGATTTCCCAGATGTATCCTTTCTTCATAGACTTGGATGTAACTCTTGGGAAATTCTTTGAAAAATGTAGTTGCAGAAAATAGATGGGTAACCATCAATGGGGGAGGGCTCTTAGGCTCCAGGAGTACCTAAAATAATTGATTTTTAAAGCATCTCTGAAAGATTCTCATTTCAGGGCCAATGACATAATTATGTAAACACCATGCCAGAAAGTTAATCAGGACCCTGAGTGTGTTAATCAGAAGTTTAACCCTCCCACCAGGAAAATAATCAGCTCAGACCCAATGGCCCTTGCCAACTCTTATTTCATCTAGTGGCTAACAGATGTTGTGGTTGTTAGCTTGTGATAACCACTTACATCTTCACTGGAGTCCTACTGCCCCCTGAAATTCTTAGCTGAGAGTGGAGCTGATCTATCTGGATACTTTTGGGAAGAGCAAAGGGTTGAAGAGAGACAGAAAAGAATACTCATTACTGACAGAAATAAAATCAAGTGAAAAGGTATGCAATAATTGTCATACAAATACACATGGTTGGTATTTAGTGTAAGAAGCAAATGTTAAGTGGGCATCCTTCATTGCCAACTTAGATTTTGTAGCTCAGACCTATTCTAGGCCCGGCTCCAACTTTCAGAACTTTATTTATTTTTTAAATACAAGCAATATTTTTGTTTTAGACATGAGATAATTATAAAGCACTTTCCACTAGAAGAACCAGAGAGCATAATGCCCCTGTCATGGAGAGAAAGTGTAGATGTGAGTCGATATTGCGTATCATAAATTACTGTTTATTACAAGTAAATGACTGCCTCTGAAAGTGGACTTGCTTGCATGGTAAAGGATTAAAAGAATGTTTATCGTTGCAATCTAAACCTTTAAAATAAACCCCTTGGAGGTAGAAAGACAGATTTTAGTGCTTCTATTACTACTCTACGATTTGCTGTTAAATCAGTCCCATTTCTTAAAACAGCTAGTAATTTATTGCCCCAAATATGTTGCCTTTGCCATTTGTGAATTCGGAGTCACACAACTGTTAAAGTTAACGAACTATGGTTAAGAAATGAATGAATAGTTATGAGCTTCACAAATCAAATTCTCAAATCTACACTTTGCTTTTCTTGAATTCTAAATGTGTTTACAACAGGCATAGCTCCACCCCTCATTGGCTCGTCATGCTCAATTTTACAAGGACAAGCAAACAACCAGCCATGCTCGCTGTCCGCCAGTTACAGCTGTGGCTGAGCTGGGCCCTGGGTGTACTGGAAATTGGAGTTCTGGGGAGGAAAGCACTCATTAGGACATACGCTTGCTGTTTGTGACCATAAAGAGCCCGAGGCCGCCTGTACAAAGTGTTTTTGGCTATATTTGAGTCATTGGAAAGTAAAACCAAGATTCTCATTTCAAGCCCACTCTTCAAGAAATTTATAGGAATTACTTTGATTTGCTTTCTGTGCGATTTAAAATCATTTAGATCTAGAAATAAAAGCCTAAAATTTCTCCATCATAATCATACTGACGATTATTCAATTGTATCATCTAGTTCCAAATACCTCAGAATGTCCTTCACACCTTACAACAGAAATTGCACTTAGGACAATTTAGGCTAGAAGGATAAAAACACAGCCCACACACATTCTTGGATAAAAAGCACTTGAGGCAATCTACTTTCATCTCTCAGTTTTGTCTATGCCTCGGTACCCACACATCTTTGCTCCTCTTGCTGTGTCCTCACTCCCTTCAGAACCTGCCTCATTTTGCCTGACTTTGCAGTCTCAGTATCTCAACATCGATTCCCACGTTTACCCTTGTAAGTGTACCACAGCTCTTCTATTTGGGTCTGGACTCCCACCCTGTGCCTCCATTGTCTGCATTGGTTCAGTCTCTTCTGAAACAACACTGTACAAGTACTGTCTGCCCTGATCCAACTCACCATGTCTTCTTCTGGGCCTGGCCCCTCTCCTGCTATATCTCCCCAATTAGTCTGATCATCAAGCTGTGCAAATTATTCAACATTATTTTCTATCTTCTATTAAAAAAAATGGGGCCAGCAGTTAGCATAATGGCTATGTCGCTAGACTTCCATGTAGTCGACCGTGGTTCGCGTCCCGGACTCAGTGGCTTAAAACTCACGCAGGGTGCGTGTGCGTGTGTGCCCAAGATCCCGAGAGGAGAATGGAGGAGAAGGGATTGCGGCATGGCCATCCCCCCTGGGGGGTGATTTCTTACTTTCTGTCTCTCTGTATCTCTCTGTCTGGCGAGCGCATATGCCCTATAGAAAAAAAAAAAAAAAAAAAAAAAAAAAAAAACCTCTCCAAAAAAAAAAAAAAAAGAGGAATGGCCACCCATAGATAGGAGGTAGGGACCACTTGACTCATTCTTTCCCTGAAGGGGATGCAATAGTAAATATTTGAAATATGTCCTCATTATATTCCTTGAAGCACCCTTCATTAGCTCAGGTCAGGCAGGACTGGGTCTTAAAGGATGAGACTGAGTTTCTCCAAAGTGAGGAAATGTCATTGCGCAGCCATGAACTCATCATCTTGAAATGGGCCTGGTTTTCTTACACAACAGTAGATAAGTTCACATGATGGGGACATTCTTTCACATATTCTGGTGCACATAGTTTAGAACATATTTATTACCTTAGATTGTTTATTATTGATACAATGTGCTGGTCTTGTTCCCTCAACTGTTGATGCTGAGGACTGTCATCCTATAGGCAGCACGCAGTCCTATTTTTGTTGCTGGTTTCTTTTTTTCAGGGTTTTGCCATAGGGTACATGCACTGCTAGAGATAGGCAAACTAAGAAATCACCCCCTAGCAGGGTTGGCCCTTCTCATTCATTCTCCTCCGGATTTTAGGCATGCACACACACATACACAGTGTGATTTTCAGGCCTGTGGGTCTGGGATGCAACCTACAGTTGATATGTGGGAGTCCAGTGCCTTAAGTACCATGCCACCAGCACCTTAAGCACCATGCCACCAGTTAAAAAACAGTAGGTGGTTATTAAATTGCTTATCTGTCTGGGGTAAAAAAAATAAAAGCTTACTTAAGGAAGGAGAAATACTTTTACTGAAGTAAATACTCACCAGTTTGACTCCAATCCACTTACTACAACATTGCGAATACTCCAAGAGGAAGCTAAATGACTCTATTTACATAACTCAGAAGTCCTTGTGCTCATGCATGTATTTCTTCCCATCATAGCACCTCACCCAGCTGCTTTGAAATATGTTGACAAAGCCCCTGGTGGCTGCGGTACCCAAAAGGAAAACACCAATCCCTTTGAAATGATCAAACCAACAGAATTTCTGATGTAAAAGCAACTTATTTCTGTTTTCTTTGTGAAAAAATGTATCACAGGATTTAAGAAGCTATTAATTTAATTATCTGTGTTCTACACGAAGCCTATGCTCTCTTGAGAGTTTAATTAATTTGGAACAGCCATTTCCAAGAGATGGAGAAGGATGGAGATCAATGTCCCCAATGATAACTATGCATACACTTTGATTTGTGATTTACATTTAAAGAAACATGGTCGCCCTCTTTGAATATTAAAAGTATGTTTTCTGTCTGTTTTGAACTCTCTCAGGTGGACAGTCAATAGTAAATGAGTATTCCTGAAAAGAGTTTGAAAGAGGAAACATGAATTTCCCTTTGTACTCAGATCTATCACTCAAGGCAAGGGTCCTAATGAGTCCAGGACTTTCAAAGGGGGCATCTTGGATGCGCTGCCTGAGGGTCCTCATCACCCAGCCCCTCTTTTCCCAGTCTGCTGTCCAGCTTTCTCTCCAACACGCCACCTATACCTTTCTCTTAAATTACCACTGATATTCTATTTAAACATAATAACTGATCTATTGTCAAATTCATGGGCTTTCCTCAGTCTTCACTCTCCCTGTTTTGAGTGATTCTTCACATTAGTTCCTACTGCCTTCTTATTGAAATTCCTTCCTTTGGTTTCCAATCCTTGCATTCGCCTTCAAAGTACATCCCAAATCTGTCCATGCTACCAACTCTGTTGCTACTACCTGAGGACAAACTTTCATGAACTGGGTCATTAGCTTCAAGTTCAGTCATGTAGTTTAGACCCCACACAGAAATGAGGGAAATCTTTATTAAACTTCAAATCTGGAGCTTACCACAGCTACTCACCAAGTCCTTCAATAGCTCCAAACAACTTTTAGAATAGAGCCCTAACTATTTGCCATGGACAACAAGTTCCTACAGTAACCATCCCCTATTCACTTTTGCAATCTCATCACCGCCAACTGCTGCTGCAACCACACTGGTATGAATACACCAAGCCTGTCTCACCTCAGGGTGTCTGCATTCATACTTGTCTTCCAGATCTCTGCATGGCTGGAACTGTCCCTTCATTCCACGGTCACCTCCTAGGAATGGCCTTCCCTGACCCTTTACCAAATAGCACCCTCTATAACTCCTTTTACAGTTTTATTTTCCTTATTGCATTAATCACTACTTGACACTGGGCTTGGTAGGTATGTGTTTCTTTGCTGTCTGTGTCTCATCTAGAGTGGATGCTCCATGAGGGCAGAAGTTTTCAGTCTTTTTTTATCAGCCTTCTTCAAAGGCGATAGTGCCTTTCATTTCAGAGGGGCCCAATACAACTGTTGAACAAGTGGTTCTCTATCTTTGTTGGTAAGAATTCCATGTTATTAATTCTAGGTCCACAGAACCAATTAATTTCTGAGATCTTAAAATTTCTTCCTAAACCTTGACTGTTAGTACCCCAAAAGTGTTTTTCCCTTTGTTTGTTTGTTCTTAAGTTTTTGCTACAAGGCATGGGCACTTGCCAGAGACAACAAGAGACAGATCTCTCTCTCAATATATATGTATATATATATATATATATATATATATACATACATCAAATATTTTTTTTGGGGGGGGAGAGGTTTTTCGCTATAGGGCACATGCGCTCACCAGACAGACAGAGAGAGACATAGAGACAGAAAGCGAGAAATCACCCCCCAGGGGGATGGTCACGCTGCAATCCCTTCTCCTCCATTCTCCTCTCGGGATCTTGGGCACGCATGCACACGTGCCCGGCGTGAGTTTTAAGCCACCGGGTCTGGGATGTGAACCCCGGTTGACTACGTGGGAGTCCAGTGACGTAGCCATTATGCTAACTGCTGGTTCCCGGGCATCAAAATTTTCAAAAGCACATGAAAAAATTTGTTTGCACAGTAAGAGTTGAGAAACTCCAGTCAAAGAGATGGGGATAGAGCACATGAGAGACCAATCCCAATTTTTTTCTTGAGAGAGAGAGAGAGAATCAAAATGACAAATCACTGCCCAGGACCACTGCAATCCTTCCTCCCACTCTCCTCTCAGAATGTTGGGCATGTATGCATAAGTCCCCAGCATGATTCTCAAGTTTCTGGGTCCTGGACTCAAACTGCAAAGATGGCTCTGTGGGATCCAGTGCCTTAAACACCACAATACCTGCTGACCCAGTACTCCAAAGTCTTAAGTTCAATGTCAACAAAAGCCTGACTAACATTTTTCAGGAAGGTCAATATGATTATTCATTAGTATTTTGAGGAAATGCCTAACTAATATCATTAAGGATGTGTCACACCAGTTGAGATTGCTGTGGTCTTTAAAACACTCCCTTTCAAACTGACACTAGCTGTTGTTTACTTATATAGGCAAGGCACTTAAGACGCTAATAAATTTGCCATTTGTTACTACAGAGCTTGTATTGGTGTGATATTCTAATATAAAATGCTCCATCTTTTCTGTACACCTTTATATTATATGGCATCACCTCTGTGCCATGCGGGTTTATGAATATTTTCACAGAATTACAAATCCTAGGTGAGGCTCTTCTGTGGATATATTATTTGTCTTTTTGTTTTGGAAAATCATCTGTTTCCCCATTCCACGTGGTTTTCTTTAGCTACTGAATTATAACTTCCCGTGATAGTAATTGGGAATCAAACATTTTCAAAAGCCCATGAAAAAGTTTGTATGCACAGTAAGAGTTGAGAAACTTCAAATCAAAGAAATGGGGATAAAGAACATGTGAGACCAATCTCAATTTTTTTCTTGACTGATTCATGGACTCTGGGAGAAAGATGCTATCTTTCTCCTGGTACTTGGCATAGAAGGTATGAATCTGGATTTTTCAGCTGTGCTCTTTTCCAGTAAGGGGAGCGTGCCTACCTGCAGGATAAGCCTAGGGGAGAAGATCAGAGTCAGAGAACATAAAGACAGAGACCTGGAGGCAATTTCTTTCAGATTGATTTGATTGATTGATTCCTTAAGCTCTTCTTTCAATATTCAAATGACCTCAGTAGTCTTTGCTGTACATGCCAACACATTCTCCTTTGGTGTAAGTCAATTGACATAGATTCTTTTTTTTTGTTTGTTTTTTTGTTTTTTTGTTTTTTATTTTTCGCTATAGGGCGCGTGCGCTCACCAGACAGACAGAGAGAGACATAGAGACAGAAAGCGAGAAATCACCCCCCAGGGGGGATGGTCACGCCGCAATCCCTTCTCCTCCATTCTCCTCTCGGGATCTTGGGCACGCACGCACACGCGCCCGGCGTGAGTTGTAAGCCACCGGGTCCGAGACGCGAACCGCGGTCGACTACGTGGGAGTCCAGCGACATAGCCATTACGCTAACTGCTGGTTCCCCAATTGACATAGATTCTTGTGACTTGCAACCAAAAGTATCCTTGCTACCCTAGATGAAAATAACGTATATGAAAATTATAAATTCAGGATTTAGAAAGCTCTTTGAATGTTTTAGTCTATATGTCTTTTCTAATGTTTAGTTTTGGTCTTCAGATTTCCAGTGTCTCATGTCATTATGTTCCATCATGATTGAAATAGTGCACACAGAAATGGTAACACAGTAGTTTATGAAGGGGAAGAATTGCTTTTCTTGGGATGCTTTCAATTTGGTGGTTTTTGGAGCTAAAACAGGGAGCAGCATATTGAGATTTAAGATGTGCAATACACATTGAGGAGCTCAACTCATGAGTGGAAAACAAACACACCCACTACAACTTTAAGGAGAACTGTTACTCCAACACAAGCCGAAGGAGTTGTTAAATCAGCACCATTTTCTCATATTTCCACATTGATGCATATGGTCACAGCACTTTCTCTAGGAAGCCAACATTAAAACAGAAATACTAGGTGTATATAATTCATCAGTGGTTTGAAGCACTGTAGAAGCCACATCAGTAAAAATGAATAAAAAAAAATTTTAAGCAAATTGCTAAGAATAAAAAAGAACAAATATGTTGAGATTAACAGGACTGAAAGAGTACTTCAGGGGAGGAATAGAACCTGTAAGTTTTGGAAGAAACCTGAGGGATTATCAAATACAACTCAGCCTTAGAAAGTTTCCATTACTCTGAGTCTTTATTCCAAGCATGATTGTATTTAGTGTTCTAATATGAAAGCACACTTCTTTCCCACGGATAAGATTTTGTGTTTTGAGTAAGACTATGATCAGTCCATCAGTAGCCCTTGATTCACTTTAATTCAGTTTAATAAACACTGACAAGAACTGAGCAGGGCCTGAAGATACAGGGAGAGATAGACAAGGGTAGATATGCCCATTGAGAGGAAGACCTAGATCTATGAGCAAATTATTTCACTGATCTAAGTACCAGAAGGGTAACTCGCAGGCCTCTGAGAAATAAAAGCAGCTTCCTCTGGGGTGCAGGCTATAAGACTCAATTTCACAAGACCAAGATCTCCTTAATTCTGGGGTCATTTGCCAGGTTTACCTTGACAGCCTAACTCCTGTGATGGTGTGAGCCATGTCTTAGTTCCAAGGTTTTGTTTTTGGTTGTCATCATTCTTGCTACTTGGCTGACCATCCTACTTGCCTTGTCCAACTCCTACCCTTATCCTATCATCTATCTCTGTGCTATATCCCATGACTAGATTACATACATGTATATGTCCATAGTGTTATTTAACTCAATAGAAATATGATATTGCTAGAGTTTAAGGCAAAGGAGAAAAACAATCCTGTTAAATTTATCAATATTTTGTTCCCTTCTTTGGTATAAATGGTTCCTAAACACCCATATGTAGATTGATTGACTGCATAAGAATAATCTGAAAAAAATTTTAAATAACTGATTCCTGGACTGCATCTGAGAGACTCTTCTTTAATAAGTCTGGGCTGGATGAACATAATGAATCTGAATGTTTAAAACTCTCCCCAGGAGTGTGGCTAGGTTGGAGAATTGCCTTAAAGGATCTATTTTTCTATTACCAAAAATGAAGATAGCAAGATCCTGGATTTCCTTGGCAGTTTTGTGGTAGTTGCAGTTATTCACTGAAGAATGACAACTATTTCCATATCGCGGGGTGTGCCAATGTGACTACCTGAGCATGTGCATGCATTATATTTTTGAACAAATAGGTTGAGATTATGATAACAAGGCTGAAAGAATACTTTAGCGGTGTAGAATCTATAAATTTTAGAAGAAACTTCAGGGATGATGAATCAAATACAACTCAGCCTTAGAAAGCTTCTATTACTCTGGGTCTTCATGTGAAGCAGGATTGTATTTAGTGTTCACTATCTAAGTGGTTATGCGTGTAAAGAGTTAAAGGATTTTCATGGAGAACATGGAGAAGATGCCTGGACTGAAGACTTGGGAGACAGGAAAGTAGAAGGAATGAGAGGTACTACCTAGATATCTTCTGATCAGCTTTGGTTAATGAGTCATGAGGAAAGCTGTATTTCACTTCATATATTTGACAACATTAACATGTATGATATAGATGTAAAAGGGAAAATCAACTTTTATGATAACTTTTTCATCCCAGTCCCAGATAATGTCTTTTTTCATACTCAAAGGTGTTAAAAAGCACTCTTTAGATTCTCCAGTGTATGTGTTGTTTTATATAGTCCAAAGATAAATTTGTCACATGAGATCTTTAAAGAATTAGGAATAATACATTTATTGAAAGGGTATATTACAATATATCACACATACTAGGGGTTCAGGAGTGGAGGAGATTTATTATTATTCAGGAATATGGAACTAAATGTGATCAATTTGAGAGGCATACTTTACATAAAGTTGTGAGTGAACAATATTTACATTGCAGGTAACCTAGTTACTCCACAAACTCATTTTTTATAAAGAATTATTTTATTTAACTTTATTTATTATTTATTTATCTATTTATTTTAATTTGACCAGAGTGAGGATGGGAAGTGAGAAAGTAAGCCACCAGGGTTGGGACTTGAACCACAGTTGGCCATGTGGAAGTCCAGTGCCCTTAGCAACCATGCCACCTGCTGGCCCCCACAAACTCATTTCTAAGCAGCCTGGTCTACTTCTTATTCCTTGAACACTATGCATATGTCCCTTTGCTTGAAAAGTTCTTTTCTCTTTTTAATTTTTTAACTTTCTTTCAAATTCCTAATCAAGTCCTGCATCACACTGTAAACCTTTCTTAGTGGGCTCAGCTCCATATAAAATTCTGTTAACCTGAACTGTAGTATAGGACAAATGGCAATAAAGTGTCTTTTGTATTGCTTTTAATGCAAGGACAAATTATTTCTACTCTTCTAGATTTTAGAATTTTTGATTGGTTGGTTTTCTGTTTGTTTGTTTTGATGTCACATAAATTTTTTACACTGGTCACATGGTGGGCATTCATTAATTTTTTTTTTTTCTCATTGAGCTGATATCTTTTGTTTTCCTCTTTAAATTTATTTATTTTTTACATTAATTCACTATACATCATTACAGCATACAAATGAATTTTCCATCCAAAATACACTGTGTATTGGCTCAATCAAGCACATCAACATACATGTTTTCAGCAAATAATTTTCCAATTCTTATGTCTTGTATACTTTGTTTTTTGTTTTGCCATCCTTGATTCCCTATCCCTCACCCTCTGCCATGTCCCACCCTCCTCCCACATTGTCTCTGGTATCCATGGTTGCTTTCTATGCCTTCCCCCCCCATTTAATTGATTTGCTTATGAACTTAATTAGTCTAAATATATCCAATAGCTAGCACAGCTGACATATATACCTATACATGAACCCAAGTCTGACTTTAGGCATAAACCCCAGTGAGTAGAATGAACATACTATAAAGTAGTACCCAGCTGGGGCTATATAGCTTACTGCAGTCATCAAATATGCATTTTTTAAAAAATTTCTATATGAACAGTTTTACCGTTGTTTTTTCTCCTGCAACTTTTTTTTTTAGTTACTTAACATTCATTCCCTGAGCATCATCACAACGTACTAAATGTGGTTTCCCATCTAGAATAAACTGCATAGTGGCTTAATCATGCATGTTATCATCAATAATATTCCACTTCTACTTTCATACATATGTATACGTATATATTTTTTTACCCCATGTTTGACCCTCTGCCCTTTCCCACTCTCTTATTACACTATCTCTGCTATATACAGTTGTCTTCCATTCCTTTTTCCCCAACATTTTGTTGATCACACAATATCATAAGTAATGTAACTACTTTCAATAGCAAGTTCAGCAGGTAATTTCAAGAAGAGCAGTTTTGAACTGGTAATGATATTTCCTTGAAACTTAAAGCCTAGAAACAGGTTAGTATTCTGTTCAAATAGTAGGTACATGCACCTATCAACAAGTGAGCTGATATCTTAAGATTCAGCAAGACCTTGACAATTGTAGAAGTCTGAAGAAATTGGCAAGACGAATTCCTCTAGTGTCAAAGGCAACTGCATTTATGATTTCTAATTCTTCATTTGTAAAAACGATTCTCCTGACCATTCCCCAACATGACGTTTACAGCTGCTTCCCCAGAAGCCCATATATGCATCTATGCATTCACTGCTGGCTGTGTCTCTATACCAGTTACTGTGTATGGCTCCAGGCAATACAGAGTTCATAGTCAACACATTCATCAAAGCCAGGACTTTGACCTGGTGAGCAGATGTTTAAATTTTTTCTCGTAATTGGAAAAAAAAAAAAAAAAAAATTGAAGGTGTTTTTTTTTTTTTTTTTTTTTTTTTTTTTCCCCACACAGAGATCAGCTGTAGGATTCAATGCAACCTAAATCATCAACTGCAAATAATCATCTTCTTTTGTACAGTGTTCGTTTCCCACCTTCTGAATTCCTAAATTAGTTTCAATCTTATTTCAGATTTATATAGGTACCAATCAAAATACTGCAGCTGGCACCCTCAGAAATATCCTTAAAATATATAAAAAATACATATCTAGTGAATTTAGTTTCTCCAGTTGTGAGTTTAAGTGAAATGCTTTTTGATTCACAAAACTACCAGGTTCCGCCTCTACCTCCCCTTTGGTAAGGTTCCCCTCACAGTCCTGTGTTATCTGCAGCCAGATCTGTTTCGGCAAGCTCCACGCATTGAGTGTGAGTTCTGTGAACTTCCCTATTCCCTCAAAGGCCTTTGTGCCTGGCTGAAAATTCTTACTTCCACATTGGTTTTTAGATCACATTATTATTTCCAGGAAATCCTTGTACAGCACAAATAGCTGTTAGGAAGATTCGTGATTAACAGCCGCCCACACCAAAGTGAGATTTCATGTGTCAGGTTGGAGAGAGCAGTAGGGTCCTGAGAGAAAAGGAGACACGAGTTATGTTGGAGGAGCGGAGATACAAGGATAAGAGGATATCCCCCTGAAAAATTTTTTTTTGGAGAAATCTATGTACCCTTTTTATACTTTTCATATTAGGGTGTAGATTTTGTTATTATTGCTATAAAACGCTACAAAGGAAGTATATCAAAATAAAACTCTTAGGGAACCAGCAGTTAGCGTAATGGCTATGTCGCTGGACTCCCACGTAGTCGACCGCGGTTTGCGTCCCGGATCCGGTGGCTTAGAACTCATGCCGGGCACGTGTGCGTGCGTGCCCAAGATCCCGAGAGGAGAATGGAGGAGAAGGGATTGCGGCGTGGCCATCCCCCCTGGGGGGTGATTTCTCGCTTTCTGTCTCTATGTCTCTGTCTGTCTGGCGAGTGCACCCGCCCTATAGCGAAAACCTCTCAAAACAAACAAACAAACAAACAAACAAACAAAAAACTCTTGCAATACTCTTCTGTGTCCGGAGGAATTGAAATACCATGGGAGTTGAATATCCATTATGATTTATTTTTAAAAATCAGACTACACATCATGATTTATTTTAAAAAATCAGACCAGAGCTCTTCTTAGTAAAAATATTGATACCATTACTTTTCTCTGTAACTTGGATTGGCCTTCTACTTCCCCCATTATTATTCAAACATAATATTTTTTCATCCTGGAAAACCCTTTATTGATTACCTAGTCATAGTTCTCTGAATCAAGGAGGTCTATAAATCAGAATTTAAAAAAATCTTATTACAATAAGACTATAAAAAGTATTCATGTCACAGAGAGGTGTGGTATTGTCTATTGAGGATGTCTTGTGGTTTTGTCAACTGTGTTGGGGAGAGATGTTCACCTGTTGAAATATCCATTTTGTAAGACAAATAATAATGTGTTTGAATATATAAAAGAAAAAGAAATGAAAAATAAATTAATAATAAAAGACTATAAAAAGTTTACTATTTTTCTTCTGAATGAATAAATGATAATCATGAGTAATACATAATTATTATAGTATACAATTGCTCAAAATAATGTGTAAATTACAAATTTTGATAAATTGTCAAGGCAAAATGTTACTAGAAATATAACTCTTAATGATTCATTATTCTTTTTTTTCCCTTTTATTTACTTTTTTTTTTTTTTTTTTTGCCATTTTTGCTATAGGGCGCGTGCACTCTCCAGAAAGACAGAGAGAGAGATAGAGATAGAGAGACAGAAAGCAAGAAATCACCCCCCGGGGGGAATGACCACACCACAATCCCTTCTCCTCCATTCTCCTCTTGGGATCCTGAGCATGCAGGCACACACGCCTGGCGTGAGTTCAAGCCACCAGGTCTGGGACTCGAACCTCAGTCGACTATATGGGAGTCCAGCAACATAGCCATTACACCAACTACTGGTCCCTTCCTTTATTCGTGATA
Source organism: Tupaia tana (assembly GCA_026018925.1). Taxonomy (NCBI): domain Eukaryota; kingdom Metazoa; phylum Chordata; class Mammalia; order Scandentia; family Tupaiidae; genus Tupaia; species Tupaia tana. Next base: position 49,421,803 of record JAKSZU010000003.1, read on the forward strand.
GTGTGTGTGTTTAGGAGAGAGAGAGAGAGAGAGAGAGAGAGAGAGAGAGAGCGAGAGAGGTGAACACCCCCTACAGGATCTGGTTATGCTACAATCCCCTTCGAGTCCTCCAGCCCATCTTGGGCACTTGTGCATGTGCCTGACATGTTTCAGACTAATTGGGCCGGAATTTGAACTGCTGTTGCTATGAGGAGTCCAGCTTCTAGTGAGCCAGCCCACTGTTATTCTCATTGTTGATTTAGTTCACCTATACCTACACTAATATTGCTTATTACTAGGAGAAGATAGAGATCATGATCAATTTGATTCTTATTTTATATTTCTACAGATATATATTGAGAAATGTTGTGTTATAGTAATGCCAGTCAATTATTTGAATGATTTCTGAGCATATACAGAAAATCACTAAATCATTAATTAAATTAATATTTAATATTAAGTAATGTATTAATATAGTTGATAATGTAGCAGTATAACACAGTATATTCATAAATTATATACCAATAATGAATATATCAATTAAGTTAATAATTATTATTTTTCATTTGCCTATTTTGTCAAATAAATCAAATACTAGTATTAAAATTAATTTTAATGATATTTTAAAATTCATTTTGGAAAACAGAAATTTGTCTTTCAAAAGCACTTGATATGCATTCATTTGGTTCATTAACTTCATCAAGTTCTAGGACTTGTTCTAAAAAAGATTTTATCAAGAATTTTAAAATACCTGCTTTTCATTTACTTAAAGGCATTTGGTTCGCTTGCTGTATTTAGAAGTGGTTGAAAAAATTTTAATATTATTCATCTTGATCCTCACATACCAATAACAAGTTTTTTCATAAAAACATGGCTTAAGACTTTGTCAAAATTTTGGAGCTGCAGATCTAGCTGATTCAGTTTATGGAAAACATATTTGATAAAACATAATTAATGAAGCAGTTCTTGTTGTTACACAATTGGTTTGGCAGCCTTACTTTTTTGCTAGAAACAGTTTGGCCTTAGGTTTCAGTTCTAATAAATGTGTTAATACACATCGTTGTGATAGCCACCTCACTTCCGAGTTTTAATTCTCAGACATATAGCTAGGGCATGGAGCTCTGCCAAGAGTTTGTGGCAAGAATAAAATAGAAATTCTGCCACTTTCAATAATTCTTTTCATGCTTTGCTTTGTTTTCAAGTAACTCTCAGAAACAACATGGTTTGAAACTACTCGGAAATATGGCCATTAAATAAAAATTGCTATCACTCTGGAATTCAGAGTATTTCAACACAGACTCACACATTTGCTTTCTGATACCATGTTGGGGCTGTAACAGAAAATTGTCTAAGACTGGGGAGACAGGAGGGCCAGCAGGTAGCATGGTTAAGGCACTGGACTCCCACATGGTCAACCACGGTTCGAGTCCCAGACCTGACAGCTTGAAACACACTGAGCGTGTTTGCATGCATGCTCAAAATCCCAAGAGAATGGAGGAGAAGTGACTGCAGTGTGGTCATTCCCCTCGGGGGTGACCTCTTGCTTTCTGTCTCTCTGGTGAATGCATATATTCTATAGCAAAAACAAAACAAAACAAAACAAAAACAAACAAGAAAACCTGGGGAAACACACATCTACTTAAGTGCTTTGATTAAAAAAGGTTTTCTTAGCTCTACTATTCTAATGAGCCCTTTAGTTCTTTGAAGGTTACTGCAGTGTGATTTATGAAGGGTGAACTAGGACTTTTATTTGCTTTTCTATTTTTGTCAAGTAGGAGTGACCGTAAAAGGGGGAACAGAAAGGAAGAACCTGTTAGCTACCTCAGCATGATGACTGGAAGTCCTCTCTCCCATAGATATTTTTTAGGAAAGAGTACATACTAATGCTGAGGGCAGAAAGTTGATTCCTATTTTCTGTGTGTGCCTGCAACATGGACACTTTCTGAATCCTGGAATCACAAGAATTCCAGTGTGAAGTCCTCTGGTCTTGAAGAACCAAGGAGAAGATGGGAGGCAGTGCTCAAACTACTGCATTTCCAGCTGATTAGATTGCAAGTGCAGATGACCACACTTACCCAGCTGCCAAAGTTTTCCCAAGACCAGTCATGCTTCCTAAAGTTTTGTGTTAAGAGAACAAAACTATGTATTTTATATAAAAAAAAATCAATACCCACGTAATGTAATGAAAGGTATATTTTTCACTGTCACATACTTTAATAACTACTCTTAAAATTTAGGCAAATATGGGACCAACAGTTAGAGTAATGGCTATGTCACTGGACTCCCATGTAGTCGACCGTGGTTCAAGTCCCAGACCCAGTGGCTTAAACTCACGCTGGGCATGTTTACATGCATGCCCAAGATCCTGAGAGGAGAATGGAGGAGAAGGGATTGTGGCATGGTTATCCCCCCTGGGGAGTGATTTCTTGCTTTCTGTCTCTCTGTCTCTCTTGGTCTTTCTGGCTAGAGCACGTGCCCTATGGCAAAAACCTCTCCAATGAATAAATAAATAAATAAATAAATAAATAAATAAAGGCAAATGTGTAAAGTAGATGAACTGTTTTAAGAGGTGTCTAATCTGTCCTGTCTCTGATACTCCCCAGTCCTAGACTTCACTCCTACCCTCTATCAGATCTAAGATTCCTTCTGGTCTTATGAAATGCCCCACCATGAGTCCCCACTCAAACATTTCTTCTTTAAACTTTGAAATTAACCGCACTCCTTACCTCCCCCCCCAATCCAGACGCCTGGTTTGTTTTCACATCTGACTTCCCTGAGGAGAAAAATTATTTGATTTTCTGACTTACATAATTCATACTAAAGTATGAATGATCAAAAGTCTTAATTCTCCCTGAGGTTGCTTTCATTCTAAAAGAGTTATTGGTGAGGGACTAGCAGGTGGTGTGATGGTTAAGGTGCTGGACTCCCACATGGTTGACTGTGGTTTGAGTCCCTTATCCAGCAGCTTGAAATTCCCACCAATGTGTCTGCATGCATGCCTAAAATCCTGAGAGGAGGAGAAAGGATTGCGAAGTAGTCATCCGGAGTGAGTTCTCACTTTCTGTGTCTCTGTCTCTGTCTCTCTGGTGAGTCCAAGTGCCCTAAAGAAAAACCTCTCAAAAAAAAAAAAAAGTTGTTGGTGGATTATGTTCAGAGCTTTTATATAATGGATGGAAGTAAAGAATGGAAAGTTTCTCTCCTTTACTGTCCTTTGTCCAAGACTGTAGACTAGAAAGTCAGCAATTTGCCTACTTGCCCCACACCCCAAATCAAGGGTTTCTATGTCTAACCTACTACAAGTATATTTAAGTCTCTTTCAGAAAGTAGTAAGGTTAGCATTTAGAGTGACACCATGTAAATAACTAAATCAGTACTCTATAGGCTTACATAGTGCCCCGCCGGCTTCCAGAAGTGACCAAGATTCCCAGGTATTGATGTAAGTATCAGAGTGACTCAGGCAGAAGGGGCTATCCATGCGTTTTACCACTTAACAACTTAAATTGTCCTAATATTTTCCATATACCCTACAAATGGGTCGCTATGGAAGTACGCTTGATCTGCAAGGCAGCGAGGACTGTGAAAGGGGGTGAAAAGCATTCCTCCTTTTCATATTGCTTTAATTTCTTATGCCAGTGAAACTTTTCTAATGAGAATGAAACACTCAACATCAAAGCAAAATTTATTTATAATTCTAGTCATTCTATTAATCAGCTGAGGTGTATGCCACAATCCCAATAAACAACAGCAAAAGATAAACAATTTGGAGGAGTCGGAGGAGGCAGCCTTGGCTCCTTTTTTCTGGTGCAGACTCCCTATGCCTGGGAAGTGAGCTCTCTCCTCATTTGCATTTTGTGATCCTAGTTCTTTGAACAGGGCACTGCTCTGCTATGGATAAAAGTCACGGAATCTGATGAGTTTCTTTAGATCTTAGAGTCAATTACAGCTAAAAAAAAAAAACAACCCAAAATGACAACAAATACAATTTGGCACCAGATTTTATTTTTAGTGCTAAATATGAAAAACAAAACTAGGAAACTGTTAAAGAGTGAAACATCTCAGGGAATTAATCTTTAATGCAGATTAACCCCTCTGGGTATTTGAATGGAAAGATGCATTTTCAAATTGCTGTTTTGAAAATGAGAAAGTTAATAATCAAAACAGCAAATTTTTCCTTGCTCTGTTTTTATGTTGACAGTTAATTCCCAGTTGACCTATGTCACTCAGCACTATCTCAGTTTTACTTCATAGGACGCTAGCAGGCTGTGCCTGGGAGAAATGGTGGAGCAAACACTGCTACTGTCGAAAGTACAAGAAGCAGGAAGAAATGAATGTGGTGGGTTCCAAACACCTTCCTTTCACTTTGTATCTGTTGCTGAGTTATCCTGGGCTTGGTTTCCTTAGAATGCAGATCATCTGAACTTAAAAGAAGGATAATTTCAAAAGGAGGCAAGTTGTATCATAAGATTCTAAAGTTTTGTCAGATTTTCTACATCATTAAGTTCAGGCCAGTGGTTCCATACTTTGAATATTCAACCACTGAGGGACATTTAAAAATGCCCAGTATCCGGATATCACCTCCAAACAGTTAAAAGAAAACATTTAGGCTGAGTCCTAGACAATATTTTTTAATTTAAATGTTGTTTTCTTTTTAGATTTTTGCCATAGGGCACAAGTGCTCAACAGAGAGAGGGCAAGTGGGAAATCAGTCCCCGGGGGGGATGGCCATGCCACAATCCCTACTCCTCCATTCTTCCCTCTGGATTTTGGGCATGCTTGCACACATGCCTGGTATATTTTTCAGCCACTAGGTCTGGGACTTGAACATGGAGTCAGCCTTAACTAGCATGGCTCTTGCTGGCCCCGGATATTATATTTTAAGAGTTACTCAAGGATTTCCAAATTGTAGTCAAGTTTAGCAACTATCCCTGTTTCACAGATACCTATTCCAAGCTCCGAGAAGACTTAATGACCTACCCAATATCACATTAACTAGTTTTCTATAAAACCAAACTAGACAACAGCTCTTATGACATTATCTCTGCTAAACGCCTCTTATGATTCTAAATGGGCAGTGGTTGACTCATTCAAACAACAAATTATTTATTGAGCACCTACAATGTATCAGGCACTGAGATGGTGACTAGGGATAAAACTGATTAAAAACATATGAGCTGGGGCCAGCAGATGGCATAACGGTTACATCACTGGACTCCCATGTAGTCTACCGCAGTTCAAGTCCTGGACCCAGTGGCTTAAAATTCATGCCAGGTATGTGTGCATGCATGCCCAAAATCCCAAGAGGAAAATGGAAGAGAAGGGACTGTGGTCGTCCCCCTTGAGGGGTGATTTCTCACTTTCTGTCTCTCTGCTTCTCTCTGTCTCTCCGGTGAGCGCACATGCCCTATAGTAAAAAATCTCTCTCTTAAAAAAAAATGAGCTTTCTGCCATTCTAGAGTTCATAGTCAAAGGGAGAGATAGACACTAATGGGATATTAATAAAATAACTATAAAATAACGATGATAATGTTCTGGAAATGAAACATCATGGTAGCATAAGAGGTTGACTCCTCTGAGGAAGTAAAGACTAAATGAGATTTGAAGAAGTAGATCAATTACGCAAAAGAGGGAGAGAAAAATGGGAGAGACTAATGATAAAGAGAGATCCTTCTTGATCTGCTTAGGAGAATGGCATATGCTAAAAAGCTGTGGCAGGAGACAACAAGAAATGTTCTAGGAGCTGAAAGAAGGCCAGTGAAGAAGGGAGGTCATAGAGGAACCATGTCCATTATATTTTGCTAACGGAAGAGTTAAGACTGGGTGATTCATAAAGAAACAGGTTTACTGACACAGTTCTGATGGCTGGAAAGTCTAAAGGCACCACTAACTGGTGGAAGCAGAACTTCAAGCAGGTTAGAACATGGTCTATATCCACATGGTCTGTGCCGGCCTTATTTCCTCTCCTTACATATGCGCCAGAACCCAATCATGTGGGCCCTGCCATAATGACCTTATTACGCCCAAAAGTCCCACTCTGAAATACCATGAAAGGATTTTCAGTTAATGCCTTTACTATCCAACCAAGTCCAATACATGAGCTTGAAGAGACATTCACCCACCACAAAGACCACACTCTAATTAAAATAGGAACAAACAACCAGAAATGAGGTCCATTTCATGTATGAATATAATCTCTATCTTCTTATTTTGCATTTAATGATCTTGTCACTATAGTCACAGTGAAATAATTTAAGCACATCTCCACCTTGCCTTCTCAGCATTTATTTTTAAAATATGTGAGATATACCCATGAATAAGGCTCAAACAGGCTATAGACCTCTTCTTGTCCAGTGGTTCTCTTTTTTTTTTTTTTTTTTTTTGGCCAGTGGTTCTCAACCTTCACACTGTGCTTTGCAATCACTTGGAAACCTTTAGAAATGCTTATGCCCAAGAGATACTCCAGACTGATTTAATTGAAATCTTTGGGTGTAGGCTCCAGATATATTTTTTTAAAGCTTTCCCGATTGAAAGCAGCCAACACTGAGAACTGCTATTCTAGGTTGAGGATTTGGTCAGGATTTGAAAGTACTAGCGGGGAAAAGAGAAACTGGGTTTGAATTTGCCACTCTCCACCTTTAATCATTGCCTCTGCTTAATGCCTTGGGACTCACCATGTAATGGGGATCTCCTCTGTGTTATAACTTCTTCATGAACAGCTAGATTGGAATTAAAACTGTGGAAACACCAAGGAGAGCTCCTAAATGAAAAGCAAAACTCTCTGTGTCTCCTTCACTTTATCACTTCTCTTCAATCTTTTCCTTTCTACTGGCATGTGTGTGTGTGTGTGTGTGTGTGTTATTATGATTTCTGATTTACACATAGTCCATGTACATTTTTGTGGAGTATAGTATGGTTTTTCAACGAGATATCGCCTAACCCAGTCAGAATGGCTATAATCACAAGAGTAAAAATCAAGTGTTGGCAAAGTTGCAGAGAAAAGAGAACCCTCATGCACTGCTGCTGGAAACATGAATTAATACAGTCATTGTGGAAAACAGTATGGAGGTTTTGCAAAAATCATGGTTTAGTAATCCCACTAGTGGGTATATGCCCAAAAGAAGGAAATCCCGCAGTTGAAGAGACATTTGCACATGTTTATTGCAGCATTCCTCATAATAGCTAAGATATGGGATCAACCTAAGTGTTCAAAAAATGATGAATGGATTGGGAATATGTGGCACATATACACAATGGAATACTGCTCAGTCATAAAGAGCAACAAGTTTTGAGATCATGGTAGATTCATATTCAGTTGTAAGAAATAACAGAGATTCTTTATACCTGTTTCTTCCAATGGTAACATCTTACAACATTACAACCAGGATACTGACATGGATACAGTCAAGATACAGGACATTTTCATCATCACAAGGATGCCTGTTGTCCTTTTACAGTGACAGCCCCACGTTACCCACTTCATCTACTCCTTTACTTTTGACAACTACTAATCTGTTCTCTATAATCTCTATAATATCTGTTCTCTGTAATCTTGCCATCTAAAGAATGCTCTATAAATACAATTATACAGAATATAACCTGAGTTTGGCCTCTTTCACTCAGCATAATTCTCACCCAGGTTCTGCATAGGTTGATAGTTTGTTCCTTTTAATTGCTGAGCAGTATTTTATAGTATGGTTATACCAAAGTTTGCTTTAACCATTTGCAAATATAGTCCTCACTCTGTGTGGGTTTTTTACACTTTTTTTTACAATTATTTAATTTTATTTATTTATTATTATTCTCCAATTAGATCAGAGAAAGACAGAGATAGAGAGAGGGAGAGAGACAAAGCAAGCTGCCAGGTTCAGAACTTGAAGCGTGGTTGGTCATGTGGGCTTGTACTATATTTTTATTCTTTTAGCAGGCTTTTTCACAGAGAAGTTTTGTTTTGTTTTTGTTTTTGCTCTTTAAGGAATTATTTAATTTTATTTATCATCATTATTGTTATAATTTGATCAGAGAAAGACAGGCTGAGAAAGAAAGTGAGAAAGCAAGCTGCCAGGTCCAGGACTTGAACCACAGCTGGCCATGTGGGAGTCCAGTGCCTTAACCACCATGCCACCTGCTGGCCCAACAGAGCAGGAATTTTAAACTGTAATAAAATCTGGTTTGTCAATTTTTCCTTTTATGGATTATATTTTTTGATATCAAGTCTAAGAACCCTTTTCCTAGCCCTATCACAAATATTTTCACTATGATTTTTTTCCCAAAGGTTTCATAGTTTTACATTTAAGACCATAATCCACTCCGAGTTAATTTTTGTATAAGGTGTAAGACTTGTGAAGATTTGTTTTTATGCCGGAGGATGTCCCATTAAAATGCGTGTGCAGCTTTGTCTATTTTAGGGTTCTCTATTTTCTCTATTTGTTCCATTGATCTAGTGTCTATCTTCTGGAAATACCACAGCTACAAAATAAGCGTTGGATAGATGGATTCCACACATTTTATTCTTCTTTCTCAAAATCATTTCTGCTATTTTAGTTTCTTTGCCTTTTAGTTTTAAATAATCTTTTGCATTTCTATGGAGAATCTTGCTAATGTTTTGATAGAAATTATGGTAAATCTGTAATCAACTGGGAAAAACTGACATATTCACTGTGAGCTTTAATTTGTCAATATTGACTGAATGCTGGCAACTTACTATCGACAGTTTTACTCTATGATATCAACTCACGAGAGTGACATATATCTCTATTTATTTAGTTCTGAGATCCTTTCATTGGCATTGTATTATTTCCAGCATATAAGTGTCTGATTTATACCAAAGTACCTCGAATGTTTAATGCTTTAGTATAGTTTTCTATTTTTAACTTTGATGTCCTTGTGTTCATTGCTAGTATATAGAAATAAAATTAGTATTTTATGTATAATTGTATCTTCTGACTTTGTGAAGCTCACTGATTAGTTTTAGGAATATTTTTGTAATTTTTTGGGAGGATCTTTTACATGGATAGTTATGTCATCTGAAAATAGGGAAAGTTTTATTTATTTATTTTTTTACTTTCTAATTTGTATACCTTTTATTTTCTTGTCACTTTTTCTCTTTATTTATTTATGCCTAATTTTGTCAGAGGGCACATGCACTTATTGAAGGGGGAGGGAGGAAAATGAGAGAGCACCTTCCATGTGGGATGGCTATGCTGAAAACCCTTCTCCATTTCCCCCTCCTTTGGGGATTTTGGGCGCATACACACACATGCTCAGCATGTTTCTCATACTTCTGGGTCTGGGACTCAAACTACGCAACTCCTTAGCTATGTGGTATCCAGCCGCCTTAACCACTATGCAATCGGCTGGCCCTCATTTTTTTTGTCTTATTATACTGGCTAAAACTTACTGCAATATATTGAATAAATATAGTGAAAGCAGACATCCTAGCCTTGTTTCTGTACCTTGTTCCTAAGGGGAAAACATTTAGTCTTTCACCATTATGCATAATCTGTATGATCTTAGCTATAAGTTTTTGAAGTTGCTTTTTATGAAATTGAGAAAGTTCCACTCTATTCCTCTCTTCTCTGAGGTTTTTATTTCTTTTCTTTACTTTTTCTTATCATAAATGCGTGTTGAATTTTGTCACATGCATTTTCTGTATCAATTGATAAAATGATGTGATTTTTCCTGTGAATATAGTGGGTTGCAGTGGATGATTTTTAAAATATTGAAACAGCCTTGCATTCCTAGAATAAATTCCACTTCATTATGGTGTATAATTTTTTTATGTATTGTTCAATTCTATTCATGAGTATTTTGTTAAGAATTTTTGAGTCTATATTCATGAGGGATCTTATTCTGTCATTTTGCTTCCTCCTTTCTTCTCTCCTTTTTGTACTGTCTTCCATTTTGGTTATCAGAGTGACATACGTGTTAGAAGATGAATTGGGAAGTGTTCCCTCCTCTTTTAGTTTCTGGTAGAATTCTCTAGTAAAACCATTTGGGTCTGAGAATCTCTTACCTTGAGTAGGTGTTAAAGTTATGAATTCAGTTGCCTGAATAGATATAGGATATTCAAATTATCTACTTTAGATTAGGTGATTTGTGGTCATTTGTGTTTGAGGAAAAATTTGTACATTTTGTTTAATTTGTCAGATTTATGGTATAGAGTTGTTCATTGTATTCCTTATCCTTTTGATATCTGTAGTGACACCCCTGTTTCATCTCTGATGATTTATGTCTTTTTTTTTTTTTTTTTTAAGAGAGAGGTTTTCACTATAGGGTGTGTGCACTCGCCTGAAAGATTGAGAGACAGAGAGACAGAAAGCAAGAAATCACCTTCCAGGGGGGATGGCTATGCCCCAATCTCTTCTCCTCCATTCTCCTCTCGGGATCTTGGGCATGCATGCACACGTGCCTGGCGTGAGTTTAAGCCACCAGGTCTGGGACTTGAACCACAGTCGACTACATGGGAGATCAGCGACATAGCCATTATGCCAACTGTTGGTCCCAATTTCTATCTTCTATCATTTCTGTGTCCCACAAATGTCTTACTTCTCATTTTTTTCTCCCTAATTTCCCTCCATACATTCTTCCCCTCTTCAACCCTCCTTCTACACTGTCTCTGGTGTCCATAACTATTTTCAACGTTTTTATGTCCTCCAATCTTTCAGTCTCTACCATAGTGTGTGGACAGTCAGTATATGTTAAGTGGAAACATACAATGTCTCTTTCGTAGCCTGACTTGTTTCACTCAGCAATAAATCTTCCATATTCATCCACTTTCTATCAAATTCCAGGATTTTTTTTTTTTGTGTATGTGACAGAATAGTATTCCATAGAGTATATGTGCCATACATTTTCAATCCATTCATCTGTCTGTGGACATTTGGTTTGGTTCCATGTCTTAGCAACTGTGAATAATACCACAATAAACACAGATGTGTGATCACTTTTCTGACTAGCATTTTCTTGTCCTTTGGGTAGACACCTAGGGGTGGAAATGCTGGATAATGTGGTATTTCTATTTGTAGACCTTTGAGGAACTTCCATATTGTTCTCCATAGTGGCTGGACCAATTTATACTTCCACCTACAGTGTAGGAGAGTTCCCCTTTCACCACATCCCCATGAGCACTTATCATTGTTTTTTTCTTATCTTTACCATTCTGACTGTGGTTAGGTGGCATCTCATAGTGATCTGCATATCCCTTATGATGAGGGATGTTGAGCATTTTCTCATATGCTTTTTGGCTGTTCATATGTCCTCCTTAGAGAGTTGTTTATTCAGCTAATTTTCCCATTTTTAAATTGATTTAATCATTTTTTTTCCAGGTAAGCCACTTGAGGTCCCTCTATATTCTAGTTATCAGTCCCTTATCTGGGGTATAGTGTACAGAAATATTCTCTACTCCTGTTTATGGAAATAGAACTTGCTATATCTAGAAACCAGGTTTCCCTTCTGAAAAAAAAACATTTTCTTAATATACCTTCATAGTGACTGTCTATATTTTTGTGGTCTCCAATAGAGTATGTTGTGAATTAGTCAGCTATTTTTATAACTTTTCTTTCACTGCAATTTGTTCTCCCTAAAGTACCTGGATTTCTACCTTCATTCCTCAATGTTCTGTTGAGACTGCTATCAAAAGTCACCATTTGTCCCCACACCTTTTCCTTCAAATTAAATTCAAATGTTGGCTGCATCTGAAATGGTTCCTTCCTCCCTGTTAAGTCTTTCTTCCTTGGTTTGCATGATGTGTTTGAGTCACAGCTCTTTCACTCACTGTCTACATGACCTTGAGCAAATCACAGAAGCTCTTAGAGCTTTATTTCCTTCATTATAAAAAAGGATGGGGGCTAGTAGGTGGCATCATTGTTAAGGCACTGGATTCCCACATGGCCAACAATGTTCAAGATTTGGATCCAACAGCTTGAAAACCTTAAAAGATACAGGTGAGAATTATAATTGCTTTTTTTCCACCCCTCTTTTTTTCTATAAGGCATGTCCACTTTATCAGAAAGAGACAAAGAGAGGGAAAGTGAGAATTCACTCCTCACCAGGGATATGGCCACACCACAATCCCTTCTTCTTCATTCTCCTCTCAGGATTTTGGGCATGCATGTACATGCACCCAGTATAATCCTCAAGTCACCAGGCCCAAGACTCTTACCAAAGAATTAGCCATATGGGATCCAGCTGCCCTAACCTTCACACCAGCTATTGGCCCAAGTATTGGGATTTTTTAAAAGTCCTTATAAAACCAGTTTTAGTGCTATTCCAGGGAGTTGACTCTATTTGCTTTCAAAGAAATACACAATCAAATCCATTATAGCCTTAGTCTCCTCAGGGGAAGAGATATAATACCAAAATTGTTCTTTCAATTTATAACTTCTGGTGTGTAACTGCGATTTCTATGAATAGAGAAAAGTGACTTTTTAAAGACTTTTCATTAATCTACTTGAGAGAATAGCTTTGATATTACAACGACATGCTTTGGTAACTGTAACAATGACTAATTCCATTAATTGCATTTATTCATATTTGAATACTCAACTGGGTTCTCCTACTATAATCATTCACTCATCACCTTGTGCTTATCTTTTTTGTATATATAAATCTATTCTATATATATAATTAACTGATCACAATATTCCCAAAGCATTTTCATTTTTTTCCCTCAAACAAAACAACTCAGTCATCTATGCTCAATTCTTCCCATATAAGCTAGCACCATCAATGATGTTGTTATGTCTTTTCATCTGGAGCTCATTGACAGCTCATCATTCTCCGTCTATAACAGCTCCATCCAACTTTTTACCCTCTGCTTTTTCATTACTTTTAGGCACATACAGGAGAACACAAGGTTGAACTTTGTAATTATCATCATTTGCCTCTAATTTGCTCTTCAACATCAGCAGTATGAAAGCTTTACATTTGCATATCTCATTTGAATGTGATGGCTTTAAAAATAAATGCAGCCCAGGTAAAATGTTTTCCTCTGTTCATGATTGAATGTAATCATGGAGTTAGAAGACAAAAATTCCACTGGTTATATGATTTATGTCCCACAGGACAGAAAAGTAAAATACATTTGCTTTAATGATTATCTCTCTGGATATTGATTTTGTAGGCCAGTGCCACTCTGACACAACTATAAATGTTGAACGCTCTTGTTTTGATGAACTATCTTTTCCATATATATTCTATGTACATACATATGTGTACAGGTATAGCAGTATAGCTTAGCAATTTTTTTTTTTTTAGGTTTTTGCCACAAGGCATGTATGCTCACCAGAAAGAGACAGTAAGAGGGAAAGTGAGAAATAACTCCCCAGGAGGATGGCCATGTTCCAATCTCTTTTCTCTCATTTCCTCTTGGGATTTTGGGTACACATATACACATGCCCTGGCATGATTTTCAAGCTGCCAAGACTGGAAATCGAACTGGGCTTGGCCATGTGAGAGTCCAGAGCCTTAATCACCATGCTATCTGCAGGCCCTGACTTTGCAATCTTTGAAGGCTAGAATAATTTCATCAGGCCAACTGTTCCCCTGCTAATGATCAGAAAACATAAAGCTCCACAGTAAGTCTGTGAAAGACAAAGGATGCTAAAACAATTTTATTTCCTTTTATAATACTGCCACACAACAAGAAACAAAGGAATAATGGCTCAAGTCATGTGTCTAGAATTCTTGCAAGAGTTTTAATGTCATTACATACCATTTCTCTCTCTCTTTTTAAAGGCAATTTCTTCTTCTTCTTCTTCTTTTTTTTTAAAGAATTACTTAACCTTATTTATTTATTTTAATTTGACCAGAGAGGGACAAAGTGTGAGAGAGAGAGGGAAAGTGAGAAAGCAAGCAACAGGTCCAAGACTTGAACTGTGGTCGGTCATGTGTGAGTCCAGCACCCATAACCACCATGGCACCTGCTGGCCCCAATGTCTCTTCAAGAAAATGTGAAATAAGGTGGTTATTGCCCTATCATAATGTGGGTAGAGAGTTGAATCAAGGATATAACCTGGAACAAGAAGTGTGATGGTGTGTATTGGAATCAGCCCTGAGGCTACTGTATATATATATATATTTAACATTCATGACCTAGAATCAGGAATGCACTTATCAGACCCACAGAGAATTCTCAACCAGGAGAGATTACTATTGCTTTTAACACCACTGACTAAATTAAAAATGACCTTGATGTTTTTGAGAAATTTTCCTAACAAGTGAATGCAATTTAATGCCACAAGGTGTAAGCATAAATGAGAAAGTATTTAGCACAAAAATCTAACAGCAGGCATTGAAAATTGGAATATATAATATGAAAATGTAGCCAAAACATAGAAAACCCTGGGAAATATTAACTTTTTAAACATTAGGTAAATACACAGCTGACAATGACTTAAGAAAATAAACATATCATGGTCTTTAATAACGAAGGGTTAAGGATGACTTCTTCCATTGTAGTTTGTCTGAATCACAGTTTTCTACCATAATCTTCAGTCTAGTTACCACATTTAAAATTATACACAGAGAAAATAGTATTCAGAGTTGAACAAAAAATAAAGATAAAAAGAACAGAAAATAGGTTTATTAAGAATGAGGAAATGATTGGGGTCTGTCTGGTCTGGAGAGAAAAATGAGTAACAGGTAACCTGATTATAATCTTCAAGCACAGGATGGATCATGCAAGTGTGCTGAGCAGTTATCTTCCATTATTAACCAAACAAAAGCAAAACAAGACATACAAAACAAAAGTCTAATGAAAGAGGCTCTTTTTTAAAAAAAGAATTATCTATTTTAATTTTATGTATTCATTCATTTTATTTTAATTTGATGAGAGAGAGAAAGAGAGAAGGAAGTGAGAAAGCAAGCCACTAGGTCCTGGACTTGAACCATGGTTGACCATGAGGGAGTGTCCACTGCCTTAATCACCACACCACCTGCTGGTCCCTAAAAGAGGCTCTTTTTATTAAAGCTCACATGAATGCTAAAGAAATACTGGGTGGACTTAAGAAAAAAGCCACTTCTTAAATATGGAAGTTATAAAATTATGAAAGAGAATACTCACAAAAATTATAGAAATCATTGGTTTGAGTAAATAAATGTTTTGTTTCCTATGAAATAAACACAGAAAATCTAGATAAATGTAGATGAACAAAAAGAACATCAAAAGTACCTATAAATGCATGAACCAGAGAGCTAATTTTTTCCTATCTTTTCTTTTTTCTTTTTTAAGAGGGATTTTTTTTTTTTTTTTTGAGAGGTTTTTGCTACAGGGCACGTGCGTTCGCCAGACAGAGAGAGACATAGAGACAGAAAGTGAGAAATCAGCCCCCAGGGGGGATGGCCACGCCGCAATCCTTTCTCCTCCATTCTCTTCTCGGGATCTTGGGCACACACGCACACGCGCCCGGCGTGAGTTTTAAGCCACCGGGTCTGGGATGCGAACCGCGGTTGGCTACATGGGAGTCCAGTGGCATAGCCATTACACTAACTGCTGGTCTCAAGAGGGATTTTTGAGATAGGGTATGTGTGCTCATCAGAGAGACAGAATGCAAGAAATCACCTTCCACCCCCACCCCCCTGGGGAATGGCCATGCTCCAATCCTTTCTCCATTCTCCTCTCGGGATTTTGGTCACACATCTAGCGTGAGTTTCAAGCCTCCATGTCTGGGACTTGAACCATGATAAACTAAGTGGGAGTTCAGTGACATAACCATTATGCCATCTGCTGGTCCCAATTTTTCCTATCTTTTCTAAATACATATGCATGCATGCACACACGCACACGTGTGTGTGTGTGTGTGTGTGTGTGTTTATATTTATCAAAATGTAATAGAATTGTTCATTCTATATTTTAATCTGATCTTTTCACTTAAAATTATATGTGAACATCTTTTCATAGCTTCATAATATTCTACTCTTGTATAAAGCTTCATTTATTAAGCCAATCTCCTATTATAAAGTATTTGAATTGTTTCTAATTTTTCTTTTTACAAACATATGGTGAGTAGTAGTATAATTAAGTATTTGCAAACATGTGTCATTAAATCTCTAGTATAAGTTTCTAGAAGCAAACTGCTGAATCAAAAAGTCAAAATTTTCCTAGTTGTCTTCCATAAAATTGGAAATGATTTACACTATCATTAAAAGTATAAAAGAATACCCTTTAAAAAATACTTTAAATTTTGTTCTATACTTTCTTTTCTATGTTTAAAAAAATGTGGCACATACAGACAGTGGAATTCCATTCAGCCATAAAGAACATTTGACGCAAAGCAGACATATCCAGAAGAATGCTCTTTTCTAAGGACTCAGATATTACTATTACAATTTTTAAAGATAAAGGCCTGACAATTCAACTTACCAGAACCATTCTACAACCCAGTTTTATGGAATAGAGTTGAATAAACAATCAGAAATATCATTCATGTCCCCACAATAATGACCTTAAAAAAAGTAAATGTTACTGGGAACTCTGAGTTGCAAGGTTGGAAAAGCATTCAGTGAAGTTACACTAAGTACATTTTATCTTTCTTTTGAAGAGTATGTGCAAGAGGTGGTGTGTATGATGGGGAACAGTGGAATTCAGCCTCCTACATCCACCCTAGACAACATGTGCCATCTTCTGTAATCTTAATGTGGTTTGAGAATTGAGAGTGGAGCAGTAATAATTCATGTGGTCAGAGTTCAGCTGGCGTAGCCAACACGTGGACACCATTTTTGTGCTCTCTTCCCACATATCTTTTTTTTACTTCAAATAAGAAGTACATAAAACCATTTCCCCCTAATGTGGTGGTAAGCATGCATAATAGCTTTTAAGGCCTGAAGCACTGACTAGTGACTTCTCTGCTCCACAGGTACAGATGGAATTTATTAATACATCCCAAACCACGGGGCAAAGAACACATTTTAACTAGTTTAGATGTAAGCAAGTAAGTTGCATTTTGCAACTTCAGTTCTCGTGGACATAAAACTAATCTGAATTAACTTTCGACATCCATAAAATCTTAATAACAGTATGCGGAGGTTTGATGATTCATGTCTCTTTTCACTGAATCATTTTTCTTATAGGTATCTTTAGGATTCTAATTTCCACCCCCTTTATCCAAATGCATTTACAATAAATGGACAATCTGATTATTCTAAAATTCATTTCAGTTAATTTGATTCCTAGCACTGTACAATGGATCTAATTTATTGTTCAGAAATCCAGTTATTACAGCCAGAAAAAGAAAATGGACAACAACCATCCAATCAACTATGTTATAGCTAATTCAATAGCAGAGTCTAAACATAGTTGCAGAATAAATCTGGGTTTCTTTCAGGTTTTTCCTTTTCTCCTATTTCAATTTGAAACCTATCACTTTAAAAACTTTATTTTACATTTCTTAATGCCCTGAATCCCAGGTTGTCCCAGAACCTCTAAATCTAGGGTATTTTATGATGGCTGTCAGAAAAAGGCAGAGCCTGAAAGACCCCCAAAATCCAGAAGATACCCGCGTGGCCTGTCAGTGTGATGTGCCATTATGATTGGGCTACAGGTTCTGCAACCTTAGTTCTGCAGCTCACAACAATAAAAACACATGCAAAAAAAATGCATTTAGATGGAGCTCCAAATTTTATTAGTGTCTTATCTACTCTTAACTTCAAACTAAAAAGACGTGCCTTCAGTTTAAATCAAATTAACAACTGTGTAGAAGACTAACTGTCCCCAAGCGGCTGCAGCAATTCAGTTGCCTAGTTTTGAAGGCTTTACCTTACTTAATAGCTTTTAAATTAGTAGAATGAAAGCCGTTGAAAGGAAAGCAGCATTAAAATGGTATACGGTATTGGTTTATTATATTTAGAGTGTGAAAATATACCTATGATTAACTAAGAAATAATATTTGAAATTCAAAAGGATACACTAAACCATGTAGCTTGTTCCTTTTTTTTTTTTATTCTTTTCTTCCTTCAATCAATAACATTTATTGAGCATTTTTGCCAGGCACTATGATAAACCCTGGGGATATATTAACAATAAAGATGTGGAGGCAAGAAGTAAAAACAAAGTTGTAATATAAAATGACAAGTATATATACAGCAATATTAAGCCAGAGGGTAAAGCTGCCTGAGGAGACAGGAGAGGTGGGGCACATTTGAGAAGGCATTTCAGGAATCCTTAACACTTGAAGCATAACAAGGCATTTGAAAGGTCAATGCAGATATTCCTGGGAGAGGAGACTGGGAGGCACGAAGGAGCAGGGACTGCTCAGAACAGCAGGCAGTCACATTTGTACAGAAAAGAGGGTTTACTCTATGGGCAGGGATTTAATCAAGAATTTTAGGCTGGTGCTAGGGAACGATCTGTCTCGCGTTTAGAAAATTTAGTCAACCCTCTGCGGAGAGAGAAGGGTACAGAGTGGGAAAGATGTGAGGCACAGGACCACAGGAGGCTGTTACAGTGGTGCAGGTGAGAGAGATGAAAGCCTGACATAACCCAGAGTAACGGAGAGAGAGAAGGTGGATTTAAGAGCTAATATAAAACTCACGGGGATCTCATTCCTTGTAAACACACAAAGGCCTTAGTACGGAAATTGTGACCTCATATATTTCTCTGTCTCCACCTACTTGTCTATCATTAATTTTATGAATTAATGTGTTACCTTCATAAAGGTGAAATGTTAACAAATTCAGCTTCATAAAGCACAATTTAATAAGCAAAGTGGGTAAAATTTTAAACTAAGTCATAACAAATTCTCTCAATTTTACTTTTCAAAATATCAAGTATTGATTGTCAGTTGATTAGAAGGGGTTGTAAATATATTGATAAAATATATCAGCAGTTGCTGAAATATCTCCCTAGAAGCTATTGAGTGCCCTCAACTGTTTCTGAGAGGGACAAAGCTCTAAAGAACTAGGTACCATTAAAATAAAAGGTTCATGGTTACCATCAAACCTCTGAGGCTTCAGTATCTACCCACATTCTCATCTTTTCTTGGACTGAATCAGCCCTGGAACTAGCCATTAAACCAACAGATGATGCATAGTCGATGGAAATATTTACCCATCCACATATATGATTAACTCATCTGTAATAGAATAATACATTTACTGTAACTGGAAAAATAAAAGTTATAAAACATCTTTAAATCTGCTGGCTCATTATAAAATTAATTTTATTTATAGATGCATATCTCCTTTTAGTTCTATGGGTAAGAAAGCACCACTGAAATATAATGGAATATTTTAAAGCAATTTACTAAGTTCTAAGTAGTTTTTGGGTTAAATGTGATTATAACTGCATGCATTTTATTAACTTGCTTCAAAATACGGATGAAATCATTAGTTTAATGATTTAAACCTCCCAATAAGAAGAAATTAACATAACAGATTTAGCTAATTCATCTTATTACTAGTCAGTAGGCCTCTCTGGGGAGGAAAAACATTTGATAGGTAACTAATGATGCTCTAAAAGTGAACAAAAATTCCCCCTTCTCTTGAGGTGCTTTCTCCAAAGGCTAGTGAATCACTGAGTTGGCTGGTGGTAGAACTTTCCAACATGGCCTGCACTACAGCAGTACTTCAAAGGATAAGAGCTAAAGAGCCAGCAGGTGGTGTGGTGGTTAAGGGCACTGGACTCCCACATGGCTGACCGCAGTTCGAGTCCTGGACCTGGCAGCTTGTGTCCTCACTTTCCTCTCTCTCTTTCTCTCTCGCTCTGTTCCTCTCTGGTCAAATTAAAATAAGTAAATACAGAAAGTCAAATAAAATAATTCTTAAAAAAAAAAGATAGGAGCTGAGTCATGCTTCATTGAAACCTTAATGATTTCTTTCTTAAGAGAAAATACTAACAAACATGTAAATGATGTGGGTTTGGAACAGTATTAAGAATTTTTTTTTTTAATTTTCAAAGCACATTGACAATCATTTCATTACTACAGCAAGAACTCTGGTAAGATGAATAGGGAAGGTATGATTCATTACTTCATTTTACAAGTGAAGAAATAGGCAAACAAAGTTAAGTGGCTTTCCCAACATTACCCGTCAAGTTGCTGGCAAAGTGAAGACTGTATTCCAAGTCTCCAGACTCACTCTCTTCTTCTTTTTCTTATAAAATAGTTGACACCATTACCCTCAGGAATGAGACTAACACAATAAAAAGCTATGCCACTTACCACCCCTTTTTAGAATAACAATTAATTTGTAATATGCTTCACTTTTATTAATTTGAGCTTAAATGAGTTATTATAACTAGGAATGTTCATGTTCAAAGCTGAGATCCACTTAGGGTCAAAACTTAATTCTTATAGAAGAAAATCCTTTGAACATTTTTGGTATTAGCTTTCAAAGGAAGAATAGATTAATGTACCTTTCCATTTTAAAATTTACTTAAAATTTTCATTTTCAGCCAAGAATTCATTGTGGACCTATTTATCTCCTGAGAGCTGGCATTCTCTAAGCATTCTTATAGCCAAGGGAAAAGAGTTTTATCAAAAGTCATTTCCACGTGCAGGGAATAAAGTACATGTGGATGCAATAAATGAAGATTAAAATTCATTTAAGACTCAAATCTCTTGACCCAAGTCTCTTCCTCTAGTGCAAAGATAGGATATCTAGAACGAGGGGCAGCAAGGGGTGACAGGGGAAGCCTCAGTGCCTAGCAGGTTGACAGAACTCACAGGGTTGTTTTTCTAGTCACAGTGGTAGCAGTTGATTGTGTTATCATAGTAGTTATCATAATGATAATGATAGAAACTGCATTTTATAGTACTGTAAATTCACAAAATATATTCACAGTGATGATTATATTATTATTATTGTATTTTTTAATTTGCCAGAGGATGTATTCACTGCTGGAGAGACCCAGTGAAAGTGAGAAAGCATCTCCCACTGGGAATGGTCGTGCTGCAATCCTTCTCCTCCATCTCTCTCACCTTTTGGAATTTTGGGTATGCATCACATGTGCGTGGTGTGTTTCTCAAGCCAGAAGGTCCAGGACTGGAACTGTGCAGTCACCCATGTGGGATCCAGCTGCCCTCACCACCATGCTATGGGCTGGCCTCACAGTGATTGATTATCTTATTTAATTCTCACAATAGCCTTTTTTAGGCAGGCGTTATTATGTTGTCCTCATGTAAGAGATTAGGTAACTGTATCCCTTCTCCAAATGGGGAGGTGTGGTGTTATCTGTGGAAGATATTTCGATCAACGGGTCTGGGGAGAAATGTTCACATATCGAAATGGTCTCATTGTAAGCCAAACAATATGATTGAAAGTATATACAAAAATAAATAAATTAATAAAAAAAATAAGTGAATAGAAAAAAAAATAATTAGAATAATAATAATAATGATTGGGAAAATCATAGAAAAGATATTGAATGTTGAAGCGGGGAGATTAATGTCTCTGTATTGACTGACATGCATGGCATTCCCTTTTGAAAAAGCAATGTAATACACTGTAAAGTTATATGTAATCCAATGTAATATAAAGAAGATTATGATGATAATAAAAATAAAAAATAAAATTAAAAAAAAAAGATTAGGTAACTGAAGATCAAAGGTGATCTGCTTTCAGAAAAGAAACTAGAAAAAAATCATTCGGGCTTAGGCACCTATGCCCACACTATCGCCACACCTAGGTTTGCCCACCTCGCTAGAACCCAGGCAGTCAGACCATGGCTTCTCACTTGTCACTTGTGCCTATTTATGATAGAGTAAGACTCTGACTCAGCTGTCCTGGCTCTGCGATCACAGTGAGCCAAACCCAGCTCAGCTACTACACCCACTCCAGGTATCTGCTGCCTCTCCCAGGGGCATCAGAAATGGGGTTAATGGGCAACACTGGATGTCAGTGCCAGAAGATACCTACCCAGGCATCAGGCAGCCCTTCCACTTAGAGGGGGTGGTTAATATTTAAATTTATGTTTGTGCTTTCTTTTCTTCCTTTTTTATTGGTGTGTGCAGGGATTCTGTAGGATGGTAACCATAGTAACAGCAGAACAAGAGAAATGAGATTTCACCCCCAAAATGCATATCATAGGCTGTTTACTAAAAGTGGCAGATCTGCCAGCTCTCACAGATAAAGACAAAGACTTCCAGTTGACTTTATTGTTGTTTTACCCTAAATATCTGTATCCTTATAGTGTGTGTGTGTGTGTGTGTGTGTGTGTGTATGTTAAATATGTTCAAAAGGAAATTTTACTTCTTGGGGTTTAAACCTAAGAATCTGATAAATTAGCAATGCTACCTCCCCCCACCCCCCACCATGGGAAATGGTAATGCTGCAATCCCTTCTACTCCATGCACATATGTACCCACACCCAGTGTGTTTTTCAAGCTACCAAATTATTCAGGCTGCATAGTTGGCCATGTGGAATCCAGCTGCTTTAACCACTATGCCACTAACTGACACTTTTTAATTTAAAATTTGCAAAAAAGAAATTTTATTTGTAGGGTTGAAACCCAAGAATCTTCTTTACCAGGTAAATTCACAATGCTTTGTTCTGACATATAACTAAACCTTATAAATGCATAAAACATGCCCAGGGAAGAATGCTTTGTGTTTTGTTTGGCACTCATATGGATGGATGACAACAACAATGGTAATCAGATAATCTACTCTTCTACTGTAGCATCCCAGCACCTTGGCTGCTCAGCAAATTGCCTACAACAACCAGGGTCTCCAACCATAGAAAAAGCTGAAGAATAATTGCTCCTGGTACTGGGAAGATTAGGGCTCTTATGACAAAAATGATGAAATGTGTAAAAGGGCCTTTGTTAGGCTTTAACCCTATATCAAAAGGAGGTAGAAATAACATCGGAAACATAATTTGGGGCTCTGGGGAGTGTATAAGAAGTTAGGCTAACATTTTTCTAAGTTTTCCCTCCCTCTCTTTATGCAAATATTTTTCACTCACATCCTATTTGAATTGTTCTAAGCTGGGCACAAGACGGACAGTGGTCCTATCATACCGTAGTGAGGATGAGATGCATATTCAGAGCATTTAGTCCATTACATTTAAGTAAAGCAATACAGGTCAGTGGGTAAACACAGACATTGGAACCGGCAACACTTTAAAATCCTGCTTCCTCTATTCACTAGCTGTGTGATTGCAATTAGATTATCCTCTCTAACTAGAGTAATAAGTGTGGAATAAATTAGATAAGTACACTGAGTGTCTGGCATGTATTGAGAACAAAACAAAGTGAAACACGGCTTACCAAAAGTGTCATGAGAGCCTAAGAAGGTAGTGATTGTCTGACTGGTGGAGGGTGGAAGGAGAAGGGGTTCTCTGAGGAGGAGATATCTGAACCATTGAAAACTCCTTAGGAGAGGCAGGACTACAGAAGAAACAGGGGCATACATTGGGATATCTCTTGAAATGCTAGTGCTCCAGAGACAGCATAAGCATGAACATTTAGATCAGGTCGCCACTGAAAACTCTGATCTTGGGTGACATTATGGAGGAGAAGAGAGCCAAGGATCAAACAAGCCAACCTACACTTGAAAGTCAGGGTGGGAGAGGAAGAGGAGATGAGGGAGAAGCAATCAAAGCAGCAGAAGGTGAACTGGGAAAGTCCCATGTCCAAGATGAAACACTTTTCAAGAAAATGAGGGGTCAGATTGTGTAGAGAAAGAGGAAAATGATCATCAAAATCTGAGAGAGGTTTTAGAGGTAACTAGCAACTTTGGGATTCTAGGGCACAATGAGAACAGTAGTGAAATAACAGAGAGCTAAAGAACATGTGGAAAGTAAAATGAAACAGTGCCTAATACTTCTCTTGTCAAAAATGTGAAGATTAGACATAGTTATAGAGGCATAGACAGTAGAATGCAGATGAGTAATACTGGAGCCATGTAGGAAGGCCCTGGGTTTGGTTCTCGGGCTCACTGGAACATGCTATACACACCCACGCTTGTGCCCATGATTTTTGCTGCCAGGAATGCTAGAGCAAAACTGAGGCATGGCAGAATTCTCTTAGAGCTCTCTTCCCCTCCTCCCTCCCTTCCATTAGATAAATAAATAAAACTAAAATAAACAAAAAAAGAAATACGAAGATTAAATAATAAAGGAGAATTGCTTGAAGGATAAAGCGAAGTTTTAGAATTAGGATCGCTGGACTCCCATGTAGTTGACCGTGGTTCGAGTCCCAGACCTGGTGGCTTAAACTCAGGCTGGGCGCTGTGCATGTGTGCCCAAGATCCCGAAAGGAGAACGGAGGAGAAGAAATTGTTCATGGCCATTCCCCCTGGAGGGTGATTTCTCGCTTTCTGTCTCTCTGTCTCTTTGTCTCTCTGGCAAGAGCACACACTCTATAGCAAAAAAACCTCTCTAAAAAAAAAAAAAAGAATTAGGAAGACTCGCCTCTCACAAACTCAAGAGGAAAATATGGAGATGAAAGTAGCAAAGATGGATGGTGGAAGGCCCCCAAAGAGGCAGAAATGAGTAGGATCAAAGATGCACTGGGAAGGAATGAGCTGAGTATTTATCAATACATCCTCTAAGATGAAGGGAAAAGAGAGATGGCAGGTTAAAATACAAACATTTTGAACTGGAAAGCAAGGACTTTATGGGCACTTATAAATAAAATATCCTTTAAATTAGCACATTTGGTAGTTATAAATGAATGTGAAAGCAGAGTAGATTTTCATAATTTACATAAAATTCCTAAACCATATGTCTTGAATATGTATTATTATACAATATTTACTAAGTTCTTCTGTGCTAACTGTTCCAAATGGAAAGCACAGCCAACAAAAACACAAGATGTGCTAGGTGAATCCTGAAGACAGAGTTGTTGCCCAATACATCTCACAAGTACAGAATTCAGTATGGCCCAGGGTCTGACCCTAAGATAAGACATACTCTGAATTGATTCATTTTAGAGATTACCGGCCCCATAGCCTAGTGGTTAAGGGAGCCAGATCCTACATGGTCACCAGTGATTCAAATCCTGACTCTGGAGGTTTAAAAACACATGTGTGTGCCCCAAATCCCAACAGGATAAGGAAATGGAGGAGAAAGGATCGGGGCATGAATATGCCCCATTGGATGAGCTTCCTTCCTCTCTGTCTCTTTCCCTGGCAATTAAAACAAAGACAGAGAGAGATAATTAGGTTGAAACTCAACCGTTCCCCCTACAGCTACTCAGTAAACAATTCGGGACAAGTGAGTCTACTCTTTGCCTTGATGGTCCAGAGCTTTAGGAGTGCTACTGTTTTCTGTTATAGGAATTTTGATATTGTTTCTTGTTAGGTAGTTGTAAATAGGAAAAGAAGAACAATCATTTAAAGTAACATCAAATGCAAAATAAGCATTTTATAATAAAATTGAACTCATCATAACTTTGTTATTTTAGCAATCCTGTAATTCTTGCACATTGGTTGAGAATTCAGGCTTGAACAGAAAATTTTTAAATGAAATAACTAATGAATATGCACTGTATTCATACTGGTAAAAAACACATTGTACATTGTAAAAATATACTGTGATTAAATGTATATTAAAATAATAATACAAAACTTATGGAAAAAGTAAACTAACTGCTGGTGATTAGTACATACTAATAGAAAGAAATATTCAAGCCCAAGTTAACCATTTCTACATGAACATAGCAACAATGGTATGCACAAGCACACACACACACACACACACACACACACACACATGCACCCCTTTCTTTGGCATATAGACTTAAATTCTGTGACTTTGAAAATATTTGGGTTAAAAATGTAGTGGGAATTAAACTGAGGATTGTAAATTAGGCAATATAAAGATAATCCTAATATTCTATAGAAATTCAGGATTTTGTGTTTTGTGTTGGTCATTTTAAATGGAACATCCCAAATAAATTTATTATTTGGGATATATTACGGTGTTTAGTGTGGATGATAGACAGGCTACAGTAGAAATCACTTTTAAATGTAAAAGGAGCATAATTCTATAATCTTTTTGTTTTTCGTCACTGTTCTCCTGCCCCCTGTATTACTTAATGTTTGTAGTGTGAAAAGGCATGGAGGTAAGTGAGTGGTAAGCCAATCGGCCCTCACCTACTGTGCTCTGATTTACTCCCCGGCAGGTATCTGGTACTGCCCTGATACTTCCCTGCCCACCCTCAAGCAATAATATGTAGGCTGGTGTTTTAATGTCTAGTCCCCTATCCCCATCTACAATTTGATTTTTCAAAAGGAAAAATTCTTGTTATTTTTACTAAAGGGGATTGCTTATAATGCTAAATGAAGCTACCTAAAAAAACATATGAATATGATCTTCAGCTGGAATCTGTCAGGTTCTACAAGGGTAGATAGATACCTATACACACATTAAAAATTCTCTAAATCTTTCCCCAAAGCGATCATTTTCCATTCCATTTTTTCCAGTTGTACATTTTTTTTCATTTTCTTTTATACACTCAATCACATTATTATTTAGCTTACAAAATGGATATTTCAACAGGTGAACATTTCTCCCTAGTACAGTTGATAAAACTACAAAATATCTCCAACAAATAATATCACATTTCTTTGTGCCATTAATGCTTTGCCTCCCTAAGGAATGTAGCATGCCACCAGAATTCCTGGTTATCTAACTGCTGATGCAAAAGATAGATCTGTGGGTTCAGAATAGAATGAAAGACAGCATTGCAAATACCCCAACACAGTAGAAGAGTCTCTGGTTCAATCTAAACTCTCAGTTACCTCCCAGACCCACAGCTAGAGTGAAGTCCATTTCTCCTGCTCTCTGGGGTCTGCTTTCCTGGATCTGAGTACCCCTAGTGGGCCCCTAAATCTAGACAGCAAATCCTTACAGGAACTTCCACTAAGGGGCCCAGGGCCCTGGGGGGCGTAGCAATACCTGGTCTTAGGGAAAGGCATTAAGAAGACCACATATAGATGACTCTATTAGCTCCATAAGAAAGCCTTTACAATAGAAGTGACACTCAAAAGGAAATGTGAAAGAGACGAGTGAATTACAGAGATGAGTATTTACAGAGCAGGCTTGGTTTTTATATTATATATTGTTCAGTACAGAAAAAAAATTAGAGCAAGGATGATTTGCAAAATGGTTAAATAAAATTTTCTCATTTCTTTTTTTTGCCAGAAGGCACAAGGGCTCAGACAGAGAGAGAGAGAGAGAGAAAATATTCCTTGATGGGTTGTGGTCACACTACAATAATTTTTCCTCCATTTCTCCTTCCCATCAGGATCTTGGGCATGCATACACATGTGCCCTGCATGTTTCAAGTTGCTGGGGCTAGGATTTGAACCTGCAGAAGGCCACATGGGATACAGCTCCCAATGCACAATTCTTAAGCACTGTGCTATAGGGCTGGTGCCTCCTACTTGTTTTTCTGATCATTATTACTATGCTTTAAGCATTTGTGGATTTAACTTTTGATTTTAGTAGTGTTAGATCTTTAAGCCTTTTTAAATTTTCTATGTATCCTATGGAAGGTGGAAAAAAAAAAAAACAAAAAGATCTTTCATTTTGCTTTGTCTTATTATAAGGATAGCTAATGCTACTGGAAGAATTCTTGGATCTGTGTACTCAGGGGTTGATTTTCAGATATTTTGTCACAGGTCAAGAAGTCAAGAAGAATCAATCTCCCCATGCATTTGCTACACCCTCTGGTTTCTGTGAAGATGATTTACTTGTAAATTTCTCATGAGTTAGGAAAAGATTTGACTCTACAGTATCATAATAATCCAGGCTGCTTCCATGTGAAAGTGACTTGATGGTATAGGAGTGAAAGTACCTAAAAAGATGAGAAAATATTGGTCATACATTTGGAGGATTTTTTTAAAATCTAATTTTTTTTTGAGAGGTTTTTGCCATAAGGCACGTGCACTCGCCAGACAGACAGAGGGAGACAGAGAGACAGAAAGCGAGAAATCACCCCCTAGGGGGGGATGGCCATGCCACAATCCCTTCTCCTCCATTCTCCTCTTGGGATCTTGGGCACGCACCCACACGTGCCCGGCGTGAGTTTTAAGCCACCGGGTCCAAGACTTGAACAGCGGTCAACTGCATGGGAGTCCAGCGACATAGCCATTACGCTAACTGCTGGTCCCTAAAATCTAATTTAGTAAAACAGACAAAAATTTTTTAAAAAATGCCTAATTCCTAAAGAAAAAAATCTGGATGACTAAGAAGATTAAAAATGGAACTAATGATCAAACTATAGAAACCATTGGATTGTCAGAAAAGTCATGACACATTTTCTATGCAAAAATGTGTCATGATTTTCCTGATGACCCAATGTTTTAAAATTAGTGCAAAACTGCCTAATGAGGATACGGTGATGAGACAGGCAGATGGCTCTTAGTGTGAGTCCATCCCCTCCCTTCAGGTCCTATACTGTACTGTTGGATGATTGGAATGCATAAAAAGAGACTATCCTAGCCTAGTCGTTAGAGGAGCTGGATCCCACGTGGCCAACTGTGGTTCAAATTCTAGCCCTAGTGGCTTGAAAAACATGACAGACATACCCAAAATCCCCAGAAGATAGAGAAATGAAAAAGAAGGAATCGCAGTGTGATCATGCCTCATTAGGGGGTGCCTTCATCCTCTCTCTTTGTCTCTCTGATGAGCACACATGCCTTCTGGCAACTCAGAAAAAAAAATACTCTTGATAAGCTCATATCAGTTAGACAATAGTCACAGGAGTAGGCATTGAAAAGCTTAAAATGTCAGTGGTAAAGAGGCTATAAAATCTGCACAGCTATTTGTATCTAAGGCAAATAAAAATGAACTTATCCTCTACAAGATTTCCTTGTCTCCAAATTATTCCAGTGGAGCAGAAGGTCACAGCTACTTGGATTTAAAATGGGTGAGTGGGGTTTAAGGTCATGTTACTGACCATACCCTGTATGGTATCCAATGTGCCAGCTCCCTGTCCTCACACTTTCCAATGCCAGAGCGTAACCTGTGGCTCATTCCCACTTCATACTCTGGTTTGACCTTACTCCTGACAAAGGGGAACTGAAAGAGACCAAGGTCAATTATTTGTACCTGTATTCCCTTTCTGGTAATAAGTACATTAGTTTATTAAATAAATACTTACTGAGGCATGCCACATGCCAAAGACATAAAGAAAGAGAACATTTGAAGGTTTTCACTAAAATGTAAAGGATGAATGGGATTTAGGTTCCTAGCTAAGTTATATACAACATCTGCAACAGGATTTGCAGGACCCAATGCAAAATAAACATGCAGGGCACCTTGTTTGAAGAGTTCAAGACAATGACAACAGAGCAGTACACCAAGTGGGAACTATGTCTGAGAATGGGACACTGTGTGACTGTATAGGTCACACGCCCATGAAGCCAGCTCTGGCTACGAGACCTTGTTCTCTTTGTCTAAAATCCAGTCTCCTGAGAAGTCAGAGCTGGCTTTGTTTGATCACTATTTGCTCATTCTCAGTGGCAAAGTCTGGATTCTAAGTATTGACACATTTTTCTATCTGCCTAAAGCTTGGTTGGATATTCTGGACTCTCTGCTGTGTCACTGCAGCTTGATTCCTTTTCACTACATTTGCAGTTTGTTGCTGTATGTCTAGATGCTCTACACTGTCTGCTCACTGAACCTCCTCCCATGGCCAGCTAGACTTTCTCTCATCCCTTGACCAAGTGACACCCCACAGTGGGTGGTAAAACCCTAAGTATAACTTAGATTCCAGAACTTTAACTACAGATCTGGAGGTAAGAGAGGAAAACAAACAAACAGAGAGAGAAAAAAGATATTATACAGTCAAATCCCTAATTTGAAAAGAAATGCTCTAGGATCCCAAACTCAAGAGGACCAGATGGAAAGCAGTGTGACTGCTTTCTTGGCACTCAAAGACCTTACCACTCTTCAAGGAAAAGTGAACCAATAAAAAGAGCATTGCTCCCTAAAGAGTAACAAGGAATTTTGATACGGACATGGTTTTATACTCCTCCTGGAAATCATCCAAAAGCACACTCAATTTTTGGCAAAACTAGGAGTGAAACTCTAAAATATTTGTAAGCATTGCCAAAAGCAATCAAGTTCACTCAGGAACTGCATGAAAGAAACTGGAGAGAAGCCAAGCAGAGATCTCTATGGTAAGAACTCAGCTGTGAGAGGTCTGAAAAAGAAAGACAAAATTATACTTGTTGAAGCTAAGAGGCCCCTTACAAGCAGACCTTGCCTGCAACAATGGGGGTGGAAATGGGAGTAAGCAGAGCAGGTTTAATTCAGAGAAGTAGAGAAAAACTAGACACAGATTACATAACCAGTCATTGAGACAAGCTTATTTGCAGAAATCAGTCTGCTTGGTGGTAACCAAGAAGAGAGCCTCAAGTTTGTGAACCCCAGCAAACATGCAATATTACCTGTGCACGTCCCTGAATATGGGAACCTCCTGCAACCAATCCAGAAAAATGTGCCAGAAAGCTTATAAAAATGGAAAGTAAACATATGTGAAATGGAGGAAGACAAAATATGCAGCAATTCAGAGAGTGATGAAAGGAAAACAACAGAAAAATGCTTCAGGATAAAACTCCAAAAGAAGGTAGGGAAAAAAAAAAAAAAAAAAACCTATACACACATGAAAATAAAATTGGAAGAAATAGAAGGCCAAATGGATACTGCAGGAAAAACAACAAAAGGGACATACAGAATTTTTGAATAAGGAGGAATAAAACATACACACAAAGACTTCAAAATATTAGCAAAAATGAGAGAACTAAAATAATGCTAAAGTGAAAAATTCATAGACCTGTATGTATTTATAACAATAAATCTGAAAGATTGAAAAATAAATCATCCTACTGATAGAATTAGAAAAAAATAACAAAATAAACTTTAAGGAAAGAACTGATAAAAATAAATGCAGACATTAATACCTTAGTCAACACTAAAATAGTAGAACAAATAAATAAAATCAGAAATTTATTCGTAAAAAAATTACAAACGAGGCTAGCAGGTGGTGTGATGGTTAGGGCATTGGACTTCCACATGGCTAATGGCATGAAAACCCAAAAGCAGGCCCTTACCAGACACTGAATCTTGATAACTTAATCTTGGACTTCCCAGACTCCGTAAGTGTGAGAAATAAATTTATTATTATTTATCATACAGAAACAGTCTTTGCATGATAAAATTTCTTTAATGCAAAAGTCAACATCATACCTAGGAACTGAGAGGATGAAACTAAGATATGGGAGATCAAAGCTTTTACTGGACATTTTTAAATGCTTCAGTGTTGAAATCATATGAATGAACCACCTACTTAAAATCGTAGGAATTATGTTTCTTTTTTTTTACTTGTAGAGAGAATTTTGCTATAGGATGCATGTGCTGGCTGGAAAGACAGAGAGAGAGAGAAAGAAAGTGAGAAATTACCCCCAAGGGGGATGGCCACACCACAATCCCTTCTCCTCCATTCTCCTCTCAGGATTTTGGGCACATATGCATGCACATGTGCATGGTGTGAGTTTCAAACCACCAGGTCTGGGATTTGAACCATGATCGACTACATGGGAGTCCAGTGATGAAACCATTGTGCCATCTGCTGGTCCCTGAATTATGTTTTTAATTTTAATTTTATTTATTTATTTTTTTGAGAGGTGTTTACTATAGGGTACGTGCACTTTCTGAAGAGACAGATAAAAAGTGAGAAACCACGCCCTGGGGGGATGGCTATGCCTCAATTCTTTCTCCTCCATTCTCCTCTCAAGATCTTGGGCACACACGCACATGTGACCACCATAAATTTTAAATTGCTAGGTCCAGGACTTGAACTACATTTGACTACATGGGAGTCCAGCAACATAACCATTATGCCATCTGAATTATATTTTTTAAAAGGAAAAGACCATCTCATGAGGGCTTAATTCCCCTGCCCTCCACCACAATTTCATCTGTGGAAAACTCTCCCTACTCTGTACGACGGCTCTCAAATCCTTTGCCTCATATACATGGAGAGAGAAAAGAAACTCCAAGAAACCAAATCCGAAAGGGAAATGAGAAGCCTAGAATTAGCAGGAACAACACACTCCATTGATCCCAGAGCTTGTAGCCTCCTCCTTTGCTTATTACCAGTAGTAAGCTCCCCCTCTAGAAACTTGGGCCAGAAGTGTCCATGCTGAGAAGTGAAGTGATGGGAGAAGAGAGGATGGAGGTGTTTCTGTGAGAGGGTAGGGTAAGTAAGGTGTAGAGAGCACTTTGAAACCTCCTGGGGTTTGGGCATGTCACTAGTACTGTTTGCTCAGTTATTCTTCCCTCGATCTTCCAGGGCTAAAGGGAACAGAACAGGATGCATTAGAAATTTTGGTAATTGGATAAGTGGGGTGCAGTGGCAGCACAGCTAAAAGAGTTTTCTTCATGGAGAAAGGCACTAAGGACATAAAATAAAGAGCCCCAAATCACTGAAGGGGAGGAAGGGGAAAGGAACTAAAAATCACAGGTCCAGGCTAGTCTTGGTAGTGAAGCAGTTACATGCTGCACAGAGGGAGCAAGCTCCCACATGGGGCCAAGTTCTAGTCCTGTTCCCAGAGACTTAAAATACATGCTGGGTGGGTGTGAGTGCCCAGGATACTGACAGGTTGAATAACTGGAAGAAAAGAAAAAAGGAGTGTGACATGATCAGGTCCCATTGGAGGTGCTTTCTCTTTCATTCTCTTTGTGCACTCAAACCCTCTGGCATAAAGTATATATTAAATACATATATATTTCCAATTCCCAGGCCTATTATGATTGAGTTGAAAATCTTCAGAATACTATACATAGACATATTAATAAAGTTGTCACATAAGTCAACTTTGCTCATTTACTTGAATCAGTATCTTATTTTTTTACTAAGTTCCTTGGAAAAGATGCAAATATTTCAAAATGTGCCATGTATTTACTTTTTCATTTTCTTTTCAGATATACCTTTTTCTCTTCTTGAAATAAAAATCAGTATGTAGTATTAAAATCTT
Source organism: Tupaia tana (assembly GCA_026018925.1). NCBI lineage: Eukaryota > Metazoa > Chordata > Mammalia > Scandentia > Tupaiidae > Tupaia > Tupaia tana. Next base: position 49,454,704 of record JAKSZU010000003.1, read on the forward strand.
GTGGATTGGGATCAGCAGGTGGTGTGGTGGTTAAAGGTGCTGGACTCCCACGACTGACTGAGGTTTGAGTCCAGGATCTGGCGGCTTGATTTTTCACTTTCTCTGTCCGGGAAAGTGAAAGGAGCTGAGCTTTTGTGCTCTTATTTATCAGTTGCCAGTTGCAGGCCAGCCCTGAGGGGAGGAAAGCGTACAATCACTCAGGCAAAGCAATCTGCCTTTAGTAAGGACAATTCTCCAGTGAAAACTATTTACTGTGAGCCTTTAAAGGCAACACTCGTGAAACAGTAAGCAGGTGGGCGGGTGCATGGCTACACATGTGGACAGGGCACCAACAGCCACTACCAACAGAGGCATGTACCAGACCGCAAGGTCAACCACTTAGCCCTTGAGCTATATTCTTTCTAAAAGAACTATCTTCATAAGCAGTGGCTCTCTCTGTCCCTCTCTGGTCAAATTAAAATAAGTAAATAAATAAATAAATAAAATATTTTTTTTAAAAAAATAAATCTTGTGAATTATCAAATTAAAAAAAATAACTTTGGTATTTGGTTAAGAAAGAAAATTACAATTGAACATATAATGGTGAATTAGAGAAGCATTCATAGTGATTCACCCCTTTTCTGTTTAATCTCAGCACTCAAAGAGAGTTTATCAACAACTAATTAAGCATTGCCACTTGCTGGAGACTGTTTCCATCCCACTTTAGGATGAGAAGTGCATCGAAGGGAACAGGATAGGTCCTGCAAAACATGTCACAATTAAGTGATAACAAATGGCTGGTCCTCATTCTTCAATCAGTTGATGGAATGGTCCTCAAACTTTAAAGAAAAATAAAATCACACTGACAATATTGTCATCAAATTAAATCATGTCCATCTGTTTTGGAGTTGATGCCTTCATTTTGTGGTCATTTGTAGATCTCTTTAAAACCAAGGTTGGGGTATCCATGTGGTTCCACATGTGTCCACAGAATGAGGGCATAAAGTTCATCCAAATAACTTAAATTTCTATATGGGAAGAGGGTAAACACTGTCCTACAAACTACCACCCAGATGGAGATTTGGCCTGATGAAGAATTGTGCTGTGTGTATCTTTCTAGATCTTCTTCCTTCCTCAAACTGGACCACAGCCAGCCTGGGAGCTGCCAGTCAAGAGGAAGAACACCTGGAGTGGGAAAAGTTGGCATATGGAACACTGGGCAACTTGCCAGCTGCTTTTTTGAGTCCTAAATCTGTTCAATGTTCATGAAATACAAGCAATTGCTGTTAGAGTTTGAGGAGGTGGCAGGGAGAAGGGACAAGAAAAGCAAACCTCAGAAAACAGTATCTTCTTTTAGACCCATTTGTGACAAATGAATGACACACTCTGTCTTCTACACACATTAAAGTAGGGAGAGATTACAAGGACTACAAACAGATGAGTCTAAGGATGGCTTATAGCACAGCAGTTAAGGGAGCCAAACCCCACATGGGTGACCATGGTTGAATCCTCACTCCCAGCTGCTTGAAAAATATGCCAGGCATATGTGCGTGTGTGACCAATATCGTGACAGGAAGAAGAAACAGTGAGAAAAAAGATTGCAGTGCTCTGTTGGGGGGTGCTTTCCTTCTCTCTAACAAGTACATGCACCCACTGGCAATAAAAATAAATAAAATAAACATGTGAGTTTAAAAAGATACACTCTTATTTTTAAAAAAATTAGATTTTTTGCTATAGGGTGTGTGTGCTCATCTGAGACACAGAGAGAAACACAGAGAGAGAGAGAGAGAGAGAGAGAGAGAGAGAGAGTTAGAAATCACGTCTTGGAGTGAAATGGCTACACTGCAATCCCTTCTCCTCCATTCTCCTCTTGGGATTTTGGGCACATGCACACGTGCTAAGCCTGGGCCTCAAGCTGTGGTCGGCCATGTGGGAGTCCAGTGCCTTACCCACTGTGCCACCTGCTGGCCCCAGACACACTCAATTTAAATAAGAGTCATACTAACTCTGCTGCCAATGGGACATCTACTTATGTGGGAATGATGGCTTAAAAGAGGTTCTACCTGGACAAACATGTGATTGATGGCCACCCACCTGATCCCCTCAAGGAGTAAGATACAACTCATAAGAGGGCTTCCAGACCATGAATGTGTCTTAGCTTGGGCTCCCCAAAAGCAGAGCTCAAGCCTAGAGATTTATTACAAGGGATTTATTGAGGGACTGTTCTCAAGAGACAAACTTATAAGGAATTGAGGGAAGGGGGAGATGGCAGGGGAAGGAACTAAGCAAGGATGCTGTTATGTGAAATCTAACCTCAGTGTGATTGCCTGGGAAGCTCTTGAGTATGAATAGCAAGCACCACAGAGTTATTTCTCCTTGAGGAAAAGGAGCTGGGCTTTTGTGCTCTTATTAATCAGTTGCCAGTTGCAGGCCAGCCCTGAGGGGAGGAAAGCGTACAATCACTCAGGCAAAGCAATCTGCCTTTAGTAAGGACAATTCTCCAGTGAAAAGTATTTACTGAGAGCCTTTAAAGGCAACACTCGTGAAACAGTAAGCAGGTGGGCGGGTGCATGGCTACACATGTGGACAGGGCACCAACAGCCACTACCAACAGAGGCATGTACCAGACCGCAAGGTCAACCAGTTAGTCCTTGAGCTATATTCTTTCTAAAAGAGCTATCTTCATAAGCAGTGGCTCTTATTAATACTTCGAAATGTTTAGGGGTAGGTTAGCATAGATTTTGTTTCTAGGAAATCTTAAAATTTAAATTTCCCATTATGGATAGCAATACTCTTCTTTAAAATATTTCCATCTACACTCTGGATTTCTCATCAGCTTCTATAACCTTATTCTCTTTTCTTTCTTTATTTTTTTTTTTTTGGAGAGTTTATTTTTTTTTTTTTTTTTCGCTATAGGGCACGTGTGCTCGCCAGACAGACAGAGAGAGACATAGAGACAGAAAGCGAGAAATCACCCCCCGGGGGGGATGGTCACGCCACAATCCCTTCTCCTCCATTCTCCTTTCGGGATCTTGGGCACGCACGCACACACGCCCAGCGTGAGTTGTAAGCCACCGGGTCCAGGACACGAACCGCGGTCGACTACGTGGGAGTCCAGTGACATAGCCATTACGCTAACTGCTGGTTCCCAATCTTATCCTCTTTTCTGATTTCCAGTCTTCAACCATGTTTGTTTTTCTTTCTCCATACCGATGAGACTTCCCGTGTCCTATCCTCATCTCTCCTCAGTGATGGCATCTACTGTTCTATGGAAGGGTGCACAAGTGACCAGAGCCCAGAACTTTTCTCCCAGAGAACAAGAATCTTCCCAGGAGGAGGCTCCTTTCTGAAAAACATTAACTAAGTTTGGTCTCAGGTTCAGAATTGCTAATTATAATGCAGGTTGGACTAGCTTTTTGTGGCAATAGCCCATGGCCGTAATTTAAGGAACACTGAACATAAAATAGCTCTGTGACAGTCCAGTCAAATCTGAATGCAACATTCATTCATTCACTAAATATTAAGTATTGCTATGGGTTAAGTATAGCACTGAGCACTGAAGACAGATAAATGAGTATTTCTATCCTGCATGGACTTACAGTTATTTAGAGGGAGACATACACACACAATATGGAGAATACAAAAGGTGGAGAAGCGTAAGCAAAAGCATAGAAGCCAGCTCAGCAACTGGAGTGGAGGTTGAGGTGCTGGATCCCATATAGCCAGCTGAGTGATTCAAGTTCTGGACCCGGTGGCTTGAAAATCATGCTTGGGGCATGTGCATGCATGCCCAAAATCCCGAGAGGAGAATGGAGAAGAAGGGATTGCAGTGTGGCCCTCTCATGGAGCTAGGAGAGCAATTTTCTCTCTCTTTCTCTCTCCCTGGCAAGCACATGCACCCTATGGCAGGAAAAGAAATAAAGCATTGAGGCAAGGAGTCTCTGGGTGTGTTGGAAGCCTCCAAGTAATTTTGTGTGGCTGGAAGAAAAGTGGAAGATGATACAGGAAAGACAGGCAGGAAGCCTAATGATAAAGGGCCTCTTGAGACACAGATGCTTTATCCTCAGACTGCTCAGAAAACACTGAAGGCTTAAAAGTAGAAAGTGACTTGATGAGCTTGCTATTTTACAAAGATTCGATAGGTTTGAGGAAGTAAGATTTGAGGCATGGAACTCAACTGAAGAGTAGGACAAATAGCGCAGTGCAGATGACTTTTGGTTGTTGAAGATTCCTTCCTCGTAGAAGTGTGGAATAGCCCGACATTTCATAGATGAGAACCATGCTACCCAGCAAGGCTAAGTGACCTGGCTGACCAGTGACAGAAACGAGACTGTAGTGCTTACTTACTTGCTTCATCCCAACATTCCCTACAACTGGTTCCCTACAAGACCAGTTGTAGCACTTTATTTCATGAACAAGTGAGCCTCACACTTTGCTAAATATATCAGATTAGGGCCAGCTCTGTGGTGCCAGGGTAATGTGCTGCTCTAGAGAAGCTAGATCCCACAAGGGGCTAGGGGTTCTAATCCCTGGCCTGGTCAGCCTGAAATACACCAGACACGCACATAAGCACCTAAACTCTAATGGGATGGAGGACTGGAGGAAAGGGTTCACATGTGATCAGATCCTGCAGAGGGTGATTTATTCTTTCTCTCTCATGCATATACACATTCTGTATCATGAATAAAGAAAATAAAAAGAGAAAGTGTTTTAAAAATAAGTAAATCAAGATTCCTACCATCCTACATTCAGCCACTCTTCTTAAAAGTCAGCAGCACATATCTACTGATATAAATTTCTGATTTTGCCCATGGGTTATTCGAGATTTAATCACCATTAGCTTATTTGCATACTGAATGCCTGTTTTATGCATGGCCCCGTTCTGGCCATAATTTCAGCTCTGGGACACTGTGTAGAACAATAGTAGGATATGTTCCATAATTTGTTATTTTTTTTCAGACACTTAACTTTCTAATGAAGTGATTCAAAGCAGTTTACAATGGAGAACTATACAAAGAGGCAACCCTCGACTCGGCAATTGGGTATAAATAACTCATGTTCAAGAAGCACAATTGCACATCCTTGAAATAGTCTGAGAATAGTCCACTCCACCTGAGCAAGTAAAGTTGTTGTCTATTCTCTTTTATGTCCCAAATACATTTTCTATTTCATAGAAGGGCATTTTCTCTATGATTTTTCATCTGCAGTTGGGCAGGGCTGTCTGCAACTGGCTACCTACAGTTAGGTATTAATTTGAGCATCATTTCACTTAATACCATCTGGAAATCAGGGGGTGTCTTTTTTTTGGAGAGGTTTTTGCTATAGGGTGCATGCACTCGCCAGAAAGACAGAGAGAGACAGAGAGACAGAAAGCAAGAAATCACACCCCTCAGGGAGTAAGGCCATGCCGCAATCCCTTCTCCTCCATTCTCCTCTCAGGATCTTGAGCACGCATGCACACATGCCCGGCGTGAGTTTAAGCCATTGATCTTGGACTCAAACCGTGGTTGACTACGTGGGAGTCCAGCGACATAGGCATTACACTAACTGCTGGTCCCAGCGAGGTACCATTTACTAAGTGTTTGTTATACATCAGTTACAGAGCTGGATGATTTGCATACATAACCTCATTTAATCTTCATGACAATCTCATGAGGTCGAACCATTATTCCTTTTTTTACAATTAAAGAGAAAGGCTCAGAGATGTTTAGTGATTAATCATAAATTACACAGCACCAGGATTTATGGTGGGATCAATCTTCCTCCAAGATCTACCTACTATGCAATATTTTCTTCTCTTTATACTTGTGTTCATGATGGAATGCTTCCAAATGGTAGATCTGGTAGAAGACAGTGATGAATACATACCACTACCACATTACAAACTTTACTGTAAATTTAGCTTTGGTTTTATTTTCCATATGAAAATCATAAATTCTATTTTCCTAGCTTCACATATCTGTGAAACAAATGAGATGATAGATGAAAGAGTTCTACAAAAGAATAAATTGCTCCACAAACAGGAAGTAACGTATGTATGGTATTCAATAAGCACGTCTCTGGGGCTGGGGGTAGAAAGCAGATACTGGAGCAGAGAAGGCTTGGAAACTAAGTGGGTTTGGTAGACACAGGACATGTGGGGGCAGAACACATATTTTAGCCACCTACATATCTTGCAGAGAAGTTTATAGCTTTTTTTAAGATTTATTTTATTATCATTATTATTATTATTTTAATTTGCTGTAGGGCATGTGTGCTCACCAGAGACAAAGAGAGACAGAGAGAGAGAGAAAGAGAGAGAGAGAGAGAAAGCAAGACACCAGCTCTGGGACTTGGACTGCCATCAGCCATGTGGGGGTCCAGTGCCTTAACCACTACACCAGCTGCTGGTCCCAGAAAGGCTCTTTAACTAGTACTTAAATATTTACCTCTGTTTCCCTAAGAGAGCCATAAAATGCAGAGATGGAGTGTATATATATATATATATATATATATATATGTATGTATATATATATATATATACACACACACACACACACACACACATACACACACACACTTGTTAAGTATCACTCAGAGGACACCAAATCCCTGTTCCATGGGATCCCCAGACCAGTAACATAAAACAAATAAAATGATAAACCACTACAGATCAAAATGAGCTGAAGCACCTTGGTGGCACTTCTTCAAATCCACCTGCTGACTTTTCCCTTCTGGGGGCTCCATGCCTAAAGAAGACTCTGAGTCCAAGTGAGTGGAGAGAGGAGGAGAAAGGACTAAAGAAACAGACACCAAAACTGCCCCAAGGGCTCCCAGAGCCCATAACCTTGACTCTTAATCACTCAGGAGCTTTGACTTCCAGTTATCGCTGGTGAATGAAACCACAGAAACCAGAGGACCACATGTCTCCCCACCCAGACAATTTTGTGGAAGTTGAAATAATTTCTCAATCATTTGAGAGTAGTATTAAGACAATGGAGTCTCATAAAAAGAGTTTCTATAAAGCTATCAATCTAATAAAAGTCTTTTTGACTAATGGGAATTTTCATAACATCTTAACTTTCAAAATATTACATTCTTACTTTAAAAAAGAAAAAACGAAGATGGTGATGTTGATGACCAGAAAAGCTAAAAAATATAAAACATCCACATTTGACACTCTAGTGCTTATTTTCCAGTCTCTTCTCCATGAAAACAGAGAGCTTTGAAGGTTCAGTGATTATTCCCTATGGGATGGGGCCTGACATAGACCAGGCCCAGTCCTTTTTATAAGCTGTTCCTATGTCTAGGTAGATTTTCTTTCCTCTTTTCCACTGTCTAATTCCTGATCATCCTTTAGATCTCAGCTAAATGCTACTCCCTCATTGATGCCCTCTTTCATCTTCCTTTATTAATGCTATCATAGACAGCATTACTTACTTTTTTTTTTTTTCTTTTCTATTTGTTGAGAGATTTTTGCTATAGGGCACATGTGCTTGCCAGAGAGACAGAGAGACAGAAAGTGAGAAATCACCCCAGAGGAGGGATGACCATGTCGCAATCCCTTCTCCTCTGCCCTATTCTTGGGATCATGGGTACATGTGCACATGTGCCTAGAGTGAGTTTAAGCCACTGGGTCTGGGACTCGAACAGCAGTGGACTATGTGGGGGTCCACCAACGTAACCATTAAGCCATCTGCTGGTCCCAGTATTACTTTCTTTAAAACTCATTACTATGTTAATCATTATCTACTCTTTTGGGTGATTATTTGATTAATGATTATGCTCTCCTTTTTAAAAAGAATTCCTTAATTTTATTTATTATTATTTTAATTTTCTATAGTGCTCATGCACTCACGAGAGAGAGAGAGAGAGAGAGAGAGAGAGAGAGAGAGAGAGAGAAAGAGAGAAATAGAGAGTGAGCAAGCCACCAGGTCCAGGACTTAAACTGCAGTCAGCCACATTGGAGTTTAGCGCTTTAACTACCACGGCACCTACTGGCCCCTACCTTCTCCTCTTAAAGGTAGGCTGCATGAGAGCAGAGACCACACTGGATTTGTTCACTGTCTTATGCTTATTGCCTAGCATAATGCCTGGCATGTAGCAAACACTTGATAAACATTTATTGACTGAGATATAAATGAATGAAATGGTCCATAAGAAATTATGTTCTGTAGAGACTAGCATTACAATGAAATGCACAACACAGACCAACTAATTTATCCAATAGTTCCTTCATTGCCTTAAAGTAGCAATATTGTTCCAGATACCTGCTTCTCGTGTATCTGATAAAAAAAAAATTTTAGTGAAAATACATAGAAACATTTTAGAGAAAATACATTTTCTAAAACTTTTTATTTTCATTTGCAATAAGAAGGACAGTGAGGGTAAGGAGCATTGAAACCTTAGAACTCTGTCATTTCAACAGAAATCCTCTATATATTCCCCTTTCCTCCAATACTTGGGTCTTATATGCTAAAGATGAAAAAAAAAAAAAAAAAAGGTAAGCAATTTCAATAATCAGCATCAACAGGGACCAGCAGTTAGTGTAATGGCTATGTCGCTGGGCTCCCACGTAGTCAACTGCAGTTCGAATCCTGGACCCAGTGGCTTAAACTCACGCCGGGCGCATGTGCGTGCATGCCCAAGATCCCGAGAGGAGAATGGAGAAGGGATTGCGGCGTGGCCACCCCCCCTGGGGGTGATTTCTCGCTTTCTGTCTCTCTGTCTCTCTCTGTCTGTCTGTCTGTCTGTCTGGCGAGCGCATGCGCCCTATAGCAAAAACCTCTCCAAAAAAAAAAAGAAAATCAGCATCAACAGAAATCAAATATCCTAATCCTTTTACAAGGACAACTTTGTCACATTATTTTGTTATTTTATGTCTCTTGTGTGGTATCTCCAAGCTAGAAAACCTTTGATAGGATTTTGGGTTTTATTTTGCTGTAGCAATCATTGATAGAGAGGTTCCTTTGGGTGTACCATTTTAGATGGAGGTAGCTTGATGTCTGTCAATGAAAAATGCTTGAGACAATATCTAGTAAGTGGTTTTAATAATAAACCAATGTTGCAATTCCAGTTTCTCTAAGCTTAGTAAGCACATATTCAAGGCATGCTATATCCATGCAAGAAGAAAAAATACTTCTGAAATAGGCTAGAGTCATTGACAATATCTATTAAAAGTTTTTCTCACAATTAAGAGGCTAAACACTTGCTAGCAAAAAAAAACAAAAAGACAGAAACCATTGCTTGATGAATTTATATTATTTCATTCAAGAATGAATAAAAGACAGATTATTTACCATTATCTAGTCATAGGGTCTAGAGAAGCATTTCCTAAAATTATCTTGAGAAAAACTAATGTGCCTTAATTTGTTGTCAGTGTGTTTGGAAATTCAGCTCTAAACAAAGTTAAGTGGTTTCCTTTATCACAGGACTTCTCAGAGCCTTATGAGCTATAAGTAACCAGAATGGAATCATTAGCATAAATATTTCACAAACATATTTGACCACAGAGCCCTCTCTGTAAGACATTATCTTTTTTAATTTTTAAATTTTCATTTGTAATTTAAAAAATATAAAATTTTCATCTTAAGTAATTTTCAATTATATGGTTTAATAGTGTTGATTATATTCACATTGTTGTACATCAGATCTCTAGACTTCTTCATCTTGTAAATTTGAAACTCTATATCCATCAAATAGTCCTCATTTCTCCTTTCCTCAGCAACTGACAACCCAGCTTTCTATTTGTTTTTAAAGACATGATAATGGGTCACATCATTTTGAATGTCCAACTTCATGATTAGTACCTATTAGTGCCTATTGATCAGAGAATAAGAACCTGGCAATAATGTTTAGGTATTATTTGAAATAATGGTTATACTAACTGTCCTAAAAAATTAATGACAACAAACTTATGACTTTATAAGGCATGTTTATACACAAGAAAGAATTCCCAGAGAATCCTATTAAACTGATTATATTTTATCTTTTTAAAATTATTTATTATTACCATTGTTATGTTGAGTTTGCTATAGGACAACATGTGCTTATCAGAGAGAGACAGAACAAGGGAGAGGGAAAGTGAGAAAGCAAGCCACCAGGTCTGGGACTCAAATTGTGGTCAGTCATGAGGGAGTCCAACACCTTAACCACCATACCACCTGCTGGCCCCATATATTGTATTTTTTTAAATCAAGCACCTGCAATGGCTCCCTTGGCTAACACATAAAGTGCAAGCTTCTTTGAAAGGACTATGTCCTTTGTGATTTTCAGTGTGATCACTACAGACATCCCCCTAGTCCCCAGCACACTGGAAACTATTTTTACAATCCTGTACCTTTCTCTCTTTCATGATTTCATCTTGGAATGTGCATGCTCTCCACTGAGAAGAACCCACCTTCTCTTTCTTTTTTTTTTTTTTTTTTGAGAGGTTTTCGCTATAGGGCGCGTGCGCTCGCCAGACAGACAAAGAGATACAGAGAGATAGAAAGCGAGAAATCACCCCCCAGGGGGGATGGCCACACCGCAATCCCTTCTCTTCCATTCTCCTCTCGGGATCTTGGGCATGCATGCACACACTCCTGGCGTGAGTTTAAGCCACCGGGTCCGGGACTTGAATCGTGGTCGACTACATGGGAATCCAGCGACATTCGGGAATCCAGCGACATAGCCCTTACGCTAACTGCTGGTCCCAAGCCCACCTTCTCTTTCTGTAACAGTAAATCAGTCCTCTTCATAACACCTTCTGACTTTCCAACATTTATTAAATTCTGATGTGAATATTTCCTGCTCTGTAGTCCTGGGGTCTTCCAGGTCAAGATCCTTAAACTTTTCATCCATATCAGGACTATTACAGTACTTCTTCAAAATAAACAGTCAAATAATTGTGCAAATTAATTGAACTAGATCCCAAAATATACCTTCTTTGAAGGTCTTCAGAAGCAAATAAAATTCTAATTGTTCAGGGACAACTTAAATCTAGGCCTTCAAGAAAGCAGAGGATGAGCGAAACTGGGCTGGAATGAGTTCCTTGTACTCTGGGGAACTTGGGTAGAAGTAAGAAGTATGTGGATAAATTTTAAATGTGTCTCTACTGAATAGACTATGTGTCCTTTGGCTTGGGATATTTTGCTGATCCATGAAAGTGGCAGGTTTGAGGACAGAGTGGTAAGCTTGCGGGTAAATAGTATACACTACAAATATGAAAGTAAATGTTTACTCTAGAACAGCATATGTGTGTGTGCGTGTGTGCACATGTGTGTGTATCTAGGTAGAAGGAGGATGTGTATGTCATGTAGCTTTTTAAATGCTTCTCCTGCCATGACTTTTCACTTTTATTGTTTCTTACAGTGAAGAGAGAACATCAAAGAACATTTTTCAGAGTAGTGCCTTCAGATGCCATTTGCCAAGCTCAAATTTTTAAAACGAACTTACTCTAAGATTTATTTAGGGCTTGCCATGTGCCAGGCATTGTTCTAAATGCTTTACATGGTGTCTCATCTAACTCCCACACCACCTCATGAGATAAAGATTGTTTTATTCTAACTTTGCAGTCAGGAAAAAAATGAGGCACAGAGTGGTTATGTAATTTGCCCAAGATCACACAGTAGAGAAAGTGATTTAAAGCCTGGCTGTTCTTACTCCAGAACCCAAGTTCTCCTCTTCAATGCATGGATAGACAGACACCAAGTGGGCATTAAATGAATGCCTTTTTTCTTGGCAAATAGTGAAGACAAATCACGAAAGACATAAGAATCAAGCATAATAGTATTAAAGCTTTTATGAAGTTGGGTGAATTGCCTGCCATTTACTATTCACTCTGTAGTAGATACAAGTGTAAAACTAGAATATTGGGCCAGCAGGCAGAGTGGTTAAGGCACTGGACTCCCACATGGTAAACCGTGGTTTGTGTCCCAGAACTGGCAGCTTGAAGATCACACGACACGTGTGCGTGGATGCCTAAAATCCTCAGAGAATGGAGGAAAAGGGATTGTGGTGTGTCCTTTCCCCCAAGGAAGGTGATTTCTCACTTTCCCTCTCACTATTTCTTCCTGGCAAGTGCACACACCCCATGGCAAAACCCTTAAAACTAAAGAAACAAACAAACAAACAAACAAAAAAACCACTTGGATATTTCAGCTTGGAAGAATCTGTGTGAAGGAAATCTTTACTGTCGTTAAGAGAAAATCTTAGAAAGGACAATCCTAAGTCACACAGGAAAACATTTTCACAGGTTGTGAAACTTACATTTCTCAGAAGCACTTATTCTATACAGGGTTCAGGTAGTTGTTTTCACTATTGACAATATCTTGGTAGGATGTCAGTGTCATTTTGGGCCATTTGTTTGGAAATAATTCTCCATTTCACTACTTCTAGTTCCACAAATAATAAAAATCTTAATTTCATTAAAATTAAGGTTATTTGAAATCTGCAGCCTATTACATTAGTACATTAATATTTGTTATCAATCTCCTGGAGGGTCTAATGAAGGAAAGTTTTTATAACGTCATATCAAATTTTACTCTGCTCTGCTTCTAAATCCTTAGTCAAGGATTGGATTATGACATTTTTACAATGATTGCATTTTTCAAACAAGACAGAGTCATTAAAAAAGGACTGTGTTAAATTAAAAGAGACTTAACGAATAATAATCCAATGTAATTATACTGATTGGAACATGCCAAATGTACAGAAAAATACTGGGTCAATTGAGGAAATATTAATGTAGACTTGGTTTTAGAGGAGATAAAATTTTACTTAACTGGAAAGGAAATTATTGGTTTAAAAATTAGGTTACATGACGTTGGGTGCAATAGGATGATATTTTAATTAAAAATTAATATTTGTAAATACTCATGCACATGTGTACATATAAAGCTACTGAAAAGCTGCGGAAGAGAAGGCTACAGTACTGATCTCTGGGTGATGGAAATGTGATATTTTAATTTTTTATTGCCAACGTTTTCTAAATTCTACAAAGCATCTATAATATTTAAATGTTATTAAAATAGGATGAAAAAGTCCATGAAAACAATGTCTCATATTATCTATTTGATGGAAAGAGACTGGATTCCTAAAAATGCAGCTTCTTTGTAACTTTCGACTTTGCTTTCTTTCTAAAAGGATGTAAAATTCACTGGTGGCATGAGAGTGATATATATCTATATCTATATCTCTTATCTATATATCTATCTATATGCGCAATTGTAGTGACTAAAATAGTACCTATTTACTAACTTTGAATAAAATTTTTACATTAAATCATTTGATTGAATTAACTATCCAACTTCAGTTTAAGATTTCTCAATCATTGTATCAACACACATTTGCCTTTTTTTTTGGAGAGGTTTTTTCTTATTGGGCGCGTGCGCTCGCCAGAAAGACAGAGAAAGAATGATAGAAAGCAAGAAATCACCCCCCAGAGGGGATGGCCATGCCGCAATCCCTTCTCCTCCATTCTCCTCTCAGGATCTTGGGCACGCACGCACACGCATCTGGCGTGAGTTTAAGCCACCGGGTCCAGGACTCGAACCGCGGTCAACTACATGGGAATCCAGTGACATAGCCATTATGCTAACTGCTGGTCCCAACACACATTTGCTTTTTAAATTCAAATTTGAGATATGAATCCAAATGGAAAATATTAAATGTGAAATTACATTATGCACCTTTCTGGTTCCATTAATTAAAATAAAATGTAACCAGAACAATGAGGCATAGAGTAGTTATGTAACTTGCCCAAGGCTACATGATAGAATAGAAAACATTTTATCTGAGATTTGCAAAGGTTTCTATAAGCTATGTACAATAACTGTCAGGAGTGCATATTTTGAAGTTACTGTCCTGGTTTTGAATCCTGCCATTCCCATATAGGGTAAGTTACCTAACCATCTGTTTCCTCACGTGTAATATAAGAGTAATAATGTCTACCTTAGATGGATGATGAGGCTTAAAAATGACAGGAGGAGAAGAAAAAGAAGAAGGCAACCCCAAGGAAGATCCCCACCCTCCTGTTTGAGCAAGGACATCAAAACACCACATTCCCATCCCGTAACTTAGTACTGTCATCCTCAATAACTATCATTGTTTTCGTGAAAAGTACTTGTTAAGAACACTTGATGGGGTGCTTTGAACTGAATTACCTACTGGTATAGTTTCTGACTTCTAGAGTCTATGAGACCATTAACAGATACACAGAGAAAATGTACTGAAAGCAAATGAGCACACCCTATGAAAAGAAATATTTGTCTTAGCAAATGTTAGAAATACGGGGAATGAGAAAATTAGAATTCCATATTTATAGGGAGAAATTGTCTTCTTTTTTTTTTTTTTTTTTTTTTTTTTGAGAGGTTTTTGCCATAGGGCGTGTATGCTTGCCAGAGAGAGACAGAGAGACAGAAAGCGAGAAATCACCCCCAAGGGGGGATGGCCACGCCGCAATCCCTTCTCCTCCATTCTCCTCTCGGGATCTTGGGCACGCACGCACATGTGCCCGGTGTGAGTTTTAAGCCACCGGGTCCGGAATGCAAACTGCAGTGGACTACATGGGAGTCCAGTGACATAGCCATTACGCTAACTGCTGGTCCCGAGAGAAATTGTCTTCCTATAGGCCAAGGAATTTTTGGACTCACTAGAAAAAGTGAGAAAGCTTCTTCAAGGCCATGAGCAGGAATAACCACTCCATAAGGTGGGCTGGGAGCAGTAGGAAAAGCAGTGCCCTGGATAGGATGCGTAGGTTACAAAGAAAAGGTCCCTCCAGAAATCAGATGACAGAAATGAGAGTTGCAATGAAAGAGAAGCGATGGAAAAGCCAAAGGAACTGCTCTGAAGAGAAAAATATCAATGAAAAGACAGTTACAAGTGTTCCTGCATGTGGTCATGTTGGAGTTACAGGGTGATTAAGAAGATGGGCTCTGGGGCGCTAGAAATATGTGCATGGGCTCACATTTCTATTCAGCACTAGCTGTGTGACTTTGGTCAAGTGTCTTATGCTCTTGGTCTCCCAGTTTTCTCATCTGCATAATAGGGAAGAATAGGGTTGTTATAGGGGGGCTGGCAGGTGGTTAAGGCAACTGGACTCCCACATAGCTGACCGTGGTTTGAGTCCTGGACCTGGCAGCTTGCTTTCTCACTTTCCTTCTCTTTTTCTGTCTCTCTCTGGTCAACTTCAATAAAATAAAATAAAATAAAATAAAATAAAATAATGACAATGAGTAAAATTTTAAAAAGAATAAGGTTGTTATAAGGGTCAGTGAGTTAATGTTCCTAAACCTGTTAGTGTTCTCACAAAGTGAGAACTCAAAATGTTGGTTTTATATAACATATTGGTAACCGTTCCTGGCCAGGCATGAAGATAGTCATGGTCTTGCTTTACCTTAGCTAAGTACAGTCTGTACTGAGATATTATAAATGCTTTTAAATCCTGTTTCTCACAGTATATTACATGAATTGGTCCGTGTGAAAAACAGAGGCTCATAAAAAATGAGCAGTTATTAAAAATAAGAGGATGAATATGGATTAACCTCTGCTTGTGAAGTAACTCATTTCCTCAAATTCAAAATTATGCCATGAGAGTGGGGTGGAATGGAATTATCAATAAAAGCCAATTCTGGGAACCAGCAGTTAGTGTAATGGCTATGTCGCTGGACTCCCACGTAGTCGACCGCGGTTCGCGTCTCGACCCGGTGGCTTACAACTCACGCCGGGTGCGTGTGCGTGCGTGCCCAAGATCCCGAGAGGAGAATGGAGGAGAAGGGATTTGACCATCCCCCCTGGGGGGTGATTTCTCGCTTTCTATCTCTCTGTTCTCTCTGTCTGTCTTATAGCGAAAAAACCTCTCCAAAAAAAAAAAAAAAAAAAGCCAATTCTGGCTAAGGCGGGTCTTTTCTTCCTTTTCTTTTCTTGCTTTTGAAAATATGGGGTCAAGTAAGAATGGAGAAAAAAGTACCTTTCAAAACATTCAGTTTTTTTCTTCTCTCGATACTTCCCAGTGGTTCAATGATCAACCTCTTATCACTAACTGTTCTTTCCTTGCAGAATGAAGCACCAGGCAACTCATATTCTAATCTAACACCTGAATTCCACCTAGCATGCTTGCCAGGAATTTAGGCATTTTTAGAGTGTGGCATTTCAAATGCAAGTACTCTTCTCCCTACATTTTTCTGTAATTGTGCTCAGAGGGTATGTTAGATTAGGGAAAGATATGGATATATAAGTCATCTCACATTTAGGACAGCAAATTGTACTTCTTTCATGCTCTGGATGTTAAGAAATGCCACCTTGGTCTAACCAACACAAAAAATGCTACATTGATTCAAGTTGATTCATGTTCCTTTAAAAACCATTTTCCATGAACTTCCAGGAAAAACAAGAGCAAAATTTAATGTTTGTTATCAAGAAAGAGTTCTACCACCGGCAAAGGTAATTTAGAAGGAGGAACAACCATGAATTCTGAGGATCCCAAGAGATAAATCCCAGTGTCGTAAACAGGAAAACTGATGAGAAATGCAAATTTTCAGTTAGCTACTTCAGTCACATGACTCCCCCTCACCACTGGAGAAGATTTATAACTGAGTTTTATGAGTTAGCTAAACCCAGCAAATAATATTAAGAATAATTTAATAAGCTATTTGTTAAGAGGAAACTGTCTCTAAGAAAAAAATAAAAGACACACAAAGTAGTTTGACACCACTCCCAATTAATGCCAACCAGGAAGTAGTCACAAAATGAGAACTAGTGCACAGTGCTTAAAGCCATAAAATGAGATATGCTGATTTCATGAGTCATTTACACAAAGGGGGCAGCACATTAAAAAGACCCTGTTGTTTTCCTGCTTACACAAAATACACCACTGCCAATGAGCTGGGAATAGAATGAAAGTGTACTTTTAGCTCCCCTGTATGACCATGCTTTTCTGTTTCTAGACAGCCTTTGTAATAATCTGCAGCAGTCATTTCAGACATAAGTCCGTGGGATCTGAAGCTGTCAGCATTTACTTTATTTACTCTAGTGACCTGGGGCTGGATCAAACCACCCACATGTTCGTAGGACAAAGGTTTGATGTGCACTTGTGAAATTGGAGCCTCCTATGGAATAAATGACACCAGAGCTGAGTGAATCAAAGTTCTCTTCCACAGGAAGCACCTCGATAGTTAAAAGGGGGAAATGTTTTCACAAGTCCTTCCTACTTTGGGAAATTTGTCATTCTCCATGGAAACTACTCTGTGCTGAAACATGTCTATACAACGCTCAGTCTGAGAGCAGATCTTCACATCCTTGCTATCACTCCAAGGGTGCAAATGATGCCTCCATTTGCATGGTTTTCTATAACTCAAAGTTATTATTGCCTCCCTTTGTTTCTAAAAACTGCAGAATGACCTGTTAATATAAGCTAGCCAGGCTCCAAAGCCAAATCTATGGCTACGGGCACTAGTTTCCATTTTTACCAATTCTTACAGAGGATGAAAAAAATTTAAATTGCGTTTCTAGACCCCCCCTAGCAGCTAGGATTCTGAATGCAATATGTATTCTGCCAATGAGATGCCCTTATCTGAGTTTTAGCTGGCAAGATGGGCAGTTATGATCCCCATAACTGGATTCTGTATTTCAGTATCCAGTCAGTAGCTTCAAGGGCACTAGACAATTGAAGCAGAGGTAAGAGGAGGGCAGTAGCAGCTTCCTGATCTCTGAATTACAACTATGGTGGTTTGACCTTGAAGTCAACATTGCAGGTGATTTCTGGTCCTGAGCAATTTCAGTGATGTTGTAAGCATTTAGTTTTGTGTATTACACTTTTCTATTTAAAAGATCTAGAGTGCACGGAACACTGACAGATAACTGCATGCTTGGCTTAGAGTTGAATAAAGACCTAGTGGTACCTCGAATATATGAGAAGAACACTGAATAAGGACATTCATGGGCCAGTAAAAGATATAGAAAACAATTTTGAAAAAAAAAATCAGAAGGAAAAAGAGAGGAACAGGATGAAGGAAAGGAGAAAAAGAAACCAAATGACTTGATGTCCAATTGGTAATTTGCTTGAAGCAAATCCTCAATTATTGCTAATCCATGTTTTCAATGTCTATTCCTGAAGAGAATCCTTTCCAAATTCATCTAATTTCCTGATTGAACGAGGAGAAATCAATCCATGAATATTATTAAATTGGATATGAATCTATGTGCATTTTGCCAAATAACAAAAGATACCCTGCTTGTCATGCATCGCAATCTAGTACATGGATAACAAAATAGATTAATCCGTCAGACTTGATTTGCTGCTTTTTTCCTAAGCAGAGAGAAGAGAAGCCTGTAAAACCTATAGGATGTGTCTTCAAAAAAACTTCATGAAAAATGTTTATTAGGAACAAACTGTACATAGATTTCAAAATTTTTGCATTGAAATAAATTCTTTAATTACATTTTACCATGACCTTTATCAAGTCTTCTCTTACAGAACTTTACAGTACACAAATTATATTTATCTGCTCATTTTTTTCAGTGCACTGAGAATTAAAAGTGAAAAAGTTATTATTACTCCTGCTTTACCGCTGAAGAAACAGACATATGGAGACCCTGTTACTGAGTTACAGAGAAATGAGTCAAACTAAAGTTTTCTGCCCTTCCCCCACCCTAGGTCCTATCCATCACCCACACTGCCTTTTCTCTACTGCTGCATGACTGTTGCATCAGCCATGTGAGGCAGGTAGGACAAGACGCCTCCCCCCCATTTCTTGCATTAAATCTTGACACCACCAGAGAACAGTAAGCCCAAAGTCACTGCCCTCGTCTTGTCTTATGATTACATTCAGATGCTATTGGACTTCATAGGTATAAGTAAAATAAACATTTTTGCTTTAGAGAAAATACTGGGGAAAGAGCACTGACATGATGCTAAAGGTTAAATTGACATTAATAAGGCAGTTGATCATTGGAGAGTGGTTAGGATAAATGTATTCTTTTTTTTTTTTTTTTGGCAGGGGGGAGAGGTTTTTGCTATAGGGCTCATGCGCTTGACAGAAAGACAGAGATACAGAGAGACAGAAAGTGAGAAATCACCCCCCAGGGGAGATGGCCACACTGCAATCCCTTCTCCTCCATTCTCCTCTTGGGATCTTGGGCATGCATGCACATGTACTTGGCGTGAGTTTAAGCCACCATGTCCGGGACTCGAACCACGGTCAACTACATGGGATCCAGCAACATAGCCATTATGCCAACTGCTGGTCCCAGGGTAAATTTATTCTTAGCAGAGATAAGCAGATTGCCTTTTGGAAGGGGGTAGAAAAGTTGTGGAAATATGATTCTTGAGAAGGAAAAAAATGGAAATCAGAATGAAAACTCTTTTTGCCGATGCTGATTCTGGGTAAGTGCCATGTTGTTGGAACATGTGGAGTCCTACACCATGGTTCATTTGATTCTCATCAGGAGATTTCAATTCCAGCTAAAATCCCTTTTAATCCAGAGGCAGGGATTAGAGCTAGGTCAAACACATAGGTCTACTTATCCGTAAAGTCTTGGCTCAACAGAAAACAACATAAAAGCCAGTTTGCTTCAGTCAGGTTGAACCAGTGGAGACATTGGCAGACCTACGGCTTAACAAGGCCTGACAACAAGGTGGGGACTGTCCTAGGTGCTGTAGAATCTAATAATACAGTGGCTACTTTTTAGTAGTGAAAGAGCAGATTCTTCTTAAATTACTAGTTTTTTGTTTTGTTTTGTTTTTTAGAGATCTTTGCTATAGGGTGTGTGTGCTTGAAAGAGAGACAGAGAGATGAGAAATCATCTCCTGGGGGGATGGCCATGCTGCCATTCCTTCTTCTCCATTATCCTCTCGGGATGTTGGGCACACACATACATGTGCTGGGCCTGAGTTTTTAAGCCACTGAGTCCGGGACTCAAACTGCAGTAGATTATGTGGGAGTCCAGCAATATAACCACTGTCTGCTGGTCCCAAATTACTAGATATTTTTAGTAGAACTAATACATACAATTGTTTGAGGCCTAGTAAACTTTTATTTTCCAGTGCTGACATTTCCTACTCTCCCGGGAAATGGCAAAGATGTTAGTATTGCCCAAAACACGCATCTACATGAGGAGCGTCCGCAGTCCATACCTCTCATTTAAATATATCCTGAGCTTTTAGGAGGTCTCCCCAAAGCACATTTTTAGAAGACTGAAATCAAAACATATACTTACATGGACTAATACATTTTTGGTATGTTTTTTGCACACTTTCAACACTAATAAAGATTTGTAAATTTCCAGATACACAAATTGTTGCTGGATTTAAAAGAAAGTGTCATTGATACGATCTTTTGCAAATCTACTGACACAATGAAGACAAAATAATTTTTTAAATTAAGATTAACATTGTCCTGGAAAACATATGCCCTATAGAGTATCCTTTGCTTAACTATTAGATCCCATTATTAATCTACGAACAAAAGGACAAGTGCAAAGCTCTCTTAGTACTTATTTCCTCTCTAGTACCTGTTTCTAAGAGTCTGTTCTCCTTTAGCCAGTTTTCAGGCGATAGCTTTTTTAAAAAAATATTGATTTACATTCATTCACTGTACATCAATACAGTCTACAAAATAAGATTTTCCATCCAGAATACACTATATATTGGCTCAAGGATATTACTATACATGTTATCATCAACCAATTTTTAAAAAAGCAAACTATATAAGAAGTAGTTTCCAGGCTATAGCTTAGGGGATCTGTGACACAGCTAGAGACAGACAAAGAAACACTTGAGTCCCTACAAAGTCCTATCTTCCACATTCTCCATAGCAGAACAGTAAATAAAGTATCCTTTGGACGGCCAATGGTGGTAGTTCGGACCATGAATTTTGATCTCTTCAGATCAATATTTCTGTCTACTCCATCTTGTTATATTGGCTCTTCTGAAGGAAACCTAGAATGAAGTCTAATGCCCATGGCTATGATTTCATTTGGTGTTTAAATCTCCTTCAAGTAAACTTCACAACGTAACACATGGGGGTTGGGACACATTACCAGGGAACGGTGGTACTTCAGTGTAGGATTGTACACATTGCATTATGAGCTCACTGGAAAACAGGAACTACTCCAGATATTCCAAAAAGAAGAAACTTAATAGAGGAACCACACAGGTATTCAAAGTGTTTAAGAAGCCAGAGAACAAAGTAGAGTCACTCAAAGATTAGTAATTGTAGGAAACCACTACTGCCCTGGGCTGGAGGTGAAGAGCATCACCCAGTGGCCATGGTTCTGGGCTGCAAGTTTCTGACTCTCAGCCTTGCTGTGCAGCTGTAGCCCAGGAGTCAGGGAGAAAGCTCTGCTGTCCAGACCCCCTCTGGTCTCCACAGCCAAGGCCAACAAAGCTGTTACCATTGCTGCAATGTTGACCTTCTCTAGAAACTGGACACTGCCCTACCCAGTTCCCCTGCAGTGCCTCTCATTAGCAGACCCTAATGGAAGAAAAGTCAGCTGACTACAGGATTAAGTAGTCCGACAGTCTTGGGATCTATCAGAGCACAAAACAGCTGAGGACAAAAGCAGTAAACGGTTTGAGGCCTGGACCTGGTGGCTTGAAAATCTCACTGAGCTCGCGTAAGTGCGTGCCCAAAATCCCAAGGGGAGAATGGGAGTGGCCATTCCCCACGTAAGGAGATATCTCACTTTCTCTCTCACTCTTTCTGTCTGTCTCTGGTGAGCTGGTGAACACATGTGACCTATGGCAAAAAGACAAAAAGATAAAAAATAAAAACCACACACACAAATAAAAAAGAAGCACATAGTGTTTTTTTAAAACAAGAAAAGAAAGACCCCTTAAAAAATGACTTGAGTATAAAGACTGAAAATAATCTTAAAGTATCTAAAGCCCACTGTACAATTGTTACAGGTCTTTGGCAACATCTAACTTAATCATTGTTTATATGTTGGGATATATTTTGAAACTACTGGCTACTCTCACTCACACAATGTGTCTCTAGTTTCAAGTTTAATTATTTCTTAAATATTTTTTTAAAAGATGCATACCACTAATTTTCTATCTATACATTTCACTTTCTACCATTTAAATGTACAGATTATAGGAGCCAGCAGATGGCATAGTGGTAATGTCACTGCACTTGCATGTAGCCAACCAGTTTGAGTCCTGGACCCGGTGGCTTGAAAAATCATACTGGGTGTGTGTGCATATGTGCCCAAGATCCTGGGAGGAGAAGGGATTGCAGTGTAGCCATCCCCGCTGGAGGGTGATTTCCCACTTTCACTGTCTCTGTCTCATTCCAGTAAACTGATGCACCCTAAGGCAAAAACCTCTAAAAAACTAATAGAGATTATAAACCTAAAATTATTCTGAGGGTGATAATTTAATAACTCTATCTTGAGTTATCTAGTCAATTTTTGAGCTCATAAAATCATAAGTATCACACTATATAAATGAAGCCTTACAAATTAAGTATGTATGTGCATACATTCTAAGTAATTTCATTATTCATGGAGTGCAAAAGACATTTCGTTTATATATACAGAGTTAGAACAGTGGACATGCTGAAAACTGACTATGATCACACTAGCAAATACAGGGAAAAAAAAGTATTCCTGGTACTCAGGTGCCCTAAACATTTAAAATACAAAATGCTACTAATATTTATATGCAATAACTGGTAAAAAATATTGGGTGACTTTTTGAAATTTTTTCTTACAAATATTACTTGTATGACCCTGTAAGGAGTATATTTTGTCAATGTCTTGAGCTGATATTTCTTAGCAGTTGAGAGGAATAACTATTAAATTTATAGAATTGAAAGTCTTGGGACCAGCAGTTGGAATAATGCTTGTGTCGCTGGACTCCCATATGATCTACTGCGGTTCGAATCCCGGACCCAGTGGCTTCAAATTCACACCAGGTGCATGTGCATGTGTGCCCCAAATCCCGAGAAGAGACAGGAGGAGAAGAGACTGTGGCATAACCATCCCCCTTGGGGGACGATTTCACGCTTTCTGTCCTTTTCTCTGTCTCTCCAGTGAATGCACGTGCCCTATAGCAAAAAATCTCTCTTAAAAAAAAAAAAAATAGAAAGTCTAAGTTCCTTTACAAATGACTTGAGTTTTGGATTTTGTTTTTGTTGTTGTTAAGTGCTTGCCATATACACATTATCTGAAATTTAAGATCAGAGACTTTTCAATTAATTGTGAATCAATTAATTTGCACATTATAGACTTGACATAAGCATTTTGTGATTCAATTAATTTGCCTCATCACCAATAATTCATTAAAAGTAAATGCTAATTAATGTGCATTTTAAAAATCACAAGATCTATTTTTGACAAACAAGCCTGCCTATAAGACCGTGTTGATATTGGTGAAGTGAAAGGTTGCCATCCACACCTACTTTGTGCATCAAAATGAAATAAAACTTGAAAGGAAAAACACTGAGGCGGCTCCAAGGCAAAATGACAGAAACACAGAGGAGGAGGCCAGCTCATTGATCACAGCTAATAAGACAATATGGAAGAAGCACGTTCCACACTTCGTTTCCTTTCCATTTAGCATTCACACACTACAGGCTTGACCATGAACAAAGAACAGGATTTCCAAGTAATCTGTACTTCATAAACTAAATTTATAATATAGGAATAAAATTGTAATGTAGGAAGACAAAATTAGTCAGGCAGTTAGGTTCCTCATGTCTTGTAGTCAAAGTGATGAAGTGGCATTTATAGTTTGGGGAGGCAAGCTGGGAGGGAAGGAAACATTATTAACTGAACTCATTCTAGGTGAGGGACTGGGGCCAGGTACTTTGCAATATATGGTCTCACCAAATTACCCCAATAATCTTGAGTAAAGTTACTATCTTTATTTACAGGAGAGGACACTGAGCCCTCGAGGAAGTCAAATTACACATCCACAGGACACTGACTCGTAGAGCTGGAATGAGAATGTGAGCCTGCATGCCTCATGGCCCTTTCTCTTCCTTATGTTATAAATACTATCACTAGGTACTCCTGACAGTTACAATTTGTGGCAGGTGAGGAAGTGGTAACTAACTCTAGGATGGACTAGCAGAATCACAATTCTGAATGACCAATGACAACAATAATCCTCATGTCTCATAAGCTGAAGGTCAATACAACATATATTTTTGTTGTCAGCTTTACCACAATTTTTTTTTAAAGACTTTTTTGCTATAGGGTGCACATGCTTACCGGAGAGACAGAAAAAGACACAGAGACAGAAAGCAAAAAGTCACCCCCCGGGGGGATGGTCATGCTGCAATCCCTTCTCCTTCATTCTCTTCTTGGGATTTTGGACACACACGCATACACACACACATGCTTGGCATGAGTTTTAAGCTGCCAAGTCTGGGACTCGAACTGTGGTAGACTAGGTGAGAGTCCAGTGACATAACCATTTTGCCATCTGCTGGTCCCTGCTTTACCATAACTTGACTTGTTGGAAGTGAAAACAAGGTAGGCATCTGTGTTGTCATAGGTGTCCCTGCCTTCCTTTTCACTTCCACAACTGTTTGCACACATGACTACAATTCCAAACTTAGCTTCTCCCTAAGAAGTACCTCAACTGGTATATGCAAAAATCAGAGCTGTTCATCTTCCCCCATCTCTCCTGGATTAGCTTCCTTATTCCTGAGAATGATAGAGCCATTTCTCAAGTGAGGAAGGCAGCCTTAACATTCCCCCAACTGACCCAACCGCTTTGAAATGTAATCATGAGAAACATAGAGCCTCTAACTGATTTGCAGTAGGAGGAGCCTGACTTCCATAAACACCAAAGGCAGATGGCCTCCTCACTTCATTGAACCTCCCCACCCACTGACTCCAGTGCCTCTCCACTAGCTCCCTCTAGTGCTTAGAGCCTCTTAGTTTCATCATAGTTTCAATGACGTTGAGTTCAGTCCCTCTGCCCTACTGCAACAGTTATGAATATCCCTGACTGTTTAACTGGCCTAGTATAATTTTTCTGTTATATAAGCAAGCCTGAATCTCCAACTCTAAAAGCACTATTACATGTTATTAAGACACATTACAAGTTGGAAAAGTATTTGAAATAACATACAACCAACACAGGGTTATCTATTATACCATACATATAACCGACTGCTACAAAGCAAAAAGTAGACACAGGCTAATCATAAAGTACAAATAAAAGGATAAGAGAATATAGATGAAATACCAAGTGAAAGACGAAGACACAAATGACTAATTAGTATTATAAAAAGTTAAGTCTTTTTGGTAAAAATGTAAACTAAAATACTAAAAAATAAATTTTATATAAAGTACCTTTAAAGTGGGTATGCCCCTTGACCCAGAATCTCTGAATTTAGGATTGTGTCCTAAGGAAATAATTTGAATATTTGGACACAGTTTTGAGATACAAGGATGCCCAACTGTGTGAACTGTGAACAACTTAAATGTCTATCAATAAAGCAAAGCAAAATGAACTTCACCCATAGAGATAGTCATTAAAATTGATGCCTGATGTGAGAAGTAGTCATGACTTACTTTGAGTAAAGAAGACCCCATTCGTGTAAAATCCCGCTATTGGATCTACACCCACGCAGATATATTATTACATAAATGACCCTAAGGAAAGAACACCACCAGATTGGCTATTTCTGGCTGATAGTATGAGGGAAGTTTTTTTATTTTGATTTTTTGGTATCTGTCCAAAATATTTGAAAATTTTAAACAATGAAGATGTCATTTTTATGCAAATAAGAATAGTTTAGCAATATGTACCCTAAAATTAATTTTGTCATATATATTTAGGCATGGGGGAAAAAAAGATGTTTTAAACAAAATGTTGATAATTGTTATGTATGTATGATAGGATAATTACCAAATTTTTACTCTCTTTATACCTTTTCTGTATTATTTTATTGCTTTTGTATGTATTATTTTTAGAACCAGAAAAGGAAAAAACTATCGCACCAGAAAATAAGCAAGCAGGACAAAAATGAAACTCTTCATTACCAGCAGCAGCGTCATGGCCTGACTCTTTCATCAGTATCCAGAGCTTTTCAGACTAGATGTGCTTAACCAATTTATAATTGATTGGCTTCATGTACTAATTCCAGTTTGCTTGAGTTGTCTTAACCTTGAATGTGGCAGCCAAATTTACTTTCCGGCCCTGCCAGTTTACCACTATGAAGACATTCTGAAAGTGGTCATCTGTATAAGCGGTGCCCTCTCCTCTTTTGCTGTTGACACCCTCTCCAGACACTCTGCATGAAAAAACTAGTCATTGTATGACTATGGCATCACTCCGAAAAGCAAAACTCAGCTGCATTGTCATTTTTTTTCTACTTCCAATTCCATTTTCAGTTCTGTCTGAACCGAGTCTCACTTGATTTTCGCAAGGGGAATAGGCTTCTTGCTTCGGTTCTGATCTATTCACTTCTGAAAAACTTCCTCACAACTGGGTGAAGGGAAGAGGTTAAAGAGGGCTTATGGGAGCCACATCCATACAATCCTATTCTGATTTTCTTTTACAATCCTTCCTCTCCCCCACCCCCAATTTGCTACAGGGCATGTGTATTCATGAGAGAGAAAAAGACAGAGTTTGGGAAGAAAAGCGGGGATATCTAGGGTGCACACCCTGTGGGGCAAAGTCATACCACAATCCCTTCTCCTGTTTCTCTCTCCCTCTCCTCAGGATTTTGAGCATGCCTGTATACACAACTGACTTGTTTTTCAAGCTGTGGATCCAGGACTTGAACCAGGGGTTGGCTACGTTGGATTCAGCCATCTTAACCAGGCCATGGGCTGCCGCTGCTTTGCCTCTTTCATGAAGGCTTTTGAGAAAGAGAGTGAGCGAGTTAAAATGCATTCACAGGTAAGTCATGAAAGTAAACAGAGTATAGATCACCTTCTTTTCTTTCTTTCCCTGTCAAGAAAGCTAACCTCATTTCTTATGACAACTCAGAAGTTAGGGGACCAGCAGTTAGCATAATGGCTATGTCGCTGGATTCCCATGTAGTCGACCACGGTTTGAGTCCTGGACCTGGTGGCTTAAAATCACGCCGGGCTCGAGAGGAGAATGGAGGAAAAGGGATTGTGGTGTGGCCATCCCCCGGGGGGTGATTTCTCCCTGTCTCTCTGTCTCTGTCTGTCTTTCTGGCAAGCGCACGCGACCTATAGCTAAAAAACCTCTCCAAAAAAGAAGTTTAGGAAGGATCTTTTAATGTTGGAGGATGGAAACTTTGAGGTCAAGCTCCATAAGCAAAATAACTTTTTTTTTTTTTTTGCTTTCTTTCTTTCTCTCTCCCCTCCACCCCAGTCTCTAGATTTTTCTGATTTTTAGCAATTTTTTTCTCTAGAGTCCTCAGGAAAACTTGGAAGATTATAGATATTTCTGAGGGGAAAAAAAGGCCATAGAAAATAAATTATCATGTAATATCCATCATGAAGGAATTTTCTTTTCTTTTTTTAAGAAAGATTTTTTGCTGTAGGGTGTGTGAGCTTACCAGAAGGACAGAGAGAGAGAGAGAGAGAGAAAGTGAGAAATCACTCCGTAGCGTGGATGGCCATGCTGCAATCCCTTCTCCATTCTCCTCTCAGGATGGGGCGCACAAGCAGTCATGCCCAGTGTGAGCTTTAAGCTGCTAAGTCTGAGACTTGAACCATGGTTGACTATGTGGGAGTCCAATGACATAACCACTATGCCACCTTCTGGTCCCAGGAATTTTCTTCTAGTTCTCTTCCTTGAATATATGAATATATATATTTTTTGAGAGTTTTTTTGCTATAGGGCGTGTGCACTTGCCAGACAGAGAGAGACAGAAAGCAAGAAATCACCCCCCAGGGGGGATGGCCACACCGCAATCCCTTCTCCTCCGTTCTCTCAGGATCTTGGGCACGCTCGCACACACGCCCGGCGTGAGTTTTAAGCCACCGGGTCCGGGACACGAACCGTGTTTTGACTACATGGGAGTCCAGCGACATAGCCATTACGCTAACTGCTGGTCCCCCTTGAATATTTTACTTCAAATGAAGGATAACTATATAAAAACAAAACCAGTAAGTCATATGAGCTGAGGGAAGCAGCTGAAGTGTGAAAGAACTGACCACTTCATGTATCACCAACCAAGAAAATTCAGGCAGACACCTCTTATTACCAAACACTGGTCATCCAAGATGGAAAATTTTATAATCACTTCAATATTTTTGAGAGAGAGAGATTTTTGCAACAGGGTACAAGTGCTCACCAAAGAGACAAAGAGAAACAGAGAGACAGAAAAAGAGAAATCACACCCCAGGCAGGATGGCCATACCACAATCCCTTCTCCACCCAAGATTTTGGACATGCACACATACAAGCCTAGAGTGAGTTTAAGCCACTGGGTCTGGGACTCAAACCGTGGTTGACTACGTGAGAGTCCAGCAACATCACGCCATCTGCTGCGCCCTCTTTATTTATTTTTTTGCTTAAGTTTATTTATTCCTTGAGAGAGGGGTGGGAAGAGAAAGTGAGATATAGAGAGACAGGCACCTTCCATGCCACCTTCCTAACAGGATCCTTTCCCCAGCCCTGCAGTCAGCCAGGATTGTAGTACATCTGGATATGTACAGGTGGATCCAGATGCAGGCCCCGCGCCTTCCCATACGGCCTCAGGCAACGTGCAGCAGCACTCCTATCACCTGTGCCTCTGCAGCTAGGTCTACTTTTTCAGCGTTCCTAAGGAAGGCAACTAGAGGTAGTAGCTTGAATGAGAAGACAGAGTTTGAGGCGTGATGAGAAAGCTCCGTGGAGAAACGCCCTTTGTTCTCAAAGTCAATTTTTGGCCCTAATGGAATCACACATGAATTAGGTAAGATAGACAAAAAGAATTATCTTAAGGATGTAAGTGGATTAAGCCAAACCCACTCACTATGCCTATAAAAGTCACATTGCAGTTAGAGCCACTGTTAATTCTCATATGAAAGGAACGATAGAGATTTGTTCTCTGTTCTGTCCTCATACCATCAATAAGTGCACAAAGGCCCCAACATGATTTGTGGGATTCCATTTTGAGGTCTGACATGGTTTTCGGAATTCCATTTTGAGGTCCTAACATGATTCCATTCTCATGTTTTACTTTTATATCCTACAGAGATTTGCTAAATATACTGAGGTTGTCACATAATACTCAATATATGCATTATGTCATGGGGAAGAAGCAAGAAATAGCTTGACATTTTCCATCAAGATTTAATAGTACTCTGAAGCAAAGCAGCTATTTTTGTCTTTCAGGAAAACAAACAGAAAAAAAGAAGAAGAAGAAGAAAGAAACATTACAATGGCTAGGAATTTCATTTACATCCTGACACATGCTTGGTTAGAAATCCTTGCATGATGCATCACTGCGAAAACACATGCGCATATTCCTCATCACTGTGTCCATGGAATTCTGTCTTTTGAGTTTGAAGTACAGTCCTTGTCACTCAGGAAGATACCAAAAAAAAATCCACACTATAATTTTATCCTAAAGGAAATGAATCTTTTGAAAGATAATGTCCTTACTTATCTTAATTTTAATCTGAAAGGCACCTTTGTTTGTGAAACTAACTCTATTAGTATTGAAGCAGTCTCACCAATACACACCTGCTTTCAAACAGCACCAATAGGCATTTCATCATATTTCTTAAATGGGTTTCACAATTCTGTCATTAACTTATTCCCGATTTAAATGACCAAGTAAAAATTTTGCCAGTTCTAAACATTATAAAATCATTTCATTCTTTAAAGACAATCAAGCCATTTTCATTTCTATCAAAGCAATTTAATTTAATAGTCTGGGTATTGTGTCCTGTTATCTCTAACACTGAGAGACTGTTCTTAATGGAAATATCTATAAAAAACAATCACATTAAGTGATTTTTACATTGAAATAGAGCATTGTACAGTTTTCACATCACAAAGTAATGGTTTTCAAAAAGAGGTTCCAAAACACTCATAAAAGGGGATAGGGAATTAGCTGAATGCTGTGGATTGACAAGCTATCAACAAAATAATATACATTTTTCATGAAAATGGCTAAATCACTATTTACTTGATGAACTGCAATGTAATGGCTCTGAAGGAGTCATTTTGCTGTATTGGCTAAATAATCTGTGTTTACCAAAACTGGGTAATTATAGAGTCATCATATAAAGCACTGTCTGTGCCTGCCAAGGAACGAGATGAACCTGCTTCAGGGTGAGATCTTGAAATTTGGCTAGAGTTATTTCTATCTCCGGTACTACAGACAGGAATGAATAAACTGTGCACTGAAGAAAAACAGGAGGAATGAGATTTCCTTTTTTTTTTTTTTTTTTTTTTTTTACTATTTAGTACTTCTTAGGTAACACTAAAATGCCTACCAGTTTAATCTGTGATTCCAGTAAGTTATTGATATTAATGATGATGGAAATTACATACATGACTTGAAAAAATATAGTATCAAAATATGTCAATTTAGTAAAAAATGAGACTACTAAGGGTGAACTGTATCTCAGTTTAAATAACAGAAGATGGATTTCCTAAACAGGAGTAGAGAACGCCAGAAAAAATTTAAGAGAAAAAGAGGAAATTGACGTATTTGATTATTTTCAGCTTGCAGAAATAGAAATTTTGTATAGTTCAATTTAATACAGTACATATGTCCTGAACATATCCTTTTTGACAAATGGATGTTTTCATTCATTCAAATTAACTGAGGCAAAGATAGGTGATATGTAAAATAACTTTGTTTTTTAAGGTTTTTGCCATAGAGCATGTGTACTCTCTGAAGAGGAAAGAGACAGTGAGAAGGAAAGTGACAAGTCACCCCTTGTGGGGGTGGCCACACGGAAATTCCTTCTCCATTCTTCTGGGGTTTGGGGCACTTGCACTCAGTGTGGATTTTTCAAGTTGCCAGGTCTGGGACTTGAACCATGGTTAGTTGTGTGGAGTCTAGCATCTTAACCACTACACCAGTTGCTGGCCCCTATAAAGTAGTCTTTTAATAACATTTTGATAAAAATTTTATTTCTTTATTTCAGAAAGAACAGCAAATATTTATACACTCATGATATAAACCTTGGGAAACTCCTTTTAGGGAAGTCTTTAGGCAGAAGACAAAAAGGTAAGAAGAGTATCAGCTTAGGGCTCCAAGAATGAAGGGCAGCCATGGGTGTTAAATACTACTGAAAACTAAGTAACCAAGAAGCCCGAGCAAAATAAAAAACCAAAAACTAAGAAACTACCAGTGAATTCGAAGATTTAAAGACCTTTAGTAGCACTCATTTATGAGGAACTTAAATGGTTTTTTTTAAGAGGTTTTTGCTATAGGGCGCGTGTGCTCGCCAGAAAGAGAGAGACAGAGTGATAGAAAGCGAGAAATCACCCCCCGCCCCAGGGGGGATGGCCATGCTGCAATCCCTCCTCCATTCTCCTCGCGGGATCTTGGGCACGCACGCACACACACCCGGCGTGAGTTTAAGCCATCTGGTCTGGGACTCGAACCGCGGTCGACTACATGGGAGTCCAGCGACATAGCCATTATGCTAACTGCTGGTCCTGGAACTTGAATGATTTTTGAGTGATAGCATCAACTAGATAAAATTTTTCTTGAGGGTAAAAAACTTAGAATTCTTAGAATCACTCTAGTTCAGTAGCTTGAAATTCATAAACGTTTAAACTAACCAATTATGAAAGATACTTTTAAAAAAAAGTAACTACTTAGAGAGCAAATCCCAAAGACCACTGGGGATTTTTACTGCACTGCAGATTAAAGTAATTTATTATTAGAATTGAAAGAGAAAGAGCCCAGTTTCGTCCCCCGTCTGTTGCACACCATAGCCAAGTTCCCTTACTCTGCATATAGTCTGACACTCAAACTGAATGTGTTTTGATACTCATTATATAATAAACCAGAAAATGGCTTGTATCATCAGGCAAAAGTTACTAGACAATTACGGTTAAGACCTTAATGTGACATTATTTTCTTATTTGTGTTTCTAAAAACTCTTTTGAAGAACTTATTTTTCTATTACTATAAGTTAATCAGAGAAAGCATGTTATCTGATAATGGAGTTGTTTCGTTTTTGTTTTTGTTTTTGTTATTTTTTAAAAAGGTCAGGTGACAAAAGTTAGAAAAAAATTAAGACTCTGAAGGCATTAGGACCTAGATGTGATAGGAGTGCCAAACACAATTGTTGCTGACCAATAGCTCTGATGATGAACCTTTCTACCCATGAAAAGATACAGAAACATGAAAATGTGTACGATTCTGTATGATCTTCTAGTGGCCATATCTGTAGGGACTGTGTTTTTGCTTTTAAAGAATTATTTTATTTAATTTTATTTATTTATCTATTTTAATTTGACCAGAGAGGGACAGAGTGAGAGTGAGAGTGAGAGAGAGAGAGAGAGAGAGACCTAGCAAGCCGCTAGGTTCAGGACTCAAACTGTGGTTGCCCACATGGGAGTCCAGCACCCCTAACCACCATGCAGCCTGCTGGCCCTAGGGACTGTGTTTTTATCTATTTTTTTTTTCCTATGTGCCTCCTCCTTCCTGTGTTACAAGAAACCATTCCAAACAATCAAAGGAGAGAAAACAAACAGAATTTATATCCCTTAACTCAATTTCTACTAAAAATTACTTCAAGTCCAATTTTTTTTTTTTTAATTTTTGGGATAATTCCCAGGCCTCTTGAAGAAAAATTCATAGAAATAATCTACAAGGCATTTTATCAAATAAATATTCTGCTTCGTATAATTATCCTGTGTTCCTGAAAAAGCACTGACAAATGTTTCTGGCGGTAGGTACAGTGTCTTGTAACATTTGACTTTCATTAGCAGCTCCTGCAGAAGATAGAACTATCCTGCTTTATGTAGACCAGGGTCAAGAAACTCAGATTAAATCAAAGGACAGGGAAATGGTCTTGATTTTTTTTCTTGCTTTACTGCTATTAGCATGTAGGAGAGAGGTTTATTTATGAGAAGTGGGATCTGAAAAGTTGGTAGAGTTTTATACTGTGCAACCCCCCCCCCCCCCCTTTTTTTGGAGAGGTTTTGCTATAGGGCGCGTGTGCTCGCCAGAAAGACAGAGAGAGACAGAGAAACAGAACACAAGAAATCATCCCCCGGGGGGATGGTCATGCCGCAATCCCTTCTCCTCCATTCTCCTCTTGGGATCTTGGGCACGCACGCACACATGCCCGGTGTGAGTTTAAGCCATCAGGTCCGGGACTCGAACTGCGGTAGGCTACATGGGAGTCCAGCAACCTAGCCATTACGCTAACTGCTGGTCCTGCAAAAACCCTTGGTTAAAAAACATATAAAAGAATAAAATTAACTCCCTAAGTCTCTTCGATTTTACCTGGATATGAGTTTAATTGCTAGTTTTTAAAAAGTAGCAATATAAAAAAAGAGGCACCCAGCTAGAATTCTGACCATTCTGTGTCTCACTTCTTTATTTCCTTAAAATAAAGGCAGTAACCAGACAAGAGAGAATTAACTCCAGGGGCAGAGATCTTTCTGAAACTTGTGAGAACACAGAGATGATAAAAATTTATTGAACATTTACTGTGTGCCAGGCCCTGTGTTAAGTGGATTACTTAATCTTCACAACAACCCTATAAACTACATAGTCTTTTAATACCCATTTAACAATGAAGAAACCAAAGATTAGAAAGATTAAGAAACTTGCCCACAAACATACTTTGTCAGTAGGGAAACTGTGGCTGGACCCAGAAACTGATTCCAAGATAGATGCTCTAACTATTATTTTTGTGCTGTATCCCTATACATTGAAGCTTGTAAACTTGATTTTTCAGTTCCATAAAACATCGGTCTGTGTTTTACTAATGTAAGGCAGTTAAGTGTCCCTAAAAGCAAATACATACACAAGACCATATCATACGTATGTTTTGGCCAGACGACCGACACAGCATTAAAAACAAAAGCAATCACTACCATTAACAGACAAACGAAACATTGCCTAGGTAAACACAAAACTTCAGATCAACCATAGCGCATATCAGAAAACTCCCCATCTCTACAATAAATATTCTTTAGAAAAATTACCAAGCTATCCCAAATCAGGTTCCATACAGAGGGTGTCTTACAAGTTAGAACCTGCCAGACGATATTTACAATTGGATAAACATAATGACTACAACTTGGAAATCATGGTTAAGAATGATTGGAAAAGGGGCCAGCCCCATGGCACAATAGTAACGTGCTGCTCAGGAAAAATCAAGATCCTACTTGATGACCATGGTTCACATCTCTGCCCAGTCAGCCTGAAACACACTGGACTTACCCAGGTCCAGGAGCCAATGAGCCGGAGGACCAGAGAAAGGGGAACACAGTATAACCAGGCCTTATGGGGAATGCTCCTTTCTCTTTCACTTTTAGGTGTGTACATATGTATTCTATCATGCATTAAAAAAAATTAAAGTAAAAAAAAAAGTATTACTGGGAGGACCCCATAGCCTGGTGATTGAGGGAGCCAGATTCCACATAGCTTACCTGGCCCATGTGGTTCTAATTCTGTCCCTGGCAGCTTGGCTGACAGGCTGGGTGCATGCGCTGTGTGTTCAGGGTTACGACAGGATGGAAAAATGAAGAAAGAATTGTGGTATGACCACTCCCCAACTGCCCACTGAAGGGTACCTTCTCCTCCTCCCTCTCTGTCTCTTTGGTGAGCACATGTACCTACTGACAAAGCCAAAAAGTATTACTGGAAAAGAACAGTGCTAGGTTGACAGAAGGTGTTCTGTTACCAACACAGTGGAGGCACACAGCACTTTCCGTGGAGCTTACTAAAATTCCTGTAAATATAATCCAAATGCAGAACTCTAAAAATACAGAGGAGTGGTTTCTAACACATGTACAAGGTAGGTGTCAGACAAACTAACACTCAGCTCAAGGGATTTCAGAGCAATCTGCAGCCTACGCTTGCTTAACTGACATACATATTATTCTCCTGACAATACAAAAGACTTGATGTTGTGTTTACTTTCTACAGGGATGTGCACCTGGCCAGAGTCATCATGCATAAATTTCCTTTAATGAATGGTGAAGTCACTCTGCAGGCATGTTACAGCTGCTCTGCTCATTACAAACGGCCCCTGGCTGGTATCTCTCTCTCTATTCTTGTACTAAACCATGCCTGACACAGGAAACTCACTAAAGAAATCCAGCTTTAGAGTATTTAACTGAATGTGGAATGATAGTTTTCTCACCCTCTATAAAATGCTCAAAGAATACGCTGATTTGCAAACAGCCCGTATTACAAGGTGAGGACCAGTTAACTGTTGAGAGATGACTACTGCATTAGTCCACAGCTCAGTAAGTCCAACAAGAGGCTAGGTTTTGAGACAATCATTCTATCACTGTAGTTTCTGTGGTGTTCTCTGTGCATATCTCTATCACTCTTGCTTCCCAAAAGTTTTACACCTATTCTGCTTTTTCTGACCACAGATGAATATTCCTGCACTGATCTTCATGAGTACCATGCAGGAAGTGTAGACCCCCAGCATCTGCCTTAATCTGAAATAAGAGTAGAGTTCTAGGCTCCACATTATTATTATTATTATTTTTTTGGAGAGGTTTTTGCTATAGGGCGCGTACGCTCACCAGATAGAGACATAGAGACAGAAAGTGAGAAATCACCCCCCAGGGGGGATGGTCACGCCGCAATCCCTTCTCCTCCATTCTCCTCTCAGGATCTTGGGCACGCATGCACACATGCCTGGCGTGAGTTTTAAGCCACCGGGTCCGGGATGCGAACCGCGGTCAACTACGTGGGAGTCCAGCGACATAGCCATTACGCTAACTGCTGGTTCCCTAGGCTCCACATTTCAACCCTGATAAAGAGGTCAGGAGTCAGAGCCGCTCTGGGATTAAGAACTTGTACACCTACATGCCCTTGTTGGTTACACAGAAGCACCAGGGATCAGCTTCCATTACTATTGTCTTAAGTACTTCTGATTTTTCTCTGGTTGATAGGGAGGTGTTTTTAATTCTGGACATTCCTGAAGCATTTGCACGATCTATGAATGGTGGACATGGTGGGAAAGGAAGTGATTCAAGCCAAGAATCCTAAAGGGACTTGATGGTCGGTCACAAAATGCTCAGAGTTCATAGGAAAACATGAGCCCTGGAGACCAAATATACATTCATTGGAAATAATGGTCAAGGACTCCTGTCTCCTAACAATTCATTCACCCCACTCTGTGCTATTCAGTGTGGGTGTTACCTGGTGTATTAATTGGGGTTGGAAGTGTTAATATTCTATAATAGTCTGTTTGCTTCAGAAACAGGCTTAAGGTTTCATCTTGCCTATCTTCCACCCCCCTTCAATAGCTGTACAGGGCTACAAAAATCTCTCAATTTTTCACTAGTCACATTGATCTCATCTCAAGTTACCAAGCCACACTTTCCGAAAAAGCAGCCTGAGACTGATTACCATCAATGAAGTATAAACTACTGGCACTTTCTCAAGAGAACCTGAGCCAATGAGGGGATTCTCGTGATCTCTAATCACTAGATCACTGATGACTGTCACTACCAAAGACATTAAGGATCAGGCTTAAAAATCAAAAGCAGCTATGATTGGAGTAGAGAGGCGAGGCAGAGAGCCAAGGAAGCCCTGTCCTTTGGCATCTAGAACAGTAGAAGAGTGAGGAGTGATCTCTGGCAGCCCTAGTTATATACTGAAAAAACAATCACCACCCCAAACTCAGTGGTTTGCCAAGAAGACACTTTAAAAAGGCACAATATGTTGCCAGGAAAAGCAAGCTTTAATAAACACAGAATTAAATAATCTAACTAAACATTGCCTGGTCAGATGGCACCCAGCCTGCAGAACCATCTGGCTGAAGAAATATTCAGAGAATCATCAACCTAAAAACCCAGATTCTACCCAGTAAGCCATAAAAGTAGGCCCTTAGATATAAATTGCTTCATAAAGAGATAACAATTGATAAAACTTTAGAAATCTAGTATTTTAGAGGTTTTCTTCTAGATTTTATATGCTTTTTTCTCAATCTCCATAAATTTCCCATTTAGTTCAATTACACATGTAATATGTTATTCCTCTTAGCTTTTAAAAAACATTGATCTCTGTCTCAAAGCTTAATGTTACTATCTAGACATATAGGCTGAAGCAGGGAATCCCATTCATTCCATTCCATTTTCTTAGAAGAATTAAAATAATTAATTTTATTTTAATTAGGGGTAAATGTCCAGAGTATATGAGAAACTCCTATAACTCAACAGCAAAAGAAAAAAATTACCAAATCAAAAATGGGCAAAGATTCGAACAGACATTTTTCTAAAGATAATCTACAAATGGCCAGGAAATATGTGAAAAGATGCTTAACATCACTTGTCATTATGGGGATGTAAATCAATAATATAGCTACCTCATACCTATTAATGTGGCCATTACTTAAAAGAAAAAATTCAAAGTGTTGGTGAGGATTTAGAGAAATTGGAGGCTTTGCACATTGTTGGTGAAAATGTAAAATGGTGCAGCTGCTATGACAAATGGTAAGGAGGTTTCTCAAAAACTTAAAAATGGAACTACCATATGATCCTGCAATCTGAGTTTTGGGTATATTTCCAAAAACATTGTAATCAGGGTATCAAAGAGATAGTTGTATGCTTATGTTCACTGCAGCATTATTCGCAATAGCTGAGATTTAGAAACATAAATTACTATCAAGGAATGAATGGCTAAAGAAAACGTGATATACACACAGTCATTGAACAAGTACTGCATGATTCCACTTATATCTGGTACATAAAATAGGAAAACTCACAGAAGCAGAGAGTAGAATGGTGGTTGCCAAGAACTGGGCATGAGGGAAATGAAGAATTGTTCAATGTGCATCAAGTTTCAGTTATTAAAGATGATAAGTTCTAGATATCTGGTGTATATCACCAGGACTATAGTTAACAATACTAAATTACTGGGACTAGCAGTTGGCATAATGACTATGTTGCTGGACTCACATGTAGTCAACTGTACTTCGAGTCCTAGACCTGGTGGCTTAAATTCACACCAGGCGCATGTGCGTGCATGCCCAAGATCCTGAGAGGAGAATGGAAGAGAAGGGATTGCAGGCCATCCCCCATGGGGGGTGATGTCTCACTTTCTGTCTGTCTGTCTCTCTCGGTCCTTCTGGCAAGTGCATGTGCCTTATAGCAAAAACCTCTCCTCCCCAAAAAAGAAAAAATTATTAACAAACTTAAAAGTTTGTTAAAAGTATAGATCTCATGTTCTTATCACTTACTTCTCCTCCCGCATACACAGAAAGGGATATGAGAAAATTTTTGGAGGTGAAGAATATGTTTATACCTTGACTGTACTGGTGGTTTTATGAGTGTATACATATGTCCAATATTAAATTATACATATTAAATACATGCAGTTTTATACATAAATTAAACCTCGATTATGCTGTTAAATATGAAAAGAATAGAAATAAATTCACCTGACTTGGGTCACAAATCACATACAGTGTATTATTTGCATACAAATAGATACACAATTTTCATTAGGAATAATAGTTATTCTATGTAATTATACAATTTCTTTGAAATGCTGTCTCATAGTCACTGCTTTACCAACCGAAAAGTCTTTGTGGTGGTGAACTTTCCTAAGCTCTGTACCAAGCATTCTTAGTCAGTCAACATGCAATCACAGTCTATGAGGATAAAGAGGCTTACCAGCTCTTCTTCTTCCCTTAATTGCTTTTTTAATTTTAAAACCTTTATTTATTTATTTATTTATTCATTCATTTTAATTTGACCAGAGAGAGACACACACACACAGAGAGAGAGAGAGAGAGAGAGAGAGAGAGAGAGAGAGAGAAGCAAAGCAAGCCACCAAGTCTGGGACTCGAACTGTGGTCGGCCATGTGGGAGTGTCCAGCACCCTTAACCACCACACCACCTGCTGGTCCCAATAATTGCTTTGTTTATGAACAGGGTCACTTTGGGTTCTTTCTTACCAATTTTTAAGTTTTACTTCTGTTCCTTGCTTTATCCATTGGCTATAAGCTCTACTATTACATTGAATTTAAATGGTAACAATAGGTATTCTTGCCTTGTTCCTGATTTGAGGGGAAACACATTTCATCTTTAACCTTTAAGTATTATCTTAGTTATTGGTATTTTGTAGATGCCCTTTATTGAGGAAGTTCACTTCTGTTCTTAGTTTACTGATAGGTTTTTTCCCTTGGTTTTGAAATCATGAACAGACATTGCATTTTGTCAAATACTCTTTCTGCATCGATTGAGATAATCATATAGCATTTACTTTTTAGTCTATTAACATGGTAAGTTATACTGTTTGATTTTTTAGTATTAACTTTTCATTCTTCACATAAATTTCACTTAGTCTTGATATATGTTTCTAATATATTGCCGGATTTTTTGTGATGTCTCTGCCTAGCTTAGGTATCAGGGTAATTCTGGCCTAATAAATTGGTCAGGAAGTGTTTTTTCTCGTTCAGGTTTTTAAATGAATTTACATAAGATTATTATTTCTTCCTTAATTCTTTGAATTCTTCCTTAATTCAGTGAAACTACTTAGATTCTTCTTTAATTCAGTGAAACTACTTAGATCCCAAGCTTGGTTTGTGAGATTTGCTAATAAGTTTAATATTCTTTTTTTTTCTTTTTAGAGAGGCTTTTACCATAGGGTACGTATGCTTGTCAGACAGACAGAGAGAGACAGAGAGACAGAAAGCACGAAATCACCCCCCAGGGGGGTGACCACGCCGCAATCCCTTCTCCTCCATTCTCCTCTCAGGATCTTGGGCATGCATGCACATGCACCTGGTGTGAGTTTTAAGCCACCGGGTCCGGGACGTGAACCACGGCCAACTACATGGGAGTCCAGCAACATAGCCATTACACTAACTGCTAGTCCCGCTAATAAGTTTAATATTTTTTAATTTTTAATTTTTTAATCTTTTTTTTTTTTTGGAGAGGTTTTATCTATAGGGCGCGTGCACTCGCCAGACAGACAGAGAGAGACAGAGAGACAGAAAGTGAGAAATCACCTCCCAGGGGGGATGGTCACACCGCAATCCCTTCTCCTTCATTCTCCTCTCGGGATCTTGGGCACGCACGCACACGCGCCCGGCATGAGTTTTAAGCCACCGGGTCCGGGACGCGAACCGCGGTCGACTATGTGGGAGTCCAGCGACATAGCCATTATGCCAACTGCTGGTTCCTAATAAGTTTAATATTG
The DNA here is from genome assembly GCA_026018925.1 of Tupaia tana. Classification (NCBI taxonomy): domain Eukaryota; kingdom Metazoa; phylum Chordata; class Mammalia; order Scandentia; family Tupaiidae; genus Tupaia; species Tupaia tana. The sequence continues at coordinate 49,494,888 of JAKSZU010000003.1, forward strand.
ATAACTATAAAACTATTTATATTTTCTATTTCATCTTGAGTCAGTTTTGAAAAATTATGATTTTTGAATAAATTGTTCATTTTAAGCTGTTGAATTTATTGTTATAGACACATTATTCTTGTTATTTTCTTTAGTTTGTAGAATCTGTATTGGTATCTATATACTTCCTTCTGATGTAATTTGCATTTTCTTTACTTTTTCTTGAACAGTTCTGCTAGAAATATAATAATTTTGATGTTTATAAAAACTAATTTTTGTCTTTAGTAATGTTCTGTTATATGTACTCATTGATCTTGCTATTACTTCATGATTTCCTTAATTTTACTTACTTTGGACTAATTTTGCTCATTTTTTTCCTGTCTTCATAAAAGAGAAATGTAATTGATTTTTAAGCCTTTCTTCTTTTCTAATATACAATAAACACTACATATTTTTCTTAAACACTGTTTACCTGCACTCCCAAATCACCTTGTATTTTCATTGTCAATCAATTTAAAAGTTTAATTTTCTTTTTCTATATATAGAGATCTTTTGCAATAGGGCTAAAAAAGTGCTAGCTGGAGAGATGACAGAGAGACAGAAAGAAAGAAATTGCCCCTCAAGGGGGTTGGCTATGCCACAATCCTTTTTCCTCCATTCTCCTCTTGGGATCTTGAGCATGCACACACATGCGCTCAGTCTGAGTTTGAAGCCACTGAGACTGAGATTTGAACCGCAGTTGGCCAGTGGGAGTCCCACGACATAACCATTAGGCTATCTACTGGTCCTAACTAATTTTCTTTATACACAAATTATACCTCAATAGTGACATTTATTATAAATTATTTTTATAAGCCTATAGTATACACAGATACACTGGAGAATCTATATGCTCACAGTACCTGAATTATTTGATAAAAACAATGGTTTATAGGAAACAATGAAAACACTGTTTTATAGGAAACCTGAACAGGTGTGACCAAGGATGGAACAACTTTTCAAATTAGTATTTTTTAAAAACTATTTCCAAGGTAAGGTGCAGGAAAAGAATTACATGCAAAACTTCCTCACTGCACACACTGATGCAGCAAATGAGGGGAGTTAGAAGACTGCAGTGGAACAGCTTTGTTTTCTGCCCCCAATTCCTGGCAGAACACTGCAAAAACCTTCACAATTTCTTGAGGGGGCTCTAGAAGAATCTTTTGTTGTAATGATTAAGGCAGACACTAGAGTAAGGACTTTTTTTTTTTTTTTTTTTTTAGTTCTAAAAAGGTGATTTTTGGTAGCCTTCTAGATGAGGACTGGTCACCAGAAGGACCAATTCATGTTTAGAAGCTTGGAAGTTCCAACTCTACTCCCTTCTCCTCTGGAAAGGGGATATTGAGGTAATAATCATTAAATCTAAGTGGTAAAGTCTCCATAAAGATCCTTGAAATCCAGGTTTAGAGAGCTTCCGTGTTACTGAACACAAGGAAGTGCCGGGAGGTTGTGCTGTAGTGAGAGTGGGGACACTCTGCTCCCCTCCCCCATACCTTGCTCTGTGCATCTTTTCCAACTGATGTTCCCGAGTTGTATCTTTTGATAATAAATGGATAATAGTAATTAAAATACTTTCCTCAATTCTATGAGTTTAGCAAATGATCACCCCTGAGAAGGAGGTTATAGGAACCTCTGATTTTGTAGTGAAGTCTTTTGGACAGAAGTAGAGGGTGATATGTTTGGGATTGGTATCTGCAACAGGGAGCATTTTTGTAGGACCGAGCACTTTACCAGGAGAGGGAGGTCTGTGCTAACTCTCTGGTTAGTATCAGAATGGAATTGAATTGTAGGACACTCAGTTAGTGTCTGCCAGAGAATCTATTATGTGTGTGGGGAGGATCCACACATCTGGTTCAGAAATGTTCTGTGTTGTGTTGAAAGAATAGCAGGAGAAAACAATCTATGTGTAGTTTTCCCTATGCATAGTCATCAACGTAGTTAATTTCATACCAATATTTTTTTAAAGTACAATTTTATAGAAACTCCATAATACTTTTAAATGAGATTGTTGCCAACCAAAAACATTGGTTTAATTGTAGTATCTTATGACAAAGTGCAGCACTTAAAGTTTTCAAACTAAAAGATGCTGCATGCTTTTTGACAAAGAACAAGTGTTATAAATAAGCTGAAATTCTCTGTGATGACAAGAGGCTGACAACATTATGCACCTAGCAAATATTTTAGAAAAAAAAAAATCACACTTAATCTGTCCCTTCAGGGTAAAGGTGTTATTTTTAGGAATGAGAGAAGAAAGCATTTTAAAAATAAACATATGAAAATGTTTCCATCCTTTTCTTCATGAAAATTATGTATGTCACTTCTAAAAAGTTTTACACTATTTTAAAACTGTTTAAAAATTTTTCAAACAAAAGCTTTTAGTAGGGACCACTTGATAAAAATATAAAAATGCAATTATCATCAAGTCAGTTTACAAAGACAACATAATGACATCAAGAGAGATACAAATCTACTAGCTGAATTTCAATAAAATGCTTTTGCATAATCAATGGAGAAGTAAAAACATTGAGCGTCATGTTTTACTAAGTACAATGATGCTCTTCCCGATATAACTTTGTGAATTATTTATTTCAGCATTCAGATCCATTAAATGCTATGTGTGCATTTTAAAAATGAATGAACTGGGGGCTGGTAGGTGGCATGGTAGTTGAAGTGCTGGACTCCCACATGGTTGACTGCAGTTTGAGTCCTGGACCTGGAAGTTTGCTTTCTCACTTTTCCTTTTCTTCTGTCTCTCTCTGGTCAAAAATTAAAATAAATAAATAAAATAATTCTTTAAAAGATGAATGAGATTGGGCTAGTTGGTGACATGGTGATTGGGGTGGCCAGGTCCCACATGGCTGACTCCATGGTTAGAGTCCTGGATCTGGCAGCTTCAGAAACACGCCAGGCACATGTACACACATGCCCAAAATCCCAAGAAGAGAATGGAGAAGACAGGATTGTGGCATGCCTTCTCTCTCTGTCTCTGTCTCTCTCCAGTAAGTGCATGTGCCCTGTGGCAAAAAATTAAAAAAAAAATAAAAATAAAGATTTTGAAGCTGCTGTATCACACCAACTAAGATTGAAAAAAACAAAGAAGCATATTTAATCACATTGTTCTTACTAGTGGCAAAAAGATTTGATATAATATACTATCAAAAAGACTCAGGACCAGCAGTTAGCGTAATGACTATATCGCTGGACTCCCATGTAGTTGACCGCAGTTCGTATCCCGGACCCGGTGACTTAAAACTCACGCCGGGCGCGTGTGCGTGTGTGCCCAGGATCCCGAGAGGAGAATGGAGGAGAAGGGATTGCGGCGTGGCCATCGTCCTTGGGGGGTGATTTCTAGCTTTCTATCTCTCTGTCTCTGTCTGTCTGGCAAGCACACACGCCCTATGGCAAAAAAAAAAAACTCTCAAAAAAAAAAAAAAAAAAGACTAGAGACTACTGGTTGAGAGCATGGCCTGGGTTTGAATCCTAGGTCTATTATGTAACCCTGGAACTGACATTTAAGCTCCATGATTACCAGTGTTTTTTCTGTGACAAATGACACCATTAAATATATGTGCCTCATAGGGATGTAGTAAGGATTAAATGAGAGATTGCATTTTGAATACATGGTAGATACATGTGGCTAAGAGCTACTATATTGGCCATTATACGTCTAGAATATAATGAACACGCAGTATTTAAAAATATCACTGTGACTACTAGTATAATTCTCAAAACTCCAAACATCCTCCAATTTAAATGTAAATGTAAAACATAATCTGAGAGGGGCCAGCAGGTGGCATGGTGGCTAAAGGTGCTGGACTCCCACATGGGCGACCACAGTTCAAGTCCTGGACCTGGTGGCTTACTTTCTCACTTTCCCCTCTCTCACTCACTTTCTCTCTCTCTCTGATCAAATTGGAAAATAATAATAATGATAAATAAAGTTAAACAAAATAATTCTTAAAAAAATCTGAGAGCAAATAAAATATTTTTACCTTTACCATTTCTCTTCTAGAATCTTGGAAATTGCCTTATCTCTGCTGTTTGAAAATCAAAAGGAACCAACTTAAATGCACTAGGTAGACTTACTGGTCATAAGGTCAGTGTACAAATAGTCATTTCATAGTTACCCAAAACATGAAATAAGTGCAGGAGGAAATGTGTATTTAGACAAGTTTAAAATAAACTTGGATTGAAGACACGTTTATGCACTAATATTTTTAAAAACATCCTACCACTAAGTGGTTGTTTCTTGGGTGGTGAGAGGGTGCTATAATTAAGAAAAGAGATTTAATCTGCAAAGAAAAAATATCAAAGTCTAATGTAATTTAATAAATATTTAAAAAAGAATATTATGAAGAACATTTAATCTCATTTTCCTTTTTTAAATAAGGTTTTGCTACAGGGTTTTCGCCAGAGAGAGACAGTGAGAGGGAAAGTGAGAAATCATCCCCGGGGTGGGGGCGTGGCCATGATGTGATCCTTTCTCCTCTAGTCTCCTGGGATTTGGGGCACATATGCACATGCACCTAGAATGATTTTCAAGCAGCTGGGTGTGGGACTTGAACTGCAGTCAGCCATGTGTGAGTCCAGCACTTTAACCTGCTGGTTGTTCATTTTTATTTTAAAATGTCTTTTCATTTACTTTAATGTTGTGCCATCAAATAAGGGGGTCACAAGTTTAACAAAAAGGAAACATCCTAGATGCAAACAAAACACTGAGTACTTAATACACTTAATAATTGACCATCTAGTTATATATTTGTAATTAAATACCTAATACATCATTAGCGAATATTTTTTTTTCATGTTTAACAATCTTTAATTCAAATGTAAAAGTTCAATACAAGCCATTTATAGGTCTTGGGGTATGTTCTTAATTTTAAAAACAAGAATGGGGAAATGCAACAAAATGATCTTTCCACTTTTCAAAAACTTTCAAGGAAGGGATAGATCATAATAGGGCCATAAGAGATCCATGTAACCAAACCCACTTTCTCCCCTACCAATAGTCTTAACACGCATTCCATAATCTTAATACATATTCCTGAATGAAGATACAGTTCAGCTTTGCTTACATAACCATTAAAAAAAAAAAAAAAAAAACTCAGCACCATCTTGCTTCCTAAAATGCTAAACAAATCATGAAACTACTTCAATATGCATTTCTTCTGTTTAAAATAAGCGGTCCAGTTATTTGTAGAAAGCCAATACTTAAGTCTCCAGATATATTTCCCAGAAATGGCATATGCCATTCAAAGGCCTAGACACTCTCATGCTTTCAAAGTGGAATGCCTAGCCTAATATGCATAGAAGCATGAATGGCAAAGTTGAAGATAAATATTATAACTATTTTTTTCTATTTACTTGAAGCACAGTAAAAAAAAAAAAAAAAAAATTGGTACACTTTGGAAATTCAGTGGCACAAGGTACACTGCCATAACTTGAGGGACATTATACAGATTAAAAAAAAAAAAAAAAGGAAATAAAAAGGAAAAAAATTTTCTCCTGTTTCAAACACTGCATTACATAATTTTGCCTGCCCGAACAGACCATTTACAAATATTAGGTCAATAAACTGCTAACATCCATAAAAAGGTAGCTTTCTTACTAAAATGCAAGAATTTAAAAGATTGGTATCTAAACAAGAAAAGACAAGAACAAACTGGAATGAAAGCCTACATATCACATCTAAAATCTGGGTTTTTTTGTTTGGGCCTTCATCATTAGTGAATATTTAAGCAAAAACGTCATTGATATTGCTAGGCTTTTAAAATTATTTGTTAGCAAAACTGATCAGCATTCGAAAGCTGATCTCATAAAATAGCCTTCTGAGCATAAGGCTGTCTTGAATGTGATTTAGTAGAGTCACCCTGAAAATTTAGGTCTAACTTTGCCTATGATCATTTTCTGCCCATTTGCAGAGTAGCTGTCTGATTTAGAAACATGTGCATCCTCAGAAGTTTACATTATATACAGTACAGACCCCCACCATTTCAGTAAAGAAGTCTCAGATCCATAGGAAGTTAAAATGTGCCACTGTAAAATGAAGCCAGGATACTGGCTGAGCTTGTACCTAAGTGGTGGGGCTGGGCTAAACAGCATGTTGGTTGGGCAGCTGGATTCCCCCATGGCTTGCAAGGCACACCAGGCATGTATGTGTGCCTAAAATCCAGAGAAGAGAATGGAGGAGAAGGAATTGCAGTGTGGTCATCCACCCTAGGAACTGCTTTCTCACTTTCCCTCTCTGTCGCTGTCTGGTAAGAGAGATTTTTGCCATAGGCATGTGTGCTCACCAGAGGGACAGAGAGAGACAAAGAGACAAAGTGAGAAATTACTCCCCAGGAGGGATGGCCACACAGCAATCCCTTTTCCATTCCTTTCTTGGCATCTTGGGCACACACACACACCTGGTATACAAGTGCGCCCGGTGTGTGTTTACCACCGCCTGGGTCTGAAACTCAAACCATAGTTGACTACGTGGGAGTCCAGTGACCATTACGCCATCTGTTCATCCCTCAGTTCACTTTTTTATCATTGAAAATAAAATAGTCCATTACACTCTTAAACAAGTTTATTAATCATGCAGCTCCTAGATTCTTAAATTTTCCTGAATCCTACATTCCTTTCAAAGGTGAAACCTATGTATCCTCTGCCCCCAAAATTTCAAATATATAAAAACTTTTGCTCACAATTTCCATACAATGCCCTGCTTACCTTATGACCCTGAATTGATCTACTGCTGTTAAAGAAAGAGAGACCAAAGGCTCTTCCATAGCTCTAGGTGGCCAAGAAAGTAGTCACACACAAGAAACCACATCTTATTTTTATGCCCTAACCCCACTATACTCATTTCCTAGTTGGCTGAGTGAAGGTGGCTCCAATCAGGGGCAGCTAGTTCTCTGTAACCATCAAATACCTTGGTCCACAGCACATGCCAAGTTGCATACACAGCTGATTATCTTACAAATGTTCTTCGATTGGAATTTTACAATAAAAGATGTGAGTTATTACACATGCTATGGAAAATAACCCCAATTTGCTAAGCATTTAAAGGGAAAAAATATCTGCCACTTATAAAGCCTTATTTTACTATGCCTGTATATTTTTCATCCATTGCATCAACAATGCTATGGAACATCTACTATGTGCCAGGCACTGTGCTAGGAACCCATGTTAATCAAGACCCAAGGCTCTGACAGATCGGTGACTGTGTTGTAAATGAATTTACAATTATGTGATTTTATTTTGGTGCAAAGTGTTCCCTGGCTTTGAATTGGCTACTACAAAGCCCAGCATCCTCCTCTATCCTTGCAAGTGTAAAAGTATATAAAGCATGCATTTTGTACATAGCATGATTTTTCATTTTCCTACCTCCATTTTTTCTGTGTCCTAATTTGCTTATGTAGTCTGTCAAAACCACCTTAAATCTATTTTGTTATTATAAATAAAATTGCTCAGTTCTTTCCCATTTGCAAAGACCTCCCTCAGTCTCAATACTTGACCTACCTATTGTTTCCTGTTTTCCTAAGAAAAAAATTTTGAGAATTATTTTATTTAACTTTATTTTTAATTTGATCAGAGAGAAAGAGAGAGAGGGACAGTGAGAAAGCAAGCCACCAGGTCTGGGACTCAAACTGCAGTCAACCATGTGGGAATCCAGAGTCCTTATCCACCATGCTACCTGCTGACCCCATCCTTAGAAAATTTCCTTTTTTTTTTTTTTTTTTTGCTATAACGCACGTGCGCTTACCAGACAGTGACAGAGAGGGAAAGTGAAAAAGCACTCCCTAGAGTGGATGGCCACACTGCAATTCCTTCTCCTCCACTCTCTTCTCAGGATTTTAGGCACACATACATGCCTGGTATGTCTGGCAAGCCATGACGTCTTAGACTTGAGCCACACAGTCGGCCATGTGGAATCCAGCTGCCCAGCCAACATGCTGTTTAGCCCAGCCCCCACCACTGAAGTTGATTATTACAACAGTGAAGAATGACATCTATCAGTGAATACTTCTCAGACTTTCTCTTGGTCTCTCTACTATATTTATGCCATTGTTATTTTATTCATTGTTGTCTAATTCTTAATTCAGCATCATCCATGTATTTCTCCAATGTAACTCCTTCATTCTTTTAGTCCCTGCACGTGCATACCATGTTACTATCTTTTGGTTCTAGGGCTGGTTGCTTAGGCCATAGTTTTTCCTCTTTCTCTGTTTTCCTTCTTTTTTGGTCACTTTAAAAAAATTTATTGTTATTTTAAATTTTCTATAGGGTATGTGCACTCAACCAGAAAGAGAGAAAGTAAGCTACCAGGTCCGAGACTTGATCTTAATTGGCCATGTGGGAGTCCAGGGCCTTAACCACCACATCACCTGTTGGATCCTTATTGCTACTTTTTTAAGAATACAGTATACTTTCTCATTTACTTGTTCATTCTTATTTTCTGTATTGCTTTCAGGATTTTCTTGAATTAGCTATGTCAGTGGACACCCATGTAGTCGACTGAGGTTCGAGTCCTGGACCTGTGGCTTGAAACTCACGCTGGGCACGTGTGCATACATGCCCAAGATCCTGAGAAGAGAATGGAGGAGAAGGGATTGCGGTGTGGCCATACGCCCTGGGGGGTGATTTCTCACTTTCTCTCTCTCTGTCTCTGTCTGTCTGGCAATCGCATGCACCCTATAGCAAAAACCTCTCCAAAAAAAGAAAAAAAAATTTCAAACTGTGCCTTTATTTATATTTGGTTAAATTTTGAACCAAACCTTAAGGATACTGTTTAGTTCCCAGAGGTTTGTATATGCACATGATAAAAGTCTCCAAGGATATATTTCTATTAATAATGTTATTTCAAATAATAATCTATTAGCTTGCCAGAGAAAACCATATTGGTATCATATTAAATCTTGGCTTCTGGATGAGGAAACATTTTGTCATTAATTTATAATTAAAAAAACTTTAAAAATAATTATAAATTAGTTTATAAAGTTTCAAAGTTATTTCATAAACCCTAAGTGGTTAATTCTAATATTTTCACAAAGGCAGGTCATACTTGACAAGTCAGAATCTGTGACTCAGGCTTGAGGTTGACATTTTGGTAATATAAGAAGTTCTTTGCAGATTTGATTAAGTAAAAATTCTCAATCCAACCTCAAGCAGAAAACATAACCAAGATTGCAGCTGTTAAGGTGCCAAATATACACAGTTATATATCAGACAGAGAATGTGCCAAACTGTCAAACCTGAAAAGAAAATGCCTACTTCGTTACCTCTTCAATAATCTAGAAGATTCTATTGTTCTCATGTCTGGAAAAAGGATATTAACTGTAAGATAATTTGCTTAGACAACAGCATCCTTTCTTGCACATGGTGACACAATTTCATGAGTATTTTAGAATCCTGTTTTCATACATGAATTGTTCTATAGTCTGTTCCTAAGTAGAGGAGAACCTGGCATCATGGGAATCACACTACCAGGTTTTACATATAAATGTGAACATAATTGTGGACAGACAGCTACAAAGCGGCCACATTTAGGATCTTATCAAAGGCTGTATAATATAACTGCAGTTCTAAGTAGTTAAATTACTATATAAAAATAAGCAGGGAAGGGAAAATGCTACTATTAACTACCTGATACGTTGTGACGCTAAGGTATTATCTGATTTATTGGGATAGCATTTTCCACCCATTTTAATTAGGCAAGCTCTATCCTGGCATATGCTATATAATCTCAGCTTCCATATTCTGAAAAAACAGTTGAGACTGCTGGTGATGTTTCTTATTCTCAATGTTCATCTTCAGCAAAAACTGATGCATGCGATGTTTCCAGTTGCAGTTGCTTTGAACTGAACAATTTGAGCTATTTTATCCATGATCCTGTGTATAAAAATGTTAAGCACTTGAACTAGAGGATTTGAATTTTAAATAGGGTTTGGAACTTCTGATTTCACATCAACCACTGGCTTGCTTACAACCCCAAATGGAGAGAGCAATGCTTTCAACTCAGAGCAAAGTAAAGCCCAAATGCAGACCAATCAGCCAGGAAACAAGTGAGGCTGTGGTAGTACAAAGCCTGATCACAGAATGTTTTGGAAGATAAGTGATTTGTGCTTTTCAAATTCATATAGCAATTCAAGCTACATGTTGACAAAATATATATTTTGAGAGATTTTTGCTCTAGGGTGTATGTGATTGCCAGAGACACGGTGACAAAGTGAGAAATCACATCCCCCCCGCAGGTGGTTGGCCACACTGCCATTCCTTCTCCTCTCGAGATTTTGGGCATGCACGCACAAACACCTGGTGTGGGTTTCAAGCTGCCAGGTCCGGACCTTGAACCATGGTAAGTTATGTGGGAGTCCAGCACCACTACCACTATGCTACTTGCTGGCTCCAACAAAATATTTTCAAGCAAAGACCCTGTCAGGCTGCTTTAAGGAATGATCTGACACTAGCTATATATACATATGTACACAGATATGTATATACCTATATACACACATTATATACACACGTATTCATTGTGCTTTTTCACCAGGTCTGGGACTTGAACCACCGATAGTCATGTGGGAGTCCAGTGCCTCAACCACCATGCCACCTGCTGGCCCCACAACACCCATTTTTATGTAAGCAATTAAGAATAATTTGCTTTCTCTAAGAAGTAAAAGCAAAGGTCTATGATTGTTTTAACTGTTTATTTCTTGGAAGGCTCTTCTACTTGGAGATAGTTTATTGTAGGCTAGATTATCATAATGTTCGAATTGGATTTAGGAATGCACTGTAATCATGTTTTACTAATCCACAAAGCCAACTGTGCACACTCATGCAGGTTTCCTTTGAGAACTGGACTGGTCTCCTTGAACTATTCAAGGATATTGTAGGTTTTTTTTCCTCCCGCCCTTCCTCCACCATCTTGCCCTCCATTTGTCCATAAACATGACTGATGATAAGGGGCCAGTCTCTCCTGGATTTGACTATCTTCTGTACTAAGGCTACAAATGCCTACAGAGTCTGTGTTTTTGAATCCTTAGAACTCATCACAGTACCTAGAATAAAACAAGTACTTTATAAATATTACTTATTCATTCATAAGGTATTTTTTGAATGTCTATTTTATGCCACACGTTGTGCTTGGGGTAGAGTTTATGGGTGGCAGGGAAAGTATGAATAGAACACAGTTCCTCCTCTTTCAAGAAGTGGCATGTTGTAAAAGAGAAAGACCATACCTGGCAATTGTAACATAGTATGGAATTTCAGTACTGACAGATATCAAAAAGTATTTTTGCCCCAACATTGTGGCCCAGTTGGTCACTGAACCGCAGTGCTGGAAGCTACAAGGCTAACACTGGTTCAAATCCCTGGGTTAGCCTGAAGAACACTGGATATGTGCCCAAGATTCTGACAAGCTGGAGGGCAGGGGAAGGGAGATCACGGCATGAGAAATTCTTGTCAAGGATGCTTTTTTCCTTTTTTTCTCTCTATATCATGCACAAATGTACTTTACATCATGAATAACATAAAACCCTTTGTTGAAGAATTTTTTAGTCTAGCGAATGAAAATGAAAGCAGGAGGTTGGTCCAAAAGATGAAGTATGTCTTAGGAAGAGAGACTGTATATAAGGTAGAGAACCATCAGGACAGTCACTTCCAACACGCACTTATTGTTAATTTTGCTGATCTGCTCTTAATTTGGTCTTTCTTAGGGACACTGATTTTATTTTTTAGAAGAGCTTCACTATATTTGGAAACATAGAACACTGGAATAAAAACTTCACCTAAAAGTCAACCTAAGAAATATCAATCCTTAATAAGAAAAATTGTGACCAGCAGATGGAGTAATGCTTACATTGCTGGACTCCCACATGGCAGACCACAGTTTGAATCCCAAACCCAGAGGCTGAAAGTTCATGCCAGGTGCGTGCACGTGAGTGGCCAAAACCCCAAGAGAATGGAGAAGGATTGCAGTATGGCCATCCCCCCGGGGATGAGTTCTTGCTTTCTGTCTCTGTCCCTGTGGTGAGCATATGTTCCCTATAGCAAAAATCGCTCTCTAAAAAAATAAAAAGGAAAAATTATAGTTATCCCTCATACATCAGAACAAAATGCCCAAATAGAGCATGCAGAAAATATCATGCCAAGAAACTAGAAGATATTTTTATACTACTGCATGAGTATCAAAAAGGTAATGTTTTACACTACTCTACTGGTGTTAAGTACAATTTTGCCACTGAGAAGTAAGAAGCAGTATTGAAAGACCAACAATTCAAATGACATAGAAACTTCCTTGGAATGTATTTTCTGTATATAGTTTAAATTTAAGAGCATTCCAATATAAGGAAGATCTGGGAAATAAGAACCTATCTATTTTGTAAGGTTAAAAATGAGAAAAGAAATACCTCATTTAGTCCTCTATATAAATAAGCTTTGGAAAAAACTTTCTAGGAAATAATTTCACCAAATCATCTCCTCCTAGAGCTTAAAAAAAAACCCTCATACATTCTTAACTTTGAAAATATAAATACAATTTCAACACTAAAAATAGGCATTAGCAATATAATTAATTACCTGCAGATGTGATATTAGTGCTAAGAGGAATGCTGAGTCTCCGAGAAAAGTATTTCAGCTAATTTTTTTCTTTTTTTTTGTCCTTTCTTTCCCCTTACGTGACAATATTGCAGATTACCACAATCATCTAGCTAATCTTCATAACAGTAATAATGTCTAACATGTACTGAGCATTTACTGTATATGCGGTGGCAGAATGTAATGAGCATACACACACTATCTCAATATTTTTAACAGGAAAATGAGGAAAATATCCAATTTCTGCAGATCACAAAACAGGCCCACAGTGGTCAACAAAGATCATAAAACTGTGTTGGAATAGACGTGTTGTGTGTAACAAGTAAACATCCTTTGTCAATATCAACAATTGGAATACTCCCACATTCCTCCCTCAGTCCCAGTTCCAGGCATCCCCATCTATTTCCATCTCATCTCTGCTACTCCAACTCCAATACTTCCCCCCCCCCCCACAGAGTCCTAAGATTTAGTGATTGTACCACATTTCACAGACCGTCGCCTACCTAGGGTCTTGGACTCTGCTTTCCTAGCTAAAATTTCATGCACAGTCCCAGGAGGTCCTAACCTCAGCATGACTGACATTATGGACCAGATAATTCTTTGTGGTGGGGGCTGTTCTGTGCCCTGCAGGCAGTTCAGCAGCATCCCTGACCCTTACACACTAGGGGAGCTTTTCCCCAACAAATTCTAACAACCCAAAATGTTTCTAGACCTGGCTGGCTGACCCTTCTGATTAAGCAAAATTTGGATTCATCATTCAGGGGGCTATAAGGTATGCATTCAGTTATTCTACACTGACATTGGCAATCTTTCTGCAGTCTTACATAACCTTCTCTGTCATGGGAAGCTGTGAGCATTTTGAAATGAATTGAAAGGCTGTCTAGTTCTGGTGTGGATCCTCTAAGAGCCCCTCTGTGCCTCAGTGGAAGGCCTTTCTTCTTCCTGTATCTTCATACAGCAGCAATTCTGTGAATTACAACAGACAGCCCTCTGATTCCCTAGCAAAAGTACCTCGAGCCAAGCCAGGCCCTGCTGCCTCTTGCACAGCAAGTGCCTATCAAGAGAGAGCTCAATCAGAAAACCAATCTCTCTCTAATCATGCCAGTAAATCACACACTTGGTAAGGTAGCCACAGTTTTAAGAAACGTAATATAGAAAACACTGTGAACCACAGTTTTTATTTTCATTAAATGAGAGAAGCATTTAGAGGATCATTTGTCTAAAGCACTAGTTGAGTGATTTTTTTTTTTTTTTTTTTTTTTTTTTTTTTTGCAGGGGGTGCTTTTTCTGTTTTTAAACTAGGTTTTGCTTTAGGAGGGCACATTCAGGTACATCTTACTGACTCTTCTAAAAACAAAGCTAAAGTGTTGCCTGGCTATTCTCCCCATATGCCAGTCCTCTGACAGCCTTTCGAATTTAGTATCACCCAGGCTGGGAAGCCTTTCCTGAATGAGACTATCTCCTTTCCCATGTTCAGGCCAAGTGGTACGGCCCATCGCTGCACTTCCATACTGGCTCGTTTTATGACTTCCTTGTAAAAGTCCCTCACAACTCACACATGCCTTGCTCAGTGAAGCTTGCTTTAACCCCTCTATTGCAACTTGCATCCTGCTGTCTCTCCCCACCTGGGTGCCAGCACGGTTGGATTCTGGTGAGGGCCCTCTGCCAGGATGCACACTGCCATCATCTTGTTTATCTTTACATGGTGAGAAGAAAGCTATTCTCTGAGTTTTTTTTTTTTTTTTTTTTTTTTAATAAGGGCCCTAATACTATTCACCGGGCTCTACCCTCATGACCTAATGACCTCACAAAGGCTCCACCTCCTAATACCACAATATCCCATTGGGAGTTAGGATTTCACCAGGTGAATGGGGGGGGGGGGAGGTCATAAATACTCAGCCTAAATAGCCTTTTTTTTTTTTTTTTTTTTTTTTTACTTCTGAATCTGAACAATTTCCAGAAACATTTGTTTCTTTTCTATGTCTTGGCAATTAACTTATTCTTCCCTTTTTCTTTCTCTCTTTTTTTTTTCCCCTGCAGAGCTTTTTCGTTTCCAGTGCTTTAAATAATCTCCAGTGTTGACAGCTGTAATCTCTCTGGCTTCCCTGGCCAAGCCTCTCTAACTTGCTGAAGACTTCATTTTCTCTAGTTCAAAATGCCGCAAGGAAAAAAAAAAAAAAAAAAAAGACATCAAAAAAAAAAAAAAAAAAAAAAAAAAAAAGGCCTCTTCCCAAGGAACCTTTTCAGCCACTTTCTACACCATATTTGACGTCCTCTATTGCATCTAACATTTTCAATCCATTTCCTTCTCCTCAATGTGTTTCTTTGGATCTTTGCTTTCTGACCCCTAATTCTCAGATACTATTAAAAAAAAAAAATCAGCTGCTAACATGTTGAGTTTTCTCCTTCAATAAAGCCTTTCATCTGGTCAGCCACCTTTTTTCTTCTTTACCCTCACCTGAATTTGCCTATACCTGTCTTTCTTCCTTAAATTACCTGAGCTATTCTTGCTCATTAGTCTTTACAGACTGATTCTATTTAAAAGTGTTTGAGTATTTTCCTTTTTTGAAGTATTTTAATGATGTTTCCTTTTCTAATTCCATCCTTCCTGGAGTCCTCTAGAATCTTCAGTAAATATGGATTTTGCACAGTTAACCTTTTTACCCTAGCTGCATCCTTCTCTCTGCCTTTCTCCTTTTCTTTCAAGCAATAAATAGCAACAACGACTCCCTTCTCAGGTTGGCCATGCCCTTGAAGTGTTGACCCATATCTCAGATTCTTTTTATCATTCCAATTGTAGTCTACATTAATCCTATCTCCTGCTTTCCTACCTACTTAATCTTCAGCCGTCAGTCTGGTTTAAATCCATTTTTCTACCATACACTCCCCCCCGCCTTTGGAAGGGCACTACACTAGTAAGCATCTAAAACTTATGAGATAACTTTTATCCATTTTTCACTTTCCTCTGTCTTTACACAGAATTTAACATTTCTAGTCATCTTGCTTTCTCTAAGCTCCTCTTTTTTTCTTCCGCAAGCCTCTTTGTTATTTGACTGTCTACCTGTTCTCTTTAAGCATGAGGCAGTAGACAATCATAGCCATTCTATGTCCCGTTCCATCTACGAGGAGAGAGAAAGTACCTATCGACTGCTACACCAATGGACAGAGCCCCTCTACTAGCACGGCCTCTGAGTCTCTCCCTTCTGTGTAGCAAAGGCACTAAGAAGGTCTGGATGTAACTCCTGGAAGAAGGCCCAGCAAAGTGCCTTTTATCCTGCCCTGGTTCTGCGCTAATGAGGCTTATGCAGCATAGGCAGGTGGGAGTCTCTAAGCAGCTGCATCTGGCCCCTGTAATTCTTCATGAGGTTGGTGCCACAGCTGCCTAGCAGTGAACTGCTCCCCTACTTCGCTTTGTTTCTGTGGTATAGATTTTCACACATGGAGACTGAGGACGGGTACAAAGTCATCAAGGACAAAACTGGAATATTCCAGATACCCAAGTCTAGTCAATCTTACCTGCATCCCATTGTGATAGAACACTGCTGCCCTTGTGTACCTCCTTGCATCTTCTCCCTCCCTCCCTTCCTTTCGTGCACCTGAGTTCCAGCCTCCATGTCATCCTCTTCAAGCCTTTCCCTCTGCCAAATACATAGCCAATGACTTCAACTACAATATTATCTCTAGTCAGAGGAAAAACATATCTACAACTACAGTTTCATTCTCCTGTTCTGAGTACTTGAAGTATTTGATTTCCACCTCAAAATCAACATGACTAAAGTCAGATTGATAATCTCCCATTTAAATACTCTCTACTTATAACAACGATAGTGTTTTTTATAACATCATACTCTTCTAGGCACTCAGATCTGAAATGTGGATTCTTGTTAGGTATCTTCCTTTTGATGTTTTAGATTAAGTTTTGGATTTAATGTTCAGGGGGCTACTGTGGATGTATTCTGTTAGTCTATACTTACATCATCTCTCTTTCTGTGGTCTTACATAACCTTCTCTGTAACTCATATTCAGTGGGTTACTGAATTCTTTTAAGTTAACTTGGAAATGTCTTTCAAATTCACTATTTCTCTATTTCAATCTCTTGACAACATTTCAGACTCTTGTTACCTTAGCAATGGTAATTTATCTCCTTAACCAACCTCCTTAATTCCAGTATCTCTCTTTCCAGTAATTCTATATGCCACCTGATTATCATTCCAAAGTAACACTTTGAATGTATCACTCTGCTACTCAGAACACAAAAGCATGCTAGTCCCCATTAAATGAAGTTCAAACCTTTTCACATGACATTTAAACACCCTCCACAGTTTTTCATCAATATACCTCTTTTAGTTTATCTTTCTTCAATATCCAACTTGCACTCTAAACTGTGACTAAATTAGATTTGCTAGTTTTATTGTGAGACCATTTCATCACAGCTGGTTAAGAGAATTCAAGCTATAAATTCTACCACTTCTAGCTGTGTAACCTTGGATAAAGTGCATAGCCTTTCTGAGCTATAGTTTTCTCATCAATAAAACAAACAATATGGCAGTTGTCTCATAGCATTGCTCCAGCATTTAATTAGAAAGGCACATGCAGTGCAGGGCTAGCCCACAGCCTGACACAGCAGAAGGATTCACTGGCTTCTAGGTAGAACACTGATAATGGTTATTTTTCATGTTTTGACCATGATTTATGTGATCTTATCTATAACATCTGCATGCCATCCTAACTACCTAGAACGCCCCCACTCTGTCTTTGTTTGTTGAAATCACAGCCATCTTGGAAAGCTGGGGTGAAACGTTTCAGGCATACATACATCACCATGTAAAACAACAGCAATTTGGAAATGGCCCTCCTCACACCCATTTTTAGTAAAAGCATCCACATAATAGCGTATTATATACCCCCCTAATGTTCGTTCGTTCTTTCTTTCTCTTTTTCTTTCTTTCTTTCTTCTGGAGAGGTTTTTACTATAGGACGCATGTGCTCGCCAGAAAGACAGAGAGAGACAGAAAGCGAGAAATCACCCTCCAGGGGGGATGGCCACGCCGCAATCCCTTCTCTTCCATTCTCCTCTCAGGATCTTGGGCACACACACACACACACACACGCCCGGTGTGAGTTTAAGCCACCGGGTCCAGGACTCGAACCGCAGTCGACTACATGGGAGTCCAGCGACATAGCCATTACGCTAACTGCTGGTTCCCCCCTTAATGTTCATAATTATAAAATCTGTATTGCATGTGTCACTCTTCTAGTTTCCCCATCTGAACTTTTTCCTATGCTACAGGAATATCACAATTTATGTTTTGCTGAAAGCCTGCAGAAACAGAAACTGCCAGATCCCCATTTCCCAGCCTTCCCTGTACCTAGTGCATGGGCTTGTGCTCTAGCATTTACTGCTCAGATTCTCTTGTCAGGCTTTAAACAAGAGCTGATGATTCAGAAAGAGGGGCAAGGAAGGCTTCTCTCTGGGTATAAATAGGCAGGCAATGAGTTAGTGTTGGTGTCCTAGGGCTGTTGTAACAAAATACCAAAGTAGGGACTTAGTAACAAACTAGGTGGCTTAAAATAACAGAAGTTTGATGTCTCATAGTTCTGGAGGTTATATTTCTTTGCTTTTCACCAAGAATGCTATACAACTATTTAGTAGCATAAAAATGTTTATGTGCCATGTCGAATAAAAGAGAATAAAAAGTAGAACATGCTTTCTTATTGCAGGCATGTGAAAATATGTACATAGGTAGACAAGAACTGGAAAGCAAGTAACATTAGGAAAATATTGCATTGGGGTTGAGGTGAAGGAATAGTTGTGGTTTCTTCATTTTGCACAATTGTTTTCAAATTTTCTTGTAATATTTTTGTTATAGTCTATTTGGATTGCTATAACAAAATAGCTATTCTCTTTATAAAGAACAGAAATATAAAGTTTATTTTAATTCTTTAGAGAGACAGAAGCACCCCTGACAGGTCTTGTCAAGACAATCTCTATCCCCCCAGCCTCCCAGTCAGCCCGGATCATGGGCATGTGTGTATAAACATGTGTTCAGCTGGGGCCAGCAGTTAGCGTAAGGGCTATGTTGCTGGACTCCCATGTAGTCGACCGCAGTTTGAGTCCCAGACCTGGTGGCTTAAATTCACGCCGGGCGCGTGTGCATGCGTGTCCAAGATCCCAAGAGGAGAATGGAGAAGGGATTGTGGCATGGCCATCCCTCCTGGGGGGGTGATTTCTTGTTTTCTGTCTCTCTGTCTCTCTCTGTCTTCCTGGAGAGTGTACACACCCTATAGCAAAAACCTCTCCCCCCCCAAAAAATAAAAACATGCACTCAGCATGTTTCAGGTTGACCCAGGATGCAAACTTTAGTCCTACACGTAGCTATAGCATTGCAGAATGGTGTTTACTGCCTGTGTCACCATGGCTGGATCAAGAACAGAAATTTATTTCTCCTGGTCTGTAGTCTGGAAAGGTCAAGGTCACAGCAGGTTTGGCTATCTGGTAAGGGCTGTTATCCACGACTAAGATGGCGTCTTACCACTGTGTCCTCTAAGGGAAGAAGGTTGTGTCCTCACATGGCTGAAGAGCAGAGGAAAGCTAACTCACTGCTGCAAGCCCTTTGTATACCAGAAATTAATCTATTCATGACAGAGGAGCTCTCATGACCTAAACACCTCCAATTAAGCCTCATCTTCCAACACTGTTGTACTGGGGATTAAATTTCCAACACATGAATTTAGGGAGATAAATTCAGGCCATGACAATTCTCAATTTTCAAAAATTCCAGGAGAAGGAAGGAAAGACACAATGACCCTAAGTCAGCCTCTAATTTTATATTATCATTTTTTTTTCTTAACGAGAATTTGAAAATTGGTCTTTGGGGAAAAGGGATCCATGTAACATTTTGGTATTAAGGAGCAAATGTCAAAAATAGCAAGCATCAATTACAATATAATTAAGAGTGACAGCCACTCAATCAAGTTCTTAAATCAGAAATAGTATCTTGACTATTTTGTTAGTACCTACTCCAAATGTCACAAGCAAAACATGTTAAACAATTTTTTTCATTGAAAAGTTAATTTATTAGTAATTGCCTGAATAAGCAGGTGTCTTTGATTCAGGTCAAAGAACTTATTCTCCCACTTTTCTGTTTCTATTTCTAATTTCTTGGCTCTGCTCAGATCAACATCAGTTGATGATAAAAAGTTATGCCCTTAAATCAATTTCTGTACTCATTGTTTTTCAGCATGATCTCAATTATATGCTAATCAGCGTTAACATTTACTGGTGCCGTAAGTATATGGGGTAATTTGTTTTCTTCTCATGCTGACCCATGAATAAATGCTAACTACCATTAAATCCAAACACATCCTAAGCAGTGTCATTAATAAATATTGGACGCATACTCATTTGAAACGGTGGCTAAAATTTTTAGATAGCAACATAATCTGTATTTTTCAAAGTCTTTTTTAAGTCAGTGAGAAAATTCAACCCTCAAAACTGAAACGTTAAGACTGCTGGTTGGCAGCATGAAATTGAATGCAATGAGCCTGTTTTGGATCACCGCTTAGCTGCTAAGGTCAATAAGACCTTGTTTGTGCCATCTACAGTTTATGCATAAATCTAACAGCATAAACAGATACTCTAGTTAATTTACATTCTCAACAGCAACTCTGCATTTACAAATTGTTTCTGTATTCTGAAATAGGAAGAGAAAAAAAAAAAAAAAAGAACAATCTAATTGATTGCACATAGTGTCTCCCTCACAATTTTCTTAAGAATATCAAGCCAGCTGTGTTTCATTTCAGAGTTCCCTGTCCTCTGAGCTGGGCACAATCACGTGTTCAGAGTATAGAGCCTCCAAAGAAACATGATGAAGAGCCTAACAATGCCTTCCTTTCTGCAGGCTGCTCTTAAAAATCCATACAGAAATTCCTCGGCTAGGGATCCTGAAAAACGCATCAGTTGCAATTTCCTCTTCTTAGTCCTGAAATGCTGTATGTTTGTTAAAAAGCAAAAGGAAAGTTCTAATTAAGAGTCTATGTCTTACATGGATAAAATATGAACGCCACTGTGACTAACAGTTAATCATTTTCAGCATAACATTGACACTCCCTCTACTATTCGTACTAAATGCCACTGAATAGGTTTCAAAGGGGGAAAACGCTTTTGTGTGAAATAGTTCTCTTTCATTAAAATAGTGGAAAATATACTGCCATGTCTAAAAGAGATGAAAGAATTCAAATTAAATGTTCTCTCTCTTTTATAATAATTTTTTAAAAAACAAACCAAAAAAATTCCTGCCTTTGAGAACAGCAGATAGAGATCAAGGCCACTGGATCCCACATAGCCTACTTCCATGGTTAGAGTCCTGGACCCAGTGAGCTCGAAAATCATGCTGGTGGGACCAGTAGATGGCATAATGTTTACAGCACTGGACTCCCACATAGTCGGCCACAGTTTGAGTTCTGAACCTGGCGGCTTAAAACTCACGCTGAGTGTATTTGCGTGCATGCCCCAAATCCCAGGAGGACAATGGAGAAGGGATTATGGCATGGCTACCCCCTCCGGGCTGTGATTTCTCACTTTCCATCTCTCTGTTTCTCTCTGTCTCTCTGGCAAGTGTACACGCCCTATAGCAAAAAAATATCTCTTAAAAAGCAAAGAGAGAGAGAGAGAAAGAGAGAGAGAGCCAGAGAGAGAAGGAAGGAAGGAAGGAAGGAAGGAAAGGAAAGGAAAGGAAAGGAAAGGAAAGGAAAGGAAAGGAAAGGAAAGGAAAGGAAAGGAGGAAGGAAGGAAGGAAGGAAGGAAGGAAGGAAGGAAGGAAGGAAGGAAGGAAGGAAGGAAGGAAAGAAGGAAGGAAGAAAGGAAGATCATGATGCTGGGCACTTACGTGTGCATACTCTAAATCCAAAGAAGAGAATGGAGGAGAAGGGATTGCAGTGTGGCCATCACCCATAGAGGGGTGGTTTCTCATTTTCCATCTCTCTCTCTCTTTGTGTGTGTGTGTGTGTGTGTCACTCTCCAGGCAGCACATGTACCCTGTAGTAAAAACAAAACAAATTAAAACAAACACCACCACCACCAACAACAAAACCCTGCCTTTTTCTAATGAATGGCAAATTTTTGTATCTTAAGTAACCTTTTCAGCTGAAAATAAATTAAACCTCCAGTGAGTCAATTGGACCCACTGGACCATTTGTCCAGTGTTGGACTCTAATGAGCATACAGAGGTGCCATAGATAATGTCCTTGTGATACTAAAAAATGTGAGATGGTATTTCTATAAGCAAATGCTGAAGGTGGTAGTGCAGAACACACGGCAGTTTGCAGTTGTCCTGAAAGGTTGCACCGGAGGTGAAGAACATGGAATTGAGTTCTCTTGGGGAAGACAGAGCCATAGCGGTCAAAGAACATGGACTCTGGAGTCAAACCAACCTGTTCCAATTCCCACTCCACTCCAGCTATACAACCTTGAGTAAGGTATCTGATTGCTCCATTTCCTACCTGTGAAATGATCTCCACCGTTGTACAGAATAAATGAGCAAATATAAAAAGACCTTTGAAGAGCATCTGACAAGTAAGTGTTTTGTAATTCTTAGTTAACTGGTGAAGATTCCCAGAAGCAGAACCTAAGAGTGAGGGTCCCATCAAAGGGAAAGGATTATCTTAGGAAAAGACAAATAGGATGTCAATGTTGGTTTCACATCATCAAATTCATTTCAGGAAAGAAGTCTGGGATCACCGGGGGTCTCACAATGCTGACTGACGCTGGTCACTAACATAGCAGGAATATCTGCAGTTTAATCTTAAGGGGAAAAAAACTGCAGGTAGCAATAAGCATGAAATTGAATGCAATCAGCTGCTTGGGTCAATAAGACCTCTTTCCTCCCCTACGCTTGACATATTTCCAAGCCAGTAATTGATTTTGAAAAGAGACCAGCAGCTATCATTTCTTCCTTAAAGCTTAAACGGAGTTTATGGATAAAGGGCAAGTTTATTCATTCTCTCCCTTTATTGTGGGAGTGAAGTGGGAAAGATGAAGAAGAACTTTGGGGAAAAAGGCAGGTGACCAGTTCAAATCTGTAAATGTGCTAAAGACAGACCTCTGGAAAACAATGTGATTTGCTAGGGGAAGAGTCCTTATGTACAGATGCTTTTAGAATAATGTAACTTCTCAGTCTGGGAATGCTTATGGTAAAAAACAAAAACCCTAGAATCTCTAAATTTGTGAAATAGAAAAATGGAAAATGAAACTGCCACATAAGCTATAGAACTCTCTAGTGTAAAATGGAGATGCTACTTCTGTGTAAGTAGGTGACGTGAACTGTACCCACCACTTACACACATCCTGTGCAAGTCTGGGCCCAGAGTAGATTCTGGTGCAGCAAGAAAAGCTGAGGTGTGCTACACTGAAGGTCCTAGACCATTCCCTGCTTTGCCTGGGTTGTGCAATTATTTGTCATTGAAATTAGTAAACCATTGGTACTGGGTAAGATCTCTATAACGTGTGAGTGTGATTCCACTAACTGGTGTTTGTGTTATCTAGGCTTATGTTTAATAATTACTGAATAATTCTAGTTTTTTTTTTTTTTTTTTGGAGAGGTTTTTTGCTATAGGGCGTGTGCGCTCGCCAGACAGACAGAGAGCGAGAAATCACCCCCCCGGGGAGATGGCCACGCCGCAATCCCTTCTCCTCCATTCTCCTCTCGGGATCTTGGGCACGCACGCACACGCGCCCGGCGTGAGTTTAAAGCCACCGGGTCTGGGACACGAACCACGGGCGACTATGTGGGAGTCCAGCGACATAGTCATTACGCTAACTGCTGGTCCCAATAATGCTAGTTTTCACTTGCTCCTTCTCTGTGGTAATCTTCGCATGATAGTAGGCTATTCAGATAGGGCGGCCTGGGAATGGAGAGAGTGGGGAAAGAGCAAGTGCTTGGGTGAGTCCACCACTCACTCACTGCAAGGCAGTGGGCAAGCCCATTAATCTGGCTTCACCTCAACCTTCTCATCTGTAAAATGGGGTGAGTCACACCCACTCAAGGGATTGAGGTGAGGATTAAAAGAATACAGCATCTGAAAAAGTCTGTAATACAGTGTCCAAAGGTATGATAAACACTTGCTAAATAATAGATCTTGGTAATACTAAAAGGAGATATAAGTAAATCTTATATCAATGATTTTTGATGGCAAATAAAAGAGAAAGGCAATAAAATAAGAAATATCTTGTTTCTTTTGCCTTAATTTTATGCCTACATTCTTTTTTTTTTTTTTTTTTGAGAGGTTTTTCGCTATAGGGCGCGTGCGCTCGCCAGACAGACAGAGAGAGACAGAGAGACAGAAAGCGAGAAATCACCCCCCAGGGGGGATGGTCACGCTGCAATCCCTTCTCCTCCATTCTCCTCTCGGGATCTTGGGCACGCACGCACACGCGCCCGGCGTGAGTTGTAAACCACCGGGTCCGAGACGCGAACCGCGGTCGACTACGTGGGAGTCCAGCGACATAGCCATTACGCTAACTGCTGGTTCCCCCTATATTCTTCATATTCCATTCATTTTTTTTCCCTGTGCTATAGGGCATGTGCACTCACCAGAAAAAAATAGAGACAGAGATAGAGAAAGTGAAAAATCGCCCCCTGAGGTGACTTGCCATGCTGCAATCCCTTCTCCTCCATTCTCCTCTGGGGATTTTGGGCACATGTACCTGATGTAATTTTCAAGCTACCAGGTCTGAGATTCGAACTGTGGTTCAGCACCTTAACCACTGCACCATCTACTGGCCCCCATTTCTTTACTTATCTTTTTAAAGATAATGTCTTGCCATGTTAAAATCCTCCTGCCTTAGCCTCCTGAGTTCTTAGGGTTAAAGGTACACATCACCGCATCAAGCTTTAGGTTGGACCAGGAATCAAACCCCAGCCTCCCATGTGGTCTCAGGCTCTGGAGCACAACATCTTAGCAGTGCAGCCCACCATAGCTGGGCTACCTCGTCAGTTCCTCTTACACTTGGTTACAAAGAACACACGAGGAGAAAGGAATTTTGCACAGAGAACTTGAACTTTAATCATCTTCTGAAATAGATTTTTAAAAAATGAAATAGTGCTACTTGCTTTGTATGTTTTCTGGAGTTAGCAAATCCAGTTGTACAGACTGCTACCAATGTAGAGTAATGCTTTTATATTTTTAACAGCTGAAATGGCATTATTATTTTTAAAAGGGAAATATTTCTTTGGCTTACTTTCAATACTACTCTGTTTGAATACTACTTCTTTTCATGTTTATACTGTGTATCCTGCTGATATTCTGATAGCCTCAAAATGAAATTAGAACAAACCTGCAACCATTAAAGGAGCTAAAAAGAGCACATTTTGTGTTCTGAGAACTTCTGAGTACCCTATTCCCATTGTTCTGAAACTGTTACTTCTAAACTTTAATTAGATCAAGGATGGGTGATTTAAGAAGAAATGTGGGTAAGGTTCTTGAAAGAAATATGACCTATATTTTTTTAAAATTAAGATTATCAAATTTCAGATAACTTCATAACTTGTCTTTCCCCTCCTACCTTTTTTTTTTTTTTTTTTTTTGGAGAGATTTTCGCTGTAGGGCGCATGCGCTCGCCAGACAGACAGAGAGAGACATAGAGACAGAAAGCGAGAAATCACCCCCCAGGGGGGATGGTCACGCCGCAATCCCTTCTCCTCCATTCTCCTCTTGGGATCTTGGGCACGCACGCACACACGCCCGGTGTGAGTTTTAAGCCACCGGGTCCGGGACGCGAACCGCGGTCGACTACGTGGGAGTCCAGCAACATAGCCATTATGCTAACTGCTGGTTCCCTCCCCTCCTACCATTTTTTTTGTCAAACAGTTTTACTAATAAAGTCTTCCGGTTGTTTTATTGCAATGACCCTGTCAAAATAACGTGGCAATCTGAGTAATTACTTCAATATAATCACAAAATCAACA
This sequence comes from Tupaia tana, assembly GCA_026018925.1. NCBI lineage: Eukaryota > Metazoa > Chordata > Mammalia > Scandentia > Tupaiidae > Tupaia > Tupaia tana. The sequence goes on from JAKSZU010000003.1 coordinate 49,520,453, forward strand.
TTATTGTAGCTGTCTATTTTTATTAATCCTTTCACATATAAAAATAAGTAATCAACATTTTTATCAGTTCAAAAAAAACTATTGGAACCTATAACCATAAATCAAGAGGTTAACACATTCAAAACCAACCAATCACATTCTATACAACTAAGTCCATATTACCTTTTAATTAAAATATCCTCACAGAAACTAATCCAGATAGAAAGAATCTACTTTCAGGACAGCCCTGTGGCCTGGTGGTAAAGGGAGTCAGATCCCACATGGCTGACTATAGTTCAAGTCTCAGCCCTAGCAGCTTAAATGACATGCCAAACATGTGCATGCTTGTATGTCCCAAATCCTGACAGGATGGAGAAATGGAAGAAAAGGGATTGAGGTGTGACCACACCCCACTGGGGGTAGGGATGCTTTCTCCCACTCCTCCTCCCTCTCTCTAGTGAGCATACACTCCCTCTAGCAATTACAAAGTAAATAAATAAAAAAGGAAGGAAGAATCTATTATACTTTCATGAGGACATAGCCAATGTGCTTCCTCTATTCTGTGGTGTTTAAATCATAGGAGAGGGGGTTCTCACTAAAATAATTTGTTTGGGTCCTACAATACTCTTGTTTTCCTTCATGATTCAGGAAATAAATCACATTTCTGAAAAGCACTTAGAATTATATTGTGCCACTCAAGATATGTCAGCATTAGACATTTTGCTTTGCCAATCTGTCCTTCAAATGTTTTAATTTACATATTTACTAATATCCTACTTAGCTGCTTCCTTGCTGAGTTATTAAGGTTGGCTGGTGATTATCTTTGTATGATTCATATTAATCAACATGATGCTGAGTACATTATTACACATGTTTTCCTCATTGCTACAAAATAATACACTATTTATGTCCTTTGTCTGACCTTGTCTGAATCTTTAACAAGATATGTTATAACTCATTAATAATGTAATGGGTCAGTTTAATGGTGAAATGCGATTTATGAATTATTATTCCCTTTGATTATTCTCAGGCCTATATTTATGCTAACTTTAACTTGTTTTCACATCATTGTTTTATATTACCCAGTAGAATCTCATAGCAATCCTGTGGGACAGGTAGGTTAGGTTCTTCAATGGATAATATAGACATACAAAGAACTTAAGAAATTTATATAAGAAATACAGTTAGTTAGTTATGAAATATGACCTGATCCTCTGGTTTGGGTTTAAGTGCTTTTTCTAATACATTAGGTCAGTTCTAATTTCAGATAAAGATCAAACAGTAAACATCCACTAAAGAAAATAAACACCAAGATCTGTATGACTTGGCATCTGGCTAGCAGTCCCCGACTCAAATCTCTTTCCATATTCCTATAAGATATCTACAAAGACACCACACATACATACACATAAATCATTTAAAGAAACAAACAAAAACTCAAGGAACTACCATGGAGCAAACGGCAGGGTCCATGGGACTGAACTGAGAATTTAAACTGGAGCCTGCCATAATACGCTGCATCAAAATAACACCAGTAACTCTGAGAAGACAGAGATGTTCCTCTCACCCTCCCAACCCTCTCTGGCCCCAGGCCTCAATAATCTAGTACCTGAATCCATGTAAAACCTCATACCATCTCCATGCTGTGTATTTACTGTGCATTCTTGTGAATTGTTGCTCGCATCCTCCTTATTTGGGTACCTCCCTCTACATTCATTCTTAAGTTTTTATACCAGGAAAGTACAGGAACTAAGTCTAGTTGATGGGTATGAAAAAGGATTATATTAACAATGCTTTGCTTCTTGAGAGGTGTAAGTCCCCACAAAGCCAGCAAGAGAACAAATCGATGCATCTTCTCTAAAAAGAAATTTGTCAATCTGTAACAATAGCTTGTTCATTTATATTACCCTACTAATCCCATTTCTGTGAGTTAAGAGAAATTGTCAGACATATAAGCAAAGATTTATGTTCAAAGATATTTGACACATTATTTGTCATTGAAAATAACCTAGATACCCAAACAGGGGAACAGTTAAATCTATTTTCCATTAAATCAATGAAATAGTATTAATTTTCCTTTAAGACTATTGAACAATAAGGAAATGTTTGCAAGTAGCTCACAGGATAACATCTTCTAATAGTGCTGACCCCAGGGTAGTGAGATATGGGATGATTTTCAATTTTTCTTAACTTTTCAATATTTTCCAAAGCTTTTTTTACAGTCAGTTCTTCAACAAAATGAGTTGTCTGAGAATCAGAGCAACACCAAAGGGTCACTCAATATGTTTTCATAGTTATAAGATTTGGTCATTTTTATACAGATATACACATACACACCTCTAAGTTTTAAACTTTTAATAAATGGTTATCAAATCAAGATGTAGGAAGGCATCTTTTATGGTTTTCTAAACAAGAAACAGGGTTTAAGAGCTATTTTGCTCCTTTCTATTGCATTACAAAATTGCAGCACGATTGCTACTGCTCTAACCACATCTCTACTTTGACCCCAGCACAAAAGGCAGACATTACTGTCTACCATAGCACTCACTGCAGTGAGTGAGAACATAGCTTAGAATTCTTTGCCAGAATCCAGAGTCATTCCTCAGTTGTTCAAGATTGGCATGAGGAGTGTAACCTTTTGCTATTTCTGAAATAGACTCTACAGGTAAACATTTTTGCATTGTACTAATAAAATGAATTTACCAGATAGCTTCCTCTTTGGATCAAAGATTTAGCTCCAGATGTAGTGGTGATAAGATCTGCACAATTCACATGAAACTGTGATAGACCATCAGAGTTATGTCACGTTGTCCATATGGAGGATGCAGATTTTAATGTGATGTATTCCAGATACCCACAGAGTGAATAAACAGATTACTTGCTGGTATGTTATAGACTACAAATGAACATGTGAAATTTGATCTGGGAAAAATGAACCACATAAACAAGGTAGCCCCAGAATTAATCCTGGCTATTGGTTGGAACTGAGTAATAAGTTCTGTTGTTTATTTCCAAAATAATAGAAATGAGAAAAAAGATCAGAGTTATTGCCTTTGTCACTGAAATTTGTGTGGGATAATGAAATTACTGTAAGACTAGGTGCAACTCAGATGTCTCTGGGTTAGTTAGGCCAAGTAGATAATCTAGTTCTGTGAAGCAGGGAATGTCTGGGTTTCCTAGTCCTTCCCCTCTGAGAAAAGAGCTCAAAAGAAGAGTGAGTCAGAGGCAGTCTGATTATAGTCCTGTGGCCTGAAAGAATGAAATGAAATAAGAACCAGTATGTTGGGGTAAAAGTCACTGGATTTAGAATTATAGTGTAGTACATGGATTCAAGTCTAGACTTTGCAACTTAATAGTTGTTCAGCTTTTACGTAAATTTTGTAAGTGATTGCCTTGAATGACAGCCTCAGAATTTAAATAAAATTATTTCATCCTAAATAGGAAATAGGCACAAAGTACTTAACTGATCTCTCTCTCCTGTGCTGAGATCTTCACCAGCCCTCAGGTCCCAGGTCATATTCCCGTGACACAAGAAGATATTTCCTACTTGGAGTTTCTTTTACTTCATAAGACTCAAATGGATTTTTGGGTACCTTTCTTACAGAACTTATCTACTATTAAAACTTATTTTTGTTCTGGGGCCTGCAGGTGGTGTGATGGTTAAGGTACTGGACTCCCACATAACCCACTGCAATTTGAGTCCTGGACCTGGCAGCTTGAAAATCATACCAGGCACATGTGTGTGCATGTCCAAATTCCCAGGAAGACAATGGAGGAGAAGGGATTGTGGCATGGCCATTCCTCCTGGGGGTGATTCCTCACTTTCCCTCTCATTGTCTCTTTCTCTCCCCTGAGAACGTACATGCCCTGTGGCAAAGACCTTAATCAAGAACAAAATAGGTTTGGGGGTTTTCGTTTGTTTGTTTGTTTCTTATCTTCTCTGAACTTTAAAATATTTAAGGGGAGGGATTATGTTTAATAATTTTCTACTAACCATAGAACCCCCAGAGTGATCTGACCTTTTAGAGTTAGCATCCAGGTGAAAGTAACCTAAACACAGGAAGAATAATTCTTGTACCCAGCAGCTCAGAGGTGGTTATATGTGATGTCATTGAATGCTCACTTCATCCCTGTGACGTAAGTGCTGTAATACCCATTTATAGACTGAGTAACGGTGGCTCAGAGGTAACCCAAGGCTAAGTGGTCAAACAGGGCTCCAACCTATATCTTGAACTACAAAGTCCAGGGTCATTCCACCTCATGACCAAACAGTCATTAGTTATCAAGCACAGGTCTCCAGAAGGATGGACTTTGCAGGAACCTGGGAATGGCCCCTAACTGAAAAATTCCCTGAAAGCAGTGTGCGTTTCTTATGCTTTTTTGAATCCTATTTGTTTTAGGCCACTACCTTTGGTCCCTGGAAGAGGTCAGTGAAAACCTACTGTCTCGACTGCATTTCCCGTCAGTCACCCTGACATGAGTTGGCTGTTGTGCAGCAGCAGGGACGTCACACTTTTTTCCAGCACACCTGCCCATGTCTTTTTCTGAGAAGAAAGAACTTGGTTCATTGTGAAGATCATGGGCTCTGGAGTCAGGAGACCTGCGTTTGAATTCTAATGACACAGCTGGGCATGTTATTCATCCTCTTTGACTTTAATTCATATATCAGTGCAAGGTGGATAGTTATACAACATCATTTGGGGGCAATTTCTGAAAAATTCAATGACAGAAAATATGTGGCTTTCCTGGCACATGGGTTTGCAATATATATTAGTTATCTCTTTGACACTTTCTTGGATAACCATTGCTAGTGTCAGCTCCAAAACTGTTCCTACAAGATTTCCAACCCAGCCTGCGTTCCACAGGTAAAGGCTCCCTCTACCTCCTGTCTATAATGATGTGTTGCTGGTTCACATCTATGATTTTTTGGACTCACAGTCTTCTCCTGACAAATAGGAATATACCTGCAGCTCAACCATCTTCCATTCATCTGGGTCCCAACTCACCAGGAAGCTGTCACTCAGCAAGGATCTAGGTAGAGAAGTGTTAGGTTATTCATGGAAAGCTTTAAATTAGCATGAGTATCGAGGACTTGACAGCACACTTGTGAAAAGTCACATATCCTTGCCTAGAGGATGATAAAGGAAAAGGAGACTCAGCTAGACACATTCAGAAATGAGTTATTCTGCATTTGAATTCTAGCAGTCACATATTACCTGTTTAACTCAGGGAAAGTTGCTAATCTTTTTTAGCTTCCATTTCCTATTTTATAAAACAGGAATAATGAATCTTAGATTCAAAACTCTTGTGAGGATTAAAGGGAATTATTGGAAGTGAATGCCCTTGGCCTAGGGTCTAACACACAATAAACACTCATTTAATACAAACTGAACCCAAATCTTTTCCAACACATCATGCATTAAATGTTCTGTTTTGCCCCTAAGTTCTGAAAATAAAATTTATAATTAAAAGGTTGCCAGAAAGGGACCAGCAGTCAGCGTAATGGCTATGTCACTGGACTCCCACGTAGTCGACCGCTGTTTGTGTCCTGGACCCAGTGGCTTAAAACTCACGCCGGGCGCATGTGCGTGCCTGCCCAAGATCCCGAGAGGAGAAGGGAGGAGAAGGGATTGTGGTGTGGCCATCCCCCGTGGGGGGTGATTTCTCGCTTTCTGTCTGTCTCTCTCTCTCTGGCTGGCGAGTGTACGCACTCCATAGCAAAAACCTCTAAAAAAAAAAAAAAATACAGAAAAAATAAAAGGTCGCCAGAAAGATAATTACAGAGAAGCAGTACAGTGCAGTGGTTAAAATGATGGACTTTTATTTTAAGCAACCTGAATTTAAATCATTAATCCACCATTATTACATGATGTTGGACAAACTATTCCCTCCTTGCCTCAGTTTATAAAGTGAGGATAATTAAAATACCTACTTTATAAGGCCATTGGAAAAATAAAAAGAGAAAATTTAGGTAAAACATTTAGGAGAATGACAGGTACATAATAATGTCCTAGTCAGTGTTAGCCACCATTTCTCAAGAATATTTGGATTTTATTTATATTTTGCCAGTCATCTTATAAATTATTAAATGTAATACTAAAGCCAGCAATGAAAAAAAATATTATTTCTAGTCAAGTCTACATTATTTACGAGAAGAAAATGCATGGGGGGGAAATGGTTTTTATATTATAAAATATTAATTATAAGAAAATAATATCTCCAATGTCATTTTTTATTCCTTTTTATAATTTTATAGTACCAAAATTGTTAGGTTCAAAAAAAATCTAATAATTGAAAATCAGACTGAAAAACTTCATTATAATTTTAACCTTAATTAAAAAGGAACATCTTGGGCCAGCACTGTATACAGTAGTTAAATACTGTGCAGAAAGAACTGGATTTCACATGGCTGACCATGGTTCAAATCCCCACTGTGGTGACAACACACCAGGTACATGTACAGATCCTGATGGAATGAGAAAATGGATGAAAAGGAATGTGACATGACCAAGCCCCACTGGGAAGTCTCTCTTTCTTGATCTCTGGTGTACACATGAGCCCTTCAGCATTAAAATAAAAACACAAACTCAGTAATATCTCGCAAATAGAATCAATGCTATTTTGAAAATTATCTATCTTGATTTATTAGAAATAAATAAAACACATGCACACATATACACATACTCATACCTTTCCTTAAAAACCCAAGTAACTAAAGTAGATAAAACAAATTGTTAAACAGGTTTTACGGACTTCTCTATTCACTGTCAAATATCAATGATAGATCAAGGTGAAACAACAAATCTGAGACCAACTTAATTTTCAACTCCTTGATACTGGTAATTCTATAGATGCTAATTTTTGCTTGAATTACATGGATAATAAGCTATGATATCAAGGCGTTTATAATCCTTACAAGGTAAGACTCCAGATGAAAGTACCAAATGGCTCAATAAATATTTAGTTAGGGTCATAGGTGGCTGATCACTAGCAAGACAGTCACTTATTCATCCAAGTATTTCAGGTCAGAATCATGGAGCTCAGCCGCTCTCCTTCCTAAAGAGACTCTTTCTTGATAAAGCCAGATGCAGGAAACCTGGGAGACAGAACTACTACTTTATCACTTTGAACTAGTGCAGTTTATCTTACACTTTTATGATATAATTCTGATTCCTTCCATGAGCAAAGAAGAGATGACTGTAACTTAGTGCTACTAACCAGAGTCAAAGCCAGTAACCTCAGATCTCAAGCCAGACTTTACCTCTCAAAGTACACTCTCTAAAATATCGCATATATTTCTCAAACAATTTTATGTCAGTAAAACTTGACCTCAAATCAAATCATTATTGATCTCTAATGAATCACAGAAGCATTGAAAACATCATTGCTTCATTTAGCTAAAAATCTAACTCCGGAAACATTTAATTAAATGTAATTATATATCTTTTTTTAAAGTTTGGTTTCAAAATTTTAAACAATGACTATTCCACTACTACCTGTCATAGAAAGTGGAAAAAAAAAAAAAAAACAAACAGAAAATAAGTAACTAAGTGATCTCATTAAAATAATTGTGTAAGTTCAGCCTCTACAGCACAGCTGGTAGCATAAGGGACTATAGTGCTAGAAGCCACATGCAACCACCATTGGAGTCCCTGGCCCAGTCAGCCAGAAAATATGCCCAGTGTGTGCACATGTGCCCAGGATCCTGGCGAGCTGAAGGACTAGAGGAAGGGAATTGTAGCATGACTGAGCCCTACAGAGGGTGTCTCTCTCCTAATATGCACAAACACTCTAGAATTAAGTTTTAAAATAACAGTAACTATTTAAAGATTTAGTTTATTGATCAAAATACAAGCTGTCATTCTTGTCTACAGTGTGGTAGAACTCCATTATCTCTCTAAAGCTGGTGTTAGCAAACATTCTGTAAATGGCTAGATAGTAAATATTTTAGTCTATGATCTAGGGGCCATACAATCTCTGTCACAACTTCTCAAATTATGCTGTTGTAGCACAAAAGTAGCCGTAGACAATAAAAACACAGATGATCATGGCTGCACTCCAATAAAACTTTATTTGTGGAATTTGTGGCTTGTAACTAGAACGTCATATAATTTCCACATCACGAAGTATTACTCTTCTTTCGATTTGTTGACCATTTACAAATGTAAAAATCATCCTCAGATAATGTGCCATCCAAAAACAGAGGGTGGGCCAGAGCTGGCTTGGTGGCTATAGTTGGCTGACTCCAGCCATAGTGTAAGAATGACACCATTATTAGAGAGAGAACCTATGCTTGCCAAGGACGTGCTTAGAGTCCTTGAGCCTCCCCAAACCATAACCCATTCTAGTTAGATCATGGAGGTTCACTTTATAATCTTTCTCCTCTTCTTTTCTCTTCAAAGATAGCATTTTAAAGCTTATATATATTTTCTTTCTTTCTTTCTTTCTTTCTTTCTTTCTTTCTTTCTTTCTTTCTTTCTTTCTTTCTTTCTTTCTTTCTTTCTTTCTTTTTTTTTTCTGAAAGAGAAAGACAAAGACCCTTACCAGGGTCTTGTACATCATGATCTTTCTCCTGAGCTCCTAGCTGGTTAGGTTCACAGGTGCACATGGGCCTGCCTGGCATGTTTGAGTTGACATGAGGCCCTAACCCAGAATTCCCATTTGGCACCAGTATCACATAGGAGTGTCATACTGCCTGCCCCATAGTAGCTGAGCCCTCCAAAGATATCTTTAATCTTGGTTTTTAAAACGGTATAAAAAGGGGTCAACCAGGTGGCACAGAGGTTAAGGCAGCTGGATCCCCTATGACCAACCGCATTGTTCAAATTCCAGACTCAGCTAGAAAAACATGCCAGGAATGTGTGCACAAGTGCTCAAAATGGGCAGGCAGGTGGCGTGATGGTTAAGGGCGCTGGACTCCCACATTAACTGCAGTTCGAGTCCCAGACCTGGAAGCTTGCTTTCTCACTTTCTCTCTCTCTTTCTCTCTCTCTCTCTGGTCAAATTAAAATAAATAAGTAAATAAAGTTAAATGAAATAACTCTTTAAAAAATTTTTTTAAAGTGCCCAAAATCCCAAGAGGAGAGTGGAGGAAAAAGGATATGGCGTAATTATCCTGCCTGTGTGGGGGATGTATGTGTGTGTGTGTGTGTGTGTGTGTGTGCTTTCTCACTTTCTCTCTATCTCTCCCTCTCTGTCTCTCTCTTGTGAGCACATACCCAATAGCAAGTTGGAGGAAAAATGGTATAAAGAAATCTAAGAATTAAAAACTTAGCTCTCACAACTAAAGTAATGTATTCAAAAGGAGAAGAGTTAAATACAAGAGTTATTACATCATCGATAATACCTTTTTCTCATTCATTCATTCATATAACAAAAACTTTGCGAGTGCCTACTGTGGTTACAGTGCCTTCACAAGTGCCAAGGATGCAGACATGACTAAGACACAACCCTTGCCCTGGGCCCAGGGTCTAGCAAGGGAGACACAAGTTAACTTGGGATTCCATCACGTTGGGCAACCTGTTAGCATACACAGGTCAAATGCCCCTACTGCCCAACCCCGCCTTGTGGCCAAGTCTTCTCCAGAATGTCATCTGAGCTAAGTCTGAAAGCATGAGGAAGTGTTTTCCAAATAGAGAGGGAACTAAATCAGCACAAGCAAAATGGGAACCAGCAGTTAGCGTAATGACTATGTCGCTGGACTCCCACGTACTCAACTGCGGTTCACGTCCCGGACCTGGTGGCTTAGAACTCACGCCGAGTGCGTGTGCGTGCATGCCCAAGATCCCGAGAGGAGAAAGGATTGCGGCATGACCATCCCCCCCGGGGGATGATTTCTCACTTTCTGTCTCTATGTCTCTCTCTGTCTGTCTGGCGAGCGCATGCGCCCTATAGTGAAAACCTCTAAAAAAATAAAAAATAAAAAAAAAAAACAGGTAGCAAGAGCCTTTGGCTAATAAGCCAGACACAATTTTTTAATTCAAACTTTCTTATGAATTTGCCTTAAGTAGGTTCTGAGACCGCCTCTACTTCTCTAGAATCTGAATCTCAGAATATTGGTAGATTGAGGAAACTCATAAATAGTAATCAGGAGGACCTTTTGTGTTTTCCTTGCTTAAAAAGCCAAATGTTTGAAACCTGCAGAACTTCAGTGGGAGTAATCAGTCATCTGAAAAGTGCTCATTGGTTGGAAGCTTTTTTTTTTTGGATAACCTTTTCAAGTTTATCCTGCTATTTATGATTATCCCCATGTGGCATTGTGCTAAATAATTTCTGCTCCTTCTAGATGTTTTACACCTTTTAAATGTTTGTAGACTGTTATTATGACTCCCTTGAGTCATTTATAAGCAAAGCTAGACAGTCTTTGCTACTTTAATCTTTCCTTGTAAATTAATTCCATTGTTCCCTTAATAATTTGCATTATTTGTGTTCTCTTCACTGTAGTCTTTCTTTAATTTTCTAAATCTTTCTCTTAATGAGAGGGCCACAGCTGTACCTCTCAGATATCAGTAGTAGCAGCAGCGAATAATAAGTTTACTTCCTAACTCATTTTAGAATAAATCTAGTTTGTCTTGACTGCTACTGCTAAATATCCTTTTCCCCAAATTGATTTTCTGAAAAATATCCGGCACCCGTTATCTCTTTTTTTTCCTGAAGTAAAATTATTCGAGTGTAGAACTTTTGGTTTTGTTTTTCAAATTCTATGTCATCCAAAAGGTGGCGATCATTTTTTTCTTCTCTATTGGTCTCTATCCTTTTCTATTTGGTAAATACAAATTATTTTCCAGTCTTCTGAACACTGCAGAAATTGACTTGGCTGTTGTTATTTAATGAGCATGTTAGCTTAACTGTGATGCTAAATACATTAAAAACAATTCTATCCATCACTTTTGTCTGACTAATATCAGGCAGTTGCTACAGTCTTTGAAAAATACACAAAATAGTGTTTTCTCTCCGGGTTGATATTCCTTTAAGAATCTCATGGATCTTTGTAAACTAATTTGGGAAAATACTAGGAGTGGGGTCTGAAAAACCCATATTCTACTGGTTTGGAGTTTGTCTGAGGGTCTTGATTTTATATGTATTTTGTTAATTCTATATGAGTCTAGCGCAGATGTCAGAAAATTTATAGCTCCAAATTACTTCCAACAATGCAATGAATGAGGCACGCACAGAGAGTTCATTAAACATTTACAGATGGTGGCTGTCCACACCATGGGGAGTATTCATAAAATTAATCCCAAGAGATGTATACTGAAAACCTCATGGACAGTTATTAAAGATGTGAAAAAGGAAAAGGTTGAAAATTTTGAAGTAAAAATACTTGTAAAATCCTTGAAAAGTTCTGACATGCCCAGAAAGAGGCTAGGCTTATTTGATAGTGTTAAGCTTGTTAGTATTTGAGCTTGTTAGTTTGGCTGAATGAAAGTGATATTGTCTTTAGGGTCAAATTTTTAGACTTTTTTTATTGATCATTTACTTAACCTAATAAAAATCAAATGACAGGTAACAGAAAACTGGAAATATTAGAACTCTTATTTGGAATACTAGAACTTTGATTTTTCCTTCTCTTCCTCCTCCTCCTTTTTATACGATGGCAAACAAATGGCTCATCATTATGATTTATCTTAAGAATATGCCCCTAAGTAGCCAAAATAATTGATCTGGCAGAGAGGGTTAATTATATTCTCCCATTAAATGTTGGACTAAGTCGACCAAAGACAACTTTAGTTACAATATAATTTATGCCAATTCTTCTTTTAAACAATAGCTAATTCACAGGTTCAGACACTCCTATGTCCATCATTACCAAAGAGAATGTATGGCTTCTTCTTTGAACTTCTATAAGTAACTCAATGCTGGGTGACTGCTCAAAGATATAAATCTGAAAAATGCATGGCAGGTCAAGTTCCAATTCTCTCGTAGAGTCTTTAGCCAACCCTCTCCACATGACCCTTTGGAGCCTCTCCAGAGTAATTTAATTACCTTGAGAACAGAAGAACATAATGGATCTCCAGGTAATTTACCCTGATCTCAACCAGTTACAAGATAAGTGTTGAAAAATAATGAGAGCAATAATAAATAATAAATCAAAATTTCAAATTGCCCAGTGGAAGGAAAATTTCACGAAGAACCAATATTCACTGTAATGTCAAAGAATGCAGTATCTACAGGCTGATTCGAGTCCCCTACTGCTGCATGAGGGCGTATCTACCTGTGAACCCAAGAAATACACGGGAGTGAGAGAATATCAGGGGCAGGAGCTTTTTTTTAGCCAGCTCATACAAACTATATCCTTCAGAAACCCCACAGGAGGCAACGTCTCCTCCTCACTCCTGCCACCTTTCAGCAACACACAAACACTTCTACAAACCAGTGTTTGTACTCCAACCATGACTACACAAACCCCTTCATTAGGAAAGGAACTGACAGTTTATAAACACCTACTACACATCAGACCATATGGCAGGCACAGGGGCTATCAACACATGTAAGGCCTAATCCCTGCCCTCAATAAGCTAAGAGCGGCAAGGGAGAAAGCGGGCAAACGAATCATGGTGAAACAGTGAGGTAGGTGCTATGATATAGGGACACTCAGCTTCTACAGGAGTATCCAGGGGACAGGAAACTGTCACCCAAAGAAGGTGACAGGAGTTTGTCAGTGAAGAAAAAAAAAAGAGTAAGAATGAAGAATAGGCTACAGTAGCTGCCCATTGAGCTCTGAATTGCTAGACAATAAGAAGGCACAAAAGGCAGGAAGACTTGGGCTTAAACTCCTGGTTAATGGCTAGAAGATGCTGGGATGTTACATTATCTCTCTGTCTCACTTTTCTCTTCTGCAAAATGGAATAATAAAATGGGATGAAGGTGAGAATTAAATGAGACAGTAAATATGGAAACTGTTTGAAAACTGTAAAGCATTTAACAGTTCACTTACTGTACTTACTGGGACAGTTTTTTATCTGCCCCCTCACTTTGTCCTAGTTTTACCAGAAACTGACAAAAAGGAAATCCATAAATAACATGAAGAAAATGATCCAGACGGACCAGCAATTGATTACTAACTCTCTCTGGGATTACTTTTGCATGGGTAGTATCGTTTCCTTGTTTAGGACGTGATACTAGAAAGCAGGAATTGAGCCCAGCAGCTTTTCCTTTATTCATAATTTTCATATGGAAGATAACTCAAGCTTGCTTCCTATGGAAAGGGGCCAAACACTGAACAAGAGGAAAGTGTACTGTGAACTGTAAGAGGGCAACGAGACATTTGCTTTTGCAGTTCCCCTAGGCTCCAACACAGTTAAGACCTTCATAGGGAGCTTTTGTGTAGCATTGATAATTATATTAAAAGAAAGATGAGGGAACCAGCAGTTAGTGTAATGGCTATGTCGCTGGACTCCCATGTAGTTGACCGCGGTTCGTGTCCCGGGCCCGGTGGCTTAAAAAACTCACGCCGGGCGCGTGTGCGTGCGTGCCCAAGATCCCGAAAGGAGAATGGAGGAGAAGGGACTGCAGCGTGACCATCCCCCCTGGGGGGTGATTTCTCGCTTTCTGTCTCTATGTCTCTCTCTGTCTGTCTGGCGAGCGCACGCGCCCTATAGCGAAAATCTCTCTAAAAAAAAAGAAAAAAAAAAAAGAAAGGTGAAAAGCTGAAAATACTCACAAAAAAAGTGAAATAGGTAGTAAATACTATTCATGTTAGAAATTAAGAAGCATGTTTCCCATCCTAAAAGAGGTGAACATAAAACAAGGGCTCTGCTATCTTTCTATCTTGAGAAACTGCACATTAAAGCAGTTTCTGAAGACTGATTTCTATTCTATTCTATCTCTATAAAATTCAAGGTAAACTTTTTATCCACAGAAGCCCTTGTTTGAACTGCTTCCTTAATGTGATACATCTTTCCTCTGTTTATTATGAAATTCTCGCTCATCCTTCAAGGCCCAAGTCTACTGTCCCCTCCTTTTTTAACGAAACACATGTTGGTTTACAGTAGCCATCACACATCACTTCTTTTCTGGTTGTTCATACCCCTTCCTTCCACAGAGCACATAACAGATGCTCAGTATTTGTCAAAGAAGTGAGCTATTGGAGGAAAAATGTGCCTTCTGATACGAAGAAGTGTGTGTAGTGGGAGAAAGAGATACTGTTCTCAGAGAAGGAAGAAAGTTAAGTGCTATTTCTCGGGAAAACTAGAGGGTAAAGTGTAGGAAGCGACTCAAGATTTCTTCACCATCAGCTACATTTTTCTTTCCATGATGGCTCTGTAAGCATGGTCCATGAATTCCAGAAATGTCTTTTTAAAAAAGAATTATTTACTTAATTTAAAAAATCTATTATTATTATTTTAATTTTGCTATAGGGCATGTGCACTCAAGAAAATGAGAGAGAGAAAGTGAGAAGGCAAGCTTCCACGTCTAGGACTCAAACCACCATGCCACCACCTCCCCCCCACCAAGAAATGTCTTAAGAGCCTCAAGTTTTCTTGGTGTAATAAAAAGGTAAAATATTAGGTATTCTTTAATCTCAATTCATATAAAGTTTTGAAATCATGAAATAAATGTGGACATTAGGGAGAATATGGTAAAGTAATGAAATCCAACAAACAATAACAAGTCTCGACTTTTAGGGTTATAGCTATAGTATGTTTCTTTTCCCAATTAAGAAAAACATTTTTATAGACCATAGTTTAGTTTATTTTTAACACCCATCATGCCATGAATTCATAAGGAATAGGTTCCAGGAGCTCAGGCTCCTTTCCCATGGTTCTCACAAAGTGTGCTTCTCTGGGTGGAGCAGGCTGGCACTTCAGTTGAACCCAGGTATCTTTCTCTTTGGCTTCCTTCTTTTTCTGGTCATTGTCCTTCACACATTTTAGGAAGTTATCTCTGCTCTTAGAATACTTAATATGCTCAATATGCCAATTAATTCTCTTGGCAAGAATCTTGCCCTAACTTGTTTGTTCACAGCAATGCCAACTGCATGCTGGGTAACATTGTAGACTCTTCCAGTTTTGCCATGGTAACATTTGTGGGGCATTCCTTTATAAAAAGTACCCATTCCCTTAATGTCTACAATATCACCTTTCTTGTAGATTTGCATGTATGTTGCCAAAGGAACCATTCCATGTTTTCTAAAAGGCCTACAGAACATATATTGGGTGCCTCTCCTTGTCATTTTGGTTAATTACTGGAAGATGGCAGTTTGGCCAAAAGCTACAGTGTGTTTCTTAAGATTAAAACATTACATGGTATCAAATTATAGCCTGTAACATTTACTTCAATGAAATTTTTAAAATTTTATTGGAAAATTAACTTGTTATTAATTATTTTAAATTAAGGCTATTCAAGTTCTGTATGAGTGCTTTTATGCACTAATATATATTTTCATATTTGATTTTATTTTTAGTCTCCTCTTATTTCCAGCTTTCCATTGCAACTTCTCTGGCATTTTAGTTTGATTTTTTTTAAACCAACCAAGCAAAATACTACAACTAAAAACTGAGAAAATTTCTACACATTTTTCATCTTTTTATTTTTTCTAAACACTTTATTACTATGCTTTTGTATAATATTTAATGGTAAAAATGCAGGGATCTAATAAAAGGTATGAGAGGAATAAAGAGGATGCCTTGATTTCCCTCTATTAGGTCATGACACATGTTCAAATTATAGCTCTGTCATTCTCTCTGCTAAAGAAATCTGAGGTATAACATTCTATCTCTATCCTCACTGACTACATCTTCTGCTTTAAGTCACAGTCTACCTCATATTAACCTTCTCTGGTGTCTTCCCACACCCACTACTCTAGAGACATTTCTGGGCTATTATTTCTCTATGTCAGTGTTATTTTGTGTCATTTTGTGCCATCTCCATTTCTCTCTATTTGACCTCCTTCCTGCCTCCTGTAGCAGAGGGCCTTCGCAGCCATTTTGTACAATGTGATCCTAACATAAAGGGGGCATCTGAACAGAGCCGGTTTAATTCTCTTTCCTGGAAATCTGAAATATGTCCTGAGGGAGCTGGTCCCTCTTCGTGTAGCTAAATCTGCAACATAGAAACTCAAAAGCAATGGAATCACCATGTGTTTTACCATGTTGACTCAAGGGCAGAGAGAATAGCTCAGAGAGAGAGAGAGAAGGATGAGGAAGAAGAGTCTTGGGTAGTCTTCCAATATGTCCCTCCCTCAGTCCTACCTGCTTTCTTGCCACTGCGACAAGTGAGACAATCCTGGATTTCCCCCCTTGGATTAGGTTTACTTGCCCATTTCTATCACTTATTAGTCTTTACTCAAAAATGTTTATATACAAAAAGAAAGTTTTGTTTTTGAGGATCTCATAAAATCTAAAGCTAGCCGATCATCATAAACATTAGGAAATAAAGAAGAAATATCATTCTGACTTAATCCATTATAAGAAACAACCTGGTATTCTAGAAAAATAGAGGCTGTCTCTTCACATAAAGCACTATGGGAGAGAGCAGAATTCGAGACAGAAAAATGCAGAAGACAGTATCTCAGTAGGCAATTTCTTTCTTTCTCCTGTTGTACAACTACTCCCACCTTTCCTAACGACTGCTCCTCCTGTGGGCCAGTGGGGACTTAGACAACCAAATAGATTAAAAGCTCTGCACAGTGTCTCTGGAGAAGGCATAGAGAAAATCTGAGAGTAGGCAGCAAAGAAATGGACTGCTAATTCAGAAAAAAAAATGATTGTTGTAATGATATAAGTGACACTAAGTGGCAGACTGGCTGGAGTGCACAGGTCAGCCACTGAATGTACTAAAAGAATGTGGAAAACGTTATTAGCAGACAAGAAGATCTTGTGAAGGAAGCTTTCCCAGGAAAGAAGAGACAAGTCAAATAAAGACGGTGCTCGGGGATGTGACTTCTTAAAGAGTTCTAAACCTGTTATGTCCTCTCCAGTAGCTGCTAGTCTGCTGCTTTTTCACAGTTACATGGCTGGGAGTCTGCTAACATTCGGGCTATCATGAAGGTGGTGAGAACGGGATGGGAATAGGACACATAAAATTACCTTGAAGTTCACTGTTCTTACTGATGTTCAGCTGTTTTTCTTGATTAAATGCTTCTCAGATTTTTGCAAGCCTCTGATGAACTTCTAGAGCTCCAAAACAAAAGTTGATTTTGAAAATGTTTGCCAGTATTCTCACTGCTTTTATAGAGGAGAAATTTTTGGAGGTTCTTACTCCCCCATTTAGAAAGTGTTTTCTTCTTTTGCACTTCTAAAAAGTAAGTA
Organism: Tupaia tana; assembly: GCA_026018925.1. Lineage (NCBI taxonomy): Eukaryota > Metazoa > Chordata > Mammalia > Scandentia > Tupaiidae > Tupaia > Tupaia tana. The sequence goes on from JAKSZU010000003.1 coordinate 49,537,684, forward strand.
TGTAAAAATTTACTTCCAAACTAAAAAAATCAAAAAACAAAACGTGATGGTTGATGCATTTATCTTCTACTTAGAATCACTTATGATCCTCACAGCATTATAATGTAGATAAGTCTTTTTTTAAAAAAAAACAGTTCATTCTAGCATTAAAATAAAACTCTATTTCTTGAATAAATGAATGAATAAATGACTGAGTGAGAAAGTGCACGCAATAATGATGAAGTCTCTCAGGGATCTCAAGTGTCACCAAAAGAGACACGCTGGCTGCCTACCAAGATGCCTTCTAGAAAGGCAATCATTATCTTGGTGGTTTTACTCTGGTGCCAAGTCTGGCCTTGAGCTCTGCAGACTCAGCTTAAAACCACTCTGTCAGCACATAAAGTGGGGCCACATCTCTGGGACAGCTCATTAACCCAACCCATAAAGATCCGTATGCCAACTTATTAATTTTCAATAAGAACTATAAATGCCAAGAGGACCACAGAAATGGTATCAGCAGGTCTATCCATTTCCCCCTATAGGTAATCTACCCTGGAAAACAAATACTTTTGAGAAGTTTGCAAGGCAAGCACTGAGACAGGACAAGTGTGATCAAATTCAGATGTTTAATAGCATTGGGCCACTGAGGCCTCATAAGCTATTAAGTTTTTTTGTTGTTGTTTCATAGTTTATTTATTTATTATTTACCTGAAACAGTCAATAACTGGATATTATCATAGCTTGGAAAATTAATTTTCCCAGCATGAATACACTGTGTATTTGTCCAGTTAAAGATATTTATTATCATACACGTTATCTTCAACAATTTTCCATTTTTGTGTGCCTTAAATATTTTGCTTCTTTCTTTTAAGATTTTTAACTTTTGCCTTGTTCATGTTGATTTAGGAAAGTGGACATAATGAAAAGGTATTATTACCATGTAATACTTATGGCTCTTGCTTGGAGAAAGAAGGGGGAAGTAGAGGAGAAGAAAACAATAAGCACTTGCTTTGTATTTTTTTGTGCCACCCAGCCTTTCTTTGGAAGGTCAAGTCTAACAAGGAATTAAACTGGCACGGTCCAATTGTGAAAAAGAAGGAAACAGAGGCTTATTAAGAATAGGAAGCAGCATGATTTGGGAAGATATGGTTTCCTTGAGAGTGAATAGGGCAAGAAGGGGACAGGTTTGGAAGAGTGGTTCCCCAAGTAGCATGGGCTCATAGCCTCCCTTCCAGAAAGCTGGACATTCATTCAGGACATATCTGCTCAGAGATGCCAGTTTCCAAATAGACTATTCCTGCTATGAAAGTGAAGGTCAAGGCAGACTGAAAACCAGAGGCCCAACTTCTCTGGATTAGGGAACCTGTAGAATTTCTTATGCAAAACATAACTAATTTTCCAACCGGCCCGTACCCTTCTGATGCCAAAGACTACTGGATGATTTTTGCCAAGATACTCCTTGGTAATTTTCCTATTAAAATCTGCCATATCTGGATAGTCCCTCCGTTGATATATTTATTCTTTAGTTACACTTTGCACTCGCCAGACAGACAGAGAGAGACAGAGAGACAGAAAGCAGCAAATCACCCCCCAGGGGGGATGGCCACGCCCCAATCCCTTCTCCTCCATTCTCCTCCCGGGATCTTGGGCACGCACGCACACGCGCCCGGCGTGAGTTTAAGCCACCGGGTCCGGGACTCGAACCGCGGTCGACTACGTGGGAGTCCAACGACATAGCCATTACGCTAACTGCTGGTCCCTAGTTACACTTTGAATACCTTCAATTCCCCAAATCAGTTTTACAGAAAGTTGCTCTGACTCAAAGGCCTCACAGTTTTGCTGCCACCTCTTGTCTCTACCACCCAGCTTTGTATTTATTATATCTGCATCTAACAGGTAATGTGGCATTTCGTGTTTACATAACTGTCTAGAAAGACTTGATCCTTCTCTTTTTCTTTCTAACCTATCTAGTTTTTATAATTGTCTTTAATTCTTTTTTTAAAATAAATATGTATTTTATTTTATTTATTATTATTATTATTTTAATTTGATGGGGGGTGGGGAAAGAGAGGAAGGGAGAAAACGAACTGCCAGGTCCAGATCTTGATCCATGGTCAGCCATGTGGGAGTCTGGCACTTCAACCATCATGCCACCTGCTGGTCCCCTGCCTTTGATTCTTAAATCTTTTATTTGATCTCCCTCAATTAGTGGAATTAATCATTTCTAGTATGCTTATTCACTAGCTCTTCCACTTCTGCCTCCCACTACACCCCCTATAGTTGATGCCATTTAATTTTCTTTGTCACCATTAATGTCTGCTATTTGACTTATTCTGCCCACCCACTCTATTGTAGTTATTCAAAATTTCTCTCATTTCCTTCTCTCGTAAAGGCTGCAGGTGGGAAAGGTAAAGCCAGGTGAAGATGTTCTCTTGAGAGCTAAAAGAAGGCCATTTCTAGAGGTCAATTGATGACAAGCTGTAAAATAATTCCACAAGGCACACAAGTGAGCTTTATTGACATTCAAGTTTCAAAAATAACTTTTAATGAGAGTTCATGGACCTTCACTTCTCTGACAAGACAAAGAAAGAAAACACCACTGCTTTCTTACCATTAATAATTTGTACCTTTTTTTTCTTTCATTTTAAAAAAGTATAAGCAATTCCTACAGTCTTACCTTTGGAATTTAAATATCTTTGCAAACTTGTAACAAGGTCCTTACTGAGAGCAGCATTTTTCTATGTAGAAATCAAATGAATTAAAATCATTGCTTCTTAGGAGAAAAACCCATCTCTCTATAGCAACACCTTGAAAGAGAAGCCAGGTGTTGTGTATTCAATCAGTAAATGCTAATGAAATGCTAATATCTCAGGGAAAAAAAATAGTTAAACTGAAGATCTTAAAATACCGTCCACTGAATAGCTCCTTAAAGGAAGTACTTTCACAGGGGCCTATTAGCATGTAACTTGTGAAAAATTAAATTTAATGATGATTAGCCAGGCTGGCCTATGTTTAAACAGAGCAGGCAGTAACTAATTTGTGGGGAGCATCGAGTGGCCTGCAGCCCAAGATCTTAGGTATAGTTTGTTTCTGTAATACCTGAAACTTCCACATTAGTCACTGTGTTAAAAGGAGCCTCTTCAAGAACTGACACTAAAACATGCATAATTAACAGGAGGAAAGAAAGACACAGATATGAAACTACTATTAGGATCTTCACACATACGATCCTCATGCAAATCTCATGAGGTCTCATTGTTGGTATCAGTATGTTGGGGCATTACGGCCTGGTAGTCAAGAGCCTAGGCTTTGGACGAGGATGACCTAGACTTGAAGCCTGGCTCTCTCACGTATCTCACAGTGCCTCAGTTTTTTGGTTTTTTGTTTTTCATCTGTGAAAGGGGATAGATAGTATGCTTATCTCGCGGGACTACAGAGTGGTGTATTAATTATTGTATATAAGATACCCTTTAGAGTGACTGGGCCTGGCCTCTATGGCACAGTTGGTAGGATGCTCAATGGCAGTGCTAGAAGCCCCATGGCCAACTGTGGTTCAAATTCCTAGTGCAGTTGACACAGGCATGTGCCGGCACCCAAGCGCATGACGAGCTGGACAGCTGGGGAAAAGGGATCATGGATGACCAGTTGAGCAGCTGGGGGTGTTTCTCAATCTCTCTCTCTCTCTCTCATGCACGCACATCACAAATTAAAAAGAAAGAGAAGAAAAATGAGCGACTGGCATATAATAAGTATACAATAGATATTTTATTGCTATTCTGAGAATTAGAATTCTGTAAAGAGATGAAGTATCCTGCTGACAATCACATGCTTTATGCCATTTTTATTTATTTATTTATTTTTGGAGAGTTTTTTGCTATAGGGCGCATGCACTCGCCAGAAAGACAGAGAGACAGAAAACGAGAAATCACCCCCCAGGGGGGATGGCCACACCGCAATTACTTCTCCTCCATTCTCCTCTCAGGATCTTGGGCACGCACGCACACGTGTCCGGCATGAGTTTAAGCCACCGGGTCCAGGACACAAACCGCAGTCGACTATGTGGGAGTCCAGAGACATAGCCATTACGCTAACTACTGGTCCCCTTTATGCCATTTTGTATATTATCTTTTTTTTTTTAGAGGTTTTTGCTATAGGGCGCATGCGCTCGCCAGACAGACAGAGAGAGAGAGAGAGACAGAAAGCGAGAAATCACCCCCCCAGAGGGGATGGCCACACCACAATCCCTTCTCCTCTATTCTCCTCTTGGGATATTGGGCACGCACGCACACGCACCCGGCGTGAGTTTAAGCCACCGGGTCCAGGACGCGAACCACGGTCGACTACATGGGAGTCCAGCAACATAGCCATTATGCTAACTGCTTGTCCCGACATTTTATATATTATCTTCATCTTCCCTTTGCTGTTCATCTTTTGCAACGTGGATAATATTTAATTTTTCTATTTATCTTATAGTTTTTATTTATTTCTTGTATGTGAGAGTGAAGGAGAGAGAAAAGAGAGGAAGAGAAGTACCACCAACAGGATTTTCTTCACACCACAATCCACCGCCAGCCTCAACCAGCCAGGACATGCAAGTGCATGCACCCAGCCCGTACAGGGAGACCTCAGGACACATACCCAGAACCTTCCCATATGGTTTTGGCACTGAGGAGCTTTTAGTTTCTGCTGTGCCTCTGCAGCACACTGTCCTGTGCTTTCTAAAAACAGCTTTATTGAAGTATAATTTATCTGCTTTGAAATTCACCCATTCTATAATACATACTCAGTTTCAGTCATTATGAATTTTTGAGAGGTACAGTTCTACTTCTAATTCTGTTGGTAAATACTTTTCAGCTTTAAAATACACATTGAGTCTATGACACTAATTATCAGCAGAAAAAGTGAAACAGTACTTATTAACTCCCTCTTTTGAAGTTAGAAAAATTAACATATTTATTGTTTTTTCCCCGCCCCTCCTTGGCTTTCTATTTTTAAAAATAATTCAGGGTTTTCTAGCAAGTTTATAAATACAAAACTAGTATTTATCTTCTTTCTTAGGAATTATTTATTTACATTCTACTCAGTAAACAAATTTTCAACAATTAAGAACCAAATATACACATCTTAATGTTCACAATGATTCCTTCTATGTGCTAATTCTTCTTTCTGTATTTTTTGTTAGTTTTTACTGATTTCCTTTTTGGCTAGAGAATACCTGCAAGTAAAATGTATATAAATGACATATTTTGTAAGTCCTTCCAAATTTGAAAATGTCTTTCTGATTCTTTCAGGCATTTATGGTTTAGAATTTGTCGATCACAAATGTTTCTCTTAAAATTCTGCTGACTCATGATCTTCATCTCAGGGAGATGTCTAAGGCTAACTTGACTTTTTCTTCCTTTGTAGGAAATAATTTTTCTCTTTACTGAATACTTGGGAACATTTTTCTTTACTCTTGAGAGTCAAAAATATTGCACAGATATATTTGAATACAGCCATTTTCATTAATTTTTACTAAAACACACAAACTCTTTTAATCTGCACATTTGAGTCTTTCTTAAGCTCTGGGAGGTTTTTCCTACTAATATCTATGAACATTGCTTATGTCCATTTGCTTTTTGTTTTTTAATTTGTTAGAGGGCATATGCATTGCCCAGAGAAAGAGATACACAGAGAGAGAGAGACAGACAGAAAAAGAGAGAGAGAGAAAGAAAGTGAGAAGGCAGCCCCCACTGGGGATGGTCATGTTGTAATCCCTTCTCCTCCATTTCTCCTTCTTTTTGGGATTTTTGGCACACATGTACATGTGCCCAGTATATTTTTCAAGCCACTGGCTTTAGGACTTGAACCATGTAGTCAGTCTTTGGGATCCACCTGCCTTAATCACCACCACTGACTGGCCTATCCATTTGTTCTTCAATCTTCTATAGAAACATCGATTACCATGCACTGTATTATTATTTCCCATTCTCCATATCTAATGTTTCTTAATTTTCTTCTTTCAATATGTATGCATATATATCTCTATAAAGTCCATTATGTATCTATCTATTTATTTATTTTTTATTTATTTTTGAGAGGTTTTTGCTATAGGTCATGTGCGCTCACCAGAAAGACAGAGAGAGACAGAGAGACGGAAAGTGAGAAATCACCCCACAGCGGGATGGCCACACAGCAATCCCTTCTCCTCCATTCTCCTCTTGGGATCTTGGGCACACATGCACATGCACCTGGCTTGAGTTTAAGCCACCAGGTCCAGGACTTGAACCATGGTCAACTACATGGGAGTCCAGCGACACAGCCATTATGCCAACTGCTGGTCCCTATTATTTATTTATTTTTAAGAGAGATTTTTGCTATAGGACAGTGCGCTCACCAGAAAGTCAGAAAAACAGAAAGTGAGAAATGGGGGTGGGGTGGGGTGTGTGGCCACACCTCAATCCCTTCTCCATTCTCCTCTTGGGATTTTGGGCATGCATGCACACGCACTTGGAATGAGTTTTAAGCCACTGGGTCCAGGACTCAAACTGTGGTCAACTCCATGGGAGTCCAGTGATGTAACCATTACTCCATCTACTGATGCCCAGAAGTCCTATTGTTTTAAATAAAACTAATAGCTACTATTTATTAAGGACTCACCACATGCTGGACACAGAGATTATCTCAGTGAGTCTTCACAGAGAACTCTATGAGATGGGGTTCTGTTTAACCCTCATTATGCCTCAGAGAAACTTGAGGCCCCTAAAAGATACAATAATGCATTTATGATTGCCCAGCTGTAAGTGGTGGAGTCCTTGGAAAGCCAAGTTTGGTTTTAGATCCTGTGTTCTTAACCACTGTGTTTACTATTAGGAATATGATAATATGTTGAAACACATAGGATTTTATAATGAAAACAAATAGTATATTTTTCCCATTAAATTTATGCCATGAGCACAATTCAATGCTTCTGCTCTAGTCAGGAAATGTTCATATAGCCGACCCAATAAATACTCACATGTAGTGTTTGCTATCATAAGCTGAAGAGCTGATAAAACCTGGCATAGTGCTGTGTTTGAGGGTTCCATGCCGTGGCTCCATCCACATCCATTGCTTCCTTTCTCTAGCAGAACTGTGGCTGTGTGGCCCTTCTCTCTCTTTACCCTAAAAGTTAAATCAGGTATGCTCATGTCATGAAATTCTGAGTCTTCCTCTCAGATCATTTGGTGGCTTTCTCCTTTATTATATCTTGCCCTAGAAACATTGACAGGTGCATCTGTACGAACGTCTATCAGCCAATGTGCCTATTATCTCCATAGATGGCCTGATTCCTTACTGCCAGATGGAAGAAACTATAATAGTTGACTTGCCAAGATTACTTTTTAAAAAGCACTTGGTTATTTCAGATATGTTAGTTCTTTTAGACACATTACTATCCTTAAGAACCCCCTTTGGTCAGTAGATGGTGTGATGGTTAAGGTGCTGGATTCCCACATGATCGACCACAGTTCAAGTCCCAGATCTGGCAGCTTAAAAATCATGCCAAGCATATGTCAGTGCTTGCCCAAAATCCTGAGAGAAGAATGGAGGAGAAGGGATTGTGGCATGGCCATCCTGCTCTCTCCCCTCAGTGCGGTGATTTCTCACTTTCTCTCTCTCTGTCTCTAGCAACTACAACCAGCCTATGGCAAAAACCTCTTAAAAATGTTTAAAAAGAACCTCCTTACTAGCCCCTTCAAATATGAAAAGTACTCTATTTTCATGTTCAAGAAAGCACCAAAAATGAAAAGGCATACTTACAAAACTTACAAAGGTAACTCCCAACATTTGCAGTTCATTTGGTCTAATTCAGGCTGATCTGCACTAAGAAAGGCTCAAGAAGCGTAGACTGTTCCCCTCAATTTACCTCTAATTCCCTGGGAGACCAGTTTGGAGATCTGACTCTATTCTGGAATGATATCAGAATATCCAATCAATCAAGATTTCTAAACTTGCCCTAGAAGTAGACTTGGTTGGACTGAAGTTCCAGGAGGCAGCACGGTCTGCATCTTCAGGCCATTTGGCACTTTTCTTTCAAAACTTCTGTGCTGCATTTATAAAATAAAAGTCAGCATTTTTACCTTATATGATTGGCTCCTGCTTTTAGAGTTTAGGAGCCACACATTGAATAATGTGTTTGGAGACTTAATAATTTGAATCCAAAATAAATGACAATAAATTGAGCCCAAAGCATGGGTTCAATTAAGAAAAAGTTAAGAAACTGAACTCTTTGAAAGACTCCATTAAAAAAAAAACATAAAAGGCAAATCACAGGGAGAAAATATTCCAGATCTACATAAATACTAAAGGACTGGAATCAAGAATATATGAAGAATGCTTCCACCAAACTCTGAGAAAAGATCTGAAAAGATCCTTCACTAAAGAAGATATACTAGTGGCCAATACGCCCATGAAAATACGCTCTACATTATTACTAGTCATCAGGGAAATGTAAATTAAAACAATGAGCTGCCACTGTACAACAACAGAATGGCTACAAAGAAGGACAGATATTAACATGCGTAAACCCAGATGTGAAAAAAGTCAAATTATCATAATTGCTTACAAGCATGTAAAAAGGTATAGCTACTTTGCAAAATAGTTGCCAGTTTCTTAAAAGATAAACGTGCATTTATCATATGTCCAGAAAATTCTACTCCAAAGTATTTACTGAAGAAAAGTAAAAACGTGTTAACATAGATTTGTACATGAATCATAGCAGTTTTTTTGCTAATGGCTATAACCTGGGAAACAACATAAATGTCCACTACGAATAATTGTCATGAATAAATATGTTACGTCCATACAATAGAATTTTATTCAGCAATGAAGATAAATGAACTACTAATAAACATAAATTTGATGAATCTGAAAAGTGTATTCTGCAAAACAATCTAAGACTTTGCATTGAATATTGCATTTCTCTGAAATTCTAGAAAAGGTAAACTCATCCAAAATGATAGCAGTAAATCAGTAGTTGTTTGGGGGCCAATGGTGAAAAGATGCCTACAAAGGAACAGGAGGGAAGTTTTAGGGGTGCTGAAATTACATCTTGATTGTGGTGATTTATAAATGTGTAGATCTGTGAAAATTCCAAGAACTGGAGTCAGCAGGTGGCATGATGGTTAAGAGAGCTGGACTCACACATGATCGACTGTGGTTCAAGACCCAGACCTGGTGGTTTGCTTTCTCTTTCTCTCTCTCAATTTCTCTCTCTCCCACTCTCTCCCTCTCTCTGCAAATTAAAAAATTGAACTCTTTGAAAGACTCCATTAAAAAAACATGGAAATGAAATAATTGTTAAAAAAAAACTTCAAAAACTGTACACTTGAAATAGGTGTATTTTCTTATACATATAAATTATACCTCAGAAAAGAGTTGATCTTTTTTATATATAAAAAAAAACAGACTGGAAGTAAGTTTCTTTTGGGAGAGTTCAGAATTCTCTCTCTCTCTCTTTTTTTTTTTTAAATGAAATTTATTAATGGTTATAAAAAAGAAAACAGTTGTAATCTGGTTTCATCATTTAACTTTGGCCATATTTTTTCCTCATCAATTCAGTTTTTACATTCTTTTTATTTATTTATTTTTAATGTTTTTCTTTTTATATTTTTTCATTTTTAATTTATTGTTATTATTTATACATTTGATCACTGTACATAATTTAACTTGTATAGAGAATTTACCCAATGTGAAATATACCTCGGAATTCTAATATAGTGCTGGATCCATTTTATTTTCACACATTAGAATTCTTAAAAGAATTAAAGAAACTATAGACAAGCAAATTCTAGGTTTCTAACTTAAAGGCAAATAAAAAGTTAGCTATTATTTCTGAGAAAACACAGAGAAATTTAAGGAGCATTTTTTTAAAGAATTATATTTAGCTTTATTTATTTATTTTTATTTTTATTTGACCAGAAAGGGACAGAGAGAGAGAGAGAGAGAGAGAGAGAGAGAAAGCAAGCCACCAGGTCTGGGATGGAGTGGTGGGCAGCCATGTGGGAGTCCAGCACCCTTAACCACCACACCACCTGCCGGCCCCTAAGGAGCATTATTAATTTTTTTAATGCAAATTTGTCCTCTCCAGGGTTTATGTAACACTGAGAAGTTACTGTGAGGATTTGTGATGGGGGCTGGGCTGAAAAGTAAAGCAGTCTTTTTTGCCAATTGCCATAGAAAATAGTGCAAGTAAACTTATGTTAATTGTCCCAGTTCCTCACAGGTGCAAGTAGATTTTTCAGAAAAGCCAATACTGTCATCTGTTCTAGCTGGTTTTAATTATTCCAAACAATGAGGCTTCTGTCACTTATTTAGGCACAAATCCTACATATTAACTAGTAGTTCCCTAAAAATTTACTCCAATAAATGAAAAGATATGATATCAACTAGATGCTTTTCCAAGCATTCAGTTTGAAATTCTTTCCTTAAACTCTTCCTTCTCCTCGTACTAATATGTGCCTTTAATACATCAAAACCTGTTTCCCTATAAATAATAGGGCTGGATCTCCCTCTGAGTAACATATAAGCAAGGAAATATGTAGGCTCTATATAGAAGATACTGTAAGATAAGTGTGTTTTGCAAGAGGCATTCAATGTTTTACAGCACCCTGGAGATTCCTCTCTCAGTCACCTTTCCTAGGGATGGTTTAAAACAGGCACCTGCAAGATGGCAAGTGAGTCAGCAAATTCTTCCCTTCTATCCTGTGATTAGACAAGGCATGGAACTTTACAAGATGTCAGAATACATCCAGTCTTTTGCTATCCACAACAACAGGGATATTTTTGACCTTCCTGCAGTCCTAATGGAGTTAGTTGGGAACTGGAAACTGTCCAGATATTTGGGAAAATGTAGCCAATTTGTGATGTTACCTTTTTGTCCTTACTGAGCAAAATTTCCACCGAAAACTAAGCTTCAGAGTATACATCAAAAATTTAAAGTCATAACCTAGGAATACTACATACCAAGAACAATATTAACTTGCTTTACAAGACTCCGAGAATTTTCCAAGAAAAAACTATATGTTGTACATTTTTGGATGTATAAGTCTTACTGCAAAATCCTGATAAAGAAGAGGATGAGCACAGTCAAGGCTTCCCTCTCAAACCCCATTAATAGAGACTGGCCTGCAGACACTTCACCAACTTTATTTCTTGATATTCACACAAGGAGCATATTTTGACAAAAGCGTTCATAGAGCAAAATTTCCTTCTCACAATGTGAATTTTCACAACTCCTTGCTAGTTCAGGCCTATATAACCACCATGGATGCCTACATTCCATGAAAAGTAGCAGGAATAGTATAAGGAGAATGAAAAGGAGAAAATTTCCAATGTTATACTTGCCCCTATTGGGGAGATGAATGACCTCGAAGAGTTCACGTGGCGTCTTCCTCCTTGTGGGCTCTTGGCATTTTATAATACACTGAAAAGTTATCTATGAAGACTTCCTTATACTTTACTTATTGCAATTATCACTAACTTAAAGTATGTAATTTTTATTTGTATTCCATATACATATAGACCAATGAAACAGAATAGAGAATCCAGAAATAAATCCCAAATCATACCACCAACTGATCTTTGACAAAGAGTACAAGACTGCAGTAGAGAAAAGAAAGTCTTGTCAGTAAATGGTGCTGGAAGAACTGGATATCCACTTGCAGAAAAATAAAACTGGACCCTTATGTCTCACCATTAACAAGAAGCAACTCAAAATGGATCAAAGATTTAAATGTAAAGCCTCAAATTATAAAACTTAGTGGAAATTCTTGATGACATTGGAGTAGGCAAAGATTTCTTAAATAAAACCCCTAAAGCACAGGCAATAATCACATAAAATGGAAATGTAAGGAGGACAGGAGCTCAATCTCCTTGACCACCATATCCCCTAACACCAACAATAGAACTTGGCATAGAAAAGTGTCACAGGGTCAGGTAGGTACAGTAATAATTTACTCCTCAAGTGTTGCTTGACCCAAATGGAAGATGGTGAGTTTGGTTCCCTCATCAACCTATACAGGCCAGCTCATGGATGCTGGCAGGCTAGGAAGGCTGGACTGGGAAGGGGACTATGGTGTGAGGCTTGTTTTTCTGTCACTCTTTCACTCTCATGAAAGAAAGAAACATTGTTTTTAGAAGTGCCCACAGGCTGTGTGTTGAATGACTGGACAAATGAATGAATGGATAACTTTATGCTATCCTGCCATTCTGCCACCAGTGGTATTATTCACATTCTTCTCCATATCTAGTATCAGAAGATCATGAGAAAAAGGCTTAAATCCTACATACTAACTAGCAGTCCCCAAACTTAACCCTGCATAAGGATTAACCGATAGGCTGTGAAGACATAGAATCCTAGCCCGAACCCCACAGATTTGGAGTTACTAGTCTAAGGGGTAGTGCCCAAGGATATGGGTACAAGTATTCCAGCTAGATGATTCTGAAGCACTTTGAAGAACAGTGAACTGGGAAAACACAAAAGCTGAAGAGTTTAAAATAGAAGATGAAGTCAGGCAGTTACGATGACAGTAAGACTACACGTGAAGCTATGGAACTGTACTAATGTCTCCCCTGGAAAACAAAGCGAGAGCAATGCTAGCCTGTGCAGGGTTGCCCTCAGAAACCCAGCGCTTAAGTGGATGACCTAGCACAGAGTCTGTGAGGCTTTCTTTGCACCCATTGTTTCAATCCAATTCATTTGTTATTTTTAGAGTCAAATTTTACCAATCTAAACATTGGCAATATTTCATTCTTCTATAAACTCTTAGCCAATAAGAAACATAAATTACACTAGCTTGCTAAACATATGAAATTTTACTATGGACAGTGTTCTTTTTTATTTCTTTTTTTCATTTTTGTCTGCATTATTATATCAAAGAGGCAATTTACTAAGAGTTGAATTTCAAATGAGCTAAGAGTTTGTATTTATTGCTTGAAGCAAATAGCAAGGTAAAGAAAGATGATTTGAATGACATATGAGGTCAAAACATTCTGCTTCAAGTTTTACAAAATACTGACAATTCTAAAAAATAATTTCATCCTTATATGTGCCTAGCACTGTGCTGGACTTAAGAATTTAAAAACACAGAGGCTCAGCTGCAGTGTCACAGGTGGTAGCGGGCCACTGAGTGATATTGAAGCCATAAAGCCATAGGGAAGCCCAGGTTCAGGCCCCAGATTGATCTAAACATGCTAAGTGTGCCTGTATGCTGGTAACATTTAGTTGGCTAGGAGGTAAGGGAAGAATCACAGAGTGGTAAGATATTCTCTCTCTCTCTCTCTCTCTCTCTCTCTCTCTCTCTCTCTCTCTCTCTCTCTCTTTGTTATAGGGTACGTACACTTTCCAAGAGACAGAGACAGAAGTGAGAAATCACTCCCCAGGGGGAATGGCCACACTGTAATCCCCTCTCCTCCATTTTCCTCCTGGGATTCTGGGCACACATGCACACACAACCAGCACGAGTTTCAGGCCACCAGGTCTGGGCCTTGAACCGTGGTCAACCATGTGGAAGTCCAGCAATGTAACCATTATGCCATATGCTGGTCCCTTCTCTCTCCTTTTTAAGAAGTAAATAAAAATAAAAACTTACACACACACAAAGCATGCCCTAAGAAGCGTACAGTCTGGTGGAGGAATCCACATGTCTAATGGTTTCCAAAATTACTTGCTAATAATATTGGTCCCTTTGTTGTCATCTACAGGGTTGTTACCAAACCCATCTCATTAGATCAAAGCAAGATCTGTGTGTTTCTAACACCCCTGGTTACCCACCCATAGTACGTATGGTGCTGTGTCATAACTTCTATTTTTCCATGTGTCTCTCACCCATGTGCTATTTCTAGACATTAAAGAAATTTTATTATTTAAAATTTCTTTATTTCTTTCATGAGTGACAGAGACAGAGAGTGAGTGAGATGGCACCCCCAATAGGGCAATGACGCTGCAATGTGCCAGCAGCCTCAGCCAGCCCCAGCTCAGGGGCTCGCACATGTCTACCATACTCAAGAAGGTCTCCAGATGTGTGAGAGGCTGTGCACCAGTGAGTCTGCCGAGGTTTCTCAGAGAGCAAAACAATTGCCATGATTGGTTCCCTTCAAAAAACCTGACCTTCGAAACCTTGCTCTGATTGGCCACTAGAATCCCTCAGATTTGCATATCTGGCACCTCATGATTGGTCCAAAAGCAACCAATCATAACCCACCGTTTACAACCAATCATAACCCACCTTTTACAACCAATCACGGCCCACCAGCAACATGTATATAACCACAATGCCTGGCCCACAATCGCCAGACGACCCTGAAGAGCCTGAAGAGTTGTAACACCGCATCGGCTCCAGACGACCTGGAAGACCCTGAAGAGCTGACACTGCATCATCTCCAGACAACCCGGAAGACCCTGAAGAGTTGTAACACTGCATCGTCTCCGGAAGATCCTGAAGAGTTGTAACACCATGTAATCTCCGGACGACCCTGAAGAACTGTGACACCGTGTCGTCTCCGTGCTGCTCACAATAGACAACACAACCCTGAAGACACTGTGTCATCTCCGTGTTGTAACACTGTGCCGCTTGTCCCGGCTCTCACTCCTTCCCTCAGGAAACCTGTTTGACTGTCCCCCCGGGTCGGGACACAGATGCACACCCAGAACCTTCCCATGTGAATCAGCCTTTCAGAGCACTGCATTTTATTGCTGTGTCATTTTCTAACCCCCTGCAAAGAAAGTATAATATCATTTCATGGATTAAAATAATTAGCCTCCAAATCAGCAAATATTCAAGACATATTTATTTCTGGCTTGGGAGTTTAAGGGATGGCAGGTTGTAACGCACCAACCATTAATAAATAGAAAGCAAAAATAACTTTAGACATACTTAAAACATACCTAATACTCTTGAGACAAATGTTTCCTATATTCATCCAACTAAAAATTAATTGCATTTATTTCAGTTTTTTTAAAATGTGGCTGTGACTATGCTAATAAGTAAAGAAATGCTATTATTTTCTTTGATTTTTTTTCCCAATATAATTCAGGTACTCTGTCTTGAAAAATTGGCTTAAAATAGAATATACCAAATAGATACATTATTACATTAGATGTCACACGGGGGAAAAGGTCTTAATAGTCAAATAAGTAGGAAAGGTCAGATTATCAAAGTTAATCAGGAGTATTTGTTGTGGGACTTTTCGGATCCTTTAGCATGTTAATGAGCTTTATTAATCGCTACAAGAAAAATAGTACATGCAGCGTTTCACAGACATTTTTGCCCATGGAACTAGTTTTTGGTTTTGTTTTTTAAAATTTGCTACAGGGCATGTGTGCCAGATGAAGAGAGATACAGAGAGAGAGAGAATGAGAAAGAAATCCTCAGGGTGGAAATGACCATGCTGCAATCCCTTCTCCTTTATTCTCTATTCAGGATTTTGGGCACGCTCTCATATACACCCATCAAGTTTTCCAAGCCACTGGGTCTAGGACGAACCATGCATTCAGCCATGTGGGGTCCAGCTGCCTTAACTATCATGCCATTAATATCCCTATAACTGGTTTTATAAAAAAGAATCTCTTAGGAAAACTTTGAGAAATGCAAGTTAAATCCATAGATATTTTACTTTACTCAGAACAATCAATAACAGGCATAGTGTTCTATTTGGTTTAATTTATGATTCAACCATTCTCTGGATAACAAATTGCAAAAGAACATTTCTAAAAGCAAACCAACAAAGAACACAGTAACCTGTATGTTGTTGGTGACACTTTAAAAATATCATATTAAAGATATTTATAACTACATCTGTAATACTTCAATACTTACAAACTACTGTCACATGATCTTTCTGGGTCTCACAATGCTATATCACCCTCCTGATTTGCAAAGAAGGAATCTGAGACTATGACAAAAAGTTACTCCCCAAGATCTCACCATTACTGGATCGTGGAGCTCAGATGTTAAATACCAGCCCTCTTTTGGAGATCAGAACTTTCTTTTTTATGGGATATAGTCTCCATGATATATCAAAAGCTTTCTGAGTTTGTAGAGCAATAACTGTCTCAATACAAATCACAGCCAGATGATCCTAGCTATATTAAGATGCGAACAGCATTCTGGAAACCTAGATGTCACATATAAATCAAGAACTGTGCTAATACTTGCATGCATGTATTGTATTTGCTGCTCCAGTTGGTCCCAAACCAACATCATATATTCAGAACTGCAACCTTAAATTCCCATTTCATTGACTCTCTGACTGGAAAAGGACAAGAACCTAAACTTAAAAGTGTATGTGAGAAAGTATTTCTTTGCGTTATCCGGACTGCTAGAATTCAATTTTTATGTTGTAGGTGGACACTTGAATCCCTCCAGCCACCAAATGAAAGTCATTTAGGTCCTGACCACTCTGGCCAACTTCCTGCTTTTTGTTAAGTTTTTGCTATAGGGTACATGTGCTTGCTGGAGACAGAGAAAGGGAAAGTGAGAAATCACCTTGCAGGGGGATGGCCATGCCACAATCCCTTTTCCGTTATTCTTCTCTTTGTATTTTAAGCATGTACACCCACAAGCCCAGCATGATTTTCAAGCTACCAGGTCTGGAATTTGAACCACAGTCAGCCAGGTGGGAATCCAGTGCCTTAACTAACAAGCCAATTCCTGCTTTTTAAAATGGTCATTTGGAACAGTAATAGATTATCACCAAAGAGGCAATGAATCTTTCTGAAAGGGCTAGGTTATCCTTAAAGGGACTATAACCTTCACTAAAATGAAATACTAATTAACTGGCACTCACCAAAACATTTTACATTCTCTGATGTTCTTCTCAGCCTGTAGTGAGATCATTTTGGCCCACATTTTTAATTTGAATAAACTAGTCAGAAAAAATAGATATCTTGCACCTATTTATTTGAGGAATAAGGAAACATGTTATGGGCAGACCTGGCGGTTCACTTTATTTTGTTGCAACAGTATTTGTCTATGCAAAATTATGTACCTATACTAAGTATTCTCCAATATCACTTATGAATTCTAAGCATAAGAGCACCACACAATCTAGCGGACTGCTTATACATGTGTAACGTTCATATCGTGACTCATTAGGAGAAAAAGAAAATTTGCCTTATTTCTCAGTTGAGGAAAGTCATGGTACTATCATTACACTAGAATTTGTAAGTGAAGCAAGAAAGCATCAAGCTCATGTCCAAAGTGAAAACAGTGAGTTATATTCTGAAACTCAGGAACATAGGAAGCAACTAAAAAACAGGAAAGGCTTAATTAACCGGGGGGGGGGGGGGACACACACAGCAAAAACCAGAATCATGGAATTGCATGTGAAGTAGTCTTTTTCACAAAGAGAGACCCATACGCAAGTGATTCTGTTCTAGTAACTACCTCCACTTCTTATGGGTAATGCAGGGGGAGAAAAACCACGTGCCCTTGTCAATAAATCATTTTACTGTCGTAGGACATTGAAAGATAAAAATGGGAGACAGAATTATGTGTGTGTGTGTGTGTGTGTGTGTAAAAGCTGAAATAAACCAACTGGGTTGGCTTCTTTTGATGAATGGAGCTAAAACACACTATTTGGGATCACTCCAAGTAGGGTCTAGAACAACACAATGCTCCTGTGTTCTCAAGCATTGTGAAGCACACTGGTAGCTTATCCTCAGCTAATAAGACCATAGGACAATAGTAAACCCCACTGTTTACAACAGGAAGGTGTACTGTTTGTAAATTATTCATTTTACCACAGCACATATTGGAATAGAGAAGCAGAATGATGTAGTAGATAAGAAAATGGTATCCAGAACCAGACATGCAAGTTCAGATCTCAGCGCTGTTATCTTTTGGCTTTAATATCTTGGGAAATTTAGATAACTGTTTTGCATCTCAGTTTCCTCATCTGTAAAACGGGGATAACTGTAGAACCTACCTGTGCTGGTTATTAAACTATTGTTTCTCATCCTCAAAGTTGCCCTTTGTGTTTTATTTTTTGATGCTCAGACTTGGACTCTGAAACCACAATTCTACTTTGTGACTCTCCTCCCTGTTAGGCTCTGTCCCAATGATAGGCAGGAGAGGGCATGAGCTAGAGGTAGCCTGAGAGGCAGGAAGAGGAGAAAAGAACTTTTTGATCATCCCACCAGTTTCAGTTTCTCTTTGTGATCTTATTAGTAAAAGTTAATGCTGCTAGCAGTAACCGATTCCAGTTTGTAGTTTTTCCAAATCCCAGAACCAGCCTCATTGTATCTCCTCAGAAATACCAGTATCTACCATCTGGGCAGCATCCTTTCCTCAGGGGACTGAGTTTTAACTTCTTCTCCAAACTTCTAAATTCTAACACTTCTAGTTTCCCCTTAGAGGTGTTAGCTGCTTCCTGCAGTGGTCACTCCCATGACACTTTGTGTTGTTTCCCGGTCTTTTCAGTTCTTTAATACATAGTTACAGTGTATGTTAACATGATTAATACTTTATATTAAATTTTCACTCTTAAAATAATTGATGCATGATAAGACTGGCTACAACTTTGAGAGAAAAACCACTGACAATTACACATTTGATAAAGGACTTACGTACAGAATATATAAAAGAACTGTTACAACTCAAAAATAAGACAATAAGGGGACCAGCAGTTAGCGTAATGGCTATGTTGCTTAACTCCCATGTAGTCGACCACGGTTCAAGTCCCAGACCCGGTGACTTAAACTCACGCCGGGCGCGTGTGCATGCATGCCCAAGATCCCAAGAATGGAGGAGAAGGGACTGTGGCACGGCCATCCCCCTGGGGGGTGGTTTCTCGCTTTCTGTCTCTCTGTCTCTCTCTTTCTTGCAAGCGCCCATGCCCTATAGCAAAAACCTCTCCAAATAAATAAATAAATAAATAAGACAATAAGCAGAAGACTTGGATAGCAAATTTACTAAATAAGACATATGAATGTCTAATTGGCATACAAAAAGGTGCTCAAAGTCATCATTCATTTGGGGAGTGCGAATTACTGTACAAACCAGTAATTCTAGGTTCAGGAACTATTCAAAAGAAAATATATGTCTACACATTATTGATAACAGCCAAAGTTGGAAATCAGCCACAGTGATTCAGATAGTAGGACACTGCTGCAAGTGCTTGAACCACCTGAATATCCCAGGTATACCCATGTACCAGGATCCTGGCTAGCGGGGAGGCCTGGGGGATGATTATGGCATGGCAAAATCCTATTGAGAGTATCTCTCTCTACCCACACTAAAATAAACTTTTAAAAACATGGAAAAACTTTTACATTCATCAACTAAAATACTGATAAAAAAATGTGATGTAACCACATATCACATTCGATCCAGTAATAAAAAGAAACAAACTTTAGGTATATATGACAGCATAAATGAGTCTCAAAAACATTACGTTAGCGAAATGCAAATGTCAAAGACCATGTATTACACAATCCCAATGATATGAGATGTCCAGATGAGGTATATTTATACAGATGTAAAGCAGGACAATAGTTGTATGAAGTAAGGAACAGGAATGGGTTTTGATTGTAGACAGGCTCAAGGGAATTTCTCAGGATCATGGAAATGTTCTAAATATAAATAATGATAATGGAGATGGTTGCACAAATCTATGTACTTTCTAAAAATAACTGAATTGTACACTTGCAATGGAGAAGTTTTATGATATATAAATTATATCTCGATAAGCTATTTTAAAAAACAGAGTGGCTTCTTTCTCCTGGATTGACCCTGACTAATACAACCCTCATATGATTACTGCAAATATAAAAAAATTTAGTATATAGAAGATGTGTAGCACAGTGCCTGGCCTGTGGTAGGTACCACATATATTATTATTAATACTTTGTCTATCACAAATTAAATATTATATGTATGTAGTACTTGGCACAATGCATGGCACATAATAGGTGCTTAATAAAAATTAGTACCAGTGCAGAACAAGCCAGCCATGCCTTGGAAGCCAGTATGGCCAAAACAAAATATCCATATAGAACTGGTAATCTATGGGAATAGCAAAGAAAAAAAAAACACAAAAACATACACACACACACATACACACACACACATACACACACACACACACACACACACACACACACACATGCCCCATGCCTAGAAATAGGACAGAGATGCTCAGACTTGAAGTAAGAGGCAGAAAAGGAGAATAAAGACTTAGGTAGAAACAGGAACAAAAGAAAATATATGTCTACGCATTATTGATAACAGCCAAAATAAATGATCCAAAAAGTACTGGTGAGCATAAATGAACAATCACAAGCCAGAGAACAGGGTTCCTCCCTCACCCATCTCATTTGGGCAGTGGACGTCTACAATGTCTTACCTTGGCCAAGGTTCTGGAGTTTCTTGCTACGTTAAAATGAGTCTTAAAAGTTCCATCTGAATTATTTGGGTCCTTTATTTCTGTCTCCCTCACATCTTTCAAAAAAGGATTTATTAAGAACGTAGGTTTCTTGTTAAGCATCTTACCACAGTAACAACAAATCCACCAAAAAGCCTGGACAGAGGTTTTAACCACAAGGAAAGTGTTTTTCAAATCCAAACTGTTCTTCTGGGGAAGATACAGTACAGGCTCAACAGCAAGAGCTGTCTGGTAAAGGATTCTGATTCAGTTTTCATGAAATCCACCTTCCACCTATCAAGTCTAAATCACAGGCCCGACTGCTCATGAGCTGATGGCTTCATTCACTATCACTCTCCATGGATAAACAAATAGCAAGAGCCTAATACAGGAAAGCTGGGTTCATTGGCAAGACAGGATCACCAAAGAATTACAATGACAAATTCCTAAGTGCTTCTGAACTAAAGGCTTAAAGTTCAAAAGTACAAGGAGAAATAGCTTGGGGAAATAGCTACTTCTAGGAAATGAACCATTACAGAGATGTAATGTTCTCCCTGTGTCTTTAGATGAAATAATAAAAAAAAAATGTACTGCGAGATACTCCTCCCTCCTTACGTTCCAGCAATTCCTCAGCAACAGCCACTTTTATTTGCAAGTCATGACAACTCCAATATTTATTTGCCTGGGCAGCTAAAACCAAATAAACCAAAATACATACACACATTTTCTTCCCTAACACTATGTAAATAACTCCAGAATTCCCAAGATGGAAAGCACATCCATTAGGTCGATATTTCCAAAGCCACTATTTTTAGCCACAGTCAGCAATAAGGCAATATTTTACCTATTTAATACTCTATATCCCAAAGCCATAAAGAATCATTTTATCTGATCCAACATTAATAACAGATAATGGTTAATGTTGAATCCTGTTTGTTTTTTTTAACTGACACATAATAATTGTGTATATTTATGGGGTATAGTATGATTTTTCAATATATAAATATAATGTGGAAAGATTAAATGGATGATTAGCATATTTATCATCTCAAACATTTTATTCTGTGTTAGGAGCATTCCTAATTCTCTATTAGCTATTTTGATGTAAATAACCTCCAGAACCTTGGCCGGTAAATTATTAATTACGGTTATTTGTGCTATAGAACACTAGAACCCATTCCTCTTACCTAAGTGTAATTGTGTATTTGTTAACCAGTACCTCCCCATCTCCCCAGACCTCCTACTAGTACCAGCTTCTAGCAACCACTATTCTGTTCTCCACTTCTTTATATACTTTCTTTCTTCATTCATGATAGAGCATGTGCATGTGCACATGAGAGGCGGGGAGAGAGAGAGAGAGAGAGAGAGAGAGAGAGAGGAGGAGAGAGGGAGACATGAGCATTCTTCACAAGTCCAGCCAAACTGCTGTTTTCTCCCCCCAATCCTCCAGCCTGTTGGATCCTGGGCACTTGAATGTCCCGACCCGGGGGGACAGTCGGTTTCCTGAGGGAAGGAGTGAGAGCCGGAACAAGCTGCACAGTGTCACAGCATGGAGACGACACAGTGTCGTCTGTTTATTGTGGGCAGCGTGGTACAGCACGGAGACGACGCAGTGTTACAACTCTTTAGGGTCGCGTCGCCTGTTGTGAGCAACACGGAGACGACGCGTTGTCACAGCTCTTCAGGGTCATCTGGAGACGATGTAGTGTTACAACTCTTCAGGGTCGTCTGGAGACTGTGCAGTGTTTCAGCTCTTCAGGCTCTCCAGCATCGTCGTCTTCCTGGTGGTCTGTGTGGTCTTCGTTGTCTGGCTATTGTGGGCCAGGCATGGTGGTTATATACACGTTGGTGGATCGTAAAGGGTGGTTATGATTGGTTGTAAAGGGTGGGCCGTGATTGGTTGTAAACGGTGGGTTACGATTGGTTGCTTTTGGACCAATCATGAGGTGCTGGATATGCAAATCTGAGGGATTCTAGTGGCCAATCATGGCAATTGTTTGCTCTCTGAGAAACCTCGGCAGACTCGTTGCGCTGCCTCCCACACTTGAACACATACCTGGCATGCTTTTCAGGCTGATCAGGCCAAACATGTGAACTATGGCCGCCATGTGGGACCTGGTCCCTCTTGAACAGCACATCATGGAACAGGTTCTTTACTTCTATAAGAACACATTTTTTGGTTCCTACATATGAGTGAGAACGTGTGATTTTTCTCTTTTAGAACCTGGCTAATTTCATCTAAGGTAAGGTCCTCCCAGCTCATCCATGTTGCCTCAGATGATAGAATTTCATTTTTATAAAGTAGCTGAATAGCATTTTGTTTTATATGTATTATATCATATTTTCTTTAGCCTTTCATCTGTCGATGAACACTTAGGTTGATTCTATGTCTTGGCTATTGTGAACAGTGCAACAATAAACATCTGGGGTTGCAGATGTCTTTCTGACCTACTGATTTCCTTTCTTTTGGGTATATCCCTAATAGAAGGATTGCTCTATGATGTGACAGTTTATTTTTAGTTTTGTGAGAAACCTTTATACTGTTTTCCATAATGGCTGTACTTATTTAAACTCCCACCAACAAAGTAAAAGAATTTCCCTTTCTCCTAACTCTTGCATGTATTTGTAATATTCTGTCTATGATGCTATCCATTCTAACTGGGGTGAGATAATTATTTCATTGTGGTTTTAATTTGGATTTCCTTGATGATTGATGATGCTGAGGATTTTTTTCATATGTTTGTTGGCCATTTATATATTTTCTTTTAAAAAATATCCAGTCAAGATTGGCCCTGTAGTGTAATGAACTTCATAGAGGAGGTAAGATCCCACATGGTAAACTAGGGTTTGAATCTCAGCACCATAAGCGTGAAAAATGTTCCAGGCATGTGAAACATATGCCCATGATGCTAATAAGACAGAGAATTAAAGAAATAGAATTACAGCATGACCAGATCCCGTGGGAGGGTACTTTCTCTCTTTCTCTATGTCTCTTACATTCTCTCTCATGCATGTACATAATCTCTGGCATTAAAAAAAAAAAGCCTATTTAGATAATTTGCCCATTTAAAGCCAGATTTTTTCTTTTTGCTGTTTAAATTGTTGAGTTCTTTGCATATAGAAAAACCACAATAAATTAATGAAAGATGAAATTAAATTATAAAGTAAATTATAAAGTATGAGTTTACTTTAGTGCAAAAAAAATTTCAAAATTTTTCATAATATGTACTTCTCATGAACATTTTGAGAACCTTCTCATAGTCTAGTTATTATTCCCTCATCAAAAGTATGGTTAGCAAATATTTTCTCTCATTCTGTAAGTTGTCTCTTCCTCATTTGAGTGTTTCTACTGCTATACATAAGCTTTTGGGTTTTACATTATCTCATTTGTCTATTTTTGCTTTTGTTGCCCAACTTTTGAGGTCTTATTCAGAAACTCTTTGCCCATACCAATGTCTTGAAGCATTTTCTCTATGTCTTCTTCTAGTAGTTTAATTGTTTAGGCCTTACATTTATGTTTGTATTACATTTTGAAGTTGATGTTTGGATATAATAAAAGATAGGGGGTCTAGTTTCATTTTCCTGCATATATTCATACAATTTTCAACACCATTTATTGTAGAGTTTATCTTTTTTCTGATGAATGTTTTGGGAACCTTTGTCAAAAATCAGTTGACTCTATATATGTGGGTTTATTTTTGGGTTTTCTATTTTGTTTTTCTGGTCTATGTATCTTTTCTGTAATTTATTTATACATTTGATCACTGTACATCACCATTTGTAAAATGAATTTTCCCAGCATGTATACACTGAACATCAGTCAAGTTTAAAATATTATTATACACATTATCATTAACAGGCAATCATTGATTTCTGTGTCCCTCAAGTGTCTTGCCTGTATGTGTCTGTTTTTATAACAGGACCATGTTGTTTGGTTACTATAGTTTTTAGCATATTTTAAAGTCAGGTAGTGTGCAGGAGATCAGCAGTTAGCGTAATGGCTATGTTGCTGGACTCCCATGTAGTCAACCGTGGTTCGAGTCCCGGACCCGGTGGTTTAAACTCATGCTGGGTGCGTGTGCGTGAGTGCCCAGGATCCCGAGAGGAGAATGGAGGAGAAGGGATTGCGGCGTGGCCATCCCCCCTGGTGATTTCTCGCTGTCTGTCTCTCTGTCTCTCTGTGTCTTTCTGGCGAGCGCACGTGCCCAATAAGAAAAAAACTCTCCAAAAAAAAAATAATAATAAAATAAAATAAAGTCAGGTAGTGTGATGCCTCCAGCTAGATTCTTTTTGCTCAGAATTGCTTTGGCAATTTGGAGTCTTTTATAGCTTCAGACAAATTTTGTGGATTTTTTCCTTTCTATGTCTACAAAGAATCTCACTGGTGTTTTAATAAGGATTATATTAAATCTGTAAATCACCTTGGAAAGTGTGGACATTGTAACACTACTACTTCTTCCAATCCATGAACATGGGATAGAGTTCCTTTTATTATATCTTTTAATTCTTTCATTGGTGTATTAGTTTTCATTGTTAGGCTCTTCTACCTCCTTGGTTAAATTTATTTCTAGGTATATATTTATGTATGTGTATATGTGTTTTTTTGGTAGCTATTGTAAATTATTGCTTTCTTGACTTTTTCAGCCTCTTTGTTATTGGTGTATAAAGATGAATTGTGTATGTAGATTTTGTATTCTGCAACTTTGCTGAAATCATATTTCAATTCTAAGAGCATTTTTGGTCGAATCTGTAGGTTTTTCTATGCATAAGATTATGTCAACTCTAAGTAGGGACAATTATACTTCCATTCCAATTTGGATGCCCTTTATTTTTTTTCTCTTGCCTAAATGCTCTGGCTTGGGACTCCCAATACTATGTTGAATAAGAGTGGTAAAAATGGTCATTCTTGCCCTGTAAAGCTTTCAACTTTTTTCCTCTTAATATGGTATTAATTATAGGCCTTTATTATGTTGAGATACATGCCTTCTGTACATTTTTTTGCTGAGTTTTTATCATAAATGAGTGTTATATTTTATAAAATGGCATTTCTGCATCTATTAAGATAATGACATGGTTTTTATTCTTTATTCTATTGATGTAGCATATTATATCTACTGATTAGCATATATTAAAACATCCTTGCAACCCTAGAATAAATCTCACTTGTTTGTAGTGTGTGATCTTTCTGATGTGCTGCTGGATTCAGTTTGCTAGTTTTTTGTTGAGGAGTTTCACATCTATGTTCATCAGGAATATTGGTCTGTAGTTTCTTTTTTTCTGTTTTTGTCTGGTTTGGTATTTCTTTTTTCTTTTTTTAGAGAGAGTTTTTTTTTTTCTTTTTCTTTTTTTTTTAATAGGCTATGTGTGCTCACTGGAGAGACAAAGAAAGACAGAAAGACAGAAAGTGAGAAATCACCCTCCCTAGGAGGGATGCCATACCACTATCCCTTCTCCTGCTTTCTCTTCTGGGGATTTTGGGCATGCATGCACACATGTCCAGCATGAGTTTGAAGCCATGGGTCCAGGATTCAAGCCACAGTTGACTATGTGGGAGCACAGTGACATAACCATTATGACATCTGCTGGATCCTGATATATCTTAGTATACAATTTGAATATAACAATATTAATTCTCTGATTTGGAAATATGAGAATAAGAAAAAATGTTCATTAAGGTTATGAGTTATGCATAGAACATCTGATTCCTAAGCTGGAAAGGTAAGGGCTGCTCTGATGTTTACAGTTCCTAAGGCCCAGAGAACTCAACCCCTAAGTTGTTCTCTTTGATGATCAAATGCATTATTCATATGCATGCAATAAAGGTGGAAACTTTATAGGCTCTCTTAAAAATTAAGAATGTCTCTGTAGTATTTTAATTTTATCAACAGAACCCAGCTAAATTTGCACCAATATATTAATCCACAAACACAGCAGAGTTAAACCACTTCTCAGATAAAATGTAATAGAATAATAATGGAACAAGAGAGCCCCCATATACTCCAGACATCACTATATGTAGGAAACATACTTCAGGACATTCGAAAGGGAGCTATGAAGTATTATCATAAATATGTAATTAATAACCATCTACATTTAGAAAAACAATACACTGAAAAAATGAACAAATAAATAAACAACATTTACATTCAGCAATGCTGGCTGTCCGATTTATTTGTTTTTTTTTTTTTTCTTTCCTGGTTATTTTTCAACATTAATCAATCTACAAATAGACTACCCCTACTCTAATACACATTTGCTTGGTTCTCATTTCTGTTTCATTTTCTCTGTGCTATATTTACCAAATTTCTAGTAATGGACTCTTCATAAAAAATGTAGTAAAAGTTGGGGCTGGCAGGTGGCGCGGTGGTTAAGGGCGCTGGACTCCCACATGACCAACTGCAGTTTGAGTCCCAGACCTGATGGCTTGCTTTCTCGCTTCCTCGCCCTACCCCTCACCCCTCCCCCACACTCTGTCTTTCTCTGGTCAAATTAAAATAAATAAATAAAGTTAAATTTTAAATAATTCTTTTAAAAATGTAGTAAAAGTCATTATCCTAATATGTATTCATATAGGCAATAAGGAGGATATAATTTTCTATTACTAGGTTGTCAAGAAAGTCATAACACATTTTTGCATAGAAAAACAGAAAAAAATGCACCATGACTTTCCTGACAATCTAATAGTATGATAGGAGAAATCCTTCCTATAGAAGTGAGAGAAACAGCTGGCTATAGTTAGGAAGATAAGTTGTCCCTTATTTGTGGAGTCAGTCAGAGGAAGAAAGAGGAAAGAAAAACCTTTGATGGAATGGTTGGCAAGAGAAACTAGGCCACTTCCTCTGAATTAGACAAGACCTGGTCATGCCAACCCCTCTACAGCCTGGTTATTTCAGAGTTTGCTTTCTCAAACTTTCCCAATCTCTCTCAACTGACTCCTTCTCTCATGGTAAAAATCTAAAGTCTCCTTTAGCTTAACACAGAAATTTCTCCACCCTACTACCACTCTGATATGATAGTCTCTTTCTTTATTTTAATTGCAAAATTTAGAGCTAGACTCTTCTCTGGTTTCATCTTACAGGTAAAGAAGGCAAAGTCAAATGACCTGTTGACAGTTTTATTCTACAGGTATACAGCCAGGTTAAATAGCATGCACAGTAACATAAACTGTCATGCTAGAGTGGACAAAAGCACAAGGATGCAATGGGTTTTCATTGTGATGCTATTCCTTTCTTCCTAATTCCTTAGCCCCAGTACCTAAATCTAATTCAGACTATACTGCACTGTTCTTCACCCCTAAAATTTGTCTAAGATAAAGATAAGAGTTTTGTAGAAGATCTGTATTCTTTGAGCTTATAAACAGGACTAAGCAGACATAAAAATAAATTGGGTCATCAGAAAAGTCCCGACGCAGTTTTGCACAGAAAAATACATCACAATTTTTCCCTCAACCCAATGATATCTACTATCAGCTTTGCAGCTATTTGTTCAAAGCCATTTCTCACAGTGCCTCTTTGAAATATGTGTGTGTGTGTGTGTGTGTGTGTGTGTGTGTGTAATGTACCTTTTACATTTAAGCTGTGTTTTAAGCTCAAAGAGAAAATGAAGCCTACAACAAAGGAAGTTGTTGGACCATATGCTGAAAAGGACAACTACTCATAAACAAGTCCCCCACAACTGCTACCTCGCTGCAATATTATCAAACTGTACCTATAGCAAAAGGCTCCTATTACGTGGTTAAGATGAAATCTTTGAGTAACAATTGCCTATCCTCTCTGTCTCTCAAACCACCTAGGAAAGGCTAAATCTTAAGATTATCTTTGGATGGCCAAGTAGAGGGTAGAACTTTTTATAGAACACCCTCTCTGTTAGCTCTGTTTCTAATACTCAAATGTAGGATGCTTCCACAGCAGCACATAGTTATTTTGCATTTTCATAGGACCACATAGGAAAGTCAACATTTCAATTAAATATATTCCAAACTATGATGATCTGCTTAATAGCTTAAGCTTAGTAACCTACTGACAAGAAAAGGAGAGGCTTGTAAAAATGGATTAAATCTAGTCTTCTCTGGGAGACTTTATTACTGTTCACTAATATTCAGTGTCCTTCTTGCTTTTTCAATAAAATGTGAACAGAAAACACATGTCAGCCCCGGGCGAAAGCTTTAAGAAGCTGTTCTCTAGGCCTTCTATCTCTGCCACCTGGAGTGACAAGGCTCTAGAGGGCAGGACTTTGTCTATGGTGCAAAGCTGAAGGAAGTATTCACTCTCAAGGTCTAGAATTTAAGGTTAGTGCTTGCACAACTCTGAGAATGAATGTCCAAGGGGCCTTGCTTGCCTCAACTTATAGCCAGCACCACCAGACAGTGGTGTCTCATCAGCCTAGATCTTCAGGTGAGTATCACATCAGCACGGAGCCACCTTGTCACTTGCATACACATGTAGGAGAGGAGCATGTTGAGAAGGATGTTGTATATAAACCACTGAGATTTAAGGATTTTTTGTTACTGCAGAAGAACCTCCTAACATACTCAGGGTCTTCAAAAAGTTCATGGACAATGTGTATTATAAAAAAGTTATTAATGTATTTCATAAATATATTGCCCTAAAATAAACTTATACTTTAATTCCATTTTCCCACAAACTTCCTGAAGTTCCCTTGGACACCCACCCTCCCAATATTACAAATTAGAAAACACTTAAAAATTCAAAAATCACCAACTGAGGAGATAGCAACCACAGTCTTACACCTAGTATAGAGGAAACGGCATGGGCTTTGTTGCAAGGTGGACCTGGATCTGCATCCTCGATCTAACTCTATCCGAGTGACTATATCATTTATACTAAAATGCTCAATTTTATGTCTAGACAATGTGCCTAAAGATATCTTTCTTGATTGTTTTCAGAATTAAACAAATCTACTTTTGCAAAGCTCCTAGCACTATGTATTACCTCCAGATCTGGCAATAGCGATTGTGATTACTGAGTTTAGAAATTCCACGTTCTGAGGAAGGACTGTCTTCCACTCAGTGCTTCTCTAGGAAATGCACCCTTGGCTGCCCCAGGTTACCAGCCTGTTAATCTACCTATAGCTGACTTTCCCCCCTCTCTCCTATTCTTCCTGTTCTCTCACTTCTCTTTCTGAGAACAAGTAAACTACCTGCACCCAAATTTTTGTCTCAGCTTCTGCTCTGAAAACAACCCACACTAGAACCTGGGAGGAAGAAGAACTTAGCAGGATATAGGGCATAGACCAGGAGCATGTCTGCATTACATACATTCATATCTGCTCATTCCTGGATAGCCTATGTGACGGTCACGTTGTGTACTGTAAGGCTGACCATTTAAAAAAGAGCTGGATTGCAAAATGATTGCTCATCAACAATCAAGTTATTCTTGCAGTATCAACTTTTACATGATGTCAGGAGAGAACATTTCGCCTTTTTTTTAAAAATTGAGACAACTTATAAATATTGAAATCACGATGGTCTCTATTATTCCAAGATTATCTTGCTTCTAAACTTTTGCTACTTAGGTCCCATTGCTACATGTACTTAATCACCAAATCTAAATTATTTTAGTAAAAAACATATTATTGAGTCAGAGGAGAAGGTCATTCCCTCAAGGCCCTTTGTGTGTTATTTATAATAATTTCATATTTACGTAATATCTTTGCTTGAAAATCAGCTCAAAATATTGCCTATATATTATCTCATTAATCCTCAGGGCGGCCTACAAGGTAGTATGGAGCCAAGGGCTGCTATTACTTGTCCCCCTCTTCCTTTTTAACTCCCATTCCCAAATAGAAAAGTGCAAACACAATTTTTAAATTAAAGTTTCTGCACCAAAATCAATCAGGAGAGATTTTCCAGATGCTATTTATAATGTACCTTCACAATATACAACAATTATTTCAGGCCCTTCACACCAACACAGATTAAAGTAACAACAAAAATCAATAGGAATCTATAAATATAATCAATATACTCTGCTAGTAGGCTCCAGAAACGATGTTATTCTGTTTTCCCACCAGCCTTATTATGACACGATATGGCTTAAAGCAGGGTTTGGCAAACTTTTTCTGCAAAGAACCAAACAGTAAATATTGTAGGCTCTGTGGGCCATAGGGTCTCTGGGGCAACTACTCAAGTCTGCCCTTGAAACCTAACAGCAGCCATGGACAATATGTAAGTGAATGGATGTGGGGCGTGGTGGCGCCCGCCCTATGGTAAGTGAATGGATGTGGCTGGATTCCAATAAACCTTTACTGACGAACACTGACACTGTCATTTTCATAAGCCACAAAATATTATTCTTTTGATTTTTTTGACTATTAAAAATATAAAAATTAGGGTCAACAGGTGGCACAGTGGATAAGGCACTGGACTCCCACATGGCCAACTGTGGTTTGAGTCCTGGACCTTGTGGCTTGCTTTCTCACTTTCCCTTTTTCTGTCCCTCTCATCAAGTTAAAAAATAATAACAGCAAACAAAATTAAACAGTAATTTTTAAATGTAAAAATCACTTTTTAGCTCAGTTGTAGGAACACACAAAAAAAAAGCCACAGGAAAAATTTGATCAGTGGGCTAGAGTTTGCCAATCCCTGTTTTGGAGACCAAGGTCAGGATTTTTGAGTCTTCAGACCAGTTAATCTCCTTATTTTCTCTCTCCTAAGTCCTCCTCCAAATTCTTTGCTTTCATCTTGGGCAAGAATATATGTAAATTTATAAATACACACACACACACAAAACACTTTAGAAAAACAAAAGCAACAATATTCACTGTGAAAATCAACCTCCCTAAAGCTGAAAATACAAAGAGCAGAAAGCCTGGATTTTATCATCAAATCTGCCAGTCCATGAATATTTCAGGTGCTGGCAAGCTCACTCTAAGGCAAACATAGAAATAAGTGGCTCATCTTCAAGTCCGATATATCCCTGGCCTCCTACTTCACCTGCCAAGTCTCTCCCTTCTGGTCTTCCCATTCGCTGTGATATATCTGGATGACTTTACCTAATTAATTTAGTAAGCACATATTAAGTTCTTATTCTATGCCATATTCTGTGACTGGCACAATAAAGTTTGATGGGTATGACTACAGATACAGGTCAGGGCACAGCAAATTCACAGGAGAGCATAGTTAACTGTGGAACCTGACACACTGGACTGCAAGGCTCCAGAGAGAAAGTTCCACGTAAGTTGTATGTTCAGAGAGAGCAGTAGCTCTTGAAGTGACTTACTTGCCATTGTCCCAGACTTCCCACCTGGCAGCCTACTCGGATCACTGGCCTAGTCCCCTTAAAACTATAGATGTCCTATGGCCCACTTCCTGGTGACTAACTCTGTGACTGAACACACTGAAAGTTCTTATTAGCATGATGCAATTAAAAACAAAAAGCACAGTATTTGAGAATCAGACTGTCCTGGGTCTGAAACCAACTCTTCCACTTGTTATCTGCATGACCTTGAGCAAGTTACTTGCCTTTTACATTTCAGTTTTATGATATCATATGCACTACAGAAAATCATTGGAAAAAATAAACCATAGCTATAGAATGTCTAACACATCTTACACATTCAGGATACAACTTCACACTCATTAGTAATTTTCTTTTGAGGGGCCAGCAGGTCGAGTGGTAGTTAGGGCACTGTACTCTCACATGGACGATCACAGTTCAAGCCCTAGACCTGGCGACTTGAGAATCATGCTGGGCACGTATGTGTGCATTACCAAAATCCCAGGAGGGGAGTGGAGGAGAGGGGACTGCAGCATGGTCATTTCCCTGGGAGTGTGGTGTGGGGGGGGGGTGTGGGGGGGATTCTCACTTTCCCTCTCTCTGTCTCTCTTTAGTGAGTATACACACTCTATGGCAAAAATCTCAAAATAATAATAATAGCCTTTTAATAGATGTCCCTGAGAGATAGGCCAGCATGAATGGATGACTCCTGCAGTGACCACCTGAACACTGTGCTAGGTTACTAGTGGGTATGGCTGGGCAGAATTCTTCCTCCTTTAAAGATTAAAGCTGATCACAGGTTCCTATGTGCAGGACTTAGAGACCTGAGGAAGTCAGAGGATGCCCTAGATATTTGAGCTGGCTGACTCAGTTCTGTGGAAAGGACCATGCCAAATTGTATTTAGCTTCTTTTCTTTCTTTCTTTTTTTTTTTTTTTTTTTGGAGACATTTTGCCATAGGGCACGTGCACTTGCCAGAAAGACAGAGACAGACAGACAGAAAGCGAAAAATCACCCCCCCCCCCAGGGGGGATGGCCATGCCGCAATACCTTCTCCTTCATTCTCCTCTTGGGATCTTGGGCACACATGCACGTGTGCCCGGCGTGAGTTTAAGCCACTGGGTCCAGGACTCAAACCGCGACTACATGGGAACCCAACAACATAGCCATTACACCAACTGCTGGTCCTTTTTTTTTTTTTTAAACATATTTATTGAGTCATTTGGAATGGGAACACTTACACCTCAAAAGATACATTAAACACCTCTGATCACTATTGAGATTGAACACATTTCCTATGTTTGTTGGCCATTTGGACTTTTCATTTGTAAATTTTCTGTTCATGACTTTGCATGCTAACTTTTTATACTAATGATACTCAGTTACATATTTTTCAAGACTGGGCCTGATCACCGCTGAAATACGAGGGAAGATAAAATCTGTGAAATACTACATAAAGCATATTACCACAATAGACTCTAATGTTGTCGGTCAAGATTTCTTAAACAGGAACTTACTGCAATTTATTCTCAAGGATCTGCAAATCCTTTGCCATAAAGTTTGGGCTGCTTTTTGTTTATAAACCAAAAAAAAAAAGAAAGAAAGAAAGAAAGAAAAAGATTACTTTATCTAAAATATGCTTTTAATGGCTAAAATCACCTAAGAATGGTACATGTGATAGTTAATAAAAATCCTTCAAATTTATTTGTGCCTTGTGAAATGACATAAATGAAAGCTAACATAGAACGTTCTGAAGATCCTTTCAGTTATCTGGCATCCCACTTATCCCAGTAAGTAAATTCCTCCTAGTGGCATCAAATATTTAATTTTGCTGAAAAATATTCCCAGAAAGAAACCTCTATGTTGAGGGCATTCAACATGCACTGTGCCTTTCATGTTGAAAAGGACGATGCATGGGCCTGACCAGAAGGACATCATGAGGTCAGCCCTCTCTGTGTAGCTTTGCACCCCTCCCCCATGTAGCCTCTTCCAGGGGAATATCCTTCCATTCCCTGGCTTAGGGCACTGTCAGAGCCCATTGTGTTGGTGACCCATAACTCTAGTTGGGATTTCACCTGTCTGTCAGTAGCAACAAATTCCAAAAACATTTCTTCCAACTGTCACCATTGCCAAAGGATCATTATGCTGACATCTGCGGCATGCGGAACGAGAGTTCATGCTATACACGGAGGAAAGGATCCGCACATCACAGCTCTCAAATAAGAGACAGGCTGAAGAGAATTTATCAAGAAGAAAAGAGCCACGGCAATAAAATATTCCCAAGAACCCATGTACAACAGCCCAGCTCAATCTCAGTTTTCTTTCTGACAGGCCAGAGATTCATGATCATTTTTCCAATCAGCACACTCTAAAGAAAAGCTCCCTATATCTGCACATCTCTGCCACCAGCCCTGTGAAAGCCACCCAATCCTGTATTATCTTTATTGCTCAATAGACTTGCAAGTTTAAACCTGCCTTTGCCCTCTCCTTGTAAGATGGACACCCAGAACAATAGACGGGAACAATGGCCATCTTAGCGGTGTAAGAAACTGGCGTGAGCACTTGTCAAGAAGCAATCGGATCCCTTGCTAAAAAGCACAGGTAAACACAAAACACTGGCACTTTTAAATTACAATCTGTCGACCCACAATGAGGCACGGGTTCCAATTTCAGGCCTGCTACCGTCAAATCGATAAAAATTTGATTATTTTTTATTGAGGTAAAAATATACACAGCACAAAATTTACATTTTGCTCATTAAGCAGTCACTCTCTAGTCTCTCTTTCCTCCAGGCCCTGGCAACCACAAATCTGCTGTGGATGTGTCTAGTCTGGATGTTTCATATAAAAAGATCCACACAATATGTACTCTTGTGTGCCTTTGATTGATTTTTCTCCGCCATTGCGGCAAGCTGCCTGATCCCATTGTTTGAATCACCTGCCCTCACCCTAAGATCAGGGCTGTTTATGGGATGTGTGATGGTCCATTTTATGTGTTAACGTAACTAGGCTTTAGCCCTCAGTTTTCAAACATTAATTAAAGTGTTACCATGCAGGTATTTTGTAGATGTAATTAAAGTCCATAATCAATTAGAAAGAACTGAGGCTCAGAAGGGGGAGGAAGAGAATGAAAAGAAGTTCTGCCTATAGATGGCCGCTTCATCTCATGCCTGTGAGTTCCAGATGCCCTCCTGACAGCCTGTCTTGATTTCAGACTTGCCTAGGTTGTCTGCACAACTGCGTAAGCCAATCCTTTTGAATAATTCTATCTCCTATTGGTTTTGTCTCTCTGAAAGGGAGAGAGAGTCTTAAACATACAATATGCTGATTTTTCCAGTCCACTGTAGATGGCTACCCAAACATCACTGCTTAT
Source organism: Tupaia tana (assembly GCA_026018925.1). NCBI lineage: Eukaryota > Metazoa > Chordata > Mammalia > Scandentia > Tupaiidae > Tupaia > Tupaia tana. Next base: position 49,572,653 of record JAKSZU010000003.1, read on the forward strand.
AGAGTTTTTGTTTTTTTGTTTGTTTTAAGGTTATACCATAGGGCACATGTACTCACTAGAGAGAGACAGTGAGAGGGACACTGAGAAATCATTCCCCTGGCAGATGTCCATGCCACAGTTCCTTCTCCATTCTCCTCTCAGAGATTGTGGGCACTCACACAGACATACACAGCATGAGTTTCAAGCTGCCAGGTCGGGGACTCAAACTATAGTTGTCCATGTAGGAGTCCAGGGTTTTAACCACGCCACCTGCTAGCCCCACTACTTATAGAGTGGTTAAAAATATCCTGATTAAACTAATTGTTTAGATGGTAATTTCCCCAAATACCCCAAGTCAGTAACTATTAAGAGAAGGAAACTGGCCTGACTGTATCCTGTATCCTGGATTTGGACTCGTCTGTTCTAACCTGGGAGCTGATGTCCAAATGGCACCTGACCTGTCGGGAAGCAAAGGCCATCCCTCAGTTGAGACAATTCTGGGCTACCTTCATGTTGCTATGAGAACAGTAGGGAAAGGAGAAAGTGCCTTTATACTTAGCGCTTTACTATAAGCATACTAGGCAGGGAATCCTGACTACACAGTACTCGGAATTTCCCTCTGAAAGAATTTCTTTGTGGGCTTTTCCAACCAGCTCACCTTTGCCTATGGAAATCCTACGCAAGCTTTAAAATACACCTTAAAGACTATCTTCTCAATACTTAATCCTAAATCCCCAAATTAAATGCAAAGTCTTCCCTTTGAACTTCTATAGCGCTTTGTATTTCTCTTAAACCACTTAGCACATAGAGCCCTTGCCTTACATTCTCTGTGCCTTGGTGCCATCTCCTCCCCCATCAGATCATGGGAGTTTTATATCCCTTGTCTTTGGGATCCATTACTGACTCACACAGTGTCTTTTGGGAGACTGATGAAGTGAATAAAGTCCTAGGAGTCTGGGGAAAATGGGATCCAGAAAAATCTTCTGAGGTCAGAACTGGGTTTTCCTTTTTTTCATTCCTAGTTTACTCCTCTGCCTACTCCCCCTGTTCCTACATCTTTGAAGGATAAAGGAAAGTACTTGAACTCCATAGTTGACATAGTCCAAATGAAACTATTCCTGGAGATGACAGAACGTGGAGGGATTCAGAAGTGTCAGGTAAGGATGACTCCAGGCCCACATGTCTTCTTCTTCTTTTTTCTCTTTTCTTTTTTGCTATAGGGCAAGTGCACTGTGCACTTATCAGAGAGAGAGATGAGAGAGAAAAAGAGGAGAGAGAGAAGGAGAGGGAGGAAAAGTGAGAAATCACTCACCAGGGTGGATGGCCACACCTTAATCCCTTCTGCTCCAGTCTCCAATTGGGATTTTGGGCATGTATATACATGTACCTGGTGTGATTTTTCAAGCCGTAGCATCTGGGACTCAAATCCTACGGTCGGCAATGTGGGATCCAGTCACCCTAACCTCCACACTACCTGCTGGCCCCCACATGCCTTTCTAGTCCCTTGTTCATTCCCTTCCAACATTTTTTTCTCAAACTGGTCCTCACCTATGTTAAGAGCTAAGCTTGTTATCTACTTCTTTGGATATATGGTCTGGGGCAGTCTGTAGTCAACACCAAAGCACAGAGGAACAAGGAAGAAAGTTTTCTGCTCTCCTTGCTTTGAGTCTGGATTTTGTCTTTTCCTCTGGGCTGAGCCTAGAAATGTGACTGTAAGTGGAAAGCAACCATTTTTTCATGGCTTCATTATAGCATGTTTCCTCTGTTATCAAAGCTATATCCTAATTCAGTCATTTTACTGATGCTATATTTGTCCTACAATCTTTCACACTGTCTTCATTATTAATGCTTATCATACTGCATATCATTATCCCTTAATTTGGTATATCTCTCTAAGGTACTTTATCAATACTATTAAGATAAAATTTATCCTTCTATACCATGTATGTCTTAACCAAAATGAGAACGTGTGCTTGCTTTGCCTTTGCAATAAAATACACTAACTAATCCTTATGTCAGACTAACTATAGATTCAGTGTTTGTTTTGCTAGTTCATTCTGGATAGATATCTATGGAGAAAGAGGCTTTGCCACTCGTCTCAGATCCAAGAAATTTCTCCAATCACTTCACACATGCAGCAGGTATTTTTGAGGATGGGTCTTGGAAAGGCATTTTGAGGGGAGGTACTATTTTATTTTTACAATTTTATTTTTCTAAGCTTTATTTCCTTGCTTAGGAATTGTTGTGAGCAGGACGCTACATCTAATCTATACTGCTATAGATATACTAAATGTATAGAGGGGTTGCTTATAAAACATTATCAGATGAATAACCAGACAGCAAGCAGCTGTTAATCAAGTCCAAGTGTAGGAGTTGCTACCACCAGAGGGCGTACGTTAGAGGAAGCTAGTATTCTGAGCAATTCCCCATCCATAAACCACATTCGAAGAAACATGCTGGCTCTAGTGCTCGCCTTAGGAAAGAGAGAGGCAATCTGGAATGTGTACAACCCAAAGGCCCAGATGATAGAGTGAAGGAACTATACCATGTGAGGTAGAACCTGAGGAAATGGGGATGTTGATGACAGAGAAGAGGAGATGTGGGGGAAAAAATCCTCAAAAACTATAATTCAAGGTTTTCAGGATATCCTTTCAGAGACAGATTACACATTTTATACGTGACTGTGGGAAGCAGTACTATGATGAATGAGTAGAAATTACAGAGAGTCAGATCTTGGCTCAGTGTAAGGAAGGCTTTCTAATAATCAAGCATAACCAAAATCTTATGGACAGTGTAAGATACTTTTCTGTTAAACAAAATTTCACTTGCTTAAATTAACTATACATCACTTTAACTGTTGAAAATTTAGCATCCAAATTTAGATGTGCTTTCAGGGTTAAATATACACAAGATTTTGAAGGCAATGCCAAAAAAAGAATATAAAATATCTCACTGATAATTTTCTATCGATTACACTGCATGTAAAAGTGGTAATCTTTTAGATATATTGAGCTAAATAAAATATATTATTAAAATGAACACAATTCACTCATGTTTTTTTACCTTTTCTTATTGTGGTCACTAGAAATATATGTGGGTGCATCATATTTCAGTTGGACAATGCTCATCTGGAGAGATGGGCAGAGACCCTGTCCATGACCTTCATCCCCAGAACTAGAACATAGAGTAGTGGTAGGAAGGGTTCAGTTAACGAGCATATGAAGAGATTATTTTATTTAAATTAATAGCTTAGAGAAATGCAAATTAAAGCAATTGAGGTATCACTTTGTATAACCAGGCTAATCAAAACTAGAAAATTAGAAAAATGGGAACACTGAGAGTGCCAGTAGAGGAGGGGGGATACACAAGTGCTTCTGCACTGCTAGTGAATGGTTGGACCAGAGCAGCCAAACTGGGTAACTAGCTTAGCACCAAACTACCCCAACAAGGTCAAAGCTAGCCTACCTGTGCCCTATGGGCCAGAAATTCCCAAACAATGCCACACAGGTTCATCTAGGGAAATGTGCAAGAGAACACAATAATGCAAGGGCTCTCTGGAGTGGTGAAGATCTAGAAGCATCTGTCACCAGTTTAGTGGGCAGATGAAATGTACCTGAAGCCCTGGAGCATTGTGTGACCACCAGCCACAGATGAGAAGTACCCACAGCTAGAGGATGGCTCTTTAAAACTTACTGCTAAGTGGATACCCACATGAGAAAGAAATCTATAGCCAGGATATCATTTACCACAATTGAAAATGCAGGAATACAAAAAAGAAAGCTTTTTAATTTTTTGCAAGAATCCCTACATATTAAGGATATACATCCAAATTACAATGGTTTATCAGTAGGAGAGGAAGCCAAGAAAAATGAGAAATAAGGAAATAAACATAAGAGAGAGTAACCTCAAAAAATATAAGAGAGAGAGATGGAATCAAGCCTTGCGCTTACACTAACCAAGTAGGTGGCTCTGGGCAGGTCACATAACTTCTGTGAGCTTTAGTTACATCATCAGCAAATAACAAAACCAACAGTAAAGGAGTATACTAAGAGTATTAAAGTTGTATAGGGACCAGCAGTTAGTGTAATGGCTGTGTCGCTGGACTCCCACGTAGCTGACCGCGGTTCGCATCCCAAACCCGGTAGCTTAAAACTCATGCTGGGCGCATGTGCGTGCGTGCCTAAGATCCCGAGGGGAGAATAGAGGAGAAGAGATTGTGGCGTGGCCATCCCCCCGGGGGGTGATTTCTCTCTTTCTGTCTCTCTGTCTCTCTCTGTCTGTCTGGCGAGTGCACGTGCCCTATAGCAAAAACCTCTCAAAAAAAAAAAAAAAAAAAAGTTGTATTACCCTGACATATTCCAGGGTTCCCCACAGAAATGACTAATATTCCTTGGAGCTTATGAGGTTCTGCTCATCCTTTGAAGCATATAGTTCCCATTCTGTTTGCACTGATGCTCCTGGCTTATTTCATTCAAGGCTTCTGGGGCATCAATGAAGAAAATAAGATGTCATAATTCCAATTTAAATAGCTACAAATGACCCTTTATCTTACCTGAATTCTCACTTGGCAAATATTTCTTCTAATGGGAACATGCAGTCTATAGGAAAACAAACAATTTATCATTGTATCTTTCAGAAACACAGACCCAGACCACGGCCTGAAGCAACATAAAGTATAAAGGACTAATGTGATTCGATGACAAAATAGTAAGAGGTTTTGGGAACCAGCAGTTAGCATAATGGCTATGTCGCTGGACTCCCACGTAGTCGACCATGGTTCGCGTCCCGGACCCGGTGGCTTAAAACTCACGCCGGGCACGTGTGCGTGAGTGCCCAAGATCCCGAGAAGAGAATGGAGGAGAAGGGATTGTGGAGTGACCATCCCCCCTGGGGGGTGACTTCTCACTTTCTGTCTCTATGTCTCTGTCTGTCTGTCTGGCGAGCGCACGCGCCCTATAGCAAAAACCTCTCAAAAAAAAAAAAAAATAGTAAGAGGTTTTGAGAAAACTGTGATCCCTTCGATACACCACCATCCTTATTTAGTCACACTGGCCATCACACCATGGCAACTCCTGTGCAATGCAGTTACCTACAAGCTCAGGGGGTTTTGAAATGTGAATCTTCCCAATATTAGCTACTGCTAAATATCTACGCCTCTTCATAGTCTGGCCCATAGTCTCCTAATTATTTGTGTGTGTATAATATAAAATGGACAAAAGTCTGGTTTCATGAACATTGTCAGGGCTTTAGTGCTTCCTCATAAATACATAACAGGGACCAGCAGTTAGCGTAATGGCTATGTCGCTGGACTCCCATGTAGTCGACCGCGGTTTGCGTCCCGGACCCGGTGGCTTAAAACTCACGTCGGGTGCGTGTGCGTGCGTGCCCAAGATCCCGAGAGGAGAATGGAGGGGAAGGGATTGTTGCGTGGCCATCCCCCCGGGGGGGTGATTTCTCGCTTTCTATCTCTCTGTCTGTCTCTGTCTGTCTGGCGAGCGCACGCGCCCTATAGCAAAAACCTCTCCAATAAATAAATAAATACATACATACATACATACATGACAAACCAAAATCAGTACATTTCAATCCCTTTGGAGCCTCTGAGGCATCCAGAACTGGAAAGGGAAATAGCCATTCTATGTAGCATTCACAGGTTCCCTGCTGGAATTAGGCACCTACCCAGTGCAGTTGGAAACTCATTTGATCTCAGCTGCCAATTTCGAGTTTTTCTAAACTGTTTTTAAATGGAGTTGGGAAGTCCCAACTGTTACTGGAGGAGTAGCCAGAAACTGGAGGAGTAGCCAGAAACTCAGGGTTCCACCTGCACCCCTCCTGCTTAACCCTCCACCCCCCCACCCCCCCACCCCCGCTGGACCCAGAATTCTTGGTTGGAAATTCAGGGAAGAGCTACGTAATCTGCCCTACATCAAAGGAAAAGTATGGAGAAACCTCCAACCCTGGAGAAACAGGTTTATTGTTTTCTGCCTTGAGGCCTTTCCTTTAGATTGTAAAATGCTTGTGGCAAATATGTAACATCTCAGCAGTGCCCCATACAGGATTTTTAAGGGGTTTTCCAGGTCAGGAACTTCAATTTACAGAGTAGAGTAGGAGGATAAAGAGAGAACCAATGCTTACCAAAGGAGACATGCACTATATATGAGCTGTCCAGGAGACCTGTGTGGCTAGAAAACAGGTGGGCTGCAGTGAGACAGTGTAGGATGCATTGAGGCAAGATCTGCTTAAGTTAAGCAGAGAAAGGAATTAGAGTGTTGAGAATAATAATAGTAATCAGTGCACTTACAGAGTTCTTATCCTGTACTTGGTTCTTTCTAAGAACTTTATAAATAAAAATACTTTATATGTAAAATGCTTGGAATATAGATATAAAAGAAATACTTCCCATGTAGTCATAGTTTGTTTCCCTTGCAATTAAGAGAAGACAGGCTTAATGGTCTACTGTAGTTGTCTTAGATCTTAACAGAAAAATAAATGCATGGACTTAAACTTAATAGTATATACAATCTAAGAAGAACAGTGTGCAGTAAGAGTCGAATCTTTCCTAATACTTGGTAAATGAAAGGTTGGATTTATCATTATGGGTGCCAATGTAGTGGCCATCTTAAAAATGTTTAATTTGCTCAAAGACTTAGAATTCATTTTCTGTATTGAGTCCAACTATTATAAATGAAAAAATTAAATTCATAAAACTATTTCCTAAACATAAAAGTAAAATTCTAGACCATACTTTAGTTTCTTTTCATAGTAATTTTCTTCTGAAAATAACTTTATCAGCTTGGCTGTATACATGGTAGCTTCTAATCTGGTAGGTTAACTTCTATTAATTGGGGGGAGGATATCTTGAAAAGCAGAAAAACTTTCCAAGCAAATATGATCTTAGAATCAATTTAAGTCAAGGTTAATCATAAAAGGGTGATAAGATTTGATTTATGTTCCAAAGTCTGCAAACTACAGCAATAATAACATGAATAAGAGAAATGAAATGGGATCTATTGGCTCAAAAAAAGATGTATCAGACTGGGAATGAAAGTGACATCAGAATAAGGTGAGAAAGCTAAACAGATGAGGTGTGACAATTGGGAAGAGAAAAGAAGGGATTCCTTTGGATGTATGCCATTTTATGTGGAACTAAATGTGTTAACTGAACTCAGCAATCTCTTTTTTGGGGGTTGCTATACTTCCAGTTCCCATTGCCTGGAATGCTCCTCTCCCATGGGTACCTCCTTTTCTCGTCTCTTCCTAAACAGTGTCCTATCCCAGAGACTTTTTCAGCAGCAGTCTCTAGCATCATCCTTACCCTGCTTCTCTTACTCCATAGTCCTCATCACCACTTCAGAGATTATTTGTCTGTATCTGTCTGCCTCTAGCACAACGTAAACTCTGTGAGGTCAGAAAATGCATCTGTTTGGTTCACTGCAATATCAACAGTATCTGAAAGAGTATCTATCTTTCTGGATGAGCTCAATAAATATTTGTGGGATGAATGAATGAATCTCCCATTCAGTTGCTAGTTACCAGCCTTACTCTATCAGATTAACAGCAATTCATAGATTCTTCATACTAGTCCCTTTATTGTCAGTGGAAGGGGAAAAACAAGACAGGTCAGTGTAGTAGTTACAAGTCTGGACCTGGAATCACCACACCACCTGGGTTCAAGCCTGGCTTCACTGCCTCTTCAACAGCACTGTGCAGTTGAATTTTCTGCAATGATAGAGATGTTCTGTTCTACTCTGTCCAGCACTTATTAGTCACATAGAGCTATTGAGTACTTGAAGTGTGGTCAATATAATGAAAGAAATCATTTCTGTTTTGGCGGGGGGTGGTGGACACATATGCACCCAATATATTTATTTCAAGTCACTAGGTCTGGGACTTGAACCACACAGTCGGCTGTATGGGATCCAGCTGCCTTAATCACCATACCACTGGCTGGCCCAGGAAATAAATTTTTAATTTCATTTAATGTAAGTAGCTGAATATGGCTAGAGGCTATTATACCGGATAGCACAGTTCTAGCTGTATGATCCTGGTCAACATTTCTAATCTCTCTGTGACTACATTTCCTCATTAGTGAAATGGGAATAATAATAGCTACAATACTTCATAATAACATTATAAGGATTAAATGACATAATTTGCAGAACATAGAACAGTACCTTGCAAAAAAGTGAGCTCTCAGTAAATGGTACTGTTGTGTTTCAAAGTGCTAGCTTTGCAATAACATTAAATCCTACTCAAACAGGATGACAACATCAATCTAACATATTAAGAAACAAGGGAAATACAGGCATTTTCAGAAAGTAAAATTATATCAAATACATGATGAAGTGGTAAATAAGATAAAGGGAAATCTAGAATAGCATATCAGCATGTTAGAAATTTTAGTTGACTATAAATGTTATTCTTTAATAAATAGTCATTACTATGGCAACCAGACATCACAAAGTCATTTGCAAATCCAAGACAATGAATATCTTCTCAAAGAAACCTTGCAAACAATGTACCTGAACAATATCTATCACGAAAGGGCTCCCTTGTATGTCTGGAGTTTATCATAGAGAATAATTCATTTCCCAACACTTTTCTCTAGCTTTCAATATCTACTTTACAACTGCACCAAAGATTGGACACATTTTTATTATTTCTGAGGATTTATTTATATGTTTTTAAAAGCTGACAACAGTGAAAAAGGTAAAGCAATTATTATATAGAAAAAAACTATTATGAAGTATCTTTTATGACACCACTTCATTAGTGTCCTAACAAGCAGCAAACGAATTTGACTGTATTTTGAAGGATGCTTGAATTTTTTTTTTATTATTTTGTATTGTCTTTTTGCTAGCTTCCAAATGAAAGGTTCTTTCTTTACCTGTATAGATTTCTGTTTCATTTAGAAACTTCATGCCTTTTTTGTCTTCCCAGAGGTTTTGAACTTACAGCTCAATTTATGAAGAATAAGGGAGAGGAAGAAAAATAGTAACAATAAGAAGGCTGTTGGTTCCCAGATTCAACTTTACCTGATCATTTGCCCCCTTGTAACCATTACATAAGTATCTGTAAATACAGGAATGGCAAGAACTGCACAAGATCACATGTCAGTCCCATCTGCTTAGCGCCTTGAACTGTACTGTTGTTTTTGTCTTTTTCTTTTGTCCTCTAGATCTTTCCACCTTACTCAACTCTCAGATTTTATGTTTTTACCTTGAAGGCCAAAAACAAGAAGAATTTCTTTTGAAAAATGATCTGTTTAAAACAACATTTATACTCAAATGCATTAGTGTTTACTTGGCTATATGTTTTTCTTCTTTGTGTTCAAGTCAAGAATCTCAGTCCATAGGACTCTCAAATTTTGTTTTAACAAATTATCTATTTTTCAGTGCCAAATTTCTCTGGTCAAGGTGAACCACTTAGAATATGTGTCACTCCATATTTATATTCATAATATACTAAAGTATAATCAAGTTTATTTCATAGTTTGTCATTTTTAAACTTGAAATGAAAAATAGGACCTGTTTTCTTTTCTTTTTTTTTTTGGAGAGGTTTTTGCTATAGGACGTGTGTGCTCACCAGAAAGACAGAGAGAGACAGAGAGAGACAGAGAGACAGAAAATGAGAAATCACCTCCCAGGAAGGATGGCCATGCCGCAATCCCTTCTTCATTCTCCTCTCGGGATCTTGGGTATGCATGCACCTGCACCCGGCATGAGTTTAAGCCACTGGGTCCAGGCCTCGAACTGCAGTGGACTACATGGGAGTCCAGTGACAGAGCCATTATGCCAACTGCTGGTCCCCAAGGACCTGTTTTCTTTTTTTTTTTTTTTTTTTTTTTTTGGAGAGGTTTTTGCTATAGGGCGCGTGCGCTCGCCAGACAGACAGAGAGAGACAGAGAGATAGAAAGCAGGAAATCACCCCCCAGGGGGGATGGCCACGCCGCAATCCCTTCTCCTCCATTCTCCTCTCGGGATCTTGGGCACGCACGCACACGCGCCCGGCGTGAGTTTTAAGCCGCCGGGTCCGGGACTCGAACCGCGGTCGACTACGTGGGAGTCCAGCGACATAGCCATTACGCTAACTGCTGGAAGGACCTGTTTTCTTAAATAAAGAGGAAATGAAACAGAAATGATAAAATATCCTGTTGTGCTCACTCTTTGGGGAAAAACAAAACAAAACGAAACACTAGGTTGACCTCCTCTCTATAAAGAGCTGAGAATTTGTCACTATACTAGTTCCTACTTAGAGTTTTCAGTTGTTGCAATATTTTAATGTATTAGGAGACAGAGTAAACTTTCAACAACAAGATTCCTAGACACCAAGTGTACAAAGGTGTACAGAACAGCCATGATCGCTGTTCTCAGGAAGCTTCCAGCATGAAGGTCAAAAGGAGCTTCAGACTCCTACTCTCTGTGCGTGAGCCCAGTGATAACATTCTACAGATCCAAAAAAAAAGAAGTACCAAAGAACACCTGTCCTAGGGTATGTTAATACCTTCCTCAGTTTTCTTTTCATTACTGCCAAATCCCTACAAAGATTTTAAGTTTATAAATGAAAATTTTGTAAGTTAATAAAAATCTATCTAGGTAGAGAAAGAATGTTTTATGGAAAGAACTGACCTTACTTCATAATAAAAGAGTATCAATGGATTGATAGCACATGATTCTTTTTCAAGATTAAAAGTTTTTAAATATTGAGATGACATGGGGTTTCTTTCACATGGGGTTTCTTTCTGAAAATGCCTCTCTATCCTGGTAACAGCAATGATGATGATAATGATTGTGATACTAACACCCAATATTTATAAATGCCTTCTATATATACAGGATATAGGTATGGTACTACTTTTATCTTCACATTACAGATGAAGAAACAGAGGCATAGAAAAGCTAAGGAAATTGTCCAAAGTTATACAAGGACATTGTAAATGAACTAGGCATCACACAAACTCAGAGGTCCTGGCTTCAACTGGGTCATCAGAAAAGTCATGATGCATTTTTGCATAGAAAAATATAGAAAAACATATCATGACTTTATGACAACCCAATAGTATGGTGTAACTACCTCCACATTGTTCTTCCTAGCATTTCAAATTTTCTACCAATCATAGGAAGGAGGTAATCATAAAGAGGGCCTCAACATTAGAAAGTATCTTGGTCTTCTTATCTTCTCTAATACATAAGAGGTATGCAATGCAAATAGAAATCAAAAGAAGGCTGGAGTTGTGATACTGATAACAGACAAAAATAGACTTTGAGGAGTGCAATAAGGAAGAAAGAATGAATGAAAAGATAACAGAAGACATGAGAACCCAAGTATCTCTGGGATTTCACTTGGTGTTATTATATTAAAACTAAAAGGAATCCTCTACATTATGTACAAATGTCACTGGAAATGGAGACCTTCCCTCCTTTGCTACTAATATAAAGCTTATCTTAGAAAAAAGCAATGCAAATACACTGTGAGAGAGTCACACATTCTGTGTTGTCAAGTCAGGAATTATAATTAGTTTGCATTCATCAATCATTAGATCCACGCTTTTCTGAATCTGTCTCCCTTTCAGCAATGGCACAAACTGGTGACTTGGCACTTGGATGTTTGGAGTTCAGGTGGCCATAGAGCTAAACAAAGTCAACAGAATATTATCCATGGGACTTAGATTTTCAGCAAATGGTAGGCCAGATGACCCCAAAAAAACCTTGATTAAACACAATACCTGAAAATACTGGACGAAAAGTTGCAGTCTTCTAGTTAACATGTATGACTGAGCAGATGGCAAAGTAAGAGAAATTTTTAAGAGTTAAGAAAAAAAAGAAATCAAGAGAAATAACTGAGCACTAAAGCAGACACTAATCTTGGAGACATTAATGTTGGGGGCATTAACTGATCTCGAGTGGTCAAGAGCTCTTTTTTTCATCTTTTTCTTATCATAGAAAATTGTATTTCCTATAGGGCAAATGTATTCAGTGGAAACAGACAGGGATAGAGAAATAATGAAAGTGAGAAAGTACCCTTATAGGGAGATGGCCATGCAACAATCCTTTCTCTTCTGGGATTTGGGCATGCAAGCACACGTGCCCAGTGTTTTTTCTTTCATTTTGTCTTTAAGGTGTGGGTTTTTTGTTTGTTTGTTTGTATTCTTTTGTTTTGTTTTGCCATATGATACATGTGAAAGAGAAAGTAAAAATCACCCCCCAAGGAGGGATGGCCACACTGTGATTCCTTCTCCTCCATTTTCCTATTGGGATTTTGGGCATGCACACACACATGCCTGGTGTAATTTTCAAGTCACCAGGTCTGGGACTTGAAATGTAGTCTACTATGTGGGAGCCCAGCACTCTAACCACTATGCAACCTGCTGGCCCCAGCCCAGTATGTTTTTTAAGCCCTAGGTCCAGGACTCAGACTTCATAGTTGGCCATGTGGGATCCAGCCTCCTCAACCACCATACTACCTGCTGGCCTTGAGAATTATATTAGTACAATAGCAATTGCTAGAATAAATGAGAAGGTTTTTGGGAGTATCTATATGCATCTTTGTAAAAGCATTTATTACATTTATTTCACATAAGAAAATTGCAATATAAAGTATTAAATATTAAATATACTGAATACTGAGTATATATAAACCATGCTATTAGACTATTTATAAGTAACTTGAGCTTTCTATCATGAACACACATTTTCTTTTCAATTTTATGTTATGCTTGAGATGGTTGCATGCAATTCCTAATCAATACTTTAAATGATGCCTTCTTCAAAAATCTCAGCATAGACAAGCAGTTTTTGTTCTTTTATATAAGATTATACAACTGAAAAATTGAGTATGGTCACCAAGTTAAGAAGTTAGAAGAACAAGAAAATAAACCCAAAGAAAATAGAAGAAATATTTCTATAAAGCAAAAATTAATGCTATAGAGCAAAAAATGTGTAATGGAGAAAAACAATAGTTAAAATTGGCTCTTTTAAAAAGACTAATAAATCTAGCAAAGCTTTGGCAAATTTGGACTAAAGAAAATAGAGAAGATACAAACTACTCTTTATATTATAAGAATATATTAATAGCTTTATGCCAATAAATTTGAAAAAGTAGATGAAAAAAATATTTTAAAAACTGACTCAAGATGAAATTTAAAACCTGAATAATTCTATAGTAATTGAAAAATGTAATCAGTAGTTTAAAAGTAGTTTTTACAAGAAGCAGTTTTCTTCTTTTGAAGAAGCACCAGGTTCAGTTTTACAAGATAATTCTGTTAAACATCCAATGAACAGATCATTCCAATTATACACAACTTTTTTCAAAGAATGGAAAAAGACTTCAACTTTTATGAGTCTTACATAGCCTTGATATCAAAACTAGATAAAGACAGTGTGACAGATAAAGACAACTGCAACAGCGCAGAGTTAACATAGTACACCAATGCTGGGAGCCATATGGAAGATTGGAGTTTAGGTTCCAGGTTGACCTGTTCATACCAGGAATGTGTGCCCGTGATCCTAACTGTATGGGACTGGAAAGAGGAAGTCAAAAACTTAGACCCTATTGAGGGTACTTGTCTTCTCTCTCTCTCTCAATAAATAAACATTTTTTAAAAAAGATAAAGAGCTACCCTATAGCCTAGTGATTATGGGAGCTGGATTTCACTTGGGTGAGTAGGGTTTAAATACTAACCCCAACTGATTTGAAAAACTACTGGGCAAATGTGCATGTGTGCCCCCCAAATTCCTACAGAATGGAGAAGTAGAGGAGAAGGGATTGTTGCATGACCACGTCTTCTTGTTTCTGTCTCTTTTTCTGGTGAGCATGCACACTTTCTGGCAATTAAAAAAGAAAGAGTTGGGACCAGCAGTTAGCGTAATGGCTATGTCGCTGGACTCCCACGTAGTCGACCGCGGTCCGAGTCCCAGACCCGGTGGCTTAAACTCACGTCAGGCGCGTGTGCGTGCGTGCCCAAGATCCTGAGAGGAGAATGGAGGAGAAGGGATTGCGGCGTGGCCATCCCCCCTGGGGGGTGATTTCCTGCTTTCTGTCTCTCTGTCTCTCTCTGTCTGTCTGGTGAGCGCACACGCCCTATAGCAAAAACCTCTCCAAAAAAAAAGAAAAAAAAAAAAAGAAAGAGTTAAAGGAAAAGAGACAGTTTCTAGAGGAGAAAAATAAAGATCAACTGTAACTATGAAAATTCTTCAGGGCCAGCTGGTGGCATGGTGGTTAAAGTGAGTGGAACCCATATGGCTGACAGCACAGCATAAGTCCTGAACCCGGTGGCTTGAAAAACACTCCAGGCATGTGTAGGTGCATGGTCAAAATCGCAAGAGGAGAATGGAGGGGAAGGGATTACCGTATGGCCATCCTCCTTAGGGGATGCTTTCTCATTTTGTCTTTCTGTCTCTGGCTAGGGCATGTGCCCTATAACAAATTACAAAAAAAGATTTTAAAAAAAGAAAATGCTTTAAAAAATAATAAATAAAATATTAGAGACTGATCCTCTCTTATTGCAAAGTTGGCTTTAGTTTTTTATATGCATGATTACTTCAGTTTTAGAAAATTCAGTATTATAATTTGTCTCATCAGTATATATTAATACAGTATTTGGATCACCTCAATAGATACAGAAACTGCATCCAATTAAATTCAACACATATTCATAATCTCAAAACTATTTATGACCCAGCTGTGGTGATTCAGGAAGTAGGGCACCACTGTTGCAACACTGGAGTCATAGGTGAGCCTCGGTTCAGATCCCAGTTCAACCTGAACACACTGGGTATACACAGGGACGTGCCTGAGATGCTGGCTGGAAGGCCTGAGGGGAGGAAGATCTCGATATTGCAAGACCTGTTGGGACTACTCATTCTCTCTCATTAAGTAAACAAACTTAAAAATAACCCTTATCAGTGTAAAATTTCCTTAACCATATAAATAGTATTTGAGAAAAATAAAAATGTACAACATATGCCATACTAAATGGTTAAATAGTAACTCATTTCTTTTAAAAACGAAACAGACTAAATTAACGTGGGATTCAGGAATATGAACATTAGTGATAAAAGTATAAAGAAATGTAAGGTAATAACACAAATTTGAGGGCTACTTCTGAGTGGGAGGCGGATATAACCAGGACAGTGGGTAGCAGGAACTATATACAAATTATTTTATTATTATTTAAACCATACATACAAACATATACATAAGCATATACACATAAATGTAAAATATATTATTCATAACATGTTTGCAGATGAGCTGAAACAATGATTCATTTTGCAATTGTTAAAAAAAAAAAAGCCTGGGGCCAGCAAGTGGCGTGGTGGTTAAGGGCGCTGGACTCCCATATGGCTGAACCTGGTTCAAGTCCCGTACCTGGTGGCTTGCTTTCTCACTCCCCCCCCCCCCCCCGGTCAAAGTAAAAATAAATAAATAAAGTAAAATAAAATGATCCTTAAAAAAAAAGCCAGACTACATAACATTATAAGTATATGGAAATTTAAAACACCTTTCTTTCATTGTATAAGTTCAAGCTTGACTTCTTGTAAGTCATATTTCTGCACTAAACTTGGACAATACTTCAACACATTTGGGGAATAAATTCTAAATGAACTGCTTCTGTCATCATGAGACTCAGAGAAGAAGAATTATATGTAACATTCTATTTCCTGAATAAATTTATCATGATAAAAACTTCAGGGTTTAGGGACCACTTCTCACAATCAGTAGGTTGGCTTTTTAGAGAACTTTGGTTTAAAACAAAAATCAATTCTTTAATGGGACACAAAGGAAGGAAACAGCTTTTCTCAAATGAACTCACATTGATTGCAGACCTTTAACCCTTAGTTCTAAATACATTAAATTCAGCTAAAAAATTCTAAGCAGTCCCACGGCAATACTAGGGCACTGTACTAAATTGCAGTATCAGTGCAGTTTCAGATTATCTAGCTGGCCTGTTTAGACACAGACACTTTAATGGTGCTGGGGACATAGAAGAACACTGGGGCAAAAGAAGGAGAATTCTGCTGACGTTTATTAAGAATATGCTCTCTCTTTCTTGGGCAAGGCTGCCTAATAGTTAAGGGACTAGAACCCACAGAGCCAACCACTGTTCAAACCCAGACCTTAGAGGCTTCAAAAAGGCACACACACATGAAGCAGGTGTGTGCGTCCAAAATCCCAACAGAGTGGAGAAATGGAGGAGAAGGGATTGTAGTGTGACCACGCCCTATTGGGGGGGGTGCTTTTCCCTCCTTCCCAACCCATCTGTCTCCCTGTCTCTCTTTGGTGAGTGCAAATGTCCTCTGGCAATTAAAAAATATTTTTAAAAAATATTTTAAAATTTTTTCCATCTCTGAGTATGAAAAAAAGATGACATTGCCTTTTAAAGGTCTCTTAAAGAATTTTCTACACTGTAGGTTCCCAAAGAGAGAAAACAGGAACCAGACTGAGTCTAGCTCCAATTTTTTTTTAATGCCAGAACGTGCATGTGTGCATATGAGAGAGAGAGAGAGAGAGAGAGAGAGAAAGCACTCCCTCAATGGGGCCTGATCACACTGCAATCCTTTTTCCTCAGTGTCTCCATCCCGTCATGTGTACATGTGGATACCTTGTACTAGGACTCGAACCCAGGCATGCCATGTGGAATCTGGCTTCATCTGGACAATGCTTAGCTATTATGCTGGCTCCAGATCCCACTTTTAAAAGAAAAAAAAAAAAAAAAAAAAAACATGGAATTTTTGGGAATTTTTGTATCCTTTTGAGTGATGTCTAGTGGTAAACAGGATGTATGGGTGTAGCAGGCACTAATTCCTTTTCTTTTCTTGTTTTGTTTAAGATAAAGGAGATTGGAATACATAGGTAGGAGCTAGTACTTAAATTAGGTGCCCAGCTTTTCATTCTGGTTATGTGAGGCATATTATCATTTGTGCTGAATATCCACAGCCTATGGCTGTAGGCTATGTTCTGTGTTTTCTTAAACAGTATTTTTAAATTCTGAAAAAAATCTCTAAAGTTTCCCAAAAAAATGGAATTTCCAACTCTTTTTATGTTTTTCAAAACATGCTTAGGCCACTGTAGAGATGCTGACATAATGCATAGTTCATAATCTCCAAGACCAAATAACTGATTAGAATCTTGCAGTTCGAATTCCTCGCCTTCTTTTGAAGTCTTCAGTGACTTACCCAAGTTATCCCCATTTGTCCATCCCCAGCATAAGAAATAATGGCCAAAATATTCTGATGGGGACAGACCATGACAATGAGCCCTCTAAAAAAAGTAGACCACTGGGAATCACAGAGCTTCTTCAAAGGTCAGATAAACTATAGAGAATAATTTCAAAGAATTTTATATCAAGGCAAAAGGCTGCAGAAATATCCAGGGGGAGCTGGTTTTTTCCTTATAAATAAAAGATCTTTCCTTTCTATTGCATGTATTCTGATGAATCATGCTTCTTATTCTTTTTTGACCTTCATATTTTACCCTCAGCTCTCCATTCTTTAAAATGTTATCCTATGAGTAACTTCAAAGAGAAAATGACTCTGCAATTGACCCTGTAAAAGGCAAAGTTCTGAGAAGCACAAGATGACAGGGCTGGAGCTCCCTCTAGAGCCCATCCTGCAGTCAATGGTGGGGTCTTCAGTGATGTGAACGAGGGCTGAGTAACTGGCCTATTTCCCCACCCTTGCTCATCTTACTGGAGAGTCCTTTCCAAAACCCTGAGTGCTCTAGACCAGCAGGGCTCTTTACTACCATCTACAGGACTGCTCAGCAGTGCTCACTAGTGTCTCCAGTGCAGAGTCTGACAGACCAGGCTAATTTGGTAAGTTTTCTGGCAACATTAGCTCTGAATATTCACCACAAAAATGATCTTGATTATATGTACAACTAAGAATGTTCATTTGCCCATTGTTCAATCCAGTGGTTGGAATCATAATTATAGATGTAGTCATAGCAAACTAGATAGTCTTTTATTGTATAAATTCCTAGGTGGCATGTGTGCTCACCAGAGAGATAAAGAGACAGAGAGAAAAGGAAAGGGCAGAAGTATCCTTCAAGAGGGCCTGAACATACTGCAATCCCTCTTCTTCCATCCTGTCAGGATTTGTGGTACACATAAACATGCACCCAGAATATTGTCCAAGTCATGGGAGTTGGAATTAAAACTGCAGTCAGTCGTATGAGATCTGAATCCCTTAACCAATAGGCTATGAGGCCACCCCAGGAAACTAATATTCTGGTTTTACAATGAACTGATGACTTTAAACCAAAAATGACAATATTAATAAAAACCAATGTTATTGTTGTTTTTTACTCTTTGTTTTTTAGAAAATATCAAGAAACACAAAGAATTGACATGTTAGTGAAAAACAGAGCAACATAATCATTTGAGCGTAAATCAGAGTCTTAAATTGCTACCTTCTTTGCTTAGGAACAAAATTAAAATGCATAGATATAATATTGAGAAACCTAATTTTCAATATATTATAGCTGATTTTAAATAGCACAGAAAAAAATTCAACTTCTAATTTGTTCCTGTTACATGATGTTATTAGAGATTGAGAATATTCAATTCTGCTTTTGATAACTGTGAAGAGGAAGTAATTTGGGTAATACCTGATAATATTTCTCTATCATTTGGAGAAACTTAATAAGAATGCCTAAGTGCTTGGGTCTTGACACAATCAAAACATTTTCTGGTCCAAGCAGTCCTCAAAACATGGCTTCCTTTTTTTCAAGTTTATTCAGTTGAAGTTATAAAACAGTTCAAAATTATCTCCAAAATACATTCTTGTTACTTTGAATCATTACTCCAGACAAATATAATTGAAGAGGTAGACCTGTTAACCCAAAATTAAACTCTTAACTAAATATGGTGCTTTGTTAGTAAAGTACAAATTCATTGTTGGAAACACAACAGCATTTTAATAGCCCCATGCAGCTTATGAAAAGTATTCACAGTCCATTATCTTTCTTGATCCAAAGAACAAATAGAGATGGCATATACGAGTTGTGATGCTAAATTGTCCTTTGTTAGGTTGCATACTGTCAGTTCAATTTTTCTGTCCACTAAGTTTTCTGAATACTAACCATTCCTCCAGTCCTGATCTCTTTAGTTGTAGTAATAACAACAGTGATCAACGGTAACATTTTTTGTAGTTCTTACTATGTGGTATGTATAGCTGTAAGTCTTGTAGGTGCATTCATTTGATAATCTAAGAATGCAGAAGACAGATATTTTTTATTTGAAGTCTTAGATTGAGAAAATCTAACTCTGGATACCTATCTGTTAGTCTAAGATTATTCTCTCATTCTAGTTTAATTTCATCTGATCTTTGGTGGTTTTCCTAACATTTACTTTTTTGGTAAATGCATAGTAACACTTGGTTAACAGATATATATCACACATATGCAGTTGTTGTTTGTTTTTTAATTGACCAGAGGCATGTGTGCTCACCAGAGTCAGAAAAAGAAAGTAAGTACCTCCTTTGAGGCATGGTCATGCTGCAATCCCTTCTTCATTTCTCCCTTCTCTCCAGATTTTGGGCACACACGCACATGCACCCAGTGCGTTTTATAGGTCATTGAGTCTGAGACTCAAACCACATAGTCAGTCATGTGGAATCCAGCTACCTTAACCACCTCATTGTAGGCTGGCCCAAGCAGATGATACATTTTTAATGTCCATAACTTGTAATCTCTCTTTTTAAATTTAAATATGGAATAAAATTGTATAAGCCTCAGGAAAGCGGAGTCAAGAGAACAAAAAGCCAAGAATAGTTTGATGACTTGCTCAAAGGTATCTAGCCAAGTTACCAAGACAAGATGAAAATCTTCTGACTATACACTCGGTTCTCCTTCCTCACCCAGATGCCTCAGAAGCTGCTCAAGTCTAGTGTTACTGTCTCTAGAACTGTGTCTACAATCCTGTCCACCATCATTGTCTTCCCCACAGCTATCAACAAGTAAACCTATTGAGAATAAATCTAGTGAGAATATTTGGCATTAAATGCAGGGCATGAAATGAAAGTCAGCCAGTGATGCTGGCATTGACCTTATTCTATAGGAATTCACAATATAAGTTTGATGCCAATGAGGTCAGAAGTATAGCCAAGGTGACATGATGGGAAAAGAACTACCTTGGACTCTAGGTGAGAGAATAGATAGGCTGAGGGGTACCTTATCACACCTAAGTATGTCTGAAGAGGAAAGTCTTACAAACGTATTATTAGTTTTCCTGTAAATAGCAGCTCCTTCCCTTCTTGGTGAAAATATATACTGGAGAAATATAATAAATAAATGCACAGTAAATTGAGAGGCAAAAGAAAATGGTAGAAGGACCAGCAGATGATATAATGGTTATATCACTGCACTCTCATGTGGTCGACCGCAGTTTGAGTCCTGGACCATGTAACTTAAAACTCATGCCAGGCCTATGTGCATATGTGCCCAAAATCCCTAAAGAAGAAAGGATTGCAGCATGGCTATCTCTCCTGAGGGGTGATTTCTCATTTTCTGTCTGTTTCTCTCAGTCTCTCCAGCAAGTATATGTGCCCTGTAGCAAAAATCTCTCTTAAAAACAAAACAAAACACATGAAAGTGGAAGAAATATACCAGCCTCGGTGGTATATATAATAGAGTACTGCTCTGCAGCACTGGAGGCCATGTGAAGAACCAGGATTCAGAGCCTATGCCAGTCTGAGCACACTAGGCATGAGCATCCAACCTTGAGCCTGGCTGACTGGAAAGAGGGAAATACAAAAGATCATGATATGATGAGATCCTGTCGAGGGTCTCTTTCTTCCTCCCCTCTTTCTCAAGATATAAAATAAATAGGGACGTGTCTGTCAGGCGAGCGCATGCGCCCTATAGCAAAAACCTCTAAAAAAAAAAAGATATAAAATAAATAAAATTTAAGGAGAAAAAAAGAAAATAGTAGAAATGGCACTGCACTGGGAATTACATATGCATTTACCTCAATCCTACCAAGTTTCTATTTTGGCAAGATTCATAATTTCTCTCAGACTTGGTAACAACATGCTATAGGGTAGAGGGAGAGTCTGATATGGGCTCAAGGCACTAAATGCTTCGGTTACATTGAGCACTTTTTTTTTTTGAGAGGTTTTTGCTATAGGGCGCGTGTGCTCGCCAGACAGACAAAGAGAGATAGAGAGACAGAAAGCAAGAAATAACCCTCCCAGGGGGAATGGCCACGCCACAATCCCTTCTCCTCCATTCTCCTCTCGGGATCTTCGGCACGCATGCACATGTGCCCGGCGTGAGTTTAAGCCACCGGGTCTGAGACTGGAGCTGTGGTCAACTACATGGGAGTCCAGCAACACAGTCATTACACCAACTACTGGTCTTGAACACATTATTTTTTTTTTTGGTTGGTTTGTTTTTTTAATTTTAAGCTCTAATTTCTTCATTTGCAACATGGGTATTAAACTACTAACCCTGGGCCAACCAGTGGTGTGGTGGTTAAGGAGGCTAGCTCTCACATGGCCAACTGCATGGTTTGAGTCCTGAATCTGGTAGTTTGAAAAACACACTAGAAGTGTGTGTGTGTGTGTGTGTGTGTGCACGTATGTACTCAAAAAGAGGAGAAAATGGAGAACAGGTTGTGGCATAACCTTCTTTATGGAAGGTGCTTTTCAATTTCTCTGTCTCTCTCCAGTGAGCCATGTGCCCTCTCACAAAATTTGGGGGGGGAGTTAATTTAGTAGGATTGTTGTGAAGTTTAAGTTTACTAAGATTTTTGCAAGCAGTAGTTGCTCAATAGTTACTATTTACTATCATTATATTTTTTATCTACTAAATGAGGAGACTATGCTAAATGATTTTTTTGAGAGGTTTTTGCTATAGGGCGCATGCGCTCGCCAGACAGACAGAGAGAGACAGAGAGACAGAAAGAGAGAAATCACCCCCCAGGGGGGATGGCTACGCCGCAATCTCTTCTCCTCCATTCTCCTCTCGTGATCTTGGGCATGCACTCACACGCACCCAGCGTGAGTTTTAAGCCACTGGGTCCGGGATGCGAACTGTGGTCAACTACGTGGGAGTCCAGCGACATAGCCATTACGCTAACTGCTGGTCCCGCTAAATGATTTTTAATATCCCTCCAATTTCCAAAAGGCTGTAAGTCTTTATTCATTTGATACTAGGTTAAGTACATTTGTTCAAGTTGACTTTTTAGCTATGTTCTCACTCAGAGATGGACCATGTCATTTTCATAGCACCAACGGTCAATCAACTCACATCTGGAAAAATAATTGCAATTTTTATTCAAACTAAAATCTAATTGGAGTACGGTAACAATAAACATAAAGATGATAAAAGAAAAGAAAAATGTCTCCAAGGGCTTAGGTTAAATATATTTCATCTAATCTGCTTCTAATATAAAATTACCAATGAATTGCTGCAAATCTTTTATTAAATTTCCAAAGGGAAGATGATTATTTCTCTAAATTTAAGCAAAATAATTTTTTGGAATAATATTTTTCAAATATTTTAACTGTGGTCTATGGTGATACATTTTATACTGCAACCTACTCCATAAATGTGTGTAAGTATGTAAACAGTTTAGAAAATAAAGTTTTCATAAAACCCTTATTATCTGCACTGCATTCATATTTTCTACCGTTTTAATGTAAGTTCTAATGTTGCTTATTATCTACTAACTGATAGCAAGACCATTAAGGGTCACCAAGCATGATTTTTAAAACACTGCAGTACAGCAATCCTTTTTCCATGAAGGTTTTTTTTTTTTTTATTTTATTTTTTTTTAACATATCAAGTGGTCCATACCATGTCTTGTCTAATCAACTGGTTAAAATATAGATATTTAGTTAACTAATACTTAGTATCACACAGATCCACAATATCACTGGTTATTAATCATCCAAATCTTAGGAGAATTCATTTAATCTAGTTAGTAACTACACGTTTTTAATGCTCTGCAAATGCATTTATCTAAATGTTCATTGTTAAGTTTCCTTTTCCCATTAAAGGCATTATAGAAATCAATGTAGCCTCACGATCTATAACTAGATTTTCAAAGGGAAGTAATAGGAACACCTTTCATTGATTTTTACAATGACCTTTTCTTTCTTAGGTTAGCTTATTTTAATCCTTCTCCATATTTCATTTGCCACACAAGAAGTTTGGTCAGCTCTCCCTCTGAATAGTTTGATCTTAGAGTGTGTTATAATAATCTGTATTGGGATGGGGTACAGAGCCATAATTTTTCTTTCTTGGGATTTGCTGGGATTTGCACACAGCTCTGTACTATAATGTATATTACATCTTTCTGCTTGTCCTGTGCCAATACATTTCTAAGCCACTGATGACATCAAAACGTGTGTTGGGACCAGCAGTTAGCGTAATGGCTATGTCGCTGGACTCCCACGTAGTCGACCGCGGTTCGAGTCCCGGACCCGGCGGCTTAAACTCACGCCGGGCGCGTGTGCGTGCGTGCCCGAGATCCCGAGAGGAGAATGGAGGAGAAGGGATTGCGGCGTGGCCATCCCCCCTGGGGGGTGATTTCCTGCTTTCTATCTCTCTGTCTCTCTCTGTCTGTCTGGCGAGCGCACGCACCCTATAGCAAAAACCTCTCCAAAAAAAGAAAAAAAAAAAAAACGTGTGTTTGATGTTATCAAATGCCACCAACCTTTCACCCTTTAATTTTATCACTTTTTTTCTATCCTTATTTCATTTACTTCATTTATTTTTGTTGTCATGCTTCTAAGTCCCTGTCATTCTTCACAGCTG
The DNA here is from genome assembly GCA_026018925.1 of Tupaia tana. Lineage (NCBI taxonomy): Eukaryota > Metazoa > Chordata > Mammalia > Scandentia > Tupaiidae > Tupaia > Tupaia tana. Next base: position 49,596,395 of record JAKSZU010000003.1, read on the forward strand.
GATCAGTTTGCCTGTTTTCAAATGCTGAGTCTTCTGTCAATGATGATACACATTTTCCATTTCAATCGAGAGCAGCATTTCACTCTTGATCTTCATTGAAATCAACTAAGATCCATGCAGAACATTCCTCCTCTCCAGACTATTTTCAAAAGGAGCCTCCAGACAATTAAACGTACGGCTTTCTAATGTACTCTTCTAAAACTAAAGTTGAGTTCCTTCCAAACTCCCGTTTGCCATTGCAATAGTGCAAAGAATGTGGAGAACTAGTTCCTGTATGTCTCCTTTTTTGTTAAGGCCTCTGTTCAGATTAACAACTATTTATCATTCATTTCCATTACCTTTCATTACTCTTCCACAAGCCTTTTTATTGATAAGTCATCATCGCAAAACTGCAAGCAATTAGAAAACGAACTTGATTCACACTATCATTTAGGACCTTGCTTCCTGTTGAGCACACATAGTAGATTCTACCTTATTGCAGACCTTGGCTTCATTAGTCTGGGAAAGATGTCAGAACACAGGGATGACAATTCCATGCCAACAACTCTATTTCAGAGAGGGTTGCTTCTTCTTTCATTCTGTCCTAGAGTTGTCAGATAAGGGTTATGTCTATACCGGTCAAGAAATTTATCTTCCTCTTGCAAGCCATTCAGTTTTCTGTTTTATTTCAGAAGAGGAGATGAAAAATGTGCTCAAAATTACAGTTTTAACAATTTAAGCTATAAATGGTTTCAGTACCCTATGCAGTGGGAGTGTCGTAGGATTGTAGTCACAATTTGAGAGTTTATGTTTTTAATTCTGGTATTGTGTGAACATTCAGGATGCTGTAGAAACTTGATTTTGTTTATTTGCTGTTTTAAAATGCTCCAGTGACTTTTTATAACAGCATCATGTTTAAGTCATCAAATAACTTATCTACTTTTTGCTATGTGAACCAGTCTCTAGCTTTCCATCATTAGTAACATCTTCTTGTTATTATTAAGAATAAAGGTAACTCCTTAGTCTTTCCCCATATCAAACATAAAGAGTCCATTTGACTCATTATAATAAGGAAAAGTCACATAAATTAAAGTTAGTGCTAACCCCTAAAGTTCAAATATATTATGGAAATGACACTTTAAAACCAACCCAGTTATCATGCTACTAAGCCCCCAAATTAGAACTCTCCTGAAGTGTTCTTTGCTTTCATGCCAGTGTGAGATGAAGTTCTTTACTCTTCTCCTCACGGTTTATCTCCAAACGCCACACACAGAAGTACACCTAGCCACACACTGCCACTCTAATATATGTGCTGCTATTTCTTCTTTTTTTCATGAGAAATTTTGATCACTTTGAAAATGTTCTCAAGTATGTATATAAAGTGTGATATACTGGCCTGGTCATCTGGACCCCCCTGGGTCATCATTCCGAACAAAAGCAGCAACCACCAAATAGGCACTCTTTCATGTTATGTGTCTGGTACCACACTCTGGTTAGGCTTTCATTATATTTATCTTTTATTAATAGATGCATATAAGACCTTGTTCATATTTTAAAAGCCAAAAGGCTCTTAAATGTGCAGCCTTACACCACACACAAAAAGAATTACTAACAATATACAGTATGGGTTATATGAGAACTTTTATTTTTCACAGATGTTCACTTAAAACTTCATTATTATAAAAATTATTTTGGCATTCACATTAATACATTTTCTACCATCTCTTCAATTGTCACATTCCTTCTCACACTACATAGAAAAGGAAAAAAGGGTTTCTAAATTGTGTTAAATCCCTTTTTTATAAGTTTGACTTGGAAAACAGAAAATTTTTAAAAGTAGAATATATTGTTAGAAAGTAAGAAGTGTTTCTATGACAGAAACTGAAAGATGGGAAGGCACAATAGCAGGATGATTGTAAATACCAGAGACATTATAGGAGAGGGTGCATAACAAGGTGGGAGGGAGGGGATCAGGGGGTAAAAAAAAAAATGTGTAACAGACACGTGAATGAAAAGTTATCTGTTGATGATAAAGTATATGGTGATATCTTCAACTTGAATAACATGTACTACATTTATGCTAGGAAAAAAACATTTTGTACACTGTAAAGAGGTGATTAAATATAAAGTTTAAAAGTGCACAATAATAAGAAAGTAACATGTGCTCTCATCAGAAGCACACATTCTTCCCATTACACCTGAGAATGTTTGAAATGGTCTACTCGAGGCAATACTCTTCTTTCAGGGTCATTCTATAATGCAGAATTTAGGACGGATAAGCAGCCCTTTGAGGCAGGAACTTGTTTTCTCATACTGCTCATTAAGAACCAAATGGAGGGACCAGCAGTTAGCGTAATGGCTATGTCGCTGGACTCCCACGTAGTCGACCGCGGTTCGCTTCTCGGACCCGGTGGCTTAAACTCACGCCGGGCGCGTGTGTGTGCGTGCCCAAGATCCCGAGAGGAGAATGGAGAAGAAGGGATTGCGGTGTGGCCATCCTCCCTGGAGGGTGATTTCTCACTTTCTGTCTCTCCGTCTCTCTGTCTTTCTGGCGAGTACACGCGCCCTATGGCAAAAACCTCTCCAAAAAAAAAAAAAAAAAAAAAAAAAAAAAATCATGCCAGGCAGGTGTGACTGTGTGCCCAAGATCCCAGGAGGATAACGGAGGAGAAAGGATTGCAAGATTGTGATGTGGCCATCCCTCCTGGGGGGCGATTTCTCACTTTCCCTCTTACTGTCTCTCTCTGGCAAGAGCACATACCCTATGGCAGAAAAGAAAGGAAGGAAAGGAAGGAAGGAAAGCCTGGAATACACATACCCTTTTCCTGTCCTTATTTCCCTTGAAGGTGTATAAGAAAATCCAACCTGAAATATGGCCCAGCTCTTCAAGAAAGAAAACCTAACCTCTTGATTCTTACATGAAAACTCTATTTTGGATAATGTGATTTTTTTTGTATAAAAAATTAAAGGATGGAAAAAATACTTAAGACTGAGGTATGATTATCTTCCAGTGTTGTATTGAAGATCATGATTCGTACATCAGAAAATCCTCCATTGGGGAAAAATCTCATCACAGATCAAGCTGTCAAGTCACAACCATTGCCGTCAAAGAACATGGAAGAGCTTTTTGCAGCGTGGTTATTGCTGATGTCAAAAAACCCTTGAGAAAGATGAGAATCATTGCTTTCAAAATATAGCATTCGTTTCTCACCATGGCATGTGGGAATTGAAAATCACTCTTCTTTCATTCTTCATCTTACTAATCATCCACTCTTTTTTTTTTCATTAACTCAACAAAAATGTATTGAACATCTACTATGTGCCAGGACAACAATAATAAGGCAACAGTAACCATACCCATGTAGTGCTTGCTCACTACGAGCCAGGCACCACGTATATACATTATCTCATTTAATACTTGCATCAGTTTCCTGAGGTAGGTACAGTAACACGCCTACTTGCAGAGGAGCACCTGAGGTGTGGGAGGATTAGCTCCCCAGTTCATACAGACGATGTCAGAACCAGGTTCAGACTTGCACTTTTATACTCCACGACCTATGCCCTTGACCTCTATGTTATACAAAGAAAAACAGATCTGTCTTATAGAACTTTCAATGTACTGGAGAAAACAGACAAACTCGCAGAAGCAATGTGATTTCAAATGATAATGAGGCCCATAGGAAAAGAGCAGGGTGCCACAAGATAGGATGGTACAGTACCGCCAAGGCTTTCCTTGCAGGTAAGAAATGCAGTGATCTTTGATGATTCTCATTTCACCTGAATGATAAAGCTGTAAAAATTAAGAAAGGAAGCTAGCTACAAAGAATTTGGGACAACTGAAGTTAGAAGGCTGGAGGGAACTGACGAAGAATTTCAGCCCTTAACTGTTGCCAAATCACCTTGCCATCTTGGTGACCCCTCTTGTTGGTACACTCAGAACAGTAACAGGTAAGAAATTGGAAACACAACCCAGTTCTGAATTTGTCTCTCTTTGTCCAACTCGTATCAGATAAGCTTTTATTTCATAGGTAAAGGCAAATACCTCTTCCTCTGCTACCTTTGACCCCAAAAAAATCCATAGTGGATGTCCACAAAATCTTCAATTCGCAGTATATATTATTGTCCACAAAACAAAACAAAGTACCTTTGTAAGACTGGACTTTCAAGCAGACTGAAATACCAATTTAAAGAGAACAAGAATATAGAAGCAGAGAATCGAATTCCTAGAGGGACAAATTTCTCTGTCTTGACTAAAAAAATAAAAACTATGCACTTTATTACTCTGTTTGACTGAATGCAGATTTATTCCTTTCTTTTTAGTGTGATAAAAATCACACGGAAAGAATAATTTTTCTTTTTTTTTTCCTCAAGAAGTTATCTGTCGGTGGATTTGGGAAAGTTTTGCATGTCTGGTTGTCATTACTTATTCCATGTACTTTTCTATGTCTTTAATCATTGTATTAGGTGTGGTCTGCAAGTACAGAGTTACATGGAGAGGTGTGACACATCAGCCCTCTGTCCGTGTTTCCTGCTTTCACGCTACTGAGGTTGATAAAGAGGGGAGAGGGAGAGGGCAAAACGTCCATACGGTGCCATCAATTATATGTGATTCACACATCTAGAGAGATGAGCATCATTTTCAGGTCCAATAAATTCACTACTTTTTTTCTGGTTCATTGTTCAGAAGGATAAAATGGATAATTCTCGATGTTATATTGCCAGAAGAGTCTCCTGCTTCATCATCTTAGTACATCATTTACATAAAAGTGTATAGTCTAGCTGGCTCTGATCTGTGACATTACTATACTTACATGTTTAGATAACTAATACACATATGAATCATTTGATTTCCAATAACATTTAGAGAGTCCCTAATAAGTAAATGGTACATTAAATTTCATCTTTCATGTTTAGCAAATTATACTTGATTAGCCTAGGTACAGTTAAACTGTAAATTGGAAGTGACTTAACATTAAAGAGGAATAATCTAAAGATTAAAAACTAATCTTTCGACATAACTTACATTATGCTAAATTTCTTGTTAGTGTCATGAGACTTAAAAAAACTAACACAAGGTTAATGTGACATTACTCAGAAATGCCTATATCTGGTTTCCTAAAAATCTATGAATATAATTGACTTTATTTTTATTTGACTTATATTTTATTACCCCAGAACAAATTATTTTTATGTGTTCTAGTCCAGGAACAGAAAATTAAAAAAAAAAAAAAAGCAATAGTTGCAGGTCATATTAACTTCAAAGCTGGTAATTCTTTCCCAAAGATTATTTTCTTTCTTCCCTTTTTCTTAAACCCTAGCTTTAGAAATATGAAATCTCATAAAAATCAAATACATAAAAATATGTTGTTGGGAAATTACCTGCAAATTACTCCCAGACCTTTGAAAAACAATCTAATTTGAATCACCGGTCTAAATAGGTCATTTAACTTAGAAAAATTAAAATTAGCTGTGCAGGGTCATTTCTTTTTCTAAAACATCTGCATCCTGTATGTCCTATTCTCTTCAAAGTCAAACTAGAGCTAAGTGTTAAGAACAAGCAAAATACATGAATTTATTACACATCTCAAAGTTACCCTGCTCTTGAAATGCCCCATAAAAGTTAACAAATACAGATACAGACTAAGAAATGTAGAGTGGAGAGACAGAAACTGAGCTCCTAGATTTCAGAGGATAACAGCATGTGTGAGGGGGTAGGTCTCTTGTGCTAATTGCTTGTTTTTCATATATACACTTTCACAGTGCATGGCAAATCAAAATCAGCTGAGACACATTTAATGCAAAACAAATCCTCCCATATGAGTTTGTCTCCCACAAGCTTCCCTCTTCTTTTATCAAGCTTACAGTGTAAGATCATGAACCTTCGCCTTGTTGACCAGTACCTTTAAGGATTTAATCATTCAACAACATTCTGGCAAACTCAGAGAGTAAGTCCCTACTCCCCAGAAAAGCTTCCCAGGTATAGGATAAACGACAAAATCTCAAAACTTACATCTTTTTTAAAAAATAGGAATAAAAGAAAACAACACGAATAAGAAAGTTTGACTTTCTGAGACATTCAGTATTCCTCCATAACCAAAAATCAGAAAAACTTCAATAATGTTGGAACAGGAAGGTGACAAAGACCCGAGGAACCTTGACCTTAGAAGGTAGGACATCTAAAAGGGTGACTGGCAGAGAGGGAAGTGGCCTCAGGAGAGGTTCAGTAAGGAGTCAGTTTTGTTTCAGAACTCTTCAAAGTAGCCAGGAAACACTTTCCCCATCCATTCTGGGTTAAAAGTAACTTTGATACTCTGGAAAAAAGTCCTTTCACGTCATATCCCCCAGTTAGCAAAAGTCTATCATCTACAGGCAAAAAGTGATCAGAGATGCTAATAAAACAGGTTTCCCCTCTGCCCACTTCCCTGAAGCCACTTCCCAAAAAGGAGATCTTGAGAAATGATTCCAAAAACAACTCTCAGTTTAAAGATGAAATAGAAAGACCTTTGCACTGACAAAGAGGCCAACTGAACACTTGACATTGGGGAATTGCTAAGGAACATTCTAAGCTACATTTTTCTTAAGAGGCTGAAACCCAAAACAGAATCAGGATTTATTCATCTCCAGATGGACGATAAAATATTTATAACTGCCCGGGACAGAGAAAAACAATTCCACCCCAGTTTCTGCTTCCCCCACCCCTTCCTGAAGCAATGACAGAAATAGTCGCAGAGAGGGGCAGAACAGGCTGACCGCTCTTTCCACTACAACCTCTCCAAATCCGCTTTTCACCTGGCTGGGTCAGTCCCTCCTTAATCTCTCTGCAACTGGCAGCGGCTTCTCCACACTCCCCCCCACCCCATCTTTAGTTCTGAGGGGACCTGGCCCAACAACCGCCCTGCCTCCAGCCAGTCCCTCTGGGTGGCGTCCCCTGCACTTGGGAGGTGCACGAACGCCCGGGACGAGGGCGCTAGTGCTGGAGCTGGGGAACCCCGGGGGTTCCGGCCTCTCGGAGCCCCCGCCCCCCACACCCTGCCGCCTGAGCGGATTAAGTTGCCCAGCACACCACTGCGCGCACAGCCCCCGTCCCTCCCACTTCGGCCCCTCCCTGACTCGGACGCCCCGGGGTCCCTAGCCTCCGCGGAGGTGAGCGCGCACTCACCGGAGGTGAGCTGCATCCAGGCACAGATCTTGTACACGGTGGCCGTGTTGCAGAAGAAGAAGAGGGTAAAGCAAACGATGCAGGCGATGATGAGCATCATGGAGAGGCCGATGAAGAACGAGGCGGCTTTGAAGGCGCCGGAGGGCAGCGTGGAGAAGTCCGTGAAGCTGCCCCTGCAGGTCAGCTCCCGGGAGAAGCCGTTGCCGATGCAGTAGTGGAAGAGCCCGAAATAGCCGGCTTGCGGGGTGTCCACGCCGTCGCCGATCCAGTAGGGCTGGATGAAGCACACCACGTTGACGATGGCAAAGCAGATGGTGAAGATGGCCCACAGCACGCCGATGGCCCGCGAGTTCCGCACATAGTTGGTGTGGTACAGCTTGGCAGCCTCCTGAGCCGGGAGCATCGCGGCGGCGGCGGCGGCAGCGGCGGCGGCTCCGGGCATTCTCCCCCTCCTCCTCCTCCTGGTCCTCCGCCTCCCCCCGCCTCTCCGCGTACAGGAGACACACTCGCGGAGCCGCGCGCGCTGCAACTCCCCTGCCTCCGCCTCAGCCCAGCAGCACCAGTTCCAGAGTCTGCATCCTCTCTCCCGGAAGGAGGGCGGGGGAGCGCGGAGCACCCCTCCGGCTCGCCTGGCACAGCCTCCCGGCCCCCCTCCCTCCCTCCCTCCTGGCCCGGGCTCCAGCCCTCCTCACCACCCTCCACTCTTCCCGCCGCTGCTGCAGCTGCTGCAGCTGAAGGCGGCAAAGCCGTGTGGGGCAGCTTGGCGCGTGCCCGGGGCGCCCCCTCTCCGCTTCCCGCCTTCCGAGCCGCTGCTGGGTCTGAGCCGCTAGTGCCCAGGGGCGCAGAGGACCGCGGCGACCCTGAGACGCCCCGCCAGTGGCGGGCGCGAGCTGGAGACACGGGCCTGGAGTTCAGGGCGAGGGGGAATCTAAGGAGACGGCAGGAGCACCCACAGGGATTCTAGAGGCAACCCCGGGATCTCGCTCGGTGCCAGGGGCCGGACTCGGGAGGCGCATTCTGAGAGCATTTTTTCACCGCACAGCAACGTGCTTCGACCTCTGCATCTTTGCAGAGGCGCGAGGGACCGCGCGGCAGGTGCCGGGGAGAGACGCTAACCACGCGTCGCTAAGCGAGAAGCGAAGTGCTGCCCCCAAGAGACTTCCCTGTTCAAACCAAAGAGCTGCCCCCTAGCTAACTCCCCGTCGCCTCAGGTCGACAGGTGGGGACCGAAGGTGGGCGGCGCCTAGCAGACCCGACGGAAAAGACAGACCTCGCGGGAGCTTGTTCCTCTTCGGCTTTCCCCCTGTGCAGCCAAAGGAACTATAGCCAATTCGTGCTCCATACTTCCCTTAAATCGGGTCATTTCCCCCACCAATTCGGCCTTAAATGGGGAGCCTGGGAGTGCGTAGAAGTGACTTTGTCATAGAGTTTTATAGTTTGTTGAAAATAGTGTGTAGTCTGGCCAATGTGACATGAATTAGACAAATCTCAGGGGCAGCTATTGTGTGCCCACGCGCTGTGTCAGGTGCTCAGGGGACAGAGGATGGCAGCAGATGACTGTTTTCATTGTCCAGGTGTTTCCAACTCGCTCACAGCCAAAGGCTCCAGTTAACCAGAGAATTGTTTTCAGGATAATTTCCCCCTGAATTATCCGCGTATGCTACAACTCCCTGCACTTCCGTGTGGCATTGCAAGTGTACATTGTGCCGATTCCGTGTTTTCCCCCCCTTCCCAGGCTTTCTATTGCTCTTTAACATTCCCGACCTTTAAAACCACATCCCTCTATTTCCATTTTTTACTTTGTCCTTTTCTTCTGACTCTGATATAAAGAAACATGTACTGCCTACCCCCACACGCACACACCCCTCAAAACAATGAAAGCAAAATATTCAACAGCAGAAGCAGATTTGGGGTTCACCCTATTAGGAACCACAAGACCACTGGATTCCCTGAGAAGAAAGAAGAGAACTCTGGGAGAATTGTACCTCTATGTCTATACTTACTTGGCTTTGTACATGGCTACTCTGTGGCAGATGAGTGACATCCTAAGTGATGAAAACAAGCGATGCTCTTCATCTGATCATCTGAAGATTTGAGATTGTATAGGGAAGAAGAGGGACAGAGTTCAAATAGGATGTGAGACATGCAAGATAATAATGGGGCTGCTGCTAAAACTGGGGAAAGATTTTTAAATGTATCATAGTCTTATATTCAACCTTTTCCATAAACATGAAATTCAGATATTACAGTTCAAGGGGCATTGGGCAAGGCTTTGAAAATCAACAGAGGACAGAATTAAACAGGAGCATGAGACATTCAAGTTTATGTGAGTAAGAATTTCTCACAAGTATGGTTGTAGACTCCCAGAAGGTCTTCAGAATATCAGAGGGGTTTGAGGGAGGTGAGGAAGATGAACTAAATATAGGCCAGCTCAATATAACACTTGCAAGTCTCTAAAAATACGATTTGTGAAGATGCACCATCAGTGCATTGGTGACAGCGGAGGGTCACAACTTCCGTTAGGTTTTATTTTTCTTAACTCCCCTGAAGTTGCTGGTAAATCAGAAGAGTTTTATCATGGGAGGAAGGAAGAAAGGTGAGGGTAATCAGATTTATGGGGCCATTTGACAGGCCATGTGTCCCAGGGGGCAGAGAGAGTTTTACAAAAAGAACTGACAGTAATTTCTGGTGACTCTCCCAAGCCCTCAAATACCCCAAACCTCCTTTTATAAAGCAGTCTTTCTTTAAAATCAATGCCTAAAAGAGATCTTACTAGTCCCATGAGGTGGCTGAAATAGGAGATTGCTGAAAAGGGAAGGCTGAAAATCAAAAAGCCTACTTAAAACTTCAAGGCTTAAATTGCCATTATAGGACAGAGAAAAGACTGGCGAGTGACTCAGATTCAAATGTGATTCAAACAGTTTTTCGATTTGAGTCATGCCCAAGGAAAGCCATAGTCTTACTCCAAATTTGGAATTATTTCTGGGTTTATGCTCAGAATCACTGCCACGGGGCATGCTTAAGGTGCCTTCTCTGTCAACAACTAGGAACAGACACGTGTATTTAGATGTATTGCCAATCTAAAGTGTTCCCATGGAATCCCCTTAAGATTTTGAGTTGTGGCTGCTCGAGGTTAGGATCAGTCAGGGATGAACTGTACCTTGCCCATGGCCCTTCTCCCCACCTTCACCTGCCTGGCGACCCTCCAAATTTACAGACTGAAGCAGGACTTTTCAATACACTAGAAACTAGAGATGAGCTGAAATACCTGCAAACTCTTGCCTCTCCATCAATGAATGCAAACTGTCCTCTAACCCTTCCCAAATTCTCTGTCGCCTATTTGCCAAGTTGTCCAGAGCAACCAGGAATACCAAAGTAAGATTGTTCCTACCTTTAATTTTAAATGTTTGACTTATACCTTGTAGACTCCATGAGTTCAGACAGCTAAGCATCTGGAAAATTCATTGCATTCATCAAATCTGATGTGACCAGGAAAGCTGTTTTGGGGGAGAGGAAATAATAAAACTAGCCTGATTCATGCTAAGAAGTTGCTATTGATAGAAAAGTATTTTGGAACTATAACATGATTCACATGTGCTAAATAACTAGTAGAAGTCAGTGTCATCGACAGCATCAAATTAGAAACACGAGAACACTAAAATCTCAAACTTCTCTGTTAAAAATGTTTTTCTCTTGCTGCCACAAAGGGTCAGTAGTGAGACCCACTCTTTTAACAAACTCTATCTTAATGACTGTTGAGATTATAAAAAAGAAAGCAACAGAGGAATGTTTGGGCTGTGTAACAGTGCCTAAAAGGCCCTGGGTGAGGGAAAGAGCTCAATGTCTTGATCTCAACCTAATCTGAGACATTATGAGAGAATGTGAAAGCCCTGAAGGACAAGAAATTTGGGATTCCAGCACTGTCTTTGCCTAACTGTGAGAACCCAAGGATCTTGGGGTTTCATTTTCTCATTTCTAGACTTACAGCAAGTGATAGAGGACATCAGATGAGTCCTAAGGACCCTTTCTGACTATTCCAAGATAATGCTCAATTTTTTTTAATAAATACAACCCAGTACATAGGGATGAAAAATTAGGTAAAACCTAAAAAAGAAAGAACAGTCTATGGTGGAACATTTCAAAATTGAAAACCCCCTCTAGAAATCTCATTGGTATAACTTTTCAGGCAATAGATGCTTAGAGTTTTCAGATGAGTCATTGCTATGACCTTGGATAATGGAGAAAGAAATTATTTCTAAAATCTGTTACTTAATTGATTTTTAGGGCTATTATGAAGGTCAGTAGGATCCGATCCTATGCTAGAATATAAAGATTCTAATAATAAAGCTATAAAGATCTTTTCAGTCATCCTTCTCTCATATATATGTGTATGTGTGTATATTATATACACACATACACATATATATATACACACACATATACATATATATATATGTATGTATATACACTTAAGGGCTTTTCAAAATTAGAAACCATCTCCTTTTTATTTATTTTCAGAAATTTTTGTTATAGGGCATGTGTGCTTGCCAGAGAGACAAAGAGACAGAAGGCAAGAAATTACCCCCCCCCCCCCCCCCCCAGGGGATATGGCCATGCCACAATCCCCTTTTCCCCATTCTCCTTTTGAGATATTAGGTACACATGCACACACACCGCTTGTGAGTTTTAAGCCACTGAGTCCTGCACTTAAACCTTAGTTGACTACATGGCAGTCCAGTAACTTAACCATTACACCATCTGTTGGTCCCGAAACCAACTCTTGATCACTGGATTATCAGTGAAAATCAGATGATTATTTCAACATGCCTACAAATTAAGATCAGACTGATTACAGGCTTACTGAATTATCAAGTTCAATGCATCTTGGTCTACACCACCACTTTACAATGAGATGTGGAACACCAAACAGGGAAAGAAATGGGAAAAGGAAATACCAGCCATTCTTCTTTCCTTTTCTCTATTTTGAATTCTGTGTAAGAGTCAACCCTTTTGTGTGTTTTTTTTTTCATTTTCCCAGAACTAATTTAAGAACATGTTATTTTCTCATAAGTCTGAACGTCTCCATAGCCTATGCTAAAAGAACCATCTCATTGTTAACCTTTTGAAGCTCTTGATGATTTCAGAATAATTCTGCCAGAAGGGAAAGACTTGATTTGAAGTACAGGACAAAAACCTATACCAAAAAACGTTATCACTATAAGTAGTAAGTTCAGTAGGAATTAGTAGGGAAAACCCACAGTTATGCTAGCCTAAGGCTGCAGTTGGAACAAGCAGAGAACTAGTCAGACATTTAATAAAGATACTTTGGAAATGAGAGAACCACAGAAAAGCCAAATAAGCTCTCTATACATTCCTGGCCAACTGAGGAATGGTGAGCCCATTCAGGGAGGAAATAAGGGCTTGATGGTGAAAAGGGAAAACTCAAGAGGACTTTACAATACCTAAATCCATTGTCAGGGGATGATAGCCTTACAGGCTTTTTCTTTTCTTTTTCTTTTTTTTTTTTTTTTCTTGAGATTTTTTTTTTTTTTTTTTTTTTTTTTTTTTTTTTTTTGCTGTAGAGCATGTGCGCTCGCCAGAAAGACAGAGAGAGACAGAGAGACAGAAAGCGAGAAATCGCTCCCCCCCCCCCCCCCACGGGGTATGGCCATGCCGCAATCCCTTATCCACCATTCTCCTCTTGGGATCTTGGGCACGCATGCACGTGTGCCCGGCATGAGTTTAAGCCACCAGGTCCGGGACTCAAACCACGGTCAACTACATGGAAGTCCAGCGACATAGCCATTATGCTAACTGCTGGTCCCAAGTTTAATGTATGATTAATGACAAACTCTGCCCAAATCATTCCCTGACCACTAAGATATGCAGACCGAGAGGAAACTTCTGGAAACCCAGGTTTAAAAAAAATCTAAGAAAGAATATATATAATTTTTTTTTAATTTGTCCATGCACATCACCTGTCACACACTGCAATGAAGATAGATTCTATAGCTCAATTCCAGATGAGTCATTGAAAAGAAACTGTCAAAGGGAAAAAATCAGCATCTACAGTTGTTATCATTTATTATCTAAAATGTTAAGTATTCTACAAAAAAAATTATGAAACATGCAAAGAAACAAGAAATTGTCACTCTTACTAAGAAGAAACATTAAGTACAAACTGACTCTTACTGGACCCAGATGTAAATTTTAGCAGATAAAAACTTCAAAGCAGGCACCAGCAGTTGGCATAATAGCTATGTTCACTGGACTCTCATGTAGTTGACCATGGTTCGAGTCCCGGACCTGGTGGCTTAAACTCGCTGGGCACATGTGCGTGCGTGCCCAAGATCCTGAGAGGAGAATGGAGGAAAAGAGATTGCAGCATGGCCATCCCCCCTGGGGGGTGATTTCTTGCTTTCTGTCTCTCTGTCTCTGTCTTTCTGGCGAGTGCACACGCTCTATAGCAAAAAACTCTCAAAAAAAAAAAAAAAAACCTTCAAATCAGCTATTTAAAATAGTTTTAAGAAAGGACACTTTGATAACTACTACTCAACAAATAGAGAAACTACATAAACAAAAACACAATGAAAATTTCAGAGTTGAAAAGTACAATATCTGAAATAAAAAATTTACCTGATAGGTTTAACAGAAGATTGGATAGGGAAGAAGAAATTATTAGCGAACTTAAAATAAATAAATAAAAATTATTCAATCTGAAAAACAAACATAAAAAAGAGTAAAAAAGATAAACCAAAACCTATGGGAAAATATCAAGTGTCTCCATGAATATGTTATGCAAATCTCATAGAGTTTATCTGAAGAAACAATGCTTGGAAACTTCCCACATTTGACAAAAAATACTATTCTATAGATCCAACAAGGTTAAAAAATCTCAAGTGGAATAAACTCAAAGAGATTCATACCGAGGCATTTAAACAAGCTCTCAAAGGCAAGGAGATAATCAGAAAGTAGTAAAAGGGCAAAAAAAATCATAGGAACACAACACAATTAACAGTTAACTTCTCTTCAGAAACACTGAAATTCATAATGTATTGAAATGACATATTCAAAGCAATGAAAGAAAAACTGCAAGCCAAAAATTCTGTATCGAGGAAAATTGTATTTCAAAACTGAATGTTCCTCAGAAAAAGTAAGTTTTTTAAAGCAGCCATCTACTTTTTTTTTTTTTTTTTTTTTGGAGAGGTTTTTGGTAGAGGGCGCGTGCGCTCGCCAGACAGACAGAGAGAGACAGAGAGACAGAAAGCGAGAAATCACTCCCCAGGGGGGATGGCCACGCCTCAATTCTTTCTCCTCCATTCTCCTCTCAGGACCTTGGGCACGCACACACACGCGCCCAGCGTCAGTTTAAGCCACCGGGTCCGGGACTCGAACCGCGGTCTACTACGTGGGAGTCCAGTGACATAGCCATTATGCTAACTGCCGGTACCAACCACCTACGTTTTTTTATTTTTTATTTTTTATTTATTTATTTATTTTTATTTTGGAGAGGTTTTTCGCTATAGGGCGCGTGCGCTCGCCAGACAAACAGAGAGAGACATAGAGACAGAAAGCGAGAAATCACCCCCCAGGGGGGATGGTCACACCGCAATCCCTTCTCCTCCATTCTCCTCTCGGGATCTTGGGCACGCACGCACACGCGCCCGGCGTGAGTTGTAAGCCACCGGGTCCGAGACGCGAACCGCGGTCGACTACGTGGGAGTCCAGCGACATAGCCATTACGCTAACTGCTGGTTCCCGACCTACGTTTTTTTTAGAGGTTTTTGCCATAGGGCACGTGCGCTCGCCAGAAAGACAGAGAGAGACAGAGACAGAAAGCGAGAAATCACTCTCCGAGGGGGATGGCTATGCTGCAGTCCCGTCTCTTCCATTCTCCTCTTGGGATCTTAGGCATGCATGCACACGTGCCAGGCGTGAGTTTAAGCCATCAGGTCCGGGACTCAAACTGTGGTCGACTACATGGGAGTCCAGCAACATAGCCATTACACTAACTGCTGGTCCTAGTAGACGCCTATTGATACATGTAAGAACCTGAATGAATCTACAGAGAATTATGCTAAATGGAAAAAAAATTCTAGACTATGGTATATAAGCATAGGATTTTAAAATATATAACATTGCTAAAATGACAAAATTATTGAAATGAAGAAAGCATTAATAGCTGTTAAGAGCTGAGAAGAAGATGCGAATAGGAGGAAAATGGCATGGTTATAAGAGAATAAAGCAGGGGACATGACTTCCTTCTTTTTAAGGCTGCATAATATTCTATATTACACATCTTTATATATTACACATTTCCTTTACTCATATATCTGTTGATGTGCAAATGTAGATCACCTCTTGGCTATTGTAAGTAATGATACAAAAAAACATAGGTGTGAAAATATCTCTTTAATATCCTGGTTTGAATTAATTTGGATATATAACCAGAAGTGCTTTAGCTGGATCATATAGTAAATCTATTATTTATTTATTTATTTATTTTTGAGGAACCTATAGACTGGTTCCTATAATGGTTGCAAATTTTACAATCCTAGCAACAGTATATAGGGGTTTCAATTTTTCCATACCTTCACTACCACTTATTATTTCTATTGTTTTGCTAGTGTCCATCCTAATTGATGTAAACTAGTATCTCATTGTGGTTATGATTTGCATTTCTCTTACAATTAATGATGTTAAGTATATTTCCATATCTTGTTGGTCATTTGTTTATCTTTTGGGGACAATTGTCTATCAGGTCTTTGGCCCTTTTTAAATTCTGGTTATTTGTTTTGTTGTTGTTAAATTGTAGAAGTTCCATCTATGTCCTGAATATTAACCTTTTATCAGATACATGATTTCTAAACGTTGTCTCCTATTCCATAAGTTGTCCTTTACTCTGTTTCCTTTAATGTATGGACTTTTGATGTACAAAAGTGTTAAAGTTTGATGTTTTCTCATTTATCTATTTGAGATTATCTATGCTTTTGTTGTCATAGTCAAAAAAGTTATTGCCAAATTTGATGTTTTATAGCTTTTTCTTCATATTTTCTTCCAGAAATTTCATAGTTTTAGGTCTTATGTTTAGGACTTTATTCCACTTTGAGTTAATTTTTGTAAATGGCATAAAGGGCCTAAATTCTTCCTATTGAATATCTACATCTAGTTTTTCCAATACCATTTATTGACAAAATGATCCTTTTCCCATGGTGTAACATTGGCAACCTTGTCAAAAGTCAGTAAATTATATATCTGAAAATTTATTTCTGGGAAATCTTTTTCTTTCATTGATTTTGTATTTATATACGTGTGTGTGTGTGTGTGTGTGTGTGTGTATGGTATATATGTATCTATCTCTCTATATAAGTATAATCTTACCCCCCAGAAAGTATTTCTGTTATTTTAAGCTACAAAGTTTTGGGATGGTTTGTTACCTATCAAGAGAGAGCTGGAACATATAGTAAAAGAGATTCATACTTCTTTGACAAAATATCCAGATTAGGTTGTAAATATCACTAAATTTGATTGAATATTTGATCACTGTTAAAATGCTTTTCAATCAACCGCTTCAATAAATAAATAGAGGGGGCCTAACCATTAAAATAGTATGTAAAAGAGTCACAAAGAAATCTTATTAATAAAGGATTTGTGTGTTTTTACACAGTCTGGATCTCAGCCCATGCTTTATTTCTGTGCTCTCCTTTACTTTCTCCAGTCTCTCCTTTCCTACCACTAGTTCCCAGTTTTAAGCTATTTAAATCTACTAAATTGCCTCGTTCTAATCTTTGTGATACAGGGTTTGGGCTGATGATAATTTGGTGGTTGGTAGAAAAGCAGCTTAAAAGTCTGTTACAAGGATAATAGAAATACCCAATCAAAGAAATTTCCAGTGACATGTGTTCTGAACAAAAGTGTCTCAAATAGTTTGGGTTTATTATTTTACGTTTGCATACTTTGTAGCATGTGTCTTACTGGATATGTACAAATTGAGGGACATTTTGGTTTTCTGCAGCAAGACTGCTGAGTACACCAGTAAAAATTTTATGGTCATGGTAGGGGGTATATAATTAATTCCTCCCTGGAGTGTACTTTGATAAGCACTACTCCAGTATCCTCATAAAATTTAAGTGTCTAATGACAAGATACAAATAGAGCATAGCACACCATGAGTAAAGAGTGCCAGATCTTGAGTTGGGTTACCTGTGTTTGAATTTTGGCCTGTATTATTTCAGTGGTATCACTATCACCTTTACTTATTCTTTCTAGGCTCATTTCTTTAGCTGTACAATTGGTACAAAGTGGCAGCACACCTTGAGGATATTTGGGAAGATTAAAAGAAATAAACCACATGAAGCATTAAATAGGTGCTTAGTCATAGAAGTGATCAATAAATACTAACTCTTACATTGTATCTATCTTATGACTTACTGTTTCCAGCTTCATTCTAGATGGTCAACCTGTGTATGACCTTTATAGAAAAATATGTGTAAAACTTTGAAAGAACTCTCAACAGAATCTTTTTTTTTTTTTTGAGAGGATTTTTTTTTCTTTTTTTTTGCTATAGGGCGCATGCGCTCACTAGAAAGACAGAGAGAGAGAGACAGAGACAGAAAGTGAGAAATCACCCCCCAGGGGGGATGGCCTCACTGCAATCCCTTCTCCTCCATTCTCCTCTCGGGATCCTGGGCGTGCACGCACACATGCCCCGTGTGAGTTTAAGCCACCTGGTCCAGGAATCGAACCATGGTCGACTACATGGGAGTCCAGCAGCATAGCCATGATGCTGACTGCTGGTCCCTCAGCAGAATCTTGATGCTACAACCCAGGCCCCAGCCTCAGACAGCTCTGGATCATGGGCATGTACATTCCCAGCATGCTCAGAGAAGTCTCAAGATGCAAACCAGTAACAATCCCTTGTGTGTTAGCCTCCCAGAGCATCTTGTTTTACTGCTGTGCCACCCATCTGGCCCTTTTGTTGCAGTTTTAGTTCAAGTTAATCAGACAAAGAACAACTCTAATTTTTAGTTTATTCTACTAACTTGAGGAACCAGATCGTCATTTAGAAAATTAAATACACATGGAACTATCAGTTGGCATAATGGCTATGTTGCTGGACTCCCATGTAGTCAACGGCAGCTCGAGTCCTGGATCCAGTGGCTTAAACTCACACCAGGTGTGTGTGCGTGCGTGCCCAAGATCCAGAGAGGAGAATGGAGAAGGGATTGCGGCATGGCCATCCCCCATGGGGGGGTGATTTCTTGCTTTCTGTCTGTCTCTCCCTGTCTTTCTGGCAAGCGCACGTGTCCTGTAACAAAAACCTCTCCAAAAAAGAAAAAAAGAAAATTAAGTACACATTACACGGAATGACAACATAGTTTGTTCAACAAATTCTCAGAAATTACTACCTTACTTCTAGAGAATTGTTTAATGAAGTTTCAGGTAAATACAGATGAACGAGTATTTAAATTTGATCATAAGAATAATATCCCAATGAGACTAAAGAAAGAATAACATAGTACGTTTCTATATAAAAGTTAATATGAATAAACTAATTATCTTTACTCCATGATGCAAACACAGTGAAATTGTAGTTTTATTACATATCTATTTTAATAGGGGAATAAAATAAAGAATATGATAATAATAATGATAATAATCTGAGCACCAATAATGTTGTAAGTGCTTCACATAAATGGCTCTGTCTAATCTTCACAACAGATTTTTTCTAATTTAGTTTTATTTATTTATTTAGAGAAATTTTTGCTATAGTGCATGTGTGCTCACTGGAGAGACAGAAAGTGAGAAATCACCCCCTCCCCCTAGGGGCAGGGGGATGGCCATGCCACAGTCCTTTCACCATTCTCCTCTCAGAACCCTGGGCACACATGAACGCAATGCCCAGTGTGAATTTTAAACTGCCAGGTCTGGGACTCGAACCTTGGTCAACTACATGGGAGTCCAGCGACATAACCATTATGCCATCTGCTGGTCCCCTTATTATTATTATTTTTAATTTGATGAGAGAGAGAGAGGGAGAGAGAGAGAAAGCAAGCCATCAGGTCTGGAACCTGAACCATAGTTGACCATGTGGTAGTCCATCTCATTAAACACCACTGCCATCTGCTTGCCCCCACAGCAGATTTTTATAGATCCAGGAACTCAGGCTCAGAGAGTTAAAATAATTTGCCCATGTCATATAGGTTTAGTAAGAAGAAGAACTGGCATTTTAACATATATCTGTCCAACTTCTAGCCTAATTCCTTAACTACTATGCTATCTATAAGTTGTACTACATTAAAATTAAGAACTTCATTCTTCAAAAAGCACTATAAAGAAAGTAAGAAAAAAAGCTTGAGAGAAGATATCTGCAATAGCTATACCTGACAAAGGAAGCATATCATTTTTATCAATTTTAGAGAAACAGAAATACAGAGATCTACCAATCAATAAGAAAAAGACAAATGATAATAAAAAACGTGAAAAATGTTTGGACACACACTTCATAAAAGAGGATAACCAAATGGCCAATAAAAATGTGAATATGCATGCAACCTCATTAGTCATCATAAAAATAAAAATAAAAACAATAGCTGGACCAGCAGTTAGTGTAATGGCTATGTCACTGGACTCCTATGTAGTTGACCGCGGTTTGAGTCCTGGACCTGGTGGCCTAAAACTCACACCAGGTACGTGTGCGTACGTGCCCAAGATCCTGAGAGGAGAATGGAGGAGCAGGGATTGTGGTGTGGTCATCCCCCCGGGGGGGTGATTTCTCGCTTTCTGTCTCTCTGTCTCTCTCTGTCTGGCAAGCGCACGTGTTCTATAACAAAAAAACCTCTCTCAAAAAAAAAAAAATATAGCAAGATACCACTGCGCACCCACCAGGCTAAAATGAAAGACACAGATATTCCAAGCATTAGTGAGGACAAGAAGCATGTGGAAGTCTCATATACTGCTAGTGGGAGTGCAATTTGATAGACCCACTTTGGAGAAGTGAAGATACTAGTTTGCCAGAATCTACTAAAGATGAGCATTTGTATACTCTATGGTCTAGCATTTTTGCTCTTAGGTATACACCCTAACAGAAAAGCATGAAACCATGCACATCCTAATATCAAAATACAGGTATAAAATGTTGATTTAATCATTTGTTAAGCACTCAAAATGGAAACAATTCAAATAACAATAGTAAATGGATTAAAAAGAAACTATACATATCTCTACAACAGAATACTATATAGCAACAAGAATGAATATTCCCAACTACACACAGTATGGGTGAGTCTCACACATACTGTTTAATGAAAAGAAACCAGACATTGGACAATGTAGTGTATGATTCTATTTATAAAGTTAAAATTTGAATTGATAATGATAGATAGGAAAGTGGTTTCTATTGAAGGCTGCTGTGACTAGGAAGAGCCTAAAGAGGGCTTCTGTTTTATTGATAATGTTCTATTTCTTAATCTGAGTACTAGGTACATGAGTATGTTCACTTTGTGAAAACATATCATGCTGTACACAAAAGATTTGTGTTTTTGTATATGTAAGTACGGTATACTTTAGGGGGAAAAAGGGCAAGTGGCCTCACTTAAGATATCTATGGTCCATCATCTATTAGCTGATGGTAAAGGTTTCTATTTTAGGGCCAAGAGACCTACTTTTAATTCTCCAAACCCTTCACTATTGTACTCCCAGAATCCCAGGGAGCAAATGAGGCCCTGAATAGCTGGAAGCGACCTTTTTTTGCCTCTGCAATAAGTAAACACAGTAAGCTTTACCCTAATCCCACTCCCAACCACTTGCTTTTCCCAAGTTTGTGTGCTCACTGGGGACACAGAGAGAGAGCAAGGGAGAGTGAGAAAGTATCACTATGAGGAATGGCCATGCCACAATCCTCTCTCCTCCATCTCTGCCTTTATTCAGGATTCTGAACATACATGCGCATTCACCCTGGCATGGTTTTTCAAACCATTGGGTCTGGGACACAAACCATACAGCCAGCCATGTGGGATCCAGCTACCTAAACCATGCCACAGGCTGGTCCTCATTTGAGCTTTTGATTTGAGATTTTGCTAAGTGTTGCTCAATCTACAACTGTGTATACTCGTGACATGACATACTTATACCCTCTATTAATCTCACTTAACGCAACTATAGCCAAAATAGAGGTTAAGATGAGCCTCGTCTCACAATCTGCCATTCTTGGTAGCTGTTGAGATTGGGACCCAGGCAAAAGCATAATAATGCAATAAAAGGGGGGCTAACAGAATGGTCTTTGGACAGAGCTTCCAAGTATTAACCAAGTAAAGCACCAAATGAAGAATAGAAAAAAAGAAAAGTATAGTGACTGAGAATTACAATGATAAGGACTTTAATTTTTCTGTGGTTTTAAAAAATTGATTGAACTATCTATGACCATAGGCTATGGACAGTATTTTACTTATAATCATAATAAATGTTTAGAGTATTTATTATGTGCTAGGTGCTGTGGTAAGTGTTTCTGTAGAAGTAAGGCACATTATCTCATTTAACCCTCACAATTCTCCTATAAGAGGTACTATAAGTGTAGTTATTTCCATCTTACAGACGAAGAATGTGAAGTTTAGGAGTATTGAATTGAGACCAGGTGTGGCACAATGGCAATTCAACTGGACTGAATAGTACAAGTCCTGGGTTCACATCTTGACACTTTGCTGAGTACTCTGGGCATGCACACATGGACCCATGATCTGGGTGAGACTGGGAGTGAATGGCGGTGTGAAGACTATCGGGTGTACCCGTGTTTCTGCTTCTGTCTCTATCTCTCTCCATCTTTCTATCTCTCTGCCTCCTCATAGAAAAATTAAATAAGCTATTTTTATTTTTACTTTAGAAAGAAATACTAAGTAACCCATTCACAGTTTCCCAGAAAATGAATGGCAATGTCGAAATTTGGATTTAGGCATATTTGAGCCCAAACACCATCGTAACTGGTATGGTATACCACCCTATTTTTAAAAAAATAATTATTTTATTTAATATTTATTTATTTATTTAAATTTGGCCATAGAGGGACAGAGAGAGAGAGAGGAAAGTGAGAAAGTAAGCCGCCAGGTTCGGGGCTCGAACCATGGTCGACCATGTGGGAGTCCTTAACCACCATGTCACCTGCTGGCCCCCCACCACCCATTTTTTTCATACGATAAAAAGTGTATGCTGATTGGAGATTGGGATGACAGTTGAAGTGTGGGGGCTGAAACTAGGTAAATTATGTCATAGAGATGAAGCAAATTCATAAATTAAAACTGTACATGATGCTAATGAGGTTTGATATGGAGTAATCATCAGTAAATCCACACATATGCCATATTATTTTATTTATTTTTTTAATTTTATTATTTTTTTTGAGAGGTTTTTGCTATAGGGCGCGTGCGCTCGCCATACAAACAGAGAGAGACATAGAGACAGAAAGCGAGAAATCATCCTCCAGGGGGGATGGTCACACTGCAATCCCTTCTCCATTCTCCTCTCGGGATCTTGGGCACGCATGCACACGCGCCCGCCGTGAGTTCTAAGCCACCGGGTCCGGGACGCGAACCGTGGTTGACTACATGGGAGTCCAGCGACATAGCCATTACGGTAACTGCTGGTTCCCATCATATTATTTTATTTTTATATGATCTGGATACATTGTACATTCTTTAAAGATGTCTCTACCCTCTTAACATTCATCAGCATGTTATTTGTTTAGAAACTCAAGGTTGTTGTATGTGTTAACTGAGTCTAATTTATAAACATTATGGGTTTTACACATCATCTGGGACTATTCCTTACTATTTAATGCCAAGACTAAAAAGAAGGGGGGCAGGGAGGAGACTTGGAGGCTAGAGGCTCACTTTCCTGTATTACTGTTGTCATGGCAACTCCAGGCTCTTCTCTGATGAGCTGTAACTATCATTCGAAAAAAATAAAAAACTAAGTTTTGCATTTTTATTTTCCATCAGTGAATGTTTTGGTGTATTTTATTTCTTATTGCCTATAATACATGCCCAGATAAACTACGAGGCATGAATAATCATCTTAGTTGCTTTAGAATCACTTTCATTGGTTTGTGTAATTCAGAATTTTTAAAAGACATAAAAACAATTGTTATGCTTTTGATTTAAATTTATGTGTTAGAGTTGAACTAATCATAATATTTGTTGGTTCTGAAATATTATAGCAAGATCAATAGACTGCTCCATAAATGACCCAGGATCAAGCAATCTACCTAGTGAGGTAGAATGTGGAGGACAAGGTTGTTTATCTGAGTAATAAACAACTGGGCATCTAGTGTGGCTGAAGAAACTTCCCACCTAACTCAAAAATATCTCTCCTGTAGTTTATCAGACAGGGTGCCTGAAATGCCACTATTCAAGCTTTATTTGTGTGGGTTTTGAAAGATTTTATTTAGAAAAAATTTTAGTGTGAAATATAAGGTACGTATTATAAGCGCATAAACCATAAATGGAATTGAATAATTACAGTAGCTACTAAGTGAACAACTAAGTAAATTAAAAAGGTAAGCACTCAAATTAAAAAAATAAAATAGTGACAGAACTCTTAAAACTTACCATATACCCCCATCAGATTCACAGCCCATTCCTTCTTTCCTAGAGATAACAGTGATCCAGATATTTAGAGCAACAATTCTTTTTCCTTTTCTTCAGTTTTTTCATCTACAATGCATTACATTTTGCCTGTTTTGAAGAACTTGATATAAATGGATTTGCTATGTGTATCCTTCTATGTCTTGCTCCTTTTGATCACCATTATATTTGTAAGATTGGTTTACATGGGTGGCATCTAGTTAGTTCACTATCATTGAGCATAATATTTCATCATACTCTATTACTGATCGATTTTTGGACCATAATCATTTGTTTTCCCTTTTGAAATGACTATATACTCTTTCTACTACATTCTTTTATTGCAATGAATTGTATTTTTTTTTTTTTTTTTTTTAGGGTTTTTGCCATAGGGCACGTGCACTTACTGGAGAGGAGAGAGTCAGAAGGAGGGAAAGTGAGAAGCCATTCCCCCATCACCCAGTGGGGATGGCCACACCACAATCCCTTCTCTTCCATTCTCCCCTTGGGATTTTGGGCACACATGTACATGTGCTCAACCTGATTTTGAAGCCTCCAGGTCCCAGAATTGAACTGCTGTTAGCCGTGTGGGAATCCAGCACCTTAACCACTATGCCACCTGCTGGCCCTGCAATGAATTACATTTTGATTGATTTTTAATGTTAACCCAATCTCACACTCTTGCGTTTTGTAATTATTTGTATATGTTGAGATTGGCCTCTATTTTTCCTTTCTTATACTATCTGTATTGAGTTTTGGAAACAAGGAAATACTAGCTTCATAAAAGAAGTTGAGAAATGTTCGGTGCTTCCATTTCCTGGAAAAGTTTATGCCAGACTGATTTCGTCATTGAGTTATTTCATCACTGAATATTTGGTAGAATTTTCTGGTAAAGGATTTGATTTATGTCTCCCTATCCTGGGGCTGGTGAATCAAAACTCTGGTTTCCTTCTTTCTTTCCTAATACTGGCAAATGCCCTCAGGGCAGTGTTGGTACTCAGTTCCTTTCCTTGCCTCTCGGGGGTCAGGTTTTTCCTCGAAATTTGTCCTGGCAGTTTTTCACTATTTTATCAATTCTGCTATGTTTAAGAATAATTTTAAAACAATTTTTTTTGTTTTCAAGTCTGTATTTTTATTTGTTTTTAAGTCTGAGGAAAGTAGATCTGAGTAAGTGTATAATTCTATATAGAGTCCTCTATAAAATGCAAATGTGCTTGGAAGGGAAAACTCTTTGAATATGTAATTGATTCATTTGATTTTGTGTTCTTGGTATATTCCAGAGCTGAGCTAGGTAGTACCAATGGGACAAAGGTCAAGGATACAAGGCTGTAGTGCTAATAGGAAAGACAGAGAAGGAAAGTGACTCACAACTCATGCCATGACAGCTCTAACTTCTATTGGGCAAGTATTACTGCTGCCCCGTGACCCACTTGTATCACCTCTCCAGTTACAACTCCAACATAATGTTACTCTCCCATGCCATCTGCTAACCCTACTTCTAGCTCCACTTGTGCTCTGGCTCCAGCACCACCAATCAGGCCGTTTCAGATCTTCCGCACCTGCAATCTCTAGTGTGTCACATTTCCTTAGTCTTTTGAAATCATGAGGTCACCTAGGTTTTGAACTTCAGAACTTTTACTTCAAAAGAAGTAAGTCCTTGAAGGAACATAGCTAGAAGAGTCATCACTTAGCATCATGGAAAAAGTAGACCGCCCAGAAAGCACTCTACTTTGAAGAAGGAAACCAGCTACCTGGATGAGATGAATTTCTTGCATTATGGAGGCCATGTCTTTCCTTAGAAGTTTCCTTGTATCCTATCATCACTTTTCTTTTGAGAGTGTTTTATTCAAACATCCTCACAAAAGAAAAAAAGTATGTGAAGAATCATTAGCCTCAAGCCCTCTCTGGAGATCCTTCTTATGAGCCTTTAAAGAAAGTAGATAATGCAGAGGGAATGTGAGACCCAAGATGGTAAAAGCAATTTTTTTGTGAGGAATAAATACACATCCAAGAGCTAATTCTTTGCATATGGACTTTGACTATGCTGAGAACAAAGACGAATGTTTCCTCTTCACAACCTGTTGCCAGGCAAGCCTGCCCAGGGAACCCTTCTAGGATCTACCATCTTACTGAAATGCGTGGGCCATTTCTTTGTCTTTGTCACTCAGGACTTATTTTAGTCTAGACCATTGCCCAGAATAACCCTACAATTAAGAATATCTATACGTTTGCATTATACTGCCTTTCTCCTTCTATTAATCTCTAGAAATAGTTAAATATTTAAAAAATCTGTGTTGAGATATCCTAGTGAGTAAAAAAGGTATCTGTCTGGCTGTCATCAGATCTGAGCTTTAGCCCTGGTGCTGTTACTCAGTAGATGCTTAACCTTGAGCAGTGTCATTTAATCGTTCTGGATGTCAGGTTCCTTATTTACTTAATAATAGGATTTGACTGGATGATATGACGAATGTCTTGATTCTCAATGCAGTTGGGATAACAAATCCACTTACAAATGCAAAAGATGGGTAAATGGACAGTTCCTTTTGGGGGGCATTTTAGTCTGAAAGTATGAGCCTCCTGGAGCATAATTTTCCTCCCTTTTTGGGGAAAAGGATGCCTTGTTCAGTTGTCTGCCTGAGCTGTAAGCTGCCCACCTGAGATCATTGAGCTTCCAGGTAGCAGGCAAGTGTGAAGGGCCCCAGCAGTATATGATGGGTTGCACAAACTGCTGAAGAAGCTCCACGGTCTTTGTTTTCTAGCACTTACTTTGCAATACCATTTCAGATATCTTCTGGATTAGTTCAGACATCTCCTATGGACTTGTAAAACAGTGACTGTAGCAACTCTGCTTCCATTTTAACCAATCTGCTTTGACCTTCCAAGATCAGCATAGACATATATGCATAGTAGAGCTTTGTGTGAGAGCTTTGTGTGATCTACTTCTGATAACTAATAAAGCAATGTGATAGGAACGTACATAAGGCATAAAAATCAGGCCACAAACTTGTATGTGCAAGAAAATATCATTCGCCTCTTTTCTTCACTCTCTCTTAATATTTCAATTTCAACTCTTAACTACCAAACCTCCATGCTAGCAGAAAATTTCACTGTAGTTACTTTCGATCTCTTCTCCCAGTTCCCTAGTCCCACCCTCCTCCTGAGTAGTGCCAAAATCTCAGAAAGCACCACAGTGTCTGACTCTAGGTTTGAGAAGTGAGGAAGATCGTCTGTATCAGTAACTGGTTCATATAGAACATAGTCTTTCAATATTTCATCTGAGTTGTCTACTAACTCCTCCAGGTTCAAAAGCCCTCTTCTGCTTCTATGTCATTTTTTGAAGAGGTTTTTTGAACCTCAAAGCCTATGGTTTTCTTATACCAGTAGTTCATAACTGGAGCAATTTTATCCTCTAGGGATATTTGGCAATATCTGGAAATATTGTTGGAAGTCATACTGGCGGTGGGTGGATGTTACTGAAATCTAGTGGGTAGAGGCCTGGGATCTTGATAAACATCCTACAGTGCAAGGAAATCTCCCAGAACTATCCAGTCAAAATATTAATGGTGCAAGGTTGAGAAACTCTACCCTAAAATAGTGAATGTGGTTGCCCATGGTGTGGTGGTAAAGGTGCTAGATTCCCATGTGGCCAACCATGGTTCAAGTCCTGGACCTGGTGGCTTGTTTTCTCATCCTCTCTCTCTCTCTCTCTCTCTCTCTCTCTCTCTCTCTCTCTCTCTCTCCCTCTCTCTCTCTGGTGAGTGCATGTGACCTATAGAAAATTATTATTAATAATACTAAATAATAATTTTTAAATATTATTGGAGAGCTTTTTAAAAACACCTATTCCTGGGGCATAGAAGTTAAAGTAGCAGGATCCCACATGACTGAGGGTGTGGTTTGAGTCCTAGACCTGTCAACTTGAATATCATGCCAGGTGCATGTGCGTGCATTCCCCAAATCCCAAGAGGATAATGGAGGAGGAAGGATTGTGGTGTGTGGTGTGGCCATCCTCCCTAGGGGGACAGGTGGTAATTTCTCTCTTTCTTTCTGTATTTCTCTTTCTCTGTTCCTGGCAAGCACATGAACTCTATAGCAAAATGAAAAATAAGGAGCCAGTAGATGGCATGGCAGTTACATCGTTGGATTCCCACATAACCTACTACAGTTTGAGTCCTGGACCCAGTGACTTGAAAATCATGCTGGGCACATGTGTGAGTGCCCCAGATCCCAGAAGGAGAGGGGATTGTAGAATGGCCATCTCCCCCCAGGGGGTGATTTCTCACTTTCCTTCTCATTCTTTCTCTCTCTCTTTGGTGAGCATACATGCCAAAGGCAAAAACCTCTGACTAAATAAATAAGTAAATACCTGTTCTTGGGTCCAAATAAAACCACTTAAATCAGAATCTTTGAAGGTAGATTTGGATGGATATATATATATATATATATATATATATATATATATATATATAAATAACCTCCAGATGATCTTACATTAGCCATGGTTGAGCTCGACTGCTTTGAATGTTCCATGAAGCTATTTCTCTCTGGGATTCAGCAGTTCCCATTTGCTATGGGGAAATAAAGCATAAGTCCCTACCGTTCCATGACCCATAAGACCACTCAGCAGGTCTCTATTTTATCTGAGAGAGCCTTTTTTTCCTTTTCTGCTTCCTCCAGACCATTGCTTGTTCCTTAAACCTCTTCAGTGGGTTCAGGCTTTTAGACATAGAAGATTCTATAGACTACTTTTGGAATTTTTCCTTACCCTTTACTCTCCCTTAGGCAATGAAGCACAGAATCTACTGCTGAGTTAATAGAAGGAAATAGACAGGAAAATGCTATGGGGAAAAATATGAACTAACATCTCCAAATATTATTCAGGCATAAACTTCACAAACATTCTAGGACTTCTTTATAAAAAAATACCACTACCATTGTTATCCTCCACTGAAGCACCTGAGTAAGTACTAATTGGTCCCTTAAAAGCATTTCTTTCTGGTTTAAATTATTATAGTTTTATTGAATGCTCATTTGAGTCTATAATTTCACAGTTACAATTGTTAAGGGACAATTCCAATAGGCTATTCTGTCATCAACTCACACTTGCCATGTCCATACCAAACTCACCATCTTCTATTGTAAATGTTCCTTTTTATCCTCTATAGCCTCCTTCATTCCTGAACTGCTCGAAAGAATATAGCATTCTTCTATAACTGAAGGTAGAAACATCTCTGACAGCTCTCTCTTCTTCATGCCTTGATTCTAATCACATTATCAAGACTTTTTGAATATTTTCTAAAAATGTATCTTATTTCTACTTTATTATTCCAAGTCCCACTGTTGCCACCTTAGTTCATGACTTTATCTATCATTTATGTATTACTGTAATATTTTCCATCATTTTTGGCCCATGTCTTTGCCAATCCATTCATTCTATGGCCAGGATATTGATGCCATTAAGCCCTGCTCTCAGCAAATCATTGATCTGCTCAAGAATTTTCAAAGGCTTCCTCACTGTGATGTGGGATCAATTCTAAACTTTGTTGCTTTCAAGTCTTTCACAAGTTGAATCTTTTATCTATTTACCCTTTCTAAATTCATAAATCTTCAAGTCCAACGAGGCTGTGATCTAATCATCAGTTATATCCACCATGACTATTCCTAGAGCTAATGACACTGGTGATCTGTCATGGAGCTGTAGTTGGGACTCCTGTTAATGTGATAGGCTTCCTGCCTCTCTGGACTCAAAGATTTAGCAGTCAGACCTTCATATAGAGAGCAGAGATGAAGTTTCATGGAGAGAGGTAGTGAACAATAACAGTATAACCGATTCCTCAAGAGTCCCCTTTCCCAAGCCAAGAGAATAGATTAAAAAAAAAATCACTGGGATCAGCAGATAGCATAATGGCTAAGTTGCTGGACTCCCATGTAGCCAACCGCGGTTCAAGTCTCAGACCTGGTGGCTTAAACTCATGCCAGGTACGTGTGCATACATGCCCAAGATCCCAAGAGGAGAATGGAGAAGGGATTGTGGAGTGGTCATCCTCCCTGGGAGGTGATTTCTTGCTTTCTGTCTGTCTCTCTCTGTCTTTCTGGCGAGCGCACATGCCCTATAGCAAAAACCTCTCCGCCCCTCCAAAAGAAAATACTATCACAGGGCCTAGCAGGTAGTGTAGTGGTTAAGGCACTGGACTTCCACATGGCCAACTGAGGTTTGAGCCCTGGATCTGGTGGCTTGAAAATCACACTG
The DNA here is from genome assembly GCA_026018925.1 of Tupaia tana. Lineage (NCBI taxonomy): Eukaryota > Metazoa > Chordata > Mammalia > Scandentia > Tupaiidae > Tupaia > Tupaia tana. The sequence continues at coordinate 49,626,396 of JAKSZU010000003.1, forward strand.
GGCAAGTGTGTGTGTGTGTGTGTGTGTGTGTGTGTGTGTGTGCCCAAAATCCTGAAAGGAGAACAGAGGAGAAGGGATTGTGGCATGACCATCTCCCCGGGGGGTGGGGGGGGTGGGGAGTGTTTTTTCTCACTTTCCATCTTTCTGTCTCTCTCTCTCATAAGCACATGCACCCATAGCAAAACCTTAAAAAAAAAAAAAAAAGCATTACATCCCAGAGTTAACAGCAGTAATTAATACTACCTGTAAAGACATAATGGCTATAGCCTTATGTCACTTATCGGTATGGTTTCTAACAATTAGATATATCCAGTGGATAAAAGCAGATTACTGAACCCTCACCAAATAAGAGCTGCAGTGTCAGATGTTGTGTCTTCATTAGAGCAGATGAATGCAGCCTAGGCATGTGGTCTGCAGCCATTAATCTGGTGAACGCAGTGTTTCCATCCCTATTATGAAGGACAATCAGGAGAAATTTGCATTAATGTGACATAAACAACAGTACACATTTATGTTTTGATCCAGGCCACATTATGGCTTTCAAATCATGACTGAAATAGGCAGGACATTCTGAAGACCGCCATATTGGTACATTATTTCAATGAGATCATGCTAATTAGACTTATTACACAAGAAAAGGTAGTACATTGGAGGCCTTGGTAAGATATACATATGTATGCCAAAATGTAAGTGTACAATGATAGAGCATAAAGTTCTGGCCTCCTTCCACCAACTGATGGAACACCCCAATTCCAGTACTCCCCACGAGATATACTGAGGCCCCTTGGCAGCTAGATCAGAGATACAAATTGTTCCTTCATCTAATCCTGTTCCTTCACTACCTTTCAGGTGTGATTTTATAGTGTTCTCAATAAGCCCCCTGCCAACAAAGTCATGGGCCTCAAGTAAGACATTAAATAATGAAGGGAAACCAGTACCCGATATCAACAGGGAGAGTAGCAGGTGGTAGATTCTGATGACTCAAAGTCTTAAGCTAGGATTTTGTGGGAGGGAGGAAAGAAAAAGATGGTCTACAAGTGGCAATGAAAAGCAAGGACCCCTTCCAACTCCAATTATGCAACAGTGTGAGTGAGAAAATGGCCACATTTATTTGAGCGTTTTGATGGGATTTCCACCTTGTAGTGAGGGCAAGAGATTGAAAGGAATTTTCAGAACCTGAAAAGATTGTCTGCTGGGGAACCAGCAGTTAGCGTAATGGCTATGTCGCTGGACTCTCACGTTGTTGACCGCGGTTCACGTCCCGGACCCGGTGGCTTAAAACTCACGCCGGGCGCGTGTGCGTGCGTGCCCAAGATCCCGAGAGGAGAAGGGATTGCGGCGTGACCATCCCCCCTGGGGGGTGATTTCTCGCTTTCTGTCTCTATGTCTCTCTCTGTCTGGCGAGCGCACGCGCCCTATAGCAGAAAAACCTCTCAAAAAAAAAAAAAAAAAAAAAAAAAAAGATTGTCTGCTGGTGGAACATAAGCTTCTGGCAGAAAGGGAGGAAGTGGGATAAAGCTCCAAGATGTGTGGAATTGTTCAGGCATTATAACAGTAGTAGGAAGAGAGGTGATGTGGCATGTTGGGTTTCTATGGGTCATTCCATCAAGGATAAAGAATATAATAAAATTAGTTCTGGGATTGTCATGTCAGAGCTGGCTAGAGAGGATGTACTTATAGACTGGGAGGACAGACAAGGGCACTGCCAATAATATCTAGAATGTTGGGGCTCCATTTCTTTTTGCCAAAGTTGCTATGAAGGCTGGGATGAAGTGGCCTTATACAAAGCACCAGAGACTCAGTCTGAGGCTCTCCCTTCAACTTTGCATAGGAGAGAAGTCATCTTTGCTTAACTTAAAACTTCCCTCTCATTTACAAAAGCAGGTGAGTGATTTTATTCTCTTTCTCACAATTTTAACAGGAGTTCTAAGGCAGACACTCCCCATCATAAAGAATTCTCCTTCACAATAACTGATACTACCTCAAATTAAAGATGTTTGGTTATAATTAAGAAGCTTCAGAAACGAAGTTGTCAAGCAAAAATATCCATATTAATCTCAGCTCTATTAAACATACATATGCAAAGGAAAAATTATCTGCCAAGTTAAATGTATAAAATCATGAAAACGTTAAAATATGTTCATGTTTATAAGAAGTTGAGGTGAGAGGTAGACATAAGATAAAATAAAGAGTGACTTTAAAATACAATTCTGGTGTGTTTTGCTATAGTACGTGTGTTTGGTATTTGGATGAATTCTTCCTTCTGGCAACTTTAGTGACTCATTAAATAAAGTCTTTCCATTTTGTCCAATGAATTAATCAAAACATATGGAGGAAGACCTTAAATCTTTTTTTTAAGAGGTTTTTGCCTTAGTGCATGTGCACTCACCGGAGAGAGAGACAGACAGAGACAGAGAGAAGGATGACTCTCGAGGGGATGACCATGCCACAATCCTCCTTTCTCCTCCCAGAATCTTGGGCACACCTGCATACACACCTGGCATGATTTTCAAGTCACCGGGTCCAGGATTCAAACTGCAGTTGATCATGTGGAAGTCCAGAGACATAACTGCTATGCCATCTTCTGGCCCCTTAATTCCTTTATTAAAAGTTAATTTACTTTTTCCATGAGAGAAAGAGAGAGGGAAAGAGAGAAGCATTTCTATCAAGGTTTTCACACCACACTCCAGCTCCAGACTCAACCAGCCTGGATCATGGGCATGCACGTACTTGCCCGGGATGCTTGAGGTTTCCAGATGCCAACCTAGGACCTCTCCCTGTGGGTCCAATTGTGTTACTATTGTCCATTTTCTGGCCCTGGAAAAACCGTAATTTAAGCTCATGTTTTTCCTGAGTAATCTCAAAGGGGAAGAAAACATTGCATTACTTATTCATTCACAGAAGCAGGTTTATTTTGCATATGTGCCAGGTATTGAACTTAGTCTTAATTATGAAGCTATGGAGAAGATGAAGTTGGTCCTTCCCGTCACAGAACTGGGGAAAGTGACTGGATAAAGACAGAGACAACTATTGAACAATATAGCATTAATGGTTATAGTGGAGAAAGTACAGGGGCGCTCTATGCACATGCAGGAGTAGTCCTAATTTAGGGAAGTAGGAGTTAGAATAGTGGATGTTGCAGAAGCAGCAGCTCCTGAGAAAACCCAAGGGACAGGAGATTTCTGCAAAAGAAAAAACTTGAATTATTGACTCATGATTGGGCAAGTGAAGCAAGGAGTGGCTAAAGTATTAAACCAGGTAAAATGAGTTTGGTCTTTACCTGGGAGTGCTGAGTCATTGACCTCATTTGCATTTTAGAAAGATCACTCTGACTACTATGTGAAAGAAATGAATTATAGAGAGGGCTTGAAGGGATTGGGTCAGGTGATTTTTAAGAATTTTTTTCCCATCATAAACACTCCATGATCCAATTAATGAGTCACATAGAACTTCCATAAGTAATCATAGGATAATTCAGCACTGCCACAGATTACAATAAGAAGGGCTAACATTTATTGCAGACCTACTGCAGACCAAGACCTATTCTAAGCACTTTGTATCTATCAATGTATTTAAAATGAACACCAACCCTGTGACACATGTTCTGTTACTATTATCATCATCCCCACTTTACAGAGAATGAAAATGAGTCATAGGGAACATAATCAACTAGTAAGTGACAAATGGATCTACAGTCAGGTAGTCAGATTCCAGTGCCCGGGCCCTTATACTTTGACATGTAAGTGAACTCACTACTCTCATTTACATTATTTAGAATTATCATGTCCTATGGGTATTTCTCAGGTGAAATGAGATGGAATCTTTCTTCAAAAAAGTTTTACAAACCCCTAAATCAAAATGATGCTCTTTTATCCTAATAAAATCCAGGCATCCAAGAGGAGAATGTGGTAGGGGGACTTCTAGGACCAAGGAAAATAATGGCATGCTTAGAACTAAATGCACATACAGCCTGTGGTGATCTTGTAGCCCCATCCTCATAGAAGTTTAGCAATTCTTAGTGACCTTGTAGCCCTGATAGCAACCTAACAACTCTGTAACTTCACATACACCTGTGTATCTAACAATCTGATAGCCCAGTACATGACTGCATCATTCTGTAATCGTCTTTTACCCAATCAAAAGTATGTAAAAGTATAATAAAACTGTATACGGGGAACAAAACCTAAAACAAATAAAAGGGGAAACCCCAAAAAATTCGGGGCTCAACCTTCACATACAAATCTGCTGAGCCATTGCTGGCACTCAAATAAATCAATGTTCTCCTATAAAAGCCTCAGTGTCCTGTCTTTCTCTCACTGAGAAGCCCGCTACGTGACCACAGGTGACAAGCCTGTAATCTGCACCCAGGTTTTGGATATTCCAGTAGGAAAGCAGGAAAGTTTCTAAGCCAATTTCTTTCAGTGATTGTAACTCGGAAATCAATGTTGTTTTGTCACAAACAGTAAAGGTTTCTAGGCTGAGTTACAGAAAGCTTTTGCAAAACCCTTTTCTAATCCCACACCACTGAATTTAAATGGGTTGGCCAAGTGCTTCCTTTTTCAGAGTAATAAAATTGGAGAAGGAAAAGTATAAGAAGCAATATAAGCCTACGATCATGTTCTTTATAAATAATTAAAGGTTTTATTTTTCTTTAGCTAAGTGTAATTATTACTGATTTGCAAGTGAATTAAAATGGCTTGAGTTAAGTAAATGAATTAAATGCACAACAGATGGGAAATCGGGCTTTGGTATTCCAGGTTTGGTAGCTGAAAGTGTTGTGGTTCTTTTCTAAAACTGCTATTAATAACGGTTTAAGAAAATCAGTATTTCTAGGGAACCTGGTGATTAAAGTGAATAAACTCCCCATCTTTGTGATTTTTTCAGAGACAACATGGTCCCTGAAAATTAAGAGCTGCTAATATATTAAAATACCACTTGCTAAAACCACAATCTAGCAGCAATATATCTAACATATTAATTAATTTAAATTCTTACTTGTGGATTTAGTTTGGGGAAACATCTAATTACTATAGAGTGGAAATACTTATTACTTAATTCATTACTCTGATAGAATATTATTCAAGATCCTAAAGGTCTATGTTCCCTTTCCCTCTTTGACATCTAACTCTCTTTCCCACTCTCCATTAGCTCATTTTACCCCCTCAAAAATCATAAAGTGTTAGGAGTTAACAGATTTAAAAACATACATACCACACCACAATGTATCTAGTTTAGGACTCTCCCTATTTCACTTTTTGGCTGCCTAAAATCCTGTCCCAGGTGTTCTGAGTAGGTTCAATTACTTCCACTGATTGAGTTTAGAAACTGATTTTTTTTTTTTTTTTGAGAGGTTTTTGCTATAGGGCGCGTGCGCTCGCCAGACAGACAAAGAGAGACAGAGAGACAGAAAGCGAGAAATCACCCCCAGGGGAATGGCCATGCCGCAATCCCTTCTCCTTCGTTCTCTTCTCAGGATCTTGGGCATGCACACACGCTTGCCCAGTGTGAGTTTTAAGCCATCAGGTCCAGGACGTGAACCGCGGTCGACTACATGGGAGTTCAGCGACAGCCATTACACTAACTGCTGGTCCCTAGAAACTGATTTTAATTTATCTTTGTCGTAATACAAATTGTTATTTGGTGATAGACTTCCTTAATAATTAACCCATTTATCTGTTTGGAAACATCTGAGTGTCTGCTACTATCTGTCACAAAATGTGTTAAGTCTTGAGGACGGAAAAAGAAAGAAAACCATTCTCATCCTCAAAGACTTCCTGGTTCCAATGAAAGGGATGTGATAGTACTACATGTGAAGGTAAGCCCTGGGCCAAGATAGAAAAGAGCAGAGCTGGTGGTTCCTTATTTCCACACTGTGTTGGTTTCTTACTGCAACTGGAACACACTACAATAAACTTAGTGACTTAAAACAACATAAACGTATCATCTTATAGGTTCTGGAGGTCAAAAACCTAATGTAGGTCTCACTGTGATAAAATTAAGATTTGGCACGGTTATATTCCTTCAGGAGGCTCTAGGATGGGTCTGTTTCCTTATCTGTTCCAGTTTCCAGGGGCTGCCTGCATTCCTGGGCTTCTCGGCTCTGATGTCTTCAAAGTCAGCAATCACATCACTCCTATTTCTGAAGATGAGTCAAAGAGTCATCTTCTTCGACTTTGACTCTCCTGCCACTCTTTTTTTTTTTTATTTATAAGGACCTTTATTTTTGCATTGGGTTTACCTCAATAATTGAGGATAATCATTCTACCTTGAGATTTTTAATTGAATCATACCTGCAAAGGCCCTTTTGCCACGTAAGGTAGCATATTCCCAGGTTCTGAGGATTTGGATGTCAACATCTTTGGGAACTATTCTATCTACCACAATTTCCAAGACACCTATGGTTCCCCTCCCCCCACCACACACACAGCCTGCCACCTTATTCTCAGGTAATAGAGACCAGTTTATTCATCAGTTAGATGGGACCCTTTGATTTTAAGGGGCTAGTTCCCTATCCAGTCCTACTGGATAAAAAATTGGTTCAAAACAGTAATGTCTCTATCTCTTTCTTCTTGCCTTAAAACAAGCCATGATGTCTGAAGGGACAGTAGCCATCATGGAGTCATGAGGAAAACAACATGAAGTAAAGAGTAAGGGAATTACAATAACCCTGACCCTCTGTATCAAGAATCATTGAACCAATGACTATAACAACCTGCTTGTAAATTTTATATTATGTGAGAAAACTAAGATCCTATATGTTTAAGTCACTGTAATCAGATTTACTATAATTTACAGCTAAGCACCTTCCGAATGCCTTTGGGTACTGTTGTATTATATCACTTTTTAACTTGCTGCAATTATTCATACTCATATCTTTTTCCTGTAATAAGCTGAGTGTTCTGTTTTCCTGACTTGTGTATTTATTAATTATTAAAGTACTTAGCACTGTAGAGAGGAATCATCTTATTAACGGTAAACATTAATTTACACATCTGTACATTATTTTTTAGATTTATTTTTCTAAGTATTTGGAGACCTCTTAGAATTTTTCTTTTTAAATTTATTTTATACATTTAATCACTGTTCATCACCATAGCTTGTAAAATGAATTTCCCAGCATGAATATACTCTTTAAGCTGGTTGTTCTTTAATGGCAAGAGTGACTTAGTCCAACACTTAGTGCCTGCAATAGATGGTTCCAATTTACTCTTACTCATGTATTAATGCCCTGTATAATCCCCTCTCTAAGATTTTGAGCTAGAACTAATGACTTTCTTCTAATAAATCATTTATCACAAAAGTGAGGGTGTGTCACTCTTAAGATCAGGTTACAAAAAGACTGTAACTTCCCTCCTGCTGGTTGTTACAGACTAAATGTTTATGTTTCCCCAAATTCATATATTGAATTCATAACTTAATGTAATGGTATTTGAAGGTAGTACCTTTGGAAAGTAATTAGGTCATGAGCATAGAGGCCTCATCACTGGGATTCTTTGACCACATAAGAAGTTACACTAGAGGGTCAGCTAGTGGCATACTGGTTGGGGCAGCTGAATCCTACATGGCCAGCTGCATAGTCTGAGTTCTTGGCAGCATTCAAGTTCATGTAGGTGCTTGCCCAAAATCCTGAAAGGAGAATGGAGGAGAAGAGGTTACTGCGTGGCTACCCCCCATAGGGAGTGCTTTTTCATTTTCTCTCTGTCTCTTCAGTGAATGCACATGCCTGTCAGTAAATTTAAAAAAAAAAAAAAAAGAAGAAGAAAAATAAGATACTTTTCTTTCTCTTTCTTTACCATATGATGATGAAATAAGAAGAAAGTTGTCTGCAAAGCAGAAAAAGATCTTTCATCAAGACTGACTATGTTAGCACCCTGATCTCAGACAGGAGGCTCCAGAATTGTGAGCTAGAACTAGTGGCTTTCTTCTAATAAATTATTTATCACAAAATGGTATGGAGTGGTAGATAACTAACTCAGTATTCAATAAATACTTGCTGAATAAAAAAAAATGTTTTGAGGAGAAAAATAGAGAGGCATAGCATTAATGGGACAAAGAAATGGGGTATTATCTATTGAAGATAACTTTATAGGATTATCAACTGGACTGGGGAGAAATGCACACATGTTGGAATATTCACTTTACAAGCTAAATAATGTGATTGAATGAATATATAAAAGAACTTGAAATAAAAATATTCTCTAAAAAAATGCATAAAGGGTGGAAGTGAGGTAGTGATGAGGGGAATGTAGGGAAAGCTCTATAGGGAAGGTGAGGCCTGAAAGATGAGCAGAGAGAACAGGGTCCGTCCAGCAAAGGAATCAGCATATGAATAGTAGAGAGACTGTAAGGACATGTAGGATAGGAAGCTTACTAGTAGACTGGTGAGAAGGAAGAACAGGACGGCTGTGGAAAGGAGCTGGGGATAAAGGTGGAGAAGAACACTCTGAGAAGCTTGTATTCAGTGCAAAGGCTGTGAACTGTGTTCTCTATGTAATGGGGAGCCAGTAAAAGCTTTTCAGTAAATGCATTAGGTGGTAACCATTGAAGGGGATAGAGTGGGGTTGGGAGAAGAAAGTGATCTGGGAGACCCACTAGATGACAACTGGAATAGTCTACATAAATAATGAAGGGAGTTGAAACTGAGATTGGAGTATTAGTGGGGAAATGAGAGGATAATTCAGAGCTTTAAGAGCAATGGGATTCCATGTGGGCATGAGGAAGAGGTTGGCAGCTATAATGACTTAAGTCCCTGATGAAATATTATGCATTCACTGAGAAGGGATAAGTACAGAGCTACAGAAATAAATTAGGGCATTATCAAGGCAGAGAAGACAGGTGAAGAATGAAGATGTAATGAGCACATACCATGTGAGAGGCCTTTACCTGTAGCTCACTTCTTTACCTGTAGTTTTACACTTACTTCTTACAAGGACCTGCTGGGTTATATGTGACTAACCCCATCACTGAGGATAAGGAAACAGGGATTCAGAGAGGTCAAATAACGTATTCAATATGACATAGCTATTAAGTGGGAGAATCAATGGTCAAACCAGCAGGCCTGTTTCCAAAGCTCACTCTATTTCTACTCTATACACAGCTCTGGGAAATTGACCAAGTTAGAGGAGCAAACACAGAAACCTGGGAAAGAATGAAACTGTGATACTGCCTAAGAAGGGGACCCTGGATGAGTGATCTGGGAAGAAGAAAAAAATGTGAAGGAGTGGTGCCATCCATGCAATGGTGAAAGAGATTTAAGGTAACCATCAGCAGGATTATTGCAGTACTGAGATGAGCAGCAGAAATGTGATTGTTAGTAATCTTGGGGTACTTCGATAGTATAGTGATAAATTCCTGGTGCCTGAGGCAAGACTTAGATACCTAAGCAGAAACAATGAATACAGACAACTCTTTCTCAAAGTCTGGCTGTGAAGAGAAAGAGAAAGTTGGAGAGATGTGTAGAGGACACTTAGGATTCAGGTAAGATTTTGCTTCTTTATATGGTTAGTTAGGACATAGGGAGTTGACCAAATTTCTGTATCGAGAAGCACCCAGTAATCAGGGAAAAGTTTATGGAAACAGGAGAGGGAGAGTATTGACAGAATGAAGTTTGTCAGATGACAAGAGAAATCTAAATCTGGAGACAGACGACAGCCTTTACCTCACTCTCCAAATTTAGTATCTCCTCTATGTGACCGAGAAAGAGTCTTCTTTTGCTGTCTTGAAGACATCCTACTTGGTTCCATTACTCTTTCTGCTATTGAAAAAAGAATTTGAGATCTCTAGAGTCCAGTACTAGCTCTGCTTCCTAGGGTTAGCACCAGACTACAAAAAGTTCTAATAATCACAAATTCTGACTCTACTATAAATGTGGTTTGTGACCTTTGTGACTTTCTTAGTTTTTGCTACTTTTTATCTCCATAAATCTCTGAGATATAAGAATTTGAGGGGTTATTGTATTCATCTTTATATCTACATCTCACTCAACCCAGTTTTGTTTGCATGAGTGGGTGTGTAATAAACGTGTTGATTTGCAACTGCTTGATCTCGAGAAAATCGGGTCAATATAATCCTCTGGAGGAATTTTTTATTTTTCTTACACAGGAAGAAACTATCTCAGTATTTAATCCCTATAATCCATAGGCTAGCAATGAGGTCATATTTATTTCTTATATTTTTTATTACCTATTAGGTAACATTGTTATAACAATATCTGAATAGACTGTGATTTAGAGGCAAACAGTGCCTCTACCAGAAACTACTGGCTTCTCTCTCCTTCAGACTGTGGAGATGTCCTTTAATCAGCATGCAGGAGCAGAATAATTGTTAATCCTATATGTATCAGTAAGTTGTTGGTAAGTGGCCATTAGCAAAATGAAAGAATTCAATAATAGCATTAAGATGGTAAATTGATGAAGAATTGACCCAGAGATAAATCCATTAACATGCTTCTGCTTGCTTCTAATTTTAGAATTCTATTAGATGAAAGCAAAACTTGGTCAAATCTTCATTCAGTTTAACACAAACTGCAGTCAAGAAGATTTTCTTTTCCATTTCTAGCTGGACACAGTCTATCTAGCATTTAAGTTGAAAGCAATGTAATAGACATAAGGTTGACACATGCAGGATGATCAAGTTATCTTAAGGATTTAGAATAAGATCAAATCTGGAAGAAAGAGAGAAATTCAGTACTTCACCCAGGCATTTTTTTCAGTACAGTAGTTTTGTTTTCTGCTTGTTTGTTAGTTTTGTTTTTTTGTTTTGTTTTGTTTTTGTTTTCGTTTTTGTTTTCCAGAGAGAAAGAGAAAAATAGAGAGAGGGAGCCTGCAATAGTTCATGACCATGCTGCTATCCTTTTTTCTACATTTCTCCATCCCATGTGGATTTGGGGCACTCATGCACATGTGCCTGGCATGTTTTTAAAGCTTCCAGGGCATGGATTTGAACCATTGTCAGGCAGTGAGATCTTCCTCCCAAGGCGTTGTGCTTAACTGCTACACTATGGATCCATCCCTAAGAGATTTTTTTTTTAAACTCTTTCTAAGGCTTCTTTTATGTTGTGTAGTTATTCTTTTTAAATCACTTCTATACACCTAAAGAAAAGCCATGGCCCCCCTCAGCATCTCTTATCTTTTTGTAGCAATGAACATGAAAATAACAGAACGAAGTGATCAGAGTGTTTTCCATTCCAACCAGACTCAGGATGAAGTTAAATATCAGTAAAATTCCTATTTTACTAGGCAAAAGATAGAGCTGCATCCTTCATATTGCATTCTACTTGTGTCACTTGGTAGACAGTCTTGTGGTCAAGCCCTCTTTTGAGCCCAAGGACAGGAGACTGAGGAGTGAAGGACTGTCTTTTTGAAGTTCTGAAGAGCATTCCTAGCTTCATTGCACTTTCATGGCTGGAGTGTTTGGAGGTTATGAGCCTGAGGGGGCTGTCCATCAGCAGAGACATAAAGCAGTATTCTTGGCTGCATGTGATCAATAAATATCCCTTGGCCCTTCTGTGAATAGCAGAGATGCTTACCTCAGTGTCACAGAAAATTTCTAATTTAGATAATTACATTCTGCTTCTCGCTGTTGTTCCTGTAGCTTAAATAGAAAATGGAATTCTTCATTTTTGCTCATCAAGTGCTGCTTAAGTTACACTGCTGTGAGGTGTCGCTGTGAGCTGTTAAACATCTGCTGCGCCCTACTTCGGAGGTGGTTGCGTTTTAATTGAATTTTACTTTAATTGACTTGAACACACCATATAGGTAATAAATCTGTTTGTAAAATGCTTTTGAGTCTACTTAGGTGAAAAGATTCACATAAATATTAAAATGTAATAGTTAACTTTATGAACAATATTTTGGGGATACCTTTTATTATAAGATATTTTGTGAAATAAAGTCTACTACAATGTACCATAAAATATGTGTGTGTGTGTGTGTGTGTGTGTGTGTGTGTGTGTGTTTATAAAGCTAAGAGTTAGTTTTCAAGTAACAAATCTGTCAATCAGTGGGTATGTTCTCAACACGTGCCTAGCTCAGGGGTGGGCCTGTTCTTATAGACAAGCTAAACAGAGCTAAGGGCAAATTGCTTCCACTAGAGGTCAGGCCTGTTTCACTAAGATAAGCCTTGGGTGCTAACAAAACCCTGGGGTGGGGAGTAGTAGGGATATCAGATGCTCTGCTATCCCAAACCACCTCTCCCTTCAGTCACCCACAGATAACGAAAAAGCCCATTTTCAAGTTCCAGAATCTCCTGACCTTTCAACCCACTCCAACATTAGGAGAATAATTGGACCCATCCAGCATGTGCCCTTTCCCACCATGAGGGATGCACAAGCCCCACCTAGAACAAGTCTGGAAGAAGCCCTTCCTGACCTAAATAAAACCCCCTCACCTCAGTTCTTTTTTGGCCACCCATTTTCCAGGACCCTTACCTGCTTGTTGGGAGCTCTGTTTTTCCCTCCCTCTCTTTCAATAAACTCTCTGCTTTGTTATACCTAGGAAAACAAACCAAAAAAAGAAAACAAAAAGTTCCAGAGAAAATCCCTGAAAACACAATTTTATGTCTGGAAAGGACTACCAAACTATCAAATAATCTTACCAGTTGCCTTTCAGTTTACTACGTGCTTCCTATGTACTAGAAAATTTGCCTATGAGATTGTCAATACTATTCGACAGACAAATCATTCTGTGAGGGGCAGAATGACAATTTAGTTCAAGGCTACAGGGCTAATAAATACCAGAAATAGGATCAAATCTCGGGAAATTGTCACTGTTTTTACTTCCCTGGCTGACTCTCCTGGCCTATAGGCTAAGGGAAAGGCAGACGTATTTGTAATTACAGTCCAGGGTGAAGTAAGCTCCCACAAAGATGTGCACACTGTGATACTGGTGCTCAGAGGAGGGGATGACTAACTTCACCATGAGGAATCAAAAGAATGTCACAGAGGAGATGACATTTTAGATTGGATCTGGAAGGACAAAGAGAAGATGAGTTCCAGGAGTGACTTAATTACTTAAGGCTGATGTTATAAATATACCAGAGAATGGGTGACTTCAGTAGCATTTTTTTCTTGTACATTAAGATACTGACAAGTCTAAGATCAGGGCACTAGCAGATCTAGTTTCAGGTGTGGGCCCACCTTGCTTTCTGCTTTGCTAATGGTGGTGTTCTCATTGTAGCCTCACATGGCAGAGAGCAAAGGGAGAGGAAGCAAGCACTCCCCTGTCTCTTATTAGGTCACTAATCCCCATGACAGCTCCACCCTCATGGCCTAATTACCTTCAGAAGACCCTACTGCCAAAAACCATCAAACTGGCAATTAGATTTTAACCTCTGAATGGGGCAAGGGAGGACATGGACATTCAATGTTCAGCAAGGATACAGCCTGGTTTTGTGGCGAAAGCTCACATTTTATAAAGCACTAGGAGAGGAAGTCTCTGAGGAAGCCTGGGAGACCATCAACATTTAGAGAGGGTTTATAGGAAAAAAAAGTCTGAGGAGCTGTCAAGGAACTTGCAGGAAACAGATGAGAGCAAAGCAAGAAGCGAAAAGAAAGTAAAACTTCCTCCACCTGTAGGAGATGAGTTAATGAAAGCAGAGAATTTTGTTACTGTCATTGTTGTTGCTATGTGTATGTTCCGGTTTCTGGAAAAGGGCATAACACAGAGTAGGTGCTTAATAAATGCATTGAATGAATAAAAGGCAATTAACAAGATAGAGAAGAAGCAAGTTCCAAGAAAGAAAGAAGGGGCAACAATATCAAATGCTATGAAAAGATCAGGTAGAATGAGAACTGAGATCAGCAAAATTAAAAAGGTATTTGAGACCTTTCAGTATACAGTGTCCATATTTCAATGGATTACATTCTAAATTGAGGAGGAATAGATAGTAAAGAACGAAATTATATAGAATGTCAAGACATTTGGTGAATGAAGAAGTAGAGGGTGGTTGTAGAGACAATTTTCTAGAAAAGTCATTATTAGTATATCTGAAAACAGAACAAATGGTTAGAGAGGAAAGGAGTGAAGATATGAGGAAGAGCAAAGGCAGGAGACTGTGAGTCCAGGTAGAGAACTTGACCTTCAGGAGAAAGAAGGGTAGACATAACTCAAGATTCCTTGGTTATTTCAGTGTTTTCATGTGGAAGGAAGGGACCTCAGTGAGGCTGAAGGCAAGGCTTTCTGATGAATTCTGAGGGGCTGGGGTTGGGTAAAGTTTAGATAAAGGAGAGTGAAGAATAGCTAAGGGGAATAATGAAGCAAGAAAACAAAGGACAATTCAGCACAGATTAGTTTATCCCATTGGCTAATGAGACCTTTGAGATCAAGGCCTAGCGTAAACTAAGTCTCTTTCAAAAGGGAAAGTGCCTTGTGACAATGTTTACAGGGAGAGGAAAGTGCACCAAGAGTAGAAGATGAGACTTCTGCCAAAGTGGGGAAAACATCAAAAGCATAGGGAAAGGGTATGAGGCCCTCAGAAGTGTAGAGTGTCCTCAATGGTGAAGTTGGAGAGAAAGTGGTACAGATGTTCTTAGAATGGTAGAATCTTGAGTTGAGTCAGAATAAGTTGAGAACTTCCTAACATTTGTATTCAAGTCTACTATTGTATGGATGCCATCAAAGCAGAGCGCTCATTCAGAGACCCTTGGGAACACTGTGAGCTTGGTACTGCATGAAGCATTTATATATGTAGTCTAGCAATAGTTTTAAAGTAATAATTTATTCTTTTGCTCTTCTAGGCGCTTTACCTTCACTACATGGAGCTTGGATTTGGGGTGAAGTGGTACGCCTGAGAGATCAGAAACGTTACAGAAAGAGCGCAGAGTAAGAACGTAACATCGTGAGATTTAGCTTCTCATAAGGCAACAAAACAATAGCTTTGCTAGACAGGTTGTCATCTTGAAAAAGCGTTTTCTTCCCATGATATATCCACTACTGCACTTACAGGACTCAGCTCATACCATGACATTATACTATGGGATAGATGGCTTGCTGCGTCTTCCAATAAGGCCAAAGATTTAAGTAGACAATGTGGCAGAAACTGGTGCTCTCCTTGAGTTAAAGATTAAAAGAGATCATGTCAATCAGGCAACTCCACTGGGTCTTGACCTAATCCAAAGAGAAGAGACTATGAATTATGCATACTGAAGTAAAACTTTGGTTTAAAAGTTTTGCTCTGTGTAAGGGACTTTAATATTTTCTTTTAATTTTTCATTCTACATTATTGTATACAATTTTATTTTTTAAAAAATCCTGGACATAATTTACTGAATTGATTTCAAAGCTCACAAATTGTTTTATCCATAGTTTGAAGAACAGTGCTTTCAAATATATAAGGATTATTTTCAATATTTTCAATATAATAAGTTTTTACTGTGTTCTACTACCAGAAACATACAGGATGGCCAAGGGTCTGATGAGGAAGAAGAAAAAGAAAAAATGAACTTAGAAGTTAATGTAAATTAATTATGTCTCTGGGTAAAGAGCCTCATATCAGCTCTCTATACCCAAAATTAAAAGTCTAGAAGATAAGAAAGTGAATATGGTACTTAGAATGGAAGAATGTAAAGGATAAGAAAGTATAGGAGGAAAAATATGGGAAAAGAGAAAGTTTTGAGTGGATATATCTGGGCTCTTACCAAGAGGGTTTCCAGGACATTCCTGATGAGAAGTCTCCCACCTAAACTGACCAGTGCATAATTTGCTGGAGAAAAGTAAGCAGAAACCATTTCTGAAAGCAGCAGGGATGTGCAGAGTTCTCTGGCAGTATGCCAAGTGTGTATTTAAATTGCTGATGGTTGATGAGGAACATCTTTATTTGAATTGCTGATGAGTTAGGGATTAATTTGGTATACCAGGGGTTCAGATGAACAAAAAAATCCAAATTTAGGGAAAAAGGGAACTGACATCTAAAATATTAGATATTTGTTACTACAACTCATGTTTATCTCTTTTCTTCCTGTCCTTACTATAGCCTCCTGAAGACTCTCCACTTAAGTCGTCCTTGGGCCCCTCACCAAGTGACACAGATTGTGAGGAGAGTGAAGTAAACGAATATTGGCCTTGAGGACAGTTATCCAGAGACAGAAGTTTTTATGCTGAGAGGCATAGCTAAGCAGTTAGGGTTCTGTTTAGAAGCAGGAGAAACAAAATAACTAATTTAATGAGAGAGCAAAGAAAGAAAACATAGCTGGGATGACTGGCAAATTCAAATAAACAAGTATGCAGTAAGGAGAGGGTCTGGAGCAGCCTAGGGACCTCAGTATCATAAGAACAATGGATAGTCTCTTTAAAAAGCCATTATTGGGAAAAAAAAAAAATCAGTTCCTTGTTTCAGTCCTAGTTCAAGAGTCAAATCTTCAGATGAGAATCTCTAAAGACCTGATCAAGTCACTGTCATACCCCTTCAATAGGGACTGGCGAGACAGCTTGATGTATACCTATAAAATCTGTATGCAGTGATAGAGGGAGAGGTTAACTTCCAGAGCAAAACCAAGTCATAATTAAGAATAGTGATTTGATGTTAGTAAGTGTGAAAAATCACAGTGACCATCACCACTGCCTGTGAGGGTACCTAAGAAGACAGATTTAGAAGGCCTTACTGGGCCCAGAGGGGTCAGAGAACCTAACATGGGATCTTCACATAGCTCATGTCTAAGGTAAATGTATTCACTCTGCCTTCTTTCCAAGGACTGAATTTGGCATTCAGATCAAATATTATTTGGGTAGAAGACATATGACTTTACTGGGCCATTTCAAAGAGCACATCAAAGAAGCTCTTTGTAAATAAATCATACTGTTATAAGGTTACATAAATCTGGAAGGACTGTAATGCTCTTCAATATGCAACTGGGTTAAGTTACAATTAATGGCAAATGCCAGGACATTGCTGAATATATATTTTTCTCCTTTTCCTTTTATCCTTTCAAGAGGTAGAAATGTTGATTTCCATGCCTTTGGGAATTATGATTAGCCTCGTCTATTCTGCTCATCATCTGCCATGCTATTCCATACTTTAACTCTCCCAATGCAAATTTGACTTTTCTCCAAGAAAAGGCAGGTTTTTTACTGAGAACATAGATTATTTTATAATCAAACCACAGATTATTGGAAGATAAAATGTTCCTATAATGCCACTTTTTAAAATGAATGGACCTTGCACATAGCTTTAGATGAAACTCTTCAGTAAGTTTAAGTAATACAGTGTACAGGCACCAGCACACAAACCCACATCTCATATTAGTGCTGCTGCTACTGCTTCTGTTATTGCTACCTCCTGAGTATAGGAGCCCAGCTAAAGAAGAAAATGTTCATTTGTGATCAGTTCTTCTTTCCCCAAAGGGCAAAGGTATGCCCTAGGGAAGACTGCTGTTTGCAGAGTTTGAAATTGTATAAAATGTACTTGCTCCTTGCATTACGGTCTGCCTTTGGTAAAAATGTTCAGCAACCACCTTCTTCTTCTTCTTCTTCTTCTTCTTCTTCTTCTTCTTCTTCTTCTTCTTCTTCTTCTTCTTCTTTTCATTTTTGATATAGGGCACATGTGCTCTCCAGAGAGAAAGAGAAAGTGAGACATCATCCCCTAAGAGGGATGATCATGCCACAGTCTCTTCTCCTCCAGACCCAGGATTTCGAATATGTACACACATGTCCCCAGCATGATTTTCAAGCTGCCAGGTCTAGAACTCAAACCACGGGGTAGGCTACATGGAATCCAGCTCCTTAACCTCCATGCCACCTGCTGGCCCCACTTTCAGCAATCTCCTGTATTGTTGTAGATTATCAGTCAAGACAAAGACATTACTATCCACATCAGCATAATCAAATAGCTTTTCATCATTTTTTTCAGATCATTATTTTTTTATTCTCATTATTTTTCGAACTTTCAATTACTATACATCATTTTGCTTGTAAAAATAATTTACCCAACATGAAATACTTCTCAGACCAGCCCAGTTGAAAATACTATACATGTTATCATCAACAGGTAATAAACTATTCCTGTGTCCCACTAACATGCCTCTCTATTTATTCTCTTGTTATCCTTCTCTATACTCGTCCCTTCTCCCACCCCATGATCTTGATGCTATTGAAGAAGCCAAGCATGAGGCTATTTACTCAGAAATTCTCATGCAGTTAAGAATGAAAGAATCTCCATATTTTGTTTTTTGGATCACTTGCTTTTGCTGATACGGAGTTTTCTAATGCTAAGATACGTGGGATTCTAATTACACGTGTTTACCCTTAGAGGTACAGATGCTCCCTTCCTTCAGACTGACATCTGAGTGGTTTCTACAAGTCACATACAAAAAGAAGGCAGCAGTGCAAAAACCATAGCAGCAGAAACAATTTAAGAAGGCCACCTTTTCAGTCTATGGATGTTAGATATGTTTCGGTCTATGTCTCCTTGTTGGGGAGGAGGAGTATGACTGACAAATTGTGAGAGAACTGAGAAGGCCATCTGCTTCATGTAAGTGGAATTAGGTATGGCAGCAAGTCATTCCATCATTCACATTCGGTTGTGAGGTGGTTTCTTACCTTCTGACAGAATACCAGTTTCACTGAAAACTGAACTTTGGTATTGACCTAATGGGTTTCATATCTTTTTACTGGTCTCAATTTCCTTGAAAATATGTCAATATAAATAAATGAAGATAAATATATCTATGTATACAGTGCCTCCCTACTATCCTAAAGAAGGCTACATTGCAAATACATTTGCTGAGGAAAAAATTGTGAGATCCACAGAAATTCTAGCATCTAAGGTTTGTTTCATTACCAAGAATGAGTCAACGAAACAAACATAAACTTCCCGGTTATCTCTGTCTCATAAGAGTGTCGTATACTCAAGTTGCTAGCCTTTCTCATTCACTGCATGTAATAACCATGAATCCTCGCTATGCCTCTGAAAGTGTATATGAATACATTGTGTGGCTTCCTTTCCTTTGATTTCACATCTGAGAAATGAAGTTACTCTGCTTCCTCTAAAGTCAGTCTTACTCATACACCACCTCTTCAACCTGCTGAAGGTTCCAATTTGAACTTTCTTGATGAAAAGTGACTTGAGTCAGTGTTAAGGTGGACTCATTTTTATAAAAGAAAGATTACTTTCATACTTCCTAGGCTTTCTCTTTTCTGAATAAGGTTGGTCTTAACCTGGAAATCATCAATTGTTTTTCATCATTTAGAGTACTACAGTAGAACCTTAGCTTTTAGTTAGAACTATCATCCAACATAGCTTCTTCTCAGAATGACCAATATTTTCCTTTGATAAGAAATGAGACTTGCCAATGCGGCCACCGTAGCGAGGGTGGCAAGATGGCGGCCTCCGCGTTCGCTGGCGCAGTGCGAGCAGCTTCAGGAATCTTACGGCCCCTGAATAGTTTTGCTTCTTCAGCCTATCGAAATTGTGCCCAGAATGCCTGTCTGTCTTCTGCACTGTCCACCAGACATTTCAGTCACATTCAGACACCAATTGTTTCCTCTGCTCCTAGATTTCTCACAGCTGTTCGAGACCGGACATGTGGCCATACTGCAATGATACTTAACAGAGTGGCACCCTTGCTTCCGGGTGTCCTGAAGCTGCCCCAGTTAGAACTGTAACATGTGTCAGTTCACAAAAAGGCAAGAGGAAGACTGTGAAGGCTGTCACCTACAGGTTTCTTTGGCTTTGTTCTGGCCTTTGGCTAAGGAGAAAGGCTGGTTATAAGAAAAAATTATGGAAAAAGGAAAACACAAGAAAAAAACGCCTGAGGGAATTTGTGTTCTGCAATAAAACCTAGAGCAAGCTCTTAGATAAAATGACATCTTTCTGGAAGAGGCGAAACTGGTATGCTGATGACCCTTACCAGAAGTACCATGATCGAACAAACCTGAAAGTATAGGTCTGCAGTTTCACAGTTACTATGTATCTTTGCAAAAATGAGTAAGTATGAAACTTTATGTAAATTGTACCTTCCATTGGATATGTAAACATACAATACCAACATTAACTTTATGGAAGTTTTAAAACGTACTGGATTAAACATTCCCAAATTTGGCCAGAAAAAAAGAGAAAAAAAGAAATGAGACTTAATTCTTTTTTTCTTTCTTTCTTTCTTTCTCTCTTTTTCTTTTTCTTTTCTTTTTTTTTTTTTTTTTTTTTGAAGAGGTTTTTGCTATAGGGTGCTTGCGCTCACCAGACAGACAGAGACAGAGAGACAAAAAGTGAGAAATAACCCCCCAGGGGGGATGGCCACTTGGCAATCCCTTCTCCTCCATTCTAGGGATCTTGGGCGACTACATGGGAGTCCAGCAACATAGCCATTACTCTAACTGCTGCTCCTGAGACTTAATTCTTTTTAACAGAAGTTACACTTGACCTCATGTCAGACTTGTTCTTCCATGAGGCATACAGAATCAACTTCAGTCAAGTTCTGCTTACACACTATTCAATAACTCATTATAATCCATGAGGTTTTTGGAAAAAAAATTTTTTTTCAACTGAGTTCTTAAGGAACAGAGAGCCCTAAAATTGTAAAGAGGGTGTCAGGGGTTTGGTTTTCTCTTGGTTGTTCTAGAGGTTGATTAATAACTGCTGATCTCACTATCCTAAAGATTGCTCATAATTCCTTGCATTGAACTTTTCTATAGATTAAGTAACTGCCAATCAGAGTTTTAACCAGAGTTACACTGGTTAAATCAATTGCTACATGTGGAAAAATTAAGAGAGAGGAAGTGTTTTTATTTTTCTTTCCAAAACTTTGCTCTTGAAAATTGTCTTGGCTCAGAATCTCCACTGCCCATTCTGACCAAGCTTCGTTTTATCTCAAGCACATTAAATAAGTGACTAAAGGAGATTTACTTTCAGGTCCAGATTTAGGCATAATCTGAATTAGAATCAAGATAATTCTCTCACAAGAAGCAAAACTTTCTTCTATGTGCTGACTGTGGCCTGAAATTCTTTTCACAGGAATCTAGGTGTTTAATTTCACATCTAGAAGCCAAGGTCAAACATCTGGAGTATTTACACTTTGGTATATATAAATTTTGTATGGCCAATGGTGTTAAATATAAACTTGAGACGATAGAAGATGGACCAGCAATAGTGAGGATGGGAGGCTATCAGTGATGGGCTGGAGACAGTAAAAGAGAAGTTCTAAGGGAACTGCAGTATGGTGGCAGGTGATCAAAAGGCCAAGAGAGCAGTTCGAGTTGTTGTGCCGCATGGAGGCAGGCCCTGCTGACAAATAGAACGGAAAGAGTCAAGAAGAGGTGAAACTGAAAGGTGGTGGCATATATCCATGTGTATGTAGTTGGGGTGGTCTTCAAAAGTTCATGGAAAATGTGATATATATTTTAAGAATTATACATGGATTTTAAAAATGTTACACACCAAAGTAAATTTGTACTTTAATTCCACTTTTTCATAAACTTTTTTGACCTTCCTGGTATTTGCATGGTGGTGTTTCTGAGAAGGTATAAAAACTGGGAGGAAAGAAAAATATTGTGTCATTTTGACACAATATTTTGGAATGTGGAAGAATCTTGAGGCTAAACATTTATACTCCAATCAAAAGTATTTGGAATGTTTGTAACAGTATGATACAAACCCATAATATAACTAATCAGAGTTTCCTGAAATATGCTCATGTTCATGTGTCTGAGATTAAAATATTGAACAAAAATTGTACTGTAGACCTCACTATCATACTTGGAAGGATCTGATATGCAAAGGACAATAAAAACATAGATTTTATATTTGGGGGCCTCGTATGACACAATGGTAAGACTTATTGGTGAAGAGGAGTCCATATTGTTTAAGTTAAGGGGAGTTTCTCATTGCTGTAAGGAGCTGTGCTACAGAATGTCATCAAATTACCCCAGAACAATGGAGCAATTTCTAACAAAAGAATTCTCTCTGACCTGTGGTCTGGTGTAACTGTTTAGGACAAATATACAAATAAGCAAGGAAAGACAAAGACAAATTCTGAAAATTAAAATGAAGACAAAGTAAAACGTTTTAGATATATAACAAAGCATTTACTGGAAAGTGTGTTCATTGGCCACGAAATGAGTTCAGTGAGAACAAAGTAATGTTTTACCTTATAGATAAGATTTATGCTTTGATGGAGCACAGAAAAAGCTATTTGATATGTCTTGATTTTTATAAATATTTTGAGGCTCTTATGACAACCTTGTGAGTGGGTTGTTGACACAACAGCATTGTTGGTGAGACATGAATGCTCACACAACCACAGTTGGTGTTCATGAGTGACATTGTGAAAGTCAGCTCTAACTTCCTGAGCAAATCTTGAGTAAATCACACTTTACTACCTTTAGGGCAGCATCTTTGATAACCTGTTAGAAATCCTTCCTTGTCTTCATGCTGTTCACCAATATCACTGTTTTGAAGAAAGTCTCAGACAGCAAGATTATCCAAAGTTTGGAGTTCAAAATTAGGAATGATGGGACCAGCAGTTAGCGTAATGGCTATGTCGCTGGACTCCCACGTAGTCGACCGCGGTTCGAGTCCCGGACCCGGTGGCTTAAACTCACGCCGGGCGCGTGTGCGTGCGTGCCCAAGATCCCGAGAGGAGAATGGAGGAGAAGGGATTGCGGCGTGGCCATCCCCCCTGGGGGGTGATTTCCTGCTTTCTGTCTCTCTGTCTCTCTCTGTCTGTCTGGCGAGCGCACGCGCCCTATAGCGAAAACCTCTCCAAAAAAAAAAAAAAAATTAGGAATGATGACTTATTCAATAAAAACAAATTACATAATAAATTACACAATTATAGTCCAACATTTCCATGAGCTAGAACACTGGAATAAAATCTACAGGGTGAATTAAATGGAAATAAATGATAATTCTTGTGTCATGTAAAAAATAAATAAATAGTATGCCTTAAAAAAAAGTGTGCCTTGGGACCAGCAGTTAGCGTAATGGCTATGTCACTGGACTCCCATGTAGTCGACCGCGGTTTGAATCCCGGACCTAATGGCTTAAACTCATGCCGGGCATGTGTGCGTACGTGCCCAAGATCTGGGGAGGAGAGTGGAGAAGGGATTGCAGCGTGGCCATCCCCCCTGGGGGGTGATTTCTCGCTTTCTATTTCTCTGTCTCTCTCTGTCTTTCTGGAGAGTGCACACACCCTATAGCAAAAACCTCTCAGAAAAAAAAAAAAAAAGTGTGCCTTAAGACTGTGACTTAAAATAGATTATTTTTCATGAAGAAATAAAAAAACATAACAACTTAATGTGAACCAGTATTAAGCAATGTAAATCTGCTCTCAAACATTTCATAAACTATCAATTTACTTTAAAAAGAATAGTGCCATGACCAGCAGATGGCATAATGGTTATGTCGCTGGACTCCCACATGGCCATCCATGGTTCAAGTCCTAGACATGATGCCTTCAAACTCACGCTGGGTGCATGTGTTTGCATGCCCAAAATCCTGAGGGGAGAATGATAGAGAAGAGATTGTGGCGTGGCCATCCCCTTTGGGGAGTGATTTCACATTTTTTGCCTCTCTATCTCTGTCTCTCTGGTGAGTGCATGTGCCTTACAGCAAAAATTTTTCAAAAAAAGAAAAAGAGAGAAAGAAAGAAAGAATAGTTCCAAAAGCATAAAATAATAGTTCCTTGACTTCTAGGCTGAGGTCTACATTTAAAATATTGTATTTTATTTCTTTACTCGTACATTTTAAGAAAAACATAGTAAGGTACTCTGTGGTGATTGGAGCAGCCTGGAGGCTATACTAACTGAAGAGCAATAAACAGTAACATGTTACTTAGTGTGGATAAGAGAAAACTAGGAAAGTTCATCATAGGCTCTATCTAGCTATCTATCTAGCTAGCTAGAGATTAGAGAATGAAATTGGTTTTTATAGCCACAAATGACACAAACAGAATCACTAAAGAGACAGATTTCAATTCCACCTGCAAAAATAATTATTTTAGTAACTTGAACAGTGACATAGGTTGCATCACATCCCTTTATATCACGTGGGTCCAAGGAAAATCCACCATGTCACATAGGCAGTAACTGAGGCATGGGAATGATTTGAAGGAGATGAGATAGATTGAGAAGAAAAGATCCCTGAAGACAGACCCATGACATTGGGGTTATTGAGAAAGGTCATCCAAATGTGACTGAGAAGGAGGAGACAGAAAACAATGTCATTTCTTGGAAGCAAGAGGAATAGAATAGTCAACAGCATTGGTCACTCAAGAGAAACCAAGTGAGATAAGATCTGAAAAGCAGCCTTTGAATTGGTACATGTAAGGTCATTGGTTATCTTAGTGATTTTGGTCACATTCTGAGGCCAGAATTCAAATTATGGAGGTTGTGGGAAAATGAGAGATAAGGAAGGTGAGCTGGGAGGGAAAACTTTTTTTTTTCCCAAAAAAATATTATCTAAAAGGTCCAGAAGAAGGAAAATGGAGGCAATGTTATAAATTAAATATTTGTGTGCCCTTCAGATTCATATGTTGAAGCCTGAACATCCAATGTGATGGTATTTGGAGATGGAGCCTTTGGGAGATAATTTAGTGTTTGATTAGTTAATGTGAGCAGAAGCCTTGTGATGGGTTGAGTGAACTTATAAGAAGAGAAAGAGAGATCTTGTGCTTTCTCCATCATGAAAATACACATCAAGAAGTGGACATCTATGAGTCAGGAAGAGAACCCTCCCCAGGAACCAACCATGCTAGAACCCTGATCTCAGACTTCCAATCTCCAAAACTGTGAGAAAAAATTTCTTGGTGCCAGCTCAGTGGCCTGGTGGTTAAATCAGTCAAAGTCCACTTTGCTTTCTCTGTGATTTCAGTCCTGGATCTGGCAGCTTCAGAAACACACTGGTGCATGTGCACGTGTACCAAAATCCCCCAGATGAGAAGAGATGCAGGAGAAGAGGTGCAGTGTGATGAGAGGGATGCTTTCTCCTCTCTCTCTTTCTGTCTCTTTTAGTGAGCCCATGAATTCACTAGCACAATAAAAAAATCAAACATTCAGTTGTTTGTGACACACAGTGTACAGTATTTTGTTAGGACAGTCAACCTGACACATACAGGAAATAACCAAAATGAGTTTATGAATCAAGGAAAAGGTTTTTGATTTTAATTATTTTAAGATAGGCAAGATTGAGCATGGTTCTAGGCTGAGAGGAGGGAGACAATGAAAAAAGAAAAAGTTGAGACAGAAATAGGATGGGTCCAAGAACATGGCATAGAGTTTGCTTATAAATAGGAAAAACACATATTGGATGTGTATGAAGCAGAGTTCCCAGAATCACCACTCATAACTGGTTGTTGAAACATAATATTTGCATGTCGTCAGAGTTGAAGGAAGACAAAGAGCCAGGTTGGAGAAGGATTAATTTCACAAAATACTTAGTCAATCAGGAGTTATGCTGGTTTACTACAAGCCTTCCAGAAGTCATTTTCCTCCAGGTATAGGAAACTTCACCCATTTACAGACAATGGAGAAAATTTCATTTTCATTGTAGCCTAATGGTAAAAAAGACACAATAACAACAAAATTTAAATATCTGCTTCTAGGTGGAATTGGCAAAAACAATGGACATACATGTCTACAATAGTAAGTGAAAATATATAACATATTATTGATGTCACATAATACTCAGCTAAAATCATGTTGTAAAGATTTCCAAAGCAAAAATAACTGTCAGAAATATTTTTTAATTAAGAGAATAATTTCACCTCTCCTAAGATAACTAAATATCTAGTATGTAAGCTATAACTCTACATTTTAGTATTGGGTTTTTCTTTATTGTTATCAGGACCCTCTTAGTCTCTGCTGATGCACAATTTACTCTATTGCCAGGGGTAAGAGAATGTTGTGTACTTTCTAAGTAACATTTGGCAACTCTCAAGTACACAGTTTGTTGATTCAGGTTTCATAGCCTTTTTGCATTTGCCCAGGAAGTAATAAATTCAAGAATCAAAGCATGACTGTTTTGTATAGACTCATCTATACGTAATATAAATAACCTGATTACAGATAATCATCCAAGCATCCTGATTTGCAAATAGAGGAAGTTTTAAAACACTGCCATCTACTGCAATAGCCACAAATTACATAGGAATTTTATGAACTGTGAAAAGAGACACAAGAGCAATACCCAACTATATCCAGTTGTATCAGTAAAGTGTTGAATGCAATTTAAAATAAAATTAATGAATTGTCCTGAAGCATTACACCATGAAAGATAAATTCATATACAACTTCTAAGACAGCTTCTAGAATAGTGAAGCTTGTTGAAAGGCGAGACTGTGGTGTACTTGTGGGTTCTTACAAGGAAAGTCTAGTATAAACTAGTGTGTTTAGTATCTTACTTCTGTCAGTGACCAAGAACCTTTTTGAGTCACTTGGTAATAATCACCTTGAGTATTGAAGCTAGGCCTGGTTTAAAGGGTACACTTATAAAGCTTTCAGTGAAACTAAATTGCTTTTTGTCTGGCTTCTGGAGTCCTTCAAATTCTCAGTTCAAGGGAGGTCAAAAATTATATCATAATGCATAAAGTTAACTCATCTCTTCTAAAGATTTTTATTATAAAAAAGTTGCTTTCAACAGAATAATTTAATTCATTGATTCTTTTTATATCTCACTTGAGTGTATATATTTGGCAGGGAAGTTTTTATGAGTATACTATCTACAGGGCCACTATCACCCTAACATCATAAAAAAGTAACCTTGACTGAGTTAAATTTTTAAAATATGCTTTTGTGTTAAATCTCTATTTGTGTAAGGAAAAAATATTCTCTAAATCTTAGTTATTTTATCTGTTTGCTTCTCACTGAAGTGTATGATCTATTCTTTGACTTTGCAGTTATTGTCTAGTAATGCACACTAAGGTGAAATAGCTTATGATTTCTGTTGGCAAGACAAATATAAACAAGTAAAATCAATAGCCTGATGACCCCATAGATCAGAACTTTGGAGTCTTAATATTTACCCATTATCTTTCACAAGCCTCTATTTATATGTGCCATGAATACTAAGCTTACTTGCTTGAACTCTCTGAATAAAGCATATTGACTGAGAAAAAAAGAACTGAGAGGAAGCATGATAGACTTATGCCCTCCAATTTTAACTATTATTAAATAAGCAATATTAGATTATATGTATTGGGGAATTTTTTGGCATTTAAATTCAATATTTTCTTTTCTTTCTTCTATAATTGCCACAGGGAATGTGTACTTACTAGAGAGAAAGAAAAAGGGAGAACTGCTGCCCTTTCCCCCAGGGGTATGGTCACACTAGAATCCTTTTTCCTCTATTTTCCATCCTGTCAGGATTTGAGGCATGCACACACATAACCCTGGTGTGTTTTTCAAGTTGCCAGGGCTGGGATTTGAACCATGATTGATCATGTTAGATCAAGCTCCCAATGCACAGCTCTAAATAACTGTATTATGGGACTGACCCTAAATTCAACATGTTAAATTGGACTTCAGTTACAAAGTCCTAGTTATTCACTTTTTGGATTCGTTACCAAAACAAAACAAAACTGAATGCAGTAATCTACAGAAGTAATGCTTAATGATCTATAATGCAGATTCTTGGAATTCTTTTGATAAAGAGCTTTATTTTTCTGCTGTGATGGTTAATTTTCTGTATCAATTTGGCTGGACCATGGTGCCTGAATATGTAGTTAAACATTGTTCTAGATGTTGCTACTGAGGTGTTTTTGGATCAGATTGACATTTACACCAGGCGCACGTGTGTGGGATTTTTCTCCAAAAATCCCAAGAGGAGAATGGAGAAGGGACTGTGGTGTGGCCATTCTCCCAGGGGAGTGATTTCTTACTTTCTATCTCTCTGTCTCTTCAGTGAGCACATGTGCCCTATAGCAAAACTCTCAAAAAAAGAAAAAGAAGAAAAGAAAGAAAAGAAAAAATAGGAAAAACAAAGAAAGGAGAAAGAAGAAAAGAAAGAAAAAACCAAATTGGTGATTGGTGGACTTTGAGTAAAGCAGATTGGCTTCCATAATGTGGGTGGGTCTCATCTAATAAGCTGAAAGCCTGAGTAGAACAAAAGGCTGACCTTCCCTGAGCAAGATGGAATTCTACAGCAAACAGTTTTGACTTGAAGTGCAGCATTTACTCTTCGTGGTCTCTAGCAGCCCAACCTACCCTGCAGATTTTAGACTTGCAAGACTTCATAATCACATGAGCCAATTCCTTAAAAATGTACATTTTTCTCTCTTACATACAAATCCTAATGGTTCTGTTTTTCTGGAGAACCCTGACTAGTATACTTGGTGCTTAGATACATAGAAAAATAAGGGATAGATAGATACTGTATTGGAGTCCTTATTTCCAAGCAATAAAATCTAATTCTGCCTGATTTAGCTATGTTTTCTATGAGCCCATTGTGAAGGCCCTGGGCTACCAGGGGAAGGTGGTTTCTGACTGTCTCAGGGTGGATCATCTTGTCAACCTGTTTATCCAGGGACTCATCAGAGGGACATTGGTGAGCATTTACAGGAGCCACTGCTGAGCCCAGGTTTCAGTCAACCAACTGAGCAAGCAATACCAACCTAACTGTCTCAAATATTGATCCAGAATCTCTGGTACATAGACACATAATAAATTTAGGCCGATCTAAAACTATATACCCCACCTTCCTGCTCTATCTCTTTTAAGATCTATTAGTATATATATTTTTTCTTCTCCTTCTCCCCTTTCTTTACTTCCTTATTTCCCTCTCCCCCCTTCTTTCCTTCCTTTTTTCCATCAATACAAAATTAGCAAAATCTTGCAATTGTTTTCATGTGTGAGTCTTTGATTCTTATGTTTGACTTCATATTTGCCCACTTTGAGCTTCCTGTGATCTGGATACAGGTAGAAGTCTGGAGACAATGGGAGATGGTACAAGAACAGGAGAGCTGCCTTCTCTTTGCAAGGTCACCAGGGTGAGAGAGTCACAGGATCTTACATAACCTCAAGACAGGAGAGGCCTCCTCAGGCAGAGGAACACGTGGTATGAAGCTCAAGGGAGCTTGTGGGCTTGTACTTAGTCATTACGTCCTTCTGTTCGTTCCCACACCAATTCTAGGGTCCCTTTCTCCCCTACCCCCAACTTTATTTTAATTTAATTTTATTTATTTATTTAGGAGAGGATTTTGCTATAGGGCACGTGTGCTCACCAGAAAGACAGAAAGAGACAGAGAGACAGAAAGTGAGAAATCACACACACACACCCCGGGAAGGGTGACCATGCCGCAATCCCTTCTCCTCCATTCTCCTCTCAGGATCTTGGGTGTGCACGCATGCACGCCCAGTGTCACGCATGCACGCCCAGTGTGAGTTTAAGCCACCAGGTCTGGGACTCAAACTGCAGACAGGGAGTCCGGCGACAAAGCCATTATGCCAACTGCTGGTCCCCCCCCACCAAATTTATTTATTTGCCAGAGGGTGTGTACACTTGCTAGAGGGAGACAGAGAGATAGGGAGAGAGAGAAGGCACCCCTCTATGGCATGTGGTCCTCCCTCAATCCTTTTCCTCTATTTTTCCATGCTGTCAGGATTTTGGGTATACACACATAGGTGCCTAAATATTTTCAAGCAGCTGGGGCCAGGATTTGAACTGCTCCCTTGACCACTAGGCCATCAGCCACCTTACCGTCCCCCCTCCAACTTTCTCATAAGAAACAGACGTGACTGTAAATTCAACTGTTATAATGAAGCCACCCAGAGAATCAAATTTTAAGTTTAGTTTTCTGGCTTATTATCCTGTAATTACTTTGATAAGAGGTTCCCATAATCACAGACATTTCATGATTTTCTGTTTTCTGTGAGCTGAAAATTTAGCAAGCTTAGCCTTTTCTTTCTCTAAGCTATCCAGTACAGTTAGAAGCAACCAGCTTGTCCCATAGCCCCTAAATTCCACATAACCTTCCTACTTTTTTCTGTGGTAGCAACCACTTGGTCACCCAAAGTCTTACCTTCAATGGTCACTTTATTACAAGTGGATCTAGGTGTTAATTGTATTACCTAATTTAATTAGCCTTTTTGCTCCTTGTGTGCCTTATAATACCTGATTCTATTTCTTAGTATAAGGATTTAGGAGTCTCTAGCCCCAACTACTTTAGATAAAGCATTCTAGATTTCCTCCATTTCTCTTAGGTTCTATTGCCTGAACATCTTTCTCTCTGTATATAAACATTCCTGTAGTTCTGTTTTTCTGGAAGACACTGACTAATATACCTGGTTCTTAATTTTTAAAATTAAAGATACATATTGTAGGGGCCAGCAGGTAGCATGGTGCATGGTGGTTAGGGGTGCTAGACTCCCACATGGTTGACTATGGTTCAAGTCCCAGACCTGGTGGCTTTCTCTCTCTCTCTCTCTCTCTCTCTCTCTCTCTCTCTCTGTGTGTGTGTGTGTGTGTGCACGTATCTCACTCTAGTCAAATTGAAAATAACTATAATGATAAATAAAATAAAGGAAACAATTTTTTAAAAAAGATACATATTGTATTATTCAGAGTCCTTGGTGTCAAGCAATAGAATATAACTCTGGCTGACTTATTTATGTGTTCCATGAACCCACTGAGCAAGAAATTGATTTTTTTTTTTTCTGTATCAAGAGTTCTTAGTTGTGAGGAAGAAAAGAATTACTTTGGCTGATTAAACACAAACTCTGCTTTATATCAGGACATTAAGAAGACAATGGAAGGGTAAAGAGTACTAGAGACTGAAGTTTGAAGTTAGGATTCCAAGGAAATGCTTCAACAAATACTTAAAAACCTCCCTGATAGGGAAACACCTGCCATAACCCTCATCAAACACTGATACCAGGATCTTGATTTTCCTGCAGCTGCTGCTACTTTGGTGCCAGGGACTGAACCTTGCAGCCTCTGCCTTTCTTCAAAGCTGAATGCGTTTTGTGTTAATGTGGGTCATCCTAGAAGCAGACACCAAGGTAGAATTAGGCATGCAGTGATTGTAGTAGAGAAATTATCTGTGTGAGAGAAAATGAGAGTGTATTGGAAAAGCGGGGAGAGCCGTCAGTCTTTCAACCAGGTCTGAATCCAAGTGAAGAAAAAAGGAACAAGGGAGAACCAGCAGATGGCGTAATGGTTATGTCACTGGACTCCCACATAGCTGACCTGGTTGGAGTCCAGGACTGGGAGGCTTAAACTCATGCCAGATGTATGTGCGTGCATGCCCAAGATCTGGAGAGGAGAATGGAGGAGAAGGGATTGTGGTGTGGCCATCCCCCACACCCCGGGGGTGTGATTTCTCGCTTCCTGTCTCTGTCTCTCTCTGTCTTTCTGGCAAGTGCACATGCCCTCTAGCAAAAACCTCTCTTAAAACATTTTTTTAAAAGGAAGAGGGTGGGTGGGAGAGTGAGATTCCTGCAACACTCCTTGAGCAGTCCTGTGGGAACTGTAGCCTCAGGGAAATGCTGCAGTGCTTCTCATAGGGCAGCTGCTGGGGTCCTGTGGCAGTGATAGTCCCCAGAGCTGGAGATCTGGTGGGATTCTCCTGGCGGCCACACTTAGCCTTGTGTGCATGCACATGCTCCTGCTCCAAGTTGCTCCCTTGTAAGTCTAAATATCACATGTGCGAGACCCATTTAGAATCTAAGTCACATGCCAGCTTTGACTGAGAAGAAGGCTTGGGAGGAGGCATTGAATTCATAAGCTAAAAATGCCTCAAATATAGCAAGATTGATTAAAAATACAACAGTATGTAAAAAAAAGTTTGTGGAAAAAAATGGAATTACAGTATGAACTGATTTTGGTGCCCAAGTTGAAATCTGCGCTTTGTTTTCTCATAATACTCATTTTCCATGGATTTCTTAAAGGCTTCTTGCATGTTGGGCAGATAGGAAACACGACAGTTGCCCATCACAATAATGAGAATAAAATAACATCAGTAAAAGATCTGAAACTGTTCATACTTAGCTCTTTCATTAACACTTGGTGAGTGATTGAAAAAAAAGCAAATTCTGTGAATATCTTTCAAATACAGAAGAAAAGAAGAAAACTGATTGAGGAAAAGAAAAGGGGAGAAAAGAGAGGGTGGAAATGGAGGACAGAGAAGAGCAGGAGGGACAGGGAGGAAGTTAAAGGACATGAAGATAGGAAGGAAGCTAGAAGAAGCGTAGGGGATCCTGAGGGAAGAGACAACTAGAGAGGGAAAAATAGAGAAAATTCAAATCCAGGAGCTTCCCTTCAATGCCCACACTTTTAATCACAATAATCCAAGATTATGTAACTAGTAAGTTCTAGTCAAACTTGAACTCATTCCTTTTTTTTTTTTTTTTTTTTTTTTTTTGAGAGAGAGATTTTTGCTATAGAGCACATGCACTAGCTGGAGAGACAGAGAGACAGAAAGCAAGAAATCACCCTCCTTGGTGGATGGCCATACTGCAACCCTTCCTCCTCCATTCTCCTCTCAGGACTTTGGGAACGCACGCACACATGCCCAGCATGAGTTTTAAACCGCTGGGCATGGGACTGGAACCGTGGTCAACCATGTGGGAGTCCAGCACCACTAGGCCATCTGCTGGTTCCAAATCCATACCGTTGTTTACTTCCTTGTTTTAGGGGCCTTTATTTAATCCTAGTAACCACTAGGCCATCTGTTGATTCCAAATCCATACCGTTTTTTAGTTCCTTGTTTTAGGGGCCTTTATTTAATCAAAATGCTTTCTGGACAGTTCAAAAATACAGAAAGAACTTTCTGCACAGTAAGGTTTTCATTTGATTTGGTGCATAGAAAACTACAAAATTAAATATAAAAGACAGGAGCTCATTAAGGGAAATAAACAATTTACTCCATCTAGCCAACACAGAAATAGTGGTTAACTGGCACCTTCAAGTTTGTATCTTGCTTTGCTGTCTGAGACCTTGTTCCTACATGTCTTCATTCAAGAAAATACCCTGGAGCTCTATTTCTCATTAACCTGATACTCTCGCAGAACTAACTTTTGAATTTTCTGTGGTAACTTATAAATGATGCCTTAACTGGTGCTCTCATTTTCTACTAAGTTTGTACGATTCTGATAGGACTATGTGAGGTACAATGTAGAATGATGTACACTTGCAAAATGCAAGTAAATGGATTAATTTCTCTGGTGCAAATTTTCATTTTATTTAGGCCAGCATGATTACAGTTTTATAACATGATTTCAGACTATAAAGACATTACTGTGCTAATCCTGAGGAAGTCAATTGGATTTTATATACTAGCTATAACAATCAGTAATATTTTATAGCTATATGATGGTTGTTATGAATATTAATTGCCACTATCAACAGTTCCTGGACTGCCATTTATTCTCTATTTCTTTGGCTTTACAATGAAGGCTCTAAAATGAAATCTACTTATTATTATCTATGCCAAGCAATTTTTAAAAACGCTTTTTTAAAGAAATCTTTTGGATTACTCTAATTCCAATGCTATCTTTCCATTTTTAATGAATGAAAAAAATAGAAATAGATTATTAGAGAACTAATGTTACCCTTCCATTACTTATATAATTTCAACCATTCTTATTCGTAGACATAGAATATATTATTTTCTTTTTTCAAAAAAAAATATTTGTCAGAGGGCACATGTGCTCACATGAGAAAAGAGAAAGAGAGAGGGAGAAAGAGAGAAAGTACCAGCATGGGTGAAGGTCACACTGCAATCCCTTCTTTTATTTAGTGAGCACTCCCTGTGGTATTACTGAATGTGAAAAGAATACATCCCAAGCATAATTGTACCATGTTTTGCCATAAATTTCATTCCAAGAATAGAAATAAAAGAAGAGGTAAATAAATATTTCCTTAAGTGTAAGGCAAATGGAAGACTATAAATTAAACATTTTAAAATGTTAACTTAAGTATTATAAAATATATGAAAAAGGTGGAGCATGAGACAGGATGGAAGGAAACAGAGATTTAAGACAGAAAATACAGGATAATGCTCTAAACTATTTTCAGTGTGAAGATATAGGGAACAGAGACTCAGAGGAGGATGCTGAAGTAAAGGTGAATCAAGCAAACCTGTTTGAGGATGCACTCTACAACTAAAAATGACCAGATAGGGAGACTCCCAGTTTTGGCTGCAACACATAAAAAACTTGGAAGTCATCACTCCCATCCTTACAACAAGAAAAAGTGAACAAATTGAAAATTAACTTCTTTTTTTTTTTTTTTTTTTGGAGAGGTTTTTCGCTATAGGGCGCGTGTGCTCGCCAGACAGACAGAGAGAGACATAGAGACAGAAAGCGAGAAATCACCCCCCAGGGGGGATGGTCACACCGCAATCCCTTCTCCTCCATTCTTGGGATCTTGGGCACGCACGCACATGCGCTCGGCGTGAGTTTTAAGCCACCGGGTCCGGGACGCGAACCGCGGTCGACTACGTGAGAGTCCAGCAACATAGCCATTACGCTAACTGCTGGTTCCCGAAAATTAACTTCTTTTAGAAGAAGAATTCATCAGAGAATTGAGATCAATGAGGGAGTGGAAACCTCTGGTATTGGCCCCAGGAGTTTATCTCACTCAAGATAATCCATTCTTACACACATATTGCACATCTTGTAGGAGGAGCCCATAAGATTTACAAGAGGAAGATCTAAGAAAAATTCCTTCCTATTTTAGCAGAGGAGAGTGGGAGTAACCATTTTCCAAAATAAAGCTTGTTCCAAAACAAAAGCCGGTTTATCCAAGAGAATAAACTTTACCAATGTTGTATTTACCTGGAGGAAGGGCAGTTAGCCAACTGCAACCCTCTCTATCCTTTCTGTCTCACCTAAGGGAAGAAGAAGATGTCATATCCCAAAGACTCCAGGTCACTTAAAGCCTGGGTTCTAATCATAGGATTATAGACTGCTGCTTCTTCCCTATGCCTTGTCATCATATCAACAAGCCTTCGAAATAATAACAGTGGATTACAAGCAAAAAAAATCCAAGACACAGACTCTATTTAAGAAGTAATTCTTAGGGAAATCCAAAGACAATGAGGAAGAACAAACAAAGATGAGAGGAAACTGAATGTGTTGATATGTACAGTTACAGGAAACATTAAACATAGCCAAGCAACTAGCCAGATTAGCATAAAGTCTCCCACTGAAGGCTATGTAGCTGATAAATCATGTCTGGATTTCAACAAAAATTACAAAGCATGTTTAAAAATAAAAAAAAAGAACACAATCTAAAGAGATAAAGCATGCATCAAAACCAGACTCATATATTTTGCAGCCATGAGATAGAAAATTTAAATAACCGCTATTAATACGTTAAGGACTGAGGTGGACAATATACAGGAACAGATGGATAATGTAAATAGAGAAATGGAAATGATAAGAAAGAATCAAAAGAAGAGAAAAAAATTAAAAAACTGTAACAGAAAAAAAATGTGTCTGGTGATTTTATCTGGAGACTACACAGGGCCAAGGAAAGAATCAATGATCTTCAATATTGCAAATATAAATCTCCTAAACCGAAAGGAGGAATAAAGGGAATTTTTTTAAAAAAAGCAGAAAAATCCAAGAATTATGGGATGATTACAAAAGGTGTAATATATTTGTAGGTGGAATACTCAAAGGAAAAGGAGAATACAAAACAGAAGAAACATCTGGAATACAAGTCAATGTGAACTTTTTAAAAAATGAACAAAAAACACCAAACAGATTCAGGTAGCTCAGAGACTACCAGGCAAGGTCAATGCCAAAAATAAAAACAAAAATAAAACAAAACAAAAAAACCCCATAAATATATCATATTCAAAGTGCAGGGCAACAAAGATACAGAGAAAACTTTTAAGAAGCCAAAGGACAAGGAAACAGCTTTAGCTTAAAAGGAAGAAGAATTACATTAGCCTAAAAAACGTATACCAGGAACTTTTAAAACTCAACAGTAAGGGGACCGACCAGCAGTTGGCGTAAAGTCTATGTCGTTGGACTCCCATGTAGTTGACCAATGTTTGAGTCTCAGACCCAGTGGCTTAAACTCACACTGGGCACGTGTGCGTGCGTGCCCAAGATCCCAAGAAGAGAATGGAGAAGGGATTGCGGCATGACCATTCCCCTGGGCTGGTAATTCCTCGCTTTCTCTCTCTGTCTTCCTGGCGAGCTCATGTGTACTATAGCAAAAATCTCACTTAAAATAAAAAAAAAAAAAAAGGAAAAACTCAACAGTAAGAAAATATACAACTAAAGAACAAATTGGGTATAAAACAGTGGCTACATTATGTTATGTGTTTGCCAAAATCCACAGAATGTGATACTTAACCTAAGAATATATTTGCATGGCACATATGCATATGAAAAGCTACTCAAAACCATTTGTTATTATGGAATTTCAAAATAGAACAACTAAATACCAATACACTTGTTTAAAATGGCTAAAATCCAAAAAACTGACAATATTAAACACTGGTGAGAATGTATAGCCACAAAAGTACTTAGTAATTCTTTATAGGAATGCAGTACAAGAGTACAACAATTTTGGAAGACTGTTCATTGGTTTCTTACAAATTTTCTTGCCATATGATCAAAAAGTATGCTTCTATGTATTGACTCAACTGAGTTGAAAAATTATGTTCACACAAAATCCTGCACAGGAACGTTTCCAGCAGCTTTACTTATAATTTCCAAAACCTGGAAGCAATCAAGATGTCCTTCCATAGGAAATGAAGAAACAAATTGTGGTACATCCATGCAACAGAGTATCATTCAGCAATAAAAAGAAGTGAGCTCTTGTACTACAGAAAGATGTGAAGGAAACTCAAATGGTTTTAAGTGAACTAAGCCAGTCTGAAAAGACTACATTCCTTATGATTCCAAACACATGACATTCTGAAAAAAGTACAGTGACAGATATCAGTGTTTGCCACAGCTTCAGGGAA
The DNA here is from genome assembly GCA_026018925.1 of Tupaia tana. Lineage (NCBI taxonomy): Eukaryota > Metazoa > Chordata > Mammalia > Scandentia > Tupaiidae > Tupaia > Tupaia tana. The sequence continues at coordinate 49,663,243 of JAKSZU010000003.1, forward strand.
GAGGAAAAGGAATAAATTGATGAAGCATAGGGAATATTTAGAGCGGTGAAACTTATTCGTATTATACTATAGTGGTGGATACATGATATCTGTATTATACTGTGGTGGTGGATACATATTATGTGTTTGTCAAAACCCATAGAATTTGACAACACAAAAAGTGACTTTTGATGTAGACAAGTATTTGATGTAAAATAAAAGGCAAGAGGAACTGCACATAAATACTATAGTCAATAAAATTGTTTCCTGGGAGTCATCACCAACATTTTTTTGGAGACAGACCTTAGGGCTGTTCTCTCTTAAGGAAATGATGCCCTCATAGGAGCAAGCACATTTAGCATCCAGCATGAGTTTCTAATATTTTTCTCCAGTAAAAGGAACATGACTCCTTAAAGAAATGTCTGACTCTAGGACTGAGATAGAAATACATCAAACAGCTTTCAGCTTTGGGCTTAGAGGAGGCCTTGGTGCAACTTTCTTCGTCGTCTGAAATCCAGGTTTATCCAACACCAGCTGCGTCTACCATGCTGCCCAAGTTCGACCCCAACGAGGTCAAAGTCGTGTACCTGAGGTGCACCAGTGGCGAAGGTGGTGCCAAATCTGCCCTGGTCCCCAAGATCAGCCCCAAGGTCTGTCTCCAAAAAATGTTAGTGATGACATCGCCAAGGCAACTGGTGACTGGAAGGGCCTGAGAATTACTGTGAAACTGACCATTCAGAATAGATAGGCCCAGATCGAAGTGGTACCTTCTGTGTCTGCGCTCATCATCAAAGCCCTCAAGAAACCGCCAAGAGACAGAAAGAAGCAGAAGATTGTTAAACATAGTGGAAACATCACTTTTGATGAGATTGTCACCATTTCTGGACAGATGAGCCACCAGTATTTGGCCAGAGAACTCTCTGGAACCATTAAAGAGTAAAAGCCCAGTCTGTAGGCTGCAATGTTGATGACGTGGTGGAATGCCCATCTAGTTAAGAAGAACACAGGAAAATGTCTCAATAAAGGATCATGTGACAACAAAAAAAAAAAGAAAGAAAGAAAGAAAAAAAGAAAGAACGAAAGAGAACCAAAGAAGAGAAAGAAAGAATAGAAATACATGAAATAAACTTAATAAACCTGGGGCACTTTCAGTACAAACAAAAATCAATACAAAAGTCCTTATCAATGGGGGTGTATCAAATGGGCACAGGACCCTTTTAAAAGAACTCCTCCTCACCAAAGCTGAAACAAAGTATTGGGTTATAACCAAAAACATATAATGAGTATCCTTGAGTCTATAATAATATAAATTCATAATGGAATAAATTAACAAATCAGGAACAAGAGACATTCTCCCATGCAGAAGTCCCAATAAGTTCCTCCCTACAGGAAGAATGAGTGTAACTCCCCACTTTGAAAATGTAAGTTGAGGCCGGCAGGTGGCGTGGGGATAAAAGGTGCTGGACTCTCACATGGCCAACCACAGTTCAGTCCTGGACTCGACTTGCTTTCTCACTTTCTCTCTCTCTCTCTCTCTCTCTCTCTCTCTCTCTCTCTCTCTCTCTCTCTCTGATCAGATTGAAAAATAATGATAATAAATAAATAAATTACATATAGAGATAGTACGAATTGACTTCCTTCCAAAGAGTACTATATAGAAAGTGGGAGCAGAAGAGTAACTGCACATTGGAGAAAATTCACAAACACCACTTCAACCAGCTGATCAAGATCATCATCAATAGTTACACACCACATTGATGGTATCTTTGATACACTGCGAGGAAAGTGGCACTTTATCTCTGATTTTCTTCTTCCATAACCTCAGTCTGATCATCAGAGGAGGATCAGACCAATTCTAATAACTGACTATTGTACACTATACCTGACCAGAACTCTTCAAACCTAACTATCTTTATAAGGAACACCTAAAAAGCTGACACAACAAAGAGGAACCTAAGGAGACATGTCAATGTACTGTGGAATGCTAGATGGGATCCTGGAATATAAAAATGACATCAGGTGAATACTATAGAAATATGAATAAATAATTGATTGTAATAATAATACCATATCAATATTGGTTCATTAATTGTAACAAATGTACTATACTAATGTAGTTAATAATAGGGAAACTGTAGAGAATGTAGAAATTCTTCATACTATCTGCTCAGTTTTTCTGTAAATCTTAACTTGTCCTAGAAAAATAAAGTTCACTAATTTAAAAAAAAGTATATGTGTGCTGCTTGCCAGGCATTTTATTGATTAATTCTATTGTTATTGCACCGTATCCTTGTAAGAAATCTTAAATACATTACTAGTAAGTAAAAAGACCAGAGATTTAATGTATCTTAATTTGGCTGCAAAGCTTCATAGTCTTTCTACTAAATTAGCATTTCTCAAAATATGTCCTGTGAAACACTAAGCCAATTTCAAATTCTTGGGGGAAAAAAAGATTTAAAATTTTTTCTTAATAGCTAAATAGATTTGGGAAATTTGTCCTAACACTCTCTTGGCACCTATTAGAAATTCCTAATGAATATTAGAAAATAAAGGGTTCTGAGAAATCTTATAATAAAGTAACCTGTATAACTTTGTAACATAGTTTTCCCCAAACTTATTTTCTATAAAACCCACTTTCTACATAACTTTTATTCCACTGGCCATGCTTCACCAGGCTGCCTCTCAGGGGCTATGGCAAACTGGGATGAGGTCTTTGGGCACTTTGTGTTCAAATCCAGATGAGTTGACAATCTGCAGCAAATACTACTGGTTGCCTCCTGATACCCACTCATCCCTTCTTCCTTAGGAATAAGCTCAGATTTTAGCTTAACACATTGTCAGCCAGCCAAAGACCACATTGCCTTCACCATGTGTTCTGACCATGTGACTACATTCCAGTCAATGACATATAAGCTGAACTATCTATGGAACTTCAGTAAATATCCTTAAAAGGGAGGTAGACATCTCCTTTCAGGTAGAGTGCTTTTCTCCTATTATTCTGTTTTTCCTTTGTTTCTACTTTTTCTTTGGTGAGATTTACTTACTTACGTACGTACTTACTTATTTTTGGCAAAGTCTTGTGTTACAATCCTCCAGTTCAGTCTCCCAAGTAACAGAGGTCACAGGTGCGTGTCACAACACCTGGCTTTGTTAAGATTTAAAAAGGGTCACACTATGTTGCCGAGGCTAGCCTCAAGCTTTTTTTTTTTTTTTTTAAAGGTTTTTGCTATAGGGTGTATGTACTCGTCAGGGAGAGAGAGCGAGAGAGAGAGAGAGAAAGAGAGAATGAGAAAACATTCCCAAAGGGGTTGGCCAAACTGCAATCCCTTCTCTTCCATTCTCCTCTCAGAATTTTGGGCAAGCGTGTACACACACCTAATGTGATTTTCAAGTTGCTGTGTCTGTGATGCCAACCATAGTCGGCCATGTGGGAATCTAGCACCTTAACTACTACACCACCGGATGGCCCCAGCCTCAAGCTTTTGACCTCATTGCCTAAGCCTCTCTGTGTCTCTGGGATTAGAGGCATATACCACTGCACCCAGCCTTTAAAGTGGACCAGGAATCCAATCTGGTCCAACCTTGTCTTGTGCCTTCCATGTAGTCCCAGCCTGCAGAGCACAGCATCTTAGTAGCATATACCACTGCATCTGGACCAGCATTCACTTTTGGGAGGAAAAAATATGTTTTTAAAAATTCCTATAGAGGAGACCAGCAGATGGCATTGTGGTTACGTCACTGGACTCCCACATAGTCGACTGTGGTTCTAATTCCAGACCCAGAGGTTTAAAACTCATGCTGGCTGCATGTATGTGTGTGCCCAAAATCCCAAGAGAAGAATGGAGAAGGGGACTGTGACGTGATCATCTCTCCTGGGGGTTAATTTCTTGCCTTTCTGTCTCTCTGTCTCTCTGGCAAGTACATGCACCCTAAAGCAAAAAATCTCTCTAGAAAAAAAAAAAAATCCTGTAGAGAAAATGGCCAATGTCATTCATGCCCTGTGTGCCCGCCCCTTTCTCTCACCCACTAAGTGTGTTCAGATTCCTGTAGTGGAGGCAAGTAGGACCTGACCATTTAGCCATCTGAAAGTTCAAAAGTGTAGGCAGGAAAGAAGCTACGGAATCAGCTTGTGCTTAGAGCCAAGATTCTTAGCCATTCTGGAGTTTCAGGAGATCACTCTTAAAATCATCGAAAGCTGAAGACTCTCTATCCAGGAAAGTGCTTCTTTGTTTGCTCATCTACAATTTCAGAATATTTGCAGAGCCCTTTATCCAGAGAATCCCAGGCTTCAGGGAAACGACCTCTGCAGCAGCTCCCAGTCAGGACCTGCCCACCCCTGGGTGAAAACTGGGGAGACCATCTCAAAAGGAGGAACAGAATAGCCTCTCCTCTGTCTGTATTTTAATCTGACTGCTAAGGAGTCATTTCAGATGATCTAGTAGTCCTTTTTGAACACCAACAATTTAAGGAGAGTAAGAGGATGGTGAATGATTAAGACTTTGGTGTAGATAAATTCAGATTACTTTCATTCTGATACCTAGGTTACATCAGACACATTGGCAAAAGGAGTGTGTTGTTCTGGAGCTTGGAGCACTTCGAGAAATGAGATAGGCTTGGAAAAGTAATTCACTGAACTCTGGGAGGGGGTGGATGTTAACTGAAGTGAAAAAAGTATGCAGAATATAAAGAGCGATATTAAATACAAATGTCCCTAATTCCTAGGAAAGGGCAACTGATTTTTTTTCTTTTTCTTTTTCTTTTTATTTTTTCCAGGTGGTGTGAGTTCACTGGAGACAGAGCACAAAAGACTGAAAGAGAAAGTGAGAAACCCATGGGGCATGGTCATGCAGTGATCTCTTCTCCTTTGTCTATCCCTCCTTTTGGAATTTGGGTATGTGCATTCACATTCCTCATGTGTTTTTTAAACCATCAGGTCTGAAACTCCAACCTCACAGTTAGCCATGTGAGATCCAGCTGCCCTAACCACTGCACCACTGGTTGGCCCCAGAGAAACTAAATTAAAAAAAAAAAAGTGTCTACTCTGTGCCAGGAATAGTGGAAGTCAAATGTGTATTATCACATTTAATTATGCCAACAACCCTTCTGTTGTTTGTCATCATTTAACAGACTTTACAAAAAGAAAAAGAAAAAAGAAATTGGAATAGATAGTAACTGGCCAAAATTAGCTAACTAGTAACATAGCCAGGATTGATTGAATCCAGATTATTCTTCCTTTCCTTTAAACAAAGCCCTTTCCTCCCAATGGTTTCTTGGGACTAGAACCTAGCCCTTCCTTGTAATATGGTTTCTACAGAGACCAGCAGATGGCGTAATGGTTACGTCACTAGACTCCCACATGCTTGATCCTGGTTTAAGTCCCAGACTTGGTGGCTTGAAATTCACACTGGACACTTGTATATGTGTGCCTAAGATCCCGAGAGGAGAATGGAGGAGAAGGAATTGTGCCATTACCACCACCACCACCACCACCACCACCACCACCCCAGGGCAGGGTGTGTGTGTGGTTTTTTGTTTTCTGTATTTCTGTCTCTCCAGCGAGTGCATACATCCTATAGCAAAAATCTCTCTAAAAAAAAAAATAGGTTGCTTGTATGAAGAAATGTAGGTCAAAGTCTTGCCTTACACATGGAATTCTGAAATACATCCTGTGTTTTAAATGAAGGCTGCCTATGTTCATTTTGATCATATGATTGATATGTTCTGAAGAAGGGGAGTTCTTCGCAGTATAAAGAATGAATTGGCCTGATGTGCTCTTTTTATCAGCGCTTGCTTTTGTCGATGATCTCCTGCAATCTGTTGGCATTCTCCAAACAAACATATGCCTGGGTGTTATTTAATTAACTGTGGAGCTATGAACATTGTGAAATTCAAGTTTACATATGTTTTCAAACAACATATTTTAAATAAAATTATTTGTAACCAGAAGAGGAAGCTCATGTATTCAACATTCATTAGACTACTATCTGTTGAGCATCTCCTCGGTGCCAATCACTGCAGTAGGATGGAGGCTGCAGCAATGAACCAGATAGTCCCGTTCCCCAAAGAGATTATGTTTCCTTAAAATCTCTTCAACAAAGTTTGAGATGTTTCTATTATAGTGCCATAGTGGAGTAAAACTTTAAAAAAAAATCAATGTATTGAGAAGAAAAGGCATGGAAATAGCCTTTCTGCCACATAAAATATAAATCATCTCTAGATTTTGCTGTTCATCTGGTGTACTTAAAAATGTTTCTTGGATGAATGCCTTTCATTCAATCAGAATCCAATGTTTCTACTGTATGGAGTGCATTATGAGTTGCAGTGGGGGAAATATGAACATGTTTTTAAGCAGGATGCAGTCTAATGAGGAGACCAGACAGACTAAAATAAGCAAGAAAGCTCTAGGTCAGGTGTTGGCAAACATTTTCATTAAAGTGTTGGATACTAAATTTCAGTTTTAGGTTTTCTGGTCCATATGGTCTCTGTTAGATCCATAAAACACTGCCATTGTAGCATGAAAGCAACCATAAACAAAACATAAATGAATGAGCATGCCTGTGTTCAAATACAGCTTCATTTACAAAAACAGGCAACAGGCTAGATTTGACCAACAAACTGGTCAAGTGATGGCCATTTGCTGTGCTATCTATCCTGCAGTTGCTAGTCAATGTGGTGGTTTATGTAGACATCCCTTCCTTCCTCACCACAAGATGTGTGTCCTTTCCAAAGTGATGAGGGCATTATCCTGGATAATGATGACATTCTGAGTCACAAAATTCCTATGCCAGAACTTCCATAAAACCACACATAGCCCCACCTTTTAACATTAAAACAGTAAATTAAAATTACAAATGACTGGCGAGAAAAGTGGAGAGGCCATTGCAAATGGGAAATAAACTAGGCCCAGTCTTTCAGGACAGGAAGAGGTTGAGGGTACAAGAACAGACTGATGGAATAAAAGGACATACCCAGGCATGAATGCAGCAGAAGTTTCTGTGGGAGGATAAAGATGAAACCTTAGAGTTGATATTTTAATTCCATTTGAAAAACAATTAGGAACCCTGTTACGGAGGGACAGATTCAGTGTAATAAGAATTAAGGCAGGGAGACCAGCAGCTGGCATAATGGCTATATTGCTGGACTCCCATGTAGTCGACTGTGGTTCGAGTCCTGGCTTAAACTCATGCTTGGTGTGTGGGCATGCGTACCCAAGATCCCGAGAGGAGAATGGAGGAGAAGGGATTGCGATGTGGCCATTCCCCCTGGGGGATGATTTCTTGCTTTCTGACTCTCTGTCTCTCTCTGTCTTTCTGGCATATGCACGTGCCCTGTAGCAAAAGCCTCTTTAAAAAAAAAAAAAAAAAGTAAGAAGAAAAAGGAAAAGAAGAAAAAAAAAGAATTAAGGCAGGAATAAACTGGAGTCTGGAAACCAACAGTTATTTAATCAATGGTAGACATAGAATGCTTAAGGTCTCTACTCTAGTGAAGGCTGAGGCTTAAAATTGAGGGAGATCATAAAACCAGGGTGAGGGAGTTTCAGATGCAAAGTTGAAGGAAAGAGAATGGTTGGAGGTTAACAAACTTTGACCCGGCAGCCATCTGCCAACACAAATGCATTCTGGATTTGGTGACACAGTCTCAACTTGGGCATTTCACATACAGAGCAGAAGAGAGCTAAACATTAAATCTTGATCCAGGCGACTCATGTGAGCAGCAGAAGCAGCTGATGTCATTCTCCTAAATTGGGTATCCCATATATGCAGAAGACCACCTCCAGCTAGCCAACAAGCCAGATACTGCCTGCCAATCAGCAATCTTCAGAGACTTTCCTTTTCCAATATGAGACAGATGCAGTTCATAGGGCTTTTTTGTTTTTGTTTGTCTTTAAAAGGCTTATTCTTATTTTCACTTGCCTGAGCCTCATACCCTGGAGTCTAGACTGTCCTGGATATGCTCCTGTGTCCATCTGTGCTCAATCTTTGTTGCTCTAATATTTTCCCCCCTCATTTATGGCATGAAGCCCTATTCCTCTTGGTCACTTATTTCTACATACATTTTATACGATTAGGTCTTTTTTTCTTGTAATTGTTATATCCTGCTCCTCCTTAAGAGTCATACTATTATGGTGACTCATTTTCCTTTCCATTTTGTTTGATTCAGCCCAAATAAATATTTATTAAACATGGACAAGGTCTCAGACACTCTCTTAGTCTCTTATCATAAAATGATGAAGATACCACATTTGTCCTCAGTAAACTCATAGTCAAATGGAATGCATTTATGATTGGCAAAGAAAGACATTTACTGCTGTCCAAGATACTCAGAAAGCTGAGGCAGGAGGATTGTAATAGTACAACGCCTGTCTTAAAACAAACCCAAAGAGAGAGAGAGAAAAGGAGAGATTTATCTGTAATTTATTAGACACTGTTAAGGAAGCATCCACCATTTTAATTGTAGGAGTTTCTTTTACAGAATTAATAAGAATATTTTATGTTTGCATATGCAGAATTACAAATTCAAAAACCTTCAGGGTCAAGTAGCTTACATAAACTAACAAGTCTTTCAGGGGTGAAAACAAGTGGGGACTGTCATTCATCTAAGGGCACCTACATTTAAAAACATTACAAGTATGCTTCTATCAAAACTAAACATGCCTCCCCAATATACCTCCCAGATATGTGACTGAGATCATTGGTTTGGTGCTTTAGTTTCATAATGAGAACTCATTTGCCTTCATTTGACCAGCATGAGTAGCTACAAGGCAGACCGAACTGGCATTATCCTGCTTATTTTACAAAGAAAGAAATAGGTCACAGCACCTTTCTATCAACTGAGTGAGGTTATAATTATTATTCTTATAAGGTAATCTAAGATATGTATCGGTATAGTGACGGGCGTTCAAGGGAGGCCCCCTGTGAAGCCTTTTAGAACAGCGTGTGTGAGGTCATGTACAATGCTGCATGTAGCCTCACTTGTTTTGAGCCAGGATTTTGAGCCCTGATCTCCTTAATTACTGTGCTTAAATAGTGGCCAGTGAAAGTAGCCTCTTAGGCCACCCATCCTTATGGAATTATTTGGTATGCAGAATGTGGCTCAGTAACTAGTACTCATTTGTGAGCTCCCTGGTGGATATAATCACTTTCATCCACTACTGTGTAAGAGTAAGACCAGGATAATTAGCTGTTTAGTCTGTTCCTCGGGTAGGAAGCACTATGTGAAAGAAACTATTCTGGATGCTCAATCCTGTGGTGGGGAAGATGGAAGGGCATATAGGCAGGAACTTTCAGTCACCATTTCTTTTCTTTTCTTTTCTTTTCTTTTCTTTTTTTTTTTTTTGAGAGTTTTTTTGCTATAGGGCGCGTGTGCTTGCCAGACAGACAGAGACAGAGAGACAGAAAGCGAGAAATCACCCCCCAGGGGGGATGGCCACGCCGCAATCCCTTCTCCTCCATTCTCCTCTCGGGATCTTGGGCACGCACGCACACGCGCCCGGTGTGAGCTTTAAGCCACCAGGTCTGGGACGCGAACTGCGGTCGACTATGTGGGAGTCCAGCGACATAGCCATTACGCTAACTGCTGGTCCCTTCAATCACCATTTCTGAACATGGCTTTTGAAGTTCATAGCCATAATTAGGCTCCAAAGAAAAGGAAGCATGTAATGTGTGAAAAACGAAAAAGCTTTACTACTCCAAGTTTGGTCTCCAAAGGGAAAAGTAGGTAGTGTAGGACATTTTTGTAAATTCTTCAGGGAAAAGACTTAATTCACTCTGTAAACGCTCAGATGATAGGTTGGTGTTTCTGTTTTAGTAGATGGTCAAAAAACAGTAGTTGAATTGGATTTGCTTTTCTGTACTGTTAAAGAAAAGATAGGAAGGCAAAAGTAGAGTCACTTGTGCTAAAGTTCCATGTCATGGAACCAAAATGTATGCTGTTTATTTATAAGATCTGATACCTAAGAGATCAGGAGATAATAGCCAAACCCCATTAAGCCAACAAGATTTAGGGAACAGCAGTTGGTGTAATGGCTATGTTGCTGGACTCCCATGTAGTCGACTGCAGTTCGAGTGCCAGACCCGGTGACTTAAACTCACGCTGGGCATGTTTGCATGCGTGCCCAAGATCCTGAGAGGAGAATGGAGGAGAAGGGATTGCAATGTGGCCTTCCCCTCTGGGGGGTGTGATTTCTCACTTTCTGTCTCTCTGTCTCTCTCTGTCTTTCTGGCGAGGGCATACACCCTATAACAACAACAATAAAAACCTCTCAAAAAAAAAAGATTTTGTTTTTATCCTTATAAGGAATGTAATTTTTTTTATAGGGCGTGTGCGCTCTCCAGAAAGAGAGAGAGAGAGACAGAGAGACAGAAAGTGAGCTCTGATAGCTTAAAAAGCACACTTGACACATCTCAACAGAATGGAGAAATGGAGAAGGGACTGAAGAGTTACCATGACCCCTTGTGGTTGCTTTTTCCCTCTCTCTCTGTCTGTCTCTGGTGAGCTCATGTGTCCTCTGGCAATTAAAAAATAATAATTTTTCAAAACCCTCACCCATTCTGTTTTAGCTCATCTGAGCTTCTTTCTATTTTGTTTGGGATGCTGCCCAGTTCATGAATCTCTAATTAAAAAAACAATCAGATCTTTGAAACCTGATTTGATGACATTTTGTTCTTTGATGGTATCTTCTACTGAAAAAGGTATATCCTTTGGCTAGAAGAGTAGAGTGTTCCAAGGGTCCATTTATGCCAGGAAAAATTGAGATTGAGATTAGCTGAGTGATGCCAGGCCAGAGGCACCTCTATCCAGAAGAGGAACCCATGATTAAAGAATTCTGAACTAAAACCAAGGGCTTGAGATCCCTAAAAGCAACATATTGATCTCTGATCTGAAGAAATGATGAACCTTGATAGTATGAGGAAAATCTTCATTTAGGAATAATGAATGATTAGGCAATAGAGATGTCACAAGTTGGGCTCCTTGGGTAGCAGAATCTGAGTTTAGCATACAGTTTGTTCTGACAGGGATAGATACATATTTGCAGATAGGTCTGACTTTCTTCTGTGACAGGCCTCAGTCAGCACCACTGAGAATCCTAGAGAGCAATGTCTTTGGAAGGGACAGGAAGAAAGCAAGATAGGAAAGAGAGAGGTAGAACTGTGATGCAGGCCTCATGTTAGTCTGGGCAGACTTTGAGGTGAACATTGGAGCCTGAATGAACCTTCAAAGTTATCCCAGGTTGGGTCAACATGTCCAGGCTTTAATACTTCCATATCAACTACTTATCACATGTGGACTGCTCTAGGAAGGGTCATGACCTTGAGTGAAGCCACTCTTGGCAGCCAAGAAAATCCCTGAAGGGACTGACAGCCCAAAGTTGTCTGCAAACATCACTCCCAGCAACTGGACAACAAGTCCTTTATTGAGGAGGTATCTGGACAGTGCATCACCATGTTCACTCTAGTGAATGATTTATGTTGCTTGGGTTTGCTTCTTCATATATATTCTTAAAGAAGTTTTTCCAGGATTCTAGTGTACTTCTCCTTATGGAGAAAATTAGCAGAAGAGGTCAGTAGCGTGAATTATACTCCTGCCACACCAGCTGGACTCAAGACTGAAACTGATATTCATCATCTCCCTCCCTCATTCACTATACTAGATCCTCTCAGCCCCAGCTAGCACCTCAGCTGGTCTTAGTGTCACAGTATTTAGTACGAGGATGTGACAGTTTCTACCCACCAGAGAAACTGAGCATGGAAGTATCAAGTGATGTCCCAGTTGGTCACCTAAATATCAAAAGTATTTCTCCTTGCTCCATTATTCAGCTTTGTCTCAGTTGATGACCAGGGTCAATTACCACTGCCCAGATGGTGATTCACCTTCTTATCTGCTGTTCCCTTGGCACAAAGACCCTGAAGTGCCCAGGCACTAGTCATAGTTTATAATTTAATGGGATTTGGGCTTTGTTCCCTGGAGGACATATTCTCCCTTTCGGAATTGAGTCCTTTAAACCTGAATGGATTAGAGTTACAGGGATGGAAAGCACTAATGCCTCACATTGAAAGTTATGGGAGTCACTTGGGAGTGATGGAAAACAGAGCTAATCTTGCTTTCAGTCCTTGGTTCCTGCTCCCATCTACTCCTCCTACTGGGGACACAGAACCTTAGTAAGTTCTTTGAATCAGGGTGTAGATCATGTCCTCCCATTATTGTAAAATATTGTCTCCAAGCTTACACGTCAGCTAGGCCTTTAATAGATGTCCCAGTGCTCTACCAGGCCATTAGCTCCTGGTGATGTGATGATAGAAATGTTGGCTCCTATAGTCATAGGTCTATTCCCACTCCTCCTCTTCTATAAAGTGAGTTCCCTGATTTGGATGATGTTATGTGAGATCTTGTGTTTCTGCATCATCCTGTAAGCCTTTGGATTGTGGTGCTGACTGAGGCCTGTTAGGGATGAAAGTCACACCAACCTGCAAATATGTGTCTATTCCTAACAGTACAAACTGCTGAATCTTCCAGGGGGAAGACTTCCAATGTAGTCAATTTACCATCAAGTGACCAGTGGCCTCTTCAAGAGATGGTGTTAGTTTGTATTAATAGCCAGGTTAGATAGTTGCCAATGATTGTTACTAGATCAGTCTTGGTAAGTAGGAGAACATGCTGCTCGACCTATACATCTCCATCAAGACCACTTCATTCATGGACTTTGCTATCCAAAATATTTTCTTTTTAACTTCTAATATGCAAGAATATACTGGTTTTATCCCTGCCTTTCTCTTCACTTCTCAGTAGCTTCCCCTGATTCATTTCCTTCTGCTTATTTCCTGAACATTATTAACAACCAAGGTTCTGTTCTTTATTATCTTTTCTTTTCTAGCATGCATTCATTCTACCCGGGTGAACACAACCATTGCCAAGGATTCACTAATAGATTCTGCACTAATGGGTCTTGGCTCCAGAGTGACCACAATCCTGAACTCTAGATTCATTCATGCCACCTGCTGGCTCCCTAGCACATTGCTTCTTCTTCCTTTTTTCCCCCCTAGCTTTGCTATTGGTTGTGTGTGTTCATTTGTTCAAGAGACAAAGTGCAAATGAGTATCCATAGCATGATACCCCTTGTGTAAGAGAGGGATATATGAAATCACACAAGTATCTTGCTCATTTGTACAAAAGAAATAGGAAAAATGAATCAGGAACTTCATAGGCTGGTTATCTATAGGAAGTAGGTGGGTAAGGGTGGAAATAAGAGTGGAGAGTGATGAGCAGAGTGGAGATGATGAAGGCAAGACACTTCTCTGAAGATACTTATTTGTATTTCTTTTACTATTAAAGCCTTCGTAATGTTTCTCAGAGCATTCACACACTCCCAAATAAACAACAGAATGTGGAGACCCTCCCCCTTATAAAGAAACCCACAGAGTTTTTCCTAAAGGCAGACTCTTTCTTCCTCAAGGAATTGGGTCCCATAGAAGAGAGCCCATTATGTTCCTAATGTAGCTGCTGAAAGCAAAGAAAGATTTTGGAGCCAGGGTTCAAATCCCAGCTATATCATTTACAGGTTGTATGTCTCCAAGTAAGCTGCTAAACCTCTCTGGGATTCTGTTTTCTTATCATAATTTTAAGGTCAATGGGGCAGCAGCAGTCACCTTCTCCATGAGATGACACTTCCTTCTACCCCTAGGACATCTCTAGGGCACTGAGATAGGCCAGCCTGGCATGGGCTTTCTCAGGGGCAAGCTCAGCATAGCACAAGAACCTCTGAGCTCTGAATGCTCCCGCTCAGCGGCTGTGTTAGTTCCCTGTTAGTGCTGTTACAAGCAAATCACAACAATCTCAGTGGTTTGAACAACACAAGTGTATTGACTTTCAGCTCTGGAGATTAGTGGTCTGAAATAGGTCTCACTGGTCTCTAAATCCCTGGTTTATGGCCCCTATCCTCCATCTTCAAAACCAGCAGTGGGTCGAGTCCTCCTCACATAGCATCACTCTGATCTCTTCTGCCAGACCCTCACTTTTAAAGACCACTCCACCCCCCTCACCCCCCCCCCCCCCCCCCCCCCCCCGCCTCAGGATCACACTGGCCTGGGGCTGGAGATTAGTGGTCTGAAGTGAGTCTCACTGGGTCCCAGGCTGTGGCCCCCATTCTCTGCCTTCAAACCCAGTATGGGTCAAGTCCTTTTCACATAGCAACACTCCAACTTCTGAATCTGCCGATTTTGAATCTTGAGCAATTTGTCCATGTCTAGTAGGCCATGTTATGCCTGTATTTTAAATGTTTATGAAGCCTAGAGTTTTATTCTTGCTTTCCTTTTCTTACCATTGCATGCAGACTCTGCATGTATCCATTCTTATGGCTTCAACTATCTCCTGTCTGTATGCCGGTTTCTCTTCTTCCATTCTCTCTACTCTCTTCTTCCATTCTCTCTACAATGAATATTCACTGAATAAATGAATATACTTGTGTGACAATATCTTCCATAATGCCTCAAGAGTTCTTTCTTTTAAAAGTTAATAATGAATGGTGGTTAAGGCACTGAACTCCCAAATGGACTACTATGGTTGGAGTCCCAGACCTGGTGGCTGGCTTTCTCACTCTCTCTCTCTGTCAAGTGTGAGTGCCCTATAACAAATTTTTAAAAATAATAATAAATCTTTAAGTAAAATAATTCTTTTTTTTAAAAAAAAAATGCAATGTTCTGGGTTCTGCTTTCTTTCTCACAAAGACAGTGGTTGGGGGCGGCTAGAAAACTAGTCCATTTTCCTCCAACACATTCACACTTTGCTTTAAAACAAAGTGAGCTTGTAATGTCATGAGCTTGCTCACTCACAGAGCCACGCTGCCTGGGTGTGTGCCCTGCAGGGGCCCACCCTCCTGGCATTTTCAGCAGACTACTACCAAGTCTCACCCTATCCTTCCCATCATTATAATGAAAAGAAATATTGGCATCTCCATGTTTCTGTAGGAGAAACTGAGGCTCAGATGGGATTTGAAAACAATTTTTCAATTACACAATGATTGAGCACCTGGTTAAGACAAGACTCCTATTTTCTTTGTTATACTTGGATGTAGTCAGTGGTGCTTTCTGGAGATCAGTTTACTGAGAAGGAATAGGGAGGAAGCCAGAACCAAGGACCAGTGATAGGCAGGTGCCCCAGGGACAAGGTAGACATGAGCCAGAAGACTCTTACCCATGCCCAGGGGCTGGCTGGTTCCCTGGTCAGCATTCACCAAGCAGCCGAGAGAGCTGCCTTCCTGCAGAAGGAGAGCTTGAGCAAACACCTGCCAGGTCACGTGTTAGGTTCAGCGGTAAAGGCCCTCTGCCATTGGAGGTGTTTGAGTTCAGTAGTCTGTGAAGATAGAGAATGGACGAGACCCTCTTCTGACAGCCTTCTCCAGTCCGAGGATTCATTGACTACCAACACAGAGAAAGTTCTTGTTCGTTGTCACTTTAATTTTCAACCAAATTTATTGCAAGAATAAACGCCTGGCCACACATAACTTAATTGCTTCAAATACTAGCAAACAGTGAATTGCATCATATCACCTCACTTTGTCCTGCATCCTGACAGCCTTTCAAAAAAAAAATTAAAATAGCAGATTTAAAAAACTAATTTCTCTTTAAGTTAATTTGCTATCCTCTTCCCCTGATATCTTTTTGCCAGGCACTTCACTCTCTCAAGCTGGAAACCTGAAAGTCATCAATGTCTCAGCCTCATCTTCACCTTCTGAATCTAATTGGTGGCTAAGTCCTGTTAATCCTACCTGTGACACATTTTTTTATGACCCCTGTTTGTTTAGTTTTGCATGAGTTCTCACTTAGAGATGACATTAGTCTCCTTACTGTCATGGGACTGGAGAGAATCTGCTATGAGAAGCCTGTGAGATATGAGAGGTCTTGAGGCCATGCCAATTATTACACTGAGATTTCCTGCCAAATGAGAGATCTTAATCAGAATCCTGGCAGTGGATCGAAAGGTCAGAAATCAGAAAGAAGTCAACTGGTATGACAGGTGAGAGAGGCTAGGCTGGAAATCAGAGATACACACATGCCACTTATATGCTGAAATGTGCCTCTTGCATGTGCCTCAATTACCTGTGGGAGTGAGAATCAGACTTTAAAGTCTGATCTTGAGCTGGATGAGACGTTAATGGTCTCTTGCCCTCAGGTGTGTCTTTTTCTAAACCTGGCATGTAAGAAGTGATCAGACAAAATTCTCTACACTACTGTAAGAGTAATCTTTCTAAAACATGAATTTTATTGTATTGTTCTATGGCTTAAAATATTTCAGTGGTTCCCCCTGCCTTTAGCAGAGTTCTTAACCAAAAGATTTTAGACAAGAATTGGGAAAGTGAGTCTATGCATGCAAATTGATAACAATTCTTTTTTGGTATGATATGTGCACTAAGGCAAACTGGATAAAATTCAAACTACATCTTTCTCATCTTCTCTTCTTAGGTTAACTTCTATTCCTTCAATCACAGTTCTAGCCAAATTAAACCGCTGGATGGGAGGAAAAGCCATGATGCATTTTTGCAATGAAAAACAAAGAAAAATACATCATGACTTTTCCAACAACCCAATATTTGCTACTCTCAAACATTTGTGCCTTTGCACAGATAATTCACTTTTCTAGAACACTCTCATCTACTTGTGTAACTTCTAATCATTTCTAATGACCCATTCAAACACCAATTACTCTCTGAAATTTCCTTCTGACTCTCTTGGCATGGTTAGATTCCTAGAATTTAGATGTATTTCCATGTCTGAACTTAACACACATTTATTTGTAAATGTACTTTTTTGTTGACTAAATTTTGGGCTTCTTTATGGAAGAGGTCATGTCTCCTTTGTCTTACTTTCCTTAGAATCTCTACTCCAGTATCTCTACTCCAAATAGTTGTGGATTGAAAAAAAATAGTTCCAATACGTTTATAGGTTGGGGAGCCTTGATAGTATCTTGAGACATCTATAGACAGAATGTTCCAGCTTCCTGGTGGGAAGCCAATTTTATAGAAATGGAATATAGCTAAAGGTACTTTATGCCAAGGGTCTCTGAAGTGTAAGACTGTAATTACAAAGAACACCATTTTTTACTTCTCTTCTTTCAAGTAATTAACATTCTATTTGAACCAGAAATGTTAAACTTTTAATCAACTTTTTAGGCCACAACAGTTTAGAATCAAGCTACTTCTTCTTTTCCTGAATTAATTCATTAATTTTCAGAGAGAGACACCACTGACAGGGTCTCATCATGTGACACTCTCCCATTACCCCCATCCTTCTAGACAGCCAGGATTACAGATGTGTGCATGCCCGGCATATTCAGGTCAACCAGGGGTCGGATTCCATGGTTGTCCCATATGGCACCAACGTCATGTAGTGGCACAGCCACCTGCACCACCATGGCTGAACCCAAGCTACTTCTCTCTTAAAACTACAACTGTAACTATTGTTTTACCAGCAGTAACATTCAACTAATTCCCTCGGACCTATGAGCAGGTAACACTATCCTAGGATAAACTTGAGGACTGGCTATGATCTCATTGGCTCAAGCACAGAATGAAGTAAAACAGTTAAGAAACACAAAATGGAGAATTGTCTGTTGAAGATATTAGCTATGGTAATATCTTTTTTTTTCAACCTATAAAAAAGGTTTAATAATAAGCAATCAGTCAATAATTTGCAAGATCATTAAAATCCTACAATAGAAGGCAAGAAATCATTCATTCCTTCCCCTGCCCCCCGCCACTGTTCCCTCCAGGACATCAGTTATTTATTTATTTTTTAAATTTTTAAAAGTTGATTTTATACATTCAATCCCTACACATCACTTAGCTTATAAAGTGAATTTACCCAACATGAATACACATCACACCAGTCCAGTTGAAAATACAATACACGTTATCACCAACAGATCACATAAAAAGTAGATGTTCTTACCCTGAATATTAGGTGAAAATGACAAATATTTCATATATGGGCAAACGCCTTCACTCTAGTCCAGTCATTTGAAATCTTAGTACTTATCAGTTCCCCTCATAACCTGACTTAAAATTATTCTCACATTCAGACTAAGATATGGTGTTAGCACTCAAACATTCGTAGATCACATCTATTTGTGGATGACAAAGTTTTTTTGACAAAAGTCATTTTAGCCCAATTTTCACATAGTTCTCACATTTTAATTTGAGAGATCTCATATCTTAAATATAAAATGCAAAAAAAAGGGGAGAGGAGAAATGAAAGAGGCCAAGAAGGAAAGCTGTTACCTGACTTTAAAAAAAAAAAAAAAAAA
Organism: Tupaia tana; assembly: GCA_026018925.1. NCBI lineage: Eukaryota > Metazoa > Chordata > Mammalia > Scandentia > Tupaiidae > Tupaia > Tupaia tana. The sequence continues at coordinate 49,681,516 of JAKSZU010000003.1, forward strand.
TGTAACTTCCTTGGACTTTTCCCATGTCCTGAAATCATTTTAGGCATGTAATTACATAAAAGCTAAAGTTATGTTTCTTCCTTAAGCTCTTATAATTGGCATGGTAAGAATAAGGGAGACATATTTCTATTTAAAACAAATAAGCCCATCTGTACAATCAGTTATTCTGACCGTGTGCCTTTGTCGGAATTCAAGATGTCTTTTTGGGCACCCAGAAATCTGCACTAGATGCCTGAAGGCAGCTGTATCCAACTGTTACTCTTATTTATTAAATAAATAATGATTATATCTCTCCAACTGGCACATGTTTGCTTTCTACATCCTTTCATGGGTGAAAGTTCCTTGTTTCCTCAAATTGTGAGGTAGGATTTCAACTCTGTCCTTATTAAAACACTGACTCCATCAACAGTGAGCTGTCTAGCTTAAAACACTTCATGAAATTTATACTTGAGCAAAAATGGGATTCTAGCTATATTACAAGTCTAAAGAAAAATCCTGCCCCTCCCGCCAAGTACATATTTTTTATTCCATTGACTTAGGAAAGCAAGATTTTAAAAATCTGACAAGTCAGTACACAGGAATTTGGTTACACTTTTTCTTTCTGTCCTGCCTTCAGTCTTACTGAAGAAGTCAAGCCCCATGTCTCCTTCCAGACAGCTCCTTCTAGATTCGCTTTAAAGGAGGGTTTGTGCTTTAATGTCCCATCATGGACATTTGCTAGTTTTCTGTTTCACCATCGTCTGACTGTTTTGACTTTATTAACCTTTTCTTATTGATGGCTTCTCCAGCGGCACTATTTAAGATGCCTCTAAATGAGACATATTTTGTGTTATTCTAATTACAGAACTATCTTGACAATGACAGTCACTGCCTGTAATTACTAGCCCTGGTTTCCTCAAAACGTGAAGAAAAAAATTGTCAAGGTTGACAGGCTACTCTAACATTTCAAAAATAGTTATTTCCTTAGGTGCAAAAATGTCTCCTGATTTAATTGTCACATACTGCATGCATATTTTGAAAAGCCATATTACACATTGTGGAGCTGTACAATGATTAGAATGTAAATAAGAAATCATAAAAGAAAAAAACTTCTCCTGTTTTGCCTTCCCTACTCTACCTACTTAGCTGTCCCCATGCATCTCCCTCTCCCTTCCCCAAAGGTTTTCATCAATCATTCAAGACCAGACACTACACATTCTTCTCTCCTTTGTGGCCACTGGCCTGGAGCTCCCAAGACACTGAACCATGGATATGTGCACTTGAAAGCCCTGTATATAACTCACAGCTGTCCCCTAACTTACTGCATTTTTCACCAAAGAGTGAAAAAATGAGAGGTGCTTAATGAATTTACCAAGTCACCAGTCTTCTAGACAAAGGATCTCGAGACTGCTAGTCTTGTTAGTGTTTCTGTGAAAAAAACAATGAACAGACTAAGAAGCATATTAAGGAAGAAAATAGACACAAATCTGTTAGGGTAATGAGACTTTGTGGGTTTTTTTATTTTTTTTTTATGTTTTTTTATTAATGACAGAAATATGCCTTTTCGGGAACCAGCAGTTAGCGTAATGGCTGTGTCGCTGGACTCCCACGTAGTCGACTGCAGTTCGAGTCCCAGACCCGGTGGCTTAAACTCACACGAGGTGCATGTGTGTGTGCCCAAGATCTGAAGAGGAGAAGGGATTGCAACGTGGCCATCTCCCCTGAGGGGTGTGGGGGTTGATTTGTCACTTTCTGTCTCTCTTTCTCTGTCTTTCTGGCAAGCACATGCGCCCTATAGCAAAAATCTCTCAAAAAAAAAATTAAAAGAAAAAAAGAAATATGCCTTTTCTATACAGAATGAAATCTTTGGGCAGGAGAAAATTACTTAAGAATAATCACTGAAACAGTTGTATCATCACTTGTCTAACTCTAATTTACATTTGTGCTCTGACATAGAAAAGAACTAAAATATGATGCTTCTGGATACTAGAAATATTTGTTCTGACATGAAGCAAATTTAATCACCCAATTTTCCTGCACATTTATTTATTTTTACTTTTAGTTTCACACTCTTCTCCCTGAACCCCCTACTTCTCAGGAAAAAAAAGTTTGTTATGATGGCAGACCATTCTGTGGGCGTCTGCACTGAAGAAATTTAATGGATGCATTGGGAGGTGTTACTTTTCTGTAAGGTTAATTAGGAACAGTGATAGCACATATTTATTAGTCATTATTGCCATTTTCATTACATCATTCATTTTAGACCAGTCAACAAAAATAGAGTGATTCCAAATTCTGCATTTGTCACTATGTCAAATGTTGAAAAATTCAGTCAGATGACATGATCTTGAGGAATAAGTATTAGAGATGGAAATGCCCTAGAGATGATCTAGTTCAGCACTTAACCCCTTTAGCTGTGCATCATTGGAATCACCTAAGGTGATTTTAAAAATTATAAGTGCCTGCCTGAGCCATATTCCTGTAAATTTTGATTTAGAAAACCTAGTATGGAGTTCAGCTATTTGTATTTTTTGAAACCCTCTGGGAGACCTCTGATGACCAATGTAGGACAATGAGTCTCTGATCTGACCTACATCTCTTATTTCAGACCGGGAAAAAACTGAGAGTTATAGAGCATTTGAGATTTTCTAAGAATCATGAAACTAGTGTGTGATCTGTTAGGCCTAAGTTCACTTAGGCCACTCCTCAGTCAATGCTAGGATATTTTGCTTTTGTTTTGTTTTTCTGATTGCAAAAGGCAAAAATCCAATTTAAACTACCTTAATCCACTACAAAAACTCAATCCATTGCATTACACAATGGAAAAGTCCAGGAGTGACACTGGGACTAGAGGCACTGTCCCTTTTTTTCAAGTCTCCCTAGTATGTCTACTGGTAGCCTTGAATTCCTGTTAGGTTGTCAGAAAAGTCATGACATAGTTTTCTATATGTTTTTCTATGCAAAAATGTACCATGACTTTTCTGACAACCCAATATCAAATTAGCAACTCCATTGGCAAGAAAATGTTGTTCCTAATACTCTTGGGGAAAAAAATTCCTCTGATTAGACTGGCTCTTGTCAGATGGCTCTTCCTCAGGCATACACTACAGCCAAAGCCTGGAGAACTCTAAGGAGGCTTAGGTGGATGGGGCAAATCCTATCCAAGAAGCATGAAGTGGAGGAATTCTGTTGCCAGAAATACAGTTGGAGAAGGTGTTAGATGGACAAAACCCATAAATGTCTAGTTCATTTACATAGCCCACTCAAATATCTAATTCATGGTTTTAAACTGTTTTAACTATTCCTGAAAGTATTAAAATAAATGGCTTTATCCTATGATTCCTAACTTGGTGAAACTCATGTTTCACCAAACAATACCTTGTTTCTCGGGGTACTCTAATGTTTTTTGTTCTATTGCATTCTACTTCATTTTGTAAAATATAGTTTTGACTCACCAAATTATTTTCATGACCACAGTTGATTGTGAGTAGTTTGAAAAATAGTTTGATTTAGTTCAGTGAGCAGTTATTAATAATATGTTCAGGAATATAGGTAGGCATCATGGAGATTGTAAACAGCATATATGGCCGTCTCTAGTCTCTAAATATATACATAATAAAGGAGAACCTAGAATGACAATGTGGTGAAGGAAGAGGAGGGTAATCAGAACAGACAATAACAGCATCTTTTAGGAAGAGAGGATGAAGTACACTGAATCTAGCTGGAGATGATTCTGAATGAGAATCAGGCAAGCAAGTAAGATAGAAAGTATTCCAAAGCCAGCGAGTAAAACACAAACCAAGGGTGAACAGAAGGTAATCCCAAGAGGCAGCCAAGGAAAAGTGAGAAAACATTCAGAAGCTGGGGGTGAAAACAATTATCAAGATACTGGAAGTAACGTCAGATGAGAGCCCAGCAGCATGTGAAAGTAGGTCAAAAGTCCCTTCTGAAACTTGTGCTGGAAGGCTGCTAGTGGGCCTCTGGGAAGGGGTAGGCATAGAAGCCCATTCTGCCACATCCATGACCTGGATGGGAAGATGGGAGTCTGACCTGAATCTGACCTTGTCGGTTGAATAAGTCAGCCAGTAAGAATTATTCCTCCTCCTCAGCCTGCTTCATGAGAATGCACATTATGGAACAAGCATGACTCTAATGCATATAGTTAACAAGGGTCCCTAGAGGACAGATTTCCAAGTCACAAATGTTGATGAGAGAATCTTCCTAAAGCTCACAGTAATAATAATACATAAGAAATGTATTGAAAATGGCCAAGATAAGTATGTTTCATATGTTATAGTATATAACTTTAAACTATAATCGTTTATTTACTTATTATACTTCCTTGCTCTCCAAAGTATTTGAATCATCTTGCATTAATGTTTTCTCATAAAATAAAATCTTCACATTATGGAAGCATCTTTGAACTGTGAAAATAACCCTCCCCCTGTTTTTACACTACGAAATACCTACAAGGAAGTCTGCAAATGTATCAATAACTTCCCTCTTGATTTTCTTGGATTCCTGTCTGCCAGCTTTACCTCATAGACCTTTCTTCTTAAACTATTAGCTCTGGTTTGCTCATAGAAATAAATAAATTATTTCTGATTGAAGCACATTTCTACTTCATTTTCTTCACTGCTTTCTTTTTCCCAACTACATCTTATTTTTCACATACAACTGAGATCTAATAAGCATGTGGTCTTATTACACCCTCCTCACCCCCGGGCAAAACTCCTTGATAAGCTCTAAGACCTAGATGTATATTCCAGGATAAATTCTGAAAGACCCAGTACCACTGATAAGCTGCAGGCTGGGTCATAGCAGTGAACACTCTCTTTTCTCCCAACCCCTCATTTCTACCTCAAGGACATAGAGCATTGCCTCGGTTTGTCTCTTAGTTCCCAATGTGTGAATAAAGCCCAGCCAACAGGGGGTTATTGCCAACAGAATTTACTACTTTTTTGGCCTGCAGATGTGTCCTCCACATAGACAGCCAAGGGGCCTTAGACAGATGCTACCTTTCCTTACAATTCATTGCTCCTTGTCTGCCCTCAGAAGAGAGAGGGCCTCCAGGTTAATAAGTCTCAAGACTGATTATGTTATATGTCTGCTCAGACATTTTATTTCCCTGTGGTTGGAATTAGGTGATGTGAAGAGTCTATTATTCTGCCCATGAGCCAGTAAGGTCAAAGTACAGTTCCACAATTATATTTCCCAAACCTTTATGGTTAAATCTTTTGGAATAATTGAGAATTTTCCAGATTTCATAACGAAAATATGGTGCAGAGCCTATTTTAACATAATAACAACATTATTTAACACGCAGGTTAATTGTTTCCAAATGATTACCAAAAAACTTTCAGTGTTCAGTGATCACTAGATAGTTGAACTGTTGAGCTAATAACAGGTTTTGGTAGGTGCCAATTGCAGTGTTTGGTTACTTATCCAGGATTGGCCAGTCACCTGCTGAGGTTGTTACACTGCTAGCCCTGAGAAATAGGGCTCTTTGATTAGAGGTTTTCACTCATACTGCCTTGTTCTTGAGTTTTAGAAGAGCAAGCACCCACTCCTATGTGATCTGCCAATGCTCTAATCAAAACCATAACCTAGCTGAGGTTATGAAGAATTCTGGGAAAGGATAATTTGTTGAGATATTAATTTATGTTTTCTCAGAGTTTTTCCCAACCCCCAGTTTTGAGAAGAGAGTAAAACTCCTGGTATTCCTTTGCTTCTGCACAGGCAAAGTCTCTCTGGCATTTATTTTCCAAAAGTCTTAAACTCTTTCATTGTTTTAAGAAGAACGGAGAGAAGCAAATGAGTTTAAGTATTGAGAGAAATGGGGAAGAGGTGGGTTTTTTAAGCCTTAGAAGATTTTGGAGGTAGCAGTTTTCATAGGAAGTCAGGAACTGAGGTTGAATCAGGGAAGGTGACAGAACTTGGCTGGGAGATTGGCTACCAGGTCATTTTGCTCTGGCAGAAATTCACATGCCTAAAGAAATAGAAGAGCCATTCAAAGGTCCTTCAAGGACAATAGGAATATCAGTGGTAGCCAGAGTGGACTTCAGATGAGAGGTGCTACCCAAAATATTTTTAAGTTCCCTGGACTATTTAATGGTATGGAGTGGGGAAGGGTGGGGAATTCTAGTATGACTGAGGTTAAACTTTCTGTCAACTTGATCCTGGAAATTAGGACTAAAATCATATTAAATTGGATTTTTTTTTAAAGTGAGCTGATGATTTTGTATATCTGAGTGTGTAGACTTTTACTTGCCATTAGTTTTTCAACCTCTTTTTCTCTCTTGTCTTTCTTATCTGTTGAGTGCTATTTTGGAAATGGCACTTTCCCACTTCTTCTATGTACAATTTGATTTCTAGTCTTATTCTTTACATTTTACTTTTTTTTTTTGCATTTCTTCCTCGCCACTCATTTCTATTCTTATCTTTTCTTGATGAGGAAAAATCTCTTCAGAAGGTTTTGGGACAAGTTTTGTTCAGTAGACTGGAGAGAGAGAACATTTGAAAGCCCAAGTGTGACTTCATGTAATATGAAACACAAAAACAAACAAACAAAACTGATAAATTACACTCATTTCTACTTGAGACCCTTGATTCATCTGTATTCTCTCTTAGATAGGACTCTAGCTTGGGCTGGGTTCTGGGAAAAGGGATGTTGGGGGTACGGGAAGGCTTTGGGCACTTAGTGGATTAGTGCTCTTTGCTGCTGGGCTGACAGCAAATAACAGTGGATAGGTATAAGTATGTGAAATTCTCAAATAAAGTCCTCCACAACTAAAACAACACTCTAAGTCTGACACAACCCAGGCAGTGCTATGCTATGTCTTTGAGAACAAGAAAGATGAATTTCTTAAAGGGCAGCAGTATTTCTTCTATAAATTTTGATGAGTGATTCAAATTTCACATATAGTTTGATTGGTTTTAATTTCCTTGCTTCACTTTCATCTCTGGTGACCAATTCTATTTTGGGGGTATCCATTTTGTAAAATACCATGTGATTTATCACTGACGACAAGGAAGCAATAGAACTGTCAATACACACTTTGTTGTCTGTGCGTTAACTTTACATGTGTGCACATGCATGTGTGTGTGTGTGTGGCTTTTTGTTTTGTTTTGTTTTGTTTTGACAGGGTCTTGCTGTATTATGATCATTCTGCCTCAGCCTCCAAGTAGCTGGGACCACAGACATACATCACCAGACTTGTTAAGATGGCCTCCCATGTGACCTCAGCCTGCAAGCAAGAAGGTCCAGCATGCAATACTGTAGCTGGGCCTGTGTGTGAACTTAGTAACGAATGCACAGTGAACAAACATGAAAGTACTTTGAAAGAAATTATGTGATTGGTCATTGGTCATGACATTTGTACTTTATGTAGTTACTCACAGTTAACATATCATGGTAACTGAAATTTGAACCAAATTTTTAGAAGGCTAGTGGAATTCTTTCTTTCTTTCTTTCTTTCTTTCTTTCTTTCTTTCTTTCTTTCTTTCTTTCTTTCTTCCCTCTTTCTCTTTTTTAAAGTTTGCTATAGGACATGTGTGCTTGCATGAGAGAGAGAGAAAGTGAGATATCACCCCCCAGGGAGGATGGCCATGCTGCAATTCCTTCTCCTCCATTCTCCTTTTGGGATTTTGGGTACACATGTACATATGCCCGATGTGTTTTCAAGCCACTGTGTCTGGGACTCAAATCACACAATTGGTCATGTGGGATCAGCCACATTAACCTCCATACCACTTTGCTGGCCCAAGACTGGTGTTTTTTAACTTAACTATGGTAACTAAAATTTGAGTAGGTAGGAACAGTCTAAAACTAGGACTATTTTGAATTGGCATAGTATTGCTTAATATATTAATAAAATCAGAGGAATAATTAGAATTATTGTAATCTAATTAGAAAACTAATAGATATATAGGGAAAAATGTTATTCACAATAACTACCTCAATCTGATAAATCTTATAAACTGAAAAAAAGAAACACAAAAGATTATTTATAAAAATAAATAGTCTTAGTAAATGTCATAAAGGATGATTAGAATAAATGGAGAAACAGACATTCCTAGATGGCAAGAGTCAGTGTCCTAAGGACATTAATTCTCTCCCATCTCATTCTATAAATTTAATGTAACTCCAGTTAAAAAGTAGTAGAGGGGCAGTGCATGATGTGGTGGTTAAGGCAGCTGAATTTGATATGGTTGACTTCACAGTTTGAGACTTGGACCCTGCAGCTTGAGAAACACACTGGGTGCATGTGCATGGGTACCTAAAACCTAAAAGGAGGGGAAAATGGAAGAGAAATGATTGCTGCATGCCCATTTGCCCATTGCCCATGGAGGTGATTTGTCACTGTCCCTCTCTTTCTCTCTCTCTCTCTCTCTCTCTATCTCTATCTCTATCTCTATCTCCTGTGAGTATACATGCCCTCTGACCAAAAAAAAAAAAAAAAAAAAAAAAAAAAAGTAGCAGGCATACAGGTTAAAGTGGCAAGCAACTAGACCCCACATGGCCAACTTTGCAGTTTCAATCCTGAAAGCACAGTGGCTTGAAAATTATGCTGCACATGTGTACAAGTGTGCCCAAAATACCGAGAGGAAAATGGAGGAAGAGGAATTACAGTGTAGCCATAATGCATGGGGGGTAGTGATTTTCACTTTCCCTGTCTCTCTCTTTTTGTCTCTCTCTGGCAAGAGCACATTGTAGCAAGCTGAAAGAAAGAAAGAAAAAAGAATGTGTTTACAATTGCAGGATGAGGAAGGTCTTTTAATTATGAATTTGAATTTAACAATCAGATCATTATATATAATATAAAAGGGGCACATATTTATAATATGAAAGAGTTATTAAGAGTAGCAACATCAGGACCAGCCGGTGGCATTGGACTCCCACATGGCTCACCACAGTTGAGTCCTAGACCCGGCGGTTTCAAACTCACACGTGTGCATGTGTGTGTATGTGTGTGAGCGTGCCCAAAAATCCCAAGAAGAAAATAGAGGAGAAGGGACTGTAGCATGGCCATCCCCTCAGGGGGGGTGACTTCTTACTTTCCTTCTCTTGGTCTCTGTCTCTCTGGCAAGCACACGTGCTCTATTGCATTTTTTTTAAAATAGTAGTAACATAAATGAATCTCAAAATAATTATGTTAAATGAAAAAAATGCCACAGAAAGTGAGATTATTTACTGCATGATTCCATTTACATAAAATTTTACAAAGTGCAAATAAATCAGTTGTGACAGAAAGATCAGTGATTGCTTTGAGCTGGGGTGGAAGCAGAAGAGCAGAATGATGAAGAGGCATGACACAACTTTCTGAGTGAGGATATGTTCATTGTCTTGATGGCGGTGATGGTTTCACAAGTATATACTATGTCAAAATTGATCAAATTGTACTTTTCAAATATTTGCAGTTTACTGTATGTTGATTATACCTTTACAAATCAACTCAAAAGTTGAAAGCCAATAAAAGTAAGTAAATAATTTGTGTAGCTAATTCATAAAAAAAGAAACCAAATGACCAATAAAATGATAAGAAGATACCTTCTTTACAATCAAGGCAATGAAATTTAAGACAACAAATTAAAAAATTCATTTTTGCTTATCAGATGGAAAAAATTTAAAAAGATTTGTAATATCTAGAGTTAAGGAAGGTGGGGGAAATAAACATTCTCATATGTTGTGGGGTTGTGGATTGAAGTTAATTTATGCTTTATCTAATGGAATTTTTAAATTTATAAATGGAATTTTTTTAAAAAATGGTACTATTTATTACACAATAAAATATTGCAAAGCTGTTAAACATAATGAGTTAGATACATTGTATTGGACTGGAACAATAACCAGAATTATTCTTAAGTTGAAAAAGCAAACTGAAGAGTAATTTTTTTGTTAAAAATGATTATGTTTGTATTCATGCATGCATGTAAACAAAAAAATCCCACCTATATGTTCTGTATAAATGATAGAATTGAGGAGAGCTTTTTCACTTTTTGCTTTATATACTTCTAAAGTTTTCAGATTAAATATACTTTACCTTTACAAAATAAGTTTATATAAGATTTTATTTATATAAAACAATGCATCTTTTTAAAAAAACTATGCCAAAGTCTAAACTTGATATCTTAACTTTATTCCCCTGTTGAGAAAATCTTTGGAATACTTAGACATGTATCAGGTCCCTGCCACCTTGCATATCACTTGTGTCCCATGTTTTAGATCTGTCCTTTTCCAAACCCCTCAAATTAAATATCATCACTATTAGTATTACCACTTTTGCAGACAGCGTATTAGCTTTATTTATATTGACCACTTTCTTTTCTCACCAATGCTTCTTGCATTTCAGATTTTCCTTCTGATACTAGTTTTATTCTTGAAATACAACTTTTATATGTTCCTATGTATAGAACTGTTGGTAACAAACTCTTTAAGTTTCTATTTATCAAAATAAGTTTATTTATTTATTTTGCTCTCATTCTTGGAAGAGCATTTCCTGGGTATACGATTTGAGATAGGTAATTTTCTCTGAGCCCTTCTTCATAGATACTCTTCCTTTTCTGGTCTTCATTGAAGTAAAAAGTCTAATGACAGTCTGTGGCAGACAGTCTATTAACAGAGAGGTAGACTGTCAGTAGGCCTGTGACTTCTCTCTTGCACTGTTTTTATGTTCTTTTGATTGTCTTTGTTATTCTACAGTGTGAAGAGGTGGACAGAAGTGAATTCTGCAGTATCGTATGGCTTGGGTAAGCAGTAGACTGGGGGCCCATTCATTAGCCAAGAGCACTAAGCAAAGAGTCCCCATTCTTGTTCCACCTCATAAAGAGCTATGCCTTTGACACATGATCAAGTTAACATGAAGAGACACCTCTTCCTCCCATCTCTCTCTCTCTCTCTCTTTTTTTTTTTTTTTTGATTTTTAAAAAACTTTATTTGTGCTTCAAATTTTATACCCAAGACACGGTGACTTCACAGGAAATCCCCTCCAAGAATGTTTTCCAAGCTAAGCATAATTCCCCTCAGTCTCCTCCAACAATCTTCTTGGTGGGACTACCACGAATAGTACTTACTTTCTGGGAAATGCTAACTTAAATGTTAACTGTTTACAAGAGTTTTCTAGAAACCCAGCTGCCTGGTATTTTCAAAGTCCTGGGGCCAGGAAGAAGCTGTAGCCCTTTCTATTGGGGGTAGGAGGGTAGCCCCTGTACAAACCAGTTCATTGTCCAGGCAACAGACAGATTCCTGGATTTCTCTCAGACTATACAATTGCTGTACCACAATTCCACCCTCTAACCTCTGTTCGTCTCACTTATTTCACATTGGAAAAGAGAAACTAGGTATTTGCCCCCACTCCTACCCCATACAGCTGTTTTTGTAGGGAATTGGGTATGACTAAGTCCAACCAATTAGGTTTGTTGTTTGCCCTTGGTAACGAGGTAGACGGTGATGAGCTCTCAGATAACAGTTGTTATTTTGGTTCCAAGGGCGACATCTCGAGGCAGACAGGAGTAGCTGCAGAGCTGCCTCCAGTGTCTGAACCGCCCTTCCCGCGGTCCGATCCACCAGGTCCTCTTTCCCAGGTGACCAGGGCTTCCACCAGGGTACAATGGCCAGGGACCGAGACCGCTCCCTCAGGCTCCAGCCCACTCTTACCGGTTTCAAACTGCATTCCGATCAGACTTCGTAAGACTAGGCCTCCCGACCGTGAGCATCAGCAACCCCAAGGGGCGGCGGGAGGAGGGGAGAGCCCCCCCAACCTTGTCCTCTACTCCAAACCTATCTGACCATGGCAGTGACCCTCAGGCTCCCTCCTAGCACTGGTTTGCAGGGTGGATGGGGCTCAGGGAGAAGGATGACTGGGTTCCCTTCTTCTGGGACCAGTTGGCTGTGGGTTTAGGCAGCAACGACAACCGCTGATGTCTACAGAGACTCGACTTCCCCTATTCCCAGGCCCTCCTTGCCTGCTGTCTTCCTCTTTGCTTTCTTCCCTCCTCGCTGACCTCCGAGAAGTTACCCCTCCTCCAAAAGCAAACAGAACAACAGGTCTAGTCTTACCTCTTTCGTTTATGCAGCCCTAGAAACGTCTGTGGATCCAGTTAGGGTTTTGTTTTTTTGTGTGTTTATTTCTAAATTTGCTACAACGCAAGTGCTCTCGCCACAGAGAGAGAGAGAGAGAGAGAGAGAGAGAGAGAGAGAGAGAGAGAGAGACAGAGAGAGAGAGAAACACTGAGAAAGCACCCCTCTGGGGAGGAACACTGCAATCTCTTCATTCGCCTCTCGGTTTGAGGCACCCATGTGCGCATGCGCCTTTCTGTTTTTCAGGTTGCCAGGTCCAGGACTCTGAACTGCTCAGCCAGCTATGTGGGATCCAGCCGCCTTAACCACCACCACTGGCCGGCCCTTTTGATTTTATTATTATTATTTTTTTAATCAGTCCTCTTGCTTTCTCTTTCTCTACTCTGCAGCTGCCCATGAACGCTCAAAGAAATCTACCCAGAGCCAGAAACTCACCACTCTCTTTGACAATCCCTCAGGGAGGTATCTTCCTAACTTGGCATACTGTCTCCAAATGGTGCAGCCTCAGGCTCAGAGAAAGCTCTTCTGCTGTTGCCCACTCTGTTCCAGACCAGGGAGGTCATACCTGCCTCTCCCTCTTTGATCAGTCCAGCAATTTAACCTGCACTGGCTGGTCCTGCGATTAGTTGATCCTAATCCATAGAGTTCCTGTATACCAGTGCTTTTCTCTAGAGAGGATGTCTACTTCTTTCTGTCCAGAATCAGGTGGCATTATTGGTTTGTGACCACCCACCCTTTTTCCAGTCTCTCTGGTTTATCTGGAAGTCCCTGGAACAAATTACTGGGAAAAAAGCTATTTGGTAAGTGTATTAAAACTCTTCAAAATCAGGACCACCAGTTGGCGTAATGGCTATATTGCTGGACTCCCATGTAGTCCACCATGGTTCGATTCCCAGACCTGGTGACTTAAACTCATGCTGGGCGCATGTTCATGTGTGCCCAAGATCCCGAGAGGAGAATGGAGGAGAAGGGATTGCGGTGTGGCCATCCCCCCTGGGGGGTGATTTCTCACTTTCTGTCTCTCTATCTCTCTCTGTCTTTCTGGCAAGCACTTGTGCCCTATAGCAAAAAACTTCTCCCCTAAAAATTGAACTAATTAATTAATTTTTTTTTAAAGAAAGAAAAAAACTCTTCAAAATCCATAGGGATTGTTTTTCAGTTTATTTTTTAATTCATGGGGTGGGGATGAGAGGGTGACAGGCACTCCTGATAGGCCGTGATCTTCCCATCCCCCTAGCCTGCAAGCTAGCCTTGACTGAGACCTTATTTATTGAGGTAGACCTGGGACATGAACCCAGAGCCTTCCCACATGGTTTCCATCATCACACAGCAAGAGCCCCACTTGCCTGTACCACTTAAGCTGGGCCAAAACCTGTAGACATTTTGATCTAATAATTCCAGTTCTGTGATTTTTAACCTGAGGAAATTGAACATATGTCAAGATCTATATACAAACATATTTACAGAAATTTGTGTAAAAGAAGAAAACTGGAAATAATTTTAAGGTTCAGTTGGTAATTGGTTAAATAAATTATGGCTCACCCATGCATTTTAATTCTGTGTAGCAGTGACATTGCAGCTATTCTCAATTATAATGCAGGTCTATAGCTATTGAAATGAAAACATGTTCACAATGTCTTATAATGCGCAAGCAGTCTGCAAAATTGTATATGTGGTAACATCACAGTAAGTGTCTCATTTGACACTGCTGACTCCTTTCTTCTTGAGCCTCTTTCACTTTCCTCTCCTCATTCCTATTTTCTTGCAGTCTCTTTAGCTACCTAGACCTTATCAATCTGTTACTCTATTCTTCTACCTGGTTCTGAGGGTTGATATTTTTCAGGTTTCCATATTCCCCTTCTTTTATTTTCTCATTCTATCCACTCTCCTTGAGTAATGTAACTTATTACAGGAATTTAACAACCTTCTAAATGTCAATTTTTTTAAAGAATTCTTTTTATTTAACTTTATTTATTTCTTTATTTAACAACTGGTGTATTTTTTTAAAAGAATTATTTTATTTTCTAACTTTCATTTATTATTTATTTATTTATTTATTTATTTATTTAAATCTACCCAGAGAGGAACAGAGAGAGAGAGAGAGGGAGGGAAAGTGAGAAAGCAAGCCACCGGGTCCAGGATTTGAACCACAGTTGGCCATGTGGGAGTCTAGCACCCTTAGCTGCCACACCACCTGCCGGCCCCCTAAATGTCAATTATTCTAAGTAGGAATGTTTAACTCAGAACCATTAGCCAAGTGGGCATCACCGTTCAGATGTCTTCCAAGCCCCTCAATTTTGCCAGCCACAGCAGAACTTACCTTCCCTTTTCTCCCCAAACAGTTGCTTCTAGCAATCTTGACCTCAGTGATGGCCACAGCTCCAGTCAGTATCCTGGTAGACATTTTTGTCTTCTTCCTCTCTGTAACCAAAATAGTCTGTAAATTCTACCATCTAAATAGCTCTACAAACTTGTGTGTTTCTCTTTGTTTCCCATTCCTGGTGTTAGATAATCTAATGGACAGCTATCCTACATGATTAGGGCACTAGTAGAATGTTGGGTTTCAGGGAATCCTCAGAAACTTCTACATCATTGACCAAGACTCTCGGCTATTTGTCATGTAAGAATTTTACCCACATCTGGGAGGAAACAAATGAACTTAGTAATAGACATCCGAAGACCATAATTCTGTTAGATTGACACAGTCCTGTTCCCCCAAAATAAAATAATGTTACTGTAAGTGGAAGAAATTAAAATATCAGATATTCTTCAAAATCTTTTATTTTTTTGCCAGAGGGTGAGTGAGTGTGCTCATCAAAGAGAGAGAGAGAGGGAGTTGCATAGACAGAGAGAGAAAGTGATGCCAAGATCCTGTCTCCTCCATTCTCTTTTCAGGATTTTGGGCAAATACACACACATGCCCAGTGTGTTTCTCAAGTCTGGCTCGTGGACTGTGTGGTTGGCAATATGGGACTTAGACATCTTAACTACCACACCACAAAGTTGACTCCAAATTCTTTTTATCTTATTCAGTCATGGGAATTTATGCTTGTATGACTTGTTACTTTGTCATATTTCTTTCTTTTTTTTTTTGAGAGGTTTTCACTATAGGGCGCGTGCGCTCGCCAGACAGACAGAGAGAGACATAGAGACAGAAAGCGAGAAATCACCCCCCAGGGGGGATGGTCACGCCGCAATCCCTTCTCCTCCATTCTCCTCTCGGGATCTTGGGCACACACGCACATGTGCCCGGTGTGAGTTCTAAGCCACCGGGTCCGGGACGAGAACCGCGGTCAACTACGTGGGAGTCCAGTGACATAGCCATTATGCTAACTGCTGGTTCCCAACTTTGTCATATTTCTAATGAATGGTAAAAAAGTGCACCTCTAAGTGCCCCAAAGAAGAAAGGAAAAGCTGTATGTACACATCCTGTCAATCATCTTATTTGTAGAAGATGTAGAAGAGAAGCATTCAGTTTGTACCCATCTCCCTGCGAAATCAATGACTAGATCATGCAGAGTTCAACTGCAGATGAATATCACTTAATCAGCTAATCACTTAATGACAGGGAGGTCTTTGCTAATAGTTACAAAAAATGAAAGTTTATCAATAGAGAATTGAGAAACTAGTATGTAGATGATAGCTGACTATTACTGAATAATAATGTTAGGGAAAAAGAAAAAGAGTTTGTTTAAAAACTCTTTCACTGGGGCCCAGCAGGTGGCATCGTAGTTAAGGTGCTGGACTCTAAGTAGCTGACCGTGGTTTGAATCCTGGATCCGGCAGTTTGATACCCAAGCAGGCACACGTGCATGTGTGCCCAAGATCCCAAGAGGAGAATGGAGGAGAAAGGATTGTGGCGTGACCACCACCGCCCCCAGCCATCTCACTTTCTGTCTTTCTCTGTCTCACCAGAGAGTGCACATGCCCTACAGCAAAAGAAATCTCAAACAAACAAAAACCCCTTTTATCACTGATTTCTGTTGCTTAAAGTTTGAGTCTCTCAAACTAGATAATTGATTTACATCCTGACAAGAACGAGAAAGTCTTCCTTAACCTTTGACCAATAATTTCTCTAAGATAATAAGAATAAAAAAAATAAACAATGATAGTATTTTTTAAGTATTTGCCATGTGCTGGGCACTGTGTTAAGCACATCACATAAATCCACTTGACAAATATTAACTGAGTAACTTATACATGCTAGTCATTGTTCCACGAGTTGGAGATACAGCACTGAATGAAGCCATCACAATTCCCATTTTCTATTGTAGTGCTTGCATTCTTTTTTTTAAGAGAGATTTTTGCTATAGGGAGCAGGTGTTCGTGGGAGAGACAGAGAGACAGAAAGTGAGAAATCACCCCCCAGGGAAAAGGGCCACGACGTAATCCCTTTCCTTCCATTTTCCTCCTGGGATCCTGGACATGCACCCATGCACATGTGCCCAGCCCGAGATTCAAGCCATCCAGTCTGGGACTTGAACCACAGTCGACTAAGTGGGAATCCAAGACCAATATGCCATCTGCTGGTCTAGTGCTTGCATTCTAATGAAAGATAGGCTGTTGAGGAAGTTCAATGTGTGGAGAGATCATCTTTTGGAGATACATAGATGTCATCCTTATGAAGTAGGTATTATTTTTATTCCCTCCTCCCCACTTTACAAATAAGAAAAGCAAGGCTTACAAACAAACATGCCTGAAATCACAATAAACAAGTATTTGAATCAAGGTTTTATATTGAACTGCTGAAGTCTAGATTCTGTGCTTTGTTATTTACCTTTTGAATGTGACTATTCTGGTGAATATTTACTAGTAGAAGTGAATGTAATGTCCTTTAAGAAGGGTTAATTTAGCCTGTCTAATAAATTTCCTTTAGAAATGCAATATTGAAAATTTAGAAGGAGTATTAATAATTGATCTGACTATTGCAGAGGAAAAGTTAACTGAATTGCTTTTTCAACCTAATATTGATTTAATTTCACTCTGATATTGAATTTTCTTTTATTTTACTACATAAATCACTTTTGAATATAGTTTCATTACATTTCCTTGTTACTTTTTTCTTTTATAGTATAATTTTTAAAAAATCTATTTTACTGAAATAAGTGAAATAAATTTGAGTTGAGGTGATTTTCAAAATATTTGTTCTAGGTAATATAATATCATATAAGATTTCTAATTTATGTTAGTAGCTCTTGTGAAGCACTAGAAACTGTGGTCCTGCAATAAAAAGCCAACACTTAGAGCTACTTTTTTTTTCTTTTTTTTTTTCTTTTTAATGTGCCAGAGTGTGCATGTTCTTGCTAGGGAGAGAAAGAGAGAGAGTGAGGAAGCACCCTCCATGGGGAATAATTATGGTGCAATCACTTCTATTTCTCTCTCCTTTTGGGATTTCGGGCATGCATACACATACACCCAGCACGTCTTTCAAGCTGCCAGTTCAGGACTCAAACCTCATATTCTGCTATGTGGAATCCACCTACCTTATCCAACAGGCCACAGGCTGGCCCTAGAGATACTTTTTGATCATTTATCAAACAAAAAATTTTGTAAAAAATATTTCTTGGAACTATTTACAGTGAAATTCTAAAAATAATGTGATTAGGAACATAAGAAACATTACATTTTAATGTACTATAAAGAAGGGAGAAAAGTAGTTGTGGAAAAGGGAATATTCACATATTTATTCAACCACTCATTTACTCATTCATTAAGTGTTTATATTACCCACAGTTAACTGAGGTTTGGCATTTATACCACCTAATAAGTTCCTAGCTATATCTTCATGTTTACCTTCCCACTAAATTGTAAATTTCATGAAGTCACAATATCTCTCCTTTCACAACGCATTGCTGGCACTGTAGCATGATAGGTCCTAGATAAACATTAGATCAATGAGTGAAGGAATTATAAACAAATCTGGGTATTTTGATATAGTTGGTGCTCAAGAAAACAAAAGCATACATATCTATAATCCAAGGTTGAGATTTCAGGTGCTATAACAAATGTAAATAATCAATCTTATGGGATCTCAGAGAATTTTGTTAAGAAAATTGAGGGAGTTTCATAGCATTTGTGCTTGGACTGAAAAACAAATAGGTAGATATCTTTCTTCTCTATAATATATAGACCAATGAGTGCTTTCAGAGAGAAGGTTTAAATCCAGGGCAGAGGATGAGTAAAATGGGAAATGAGACAAGAGAAGATATGAGATCTTAGATTTAAAAAACAACTAGTTGAATTCTGCTACTACCTAGAGTGTAAAAATATGGAAAGAGCACCACTCCCACACTAACAGAAACAAAACAATCAAAAAAAAAAAAAAAAGCTTGATAAACTAAAAAAGAAGATAGTAATTCTTATTTAACCCACCAGAGAGCTGAGATCACAGGAAAACAAAGTAGCTTTAAAATCTAGTAGCTTTAAAATCTTCTAAGGAGAGATGGAGTTTAAGCACTGACTTACTTTTGGGAGAATAGGGGAGGAACAAGAAGAAAAGACAGGTGCCAAACAAGTAGGTGAAAACATTCAACTAGCTAGTTAGTATTGAAATAAGGCATCTTAATGACCAGATCTTAACTTGGTTAAGTTTGCAAATAAGTTTTCAAATAAATCCTCATTCACAGTTCTTGGGGGTTAAAACTTCAATGTGATTTTGTGAAGAGTGGGATACAATTTTACCTATAATAGCCATCATTCCCCTAAATTTCTTCATGCTTCTTTATAATCTCATAATCTCTCCTATCTGCCCTGTCTCCCCATCCACAGACAATTATCTCTTTTCTTTTTTTTTTTTTTTTTTTTTTTTTTTTTTTGCCATAGGACATGGATGCTTGCCAGAGAGAGACAAAGAGGAAAAATAAAAAATAAGATGATATCAGCCTCGGGGAGGAGGGTGGGGGGAAAGATGGTCTTGCCACAGTTCCTTCTCCTCCATTCTCTTGGGATTTTGGACATGCATGCCCGTGAACCCAGTATAATTTTCAAGCCACTGGGTTCAGGACTCAAACTGTAATGGACCATGTAGGAATCCAGCACTTTCATCATGTCACCTGCTGGCCCCTAATCTACTTTAACTATAGTTGATATTTTCTAGAATTTTATAAAAACGGAAGCATGCAATATAGTATATACTCTTTCAGTGAAGGGAGGGGAAAGGAAAATCTAGCTTCTTTCACTTAGTATAATTTGTAAGATTTATCCATGTTGTTGAATGTGTTTATTCCTTTTTATTGCTGAAAAGTATTTGATTGTACGGTATCTTAATCTGCTATTGTTTTGTTAGCAGAAATATGAGTCCAGATGATTTATATAGAATAAAGGTTTGTTTGGCTCATGATTCTGGTGGTTGAAGTCCAAAGGTATGAGGTTGGCATCAGTCTGGCCTCTGATGCTATGTTACAACATGGCCGACAGAATCAGAGAGGATGGAGGGTGCTTTGTAAAGAAGAGACAACTGGGGCAGCCATCTCCCTTTAAAATAACACTTCTCATGTGCACTAACCCCTTCTCATGAGACCAAGAACTCACTCTCTCGCAAGATATCATTGATGTATGAAGGTGATGGAGGCATCATAGATTATCATTATCACCTTCATAGATTAATGGTATAACACCACCCACTCAACCTCACCTCTTTAAGGTCTCACCACCTCCTAACACCATTACATTGGGGACCAAATTCCCAAACATGAACCCTTGGGGGACAAACCGTTATTGAAACCATAGCATATGAATATACCAAATTTGTTTATCTATTTTTGATAGAATTTGGGTTCTTTCTGGTTTGGGACTTTCAAATACAGTCACTAAGAATAGTAGTGTTCAAGTCTGTGTGTGAACATATATTCTCTCTTTTCAAATAAGCACTTGTGAGTTGAATGTCTAGGTTATACTGTGGGTATCTGCTTAAGTTTTAAGAAACTGCTACATTGTTTTCCAAAGTGGGAGGTGTATCATTTTGCATTCCTATGAACAAAGTATGAAAATTCCAGCTGTTCTACACTCTCCTCAGGGCTTGGAAAGATCAGTCTTTATAACTGAACTTTATAACTGAACATGTGGTAGTATCTTTTGTTTTTAATTAGCATCTCCTTAATGACTAAAGATATTGAACATGTTTTTGTGTGCTTAACTGTGATCAGTATGTATATCTTTTGTGAAGCGTCAGTTCAAATATTTAGCCTCTTTTTTACGTGTAAATTTCTATGAAGAAAAGTATGTTAACATTTTTGTTGGGATTGTTTTGAATCTACATATTAGTTTGGGGAAAACTGACAAATTTTAATGAAACCAAGTTTTCTGACCCATAAATACAGCATATCTCTCTGTTTTAAAAATACATTCATTTCTGCAGGGACCAAGGTAACTGAAATTATGCTCTAAACCCCATCTTCTAGAATCCTGAAACACTAAAACAGGTAGGGCAACCTCTGTCCACTCTCTGTCTCTGTCTGTCTGTCTCTCTCTCTTTAAATGTTGTATTTTTTTAAATTTTAAAACACTTCTTCTCACCTCGGGCCTTCTCTTTCTCTTGCCAATTTCAGAAGTCTTTATATACTAACTTTTATAAATGTTTTTTCTCCCTCTTTTTTGATTGTTTTTGTCTTTTTCTTTTCTTTTCCTTTTGCTATTTATTTATTTATACCTTACTTTTCCCACTCTGCTCTTCAGTCTTCACACATTGAGTGTCTAGACAGGCCTAGGTACACAGTAGCCAAGCAGCTGAATACTTTTAGGGTCACTGAAATCCTCATAATTGCTTTTGAATTGTTGCTTTAAAAATGTGATTTTGATAGGAGACCATCTTTCTTTCTTTTTTTTTTTTTTTTTTTTTTGTGGGCGGGGAGAGGTTTTTTGCTATAGGGCGCGAGCGCTCGCCAGACAGACAGAGAGAGACGTAGAGACAGAAAGCGAGAAATCACCCCCCAAGGGGGATGGTCACGCCGCAACCCCTTCTCCTCCATTCTCCTCTCGGGATCTTGGGCATGCACGCACACGCGCCAGGCGTGAGTTTTAAGCCACCGGGTCTGGGGGTCGACTACGTGGGAGTCCAGCGACATAGCCATTATGCTAACTGCTGGTTCCCCCAGAGACCATCTTTCTTGAAAGATCCTTTGACCATCACAAATGTAGGATACTTGTCCACAATCTGTGGACATATTGGTGTCCACCATTTAAATCTATGTGTAGGAGGAATTATATATTGTCATATTTTACTCCTAGCAACAACCTAGTTATTATCCTTTTTTTTTCTTTTTTTTTATAATAGAGAAGGAAGATGAAGTTCAAAATGAAGGGCTCAACCATTCTTCTAAGGTCTCATTGTTCCAAAGTAGTCAGTGGTTCAATTGAACTCAAGTCTTCAGGATCCCAAGCTCTTTTTTCACCACACATTTTGTCTATTTTTACATCTTTTTATTTCACGAATTTTCTAGTGTCTAGTTGCTAGGCATCACAAGCCTAGCTAGTTTCTAGTTGAAAGGCTTATGCTAAAGGCATTGTTATTTTTACTCTTGTCGCCCTCATCAACGCACTCTAGAACTGTCTCCGGTAATGATAGTCACTTCCAGATCTGGTGTCAGGCTTGCAGAAGGAATAGTAATTCGAGGTTTTTATATAACCCCACTAAACTCTCTTTTGCATTGGATGCTCGCTAATTTACCATACCCTTGCTAGGAAAAACCTCATCTTTTGAAAATAATGGTCAAAGGAGTTTCTCTAAGAGGGAGCAGCTCGACTCCCAGCCAGTTTGGCCTGGTACTCCCATCTGAATCTGGGGCCTCCAGCAGCGGAAACTGAAGCCACGGTTCGCGCCACTGGGAGCCCCTTTCACTCCTCTGTTCATCCACTGCCGCCTCACCCTCTCGGCCTTTGGGTGCGCGCGCCAACGCCCGGCAACGCCTTCCGGTAAGGCGGTGGGCGCAAGAGTTGGATACTAAGCGAGGAGCAGCACGGCCTGAAATACTTGAGCGCTGGCGCCGCTCTGCTTACGCGCTGACGTCACGCCGACGCCCGGCCGCGTCGGCTCCTCCTCAGCTCCTGGGTCTGACTTCCGGCGGGAGCGCGGGCTGTCCGCCCTGAGGAGGTTGCGGTGGGTGACGTGGGGTTGGTCGCGCGCCGCCTGGCCCTTGGCGCGGTTATCCGACAGAATGGCTCACTTGGAAAACGTGGTGCTTTGTCGCGAATCCCAAGTGTCCACCTTGCAGTCCCTGTTCGGAGAGGTATTGTAAACGTGTCTGTGCTCTTGCCGCCGGTTCCGGTTTTTATTAGTGTTTTGGCCTGAGGGGCAGCCGATCCATCTTTTACGTAGGTCAACTACACACGTTCACCCGAAGTAACTTCTGATTAGTCCCTTGCAGAGAAAGGACCCGCCTGTACCACAGAACCTTGGCCCAGGACATGGTCTTTTACACACGCCACACTTTTAAAATGACGTTAGCCCCGAATAGCTACTCTTGATAGCTGTTTATTATCTTACCCCAAAGGAACAGGACTTTATATTACATGAGTGTTTGCAGAGTGCTATTTACTCAAATGAGAGTTCACACAGTTCAGTGAGATAGTTGGTTTAAATCTAGTAGAGGAGGATGTTGTCAGTACTGCTTCAGGCGTAAAAATTGAGCGACTTTTTCAGAATTGTAAAAGCTCTGAAGAGGTTGAATTTAGGTTTGACTTCTTGCCTTCACTAGTGTTCACATGATGCCCTAGAGAAGAGGTTGTCTTCCCTGGATAAACACAGGAAGTCCTTTCCATGGGCTGCATGTAATAGTCACCAATTTAAAACTTAATGTATGCAATATTTTCGGGGGTTTTGATGTACCTTTTGCTGCAAGCTCATTTATTTGACTTGGTATTAATTAGACCTGGGTCTTATCTGTAAGAGTAAATTAAATGAGACTTTTAGGATCATAGTTACTCTTCCACCCCCATATTTTAGTTTGCTTTTTGAAGTACTTTCATCCAACTAGAAATGTTGGATGTCAGTCTGGGTTGGCTGGTGAATTTAATGGGAAAATACCACCCTCTCTCTAAAGGGAAACATTAACTAGGGAAGTAACAGGCCAATGACTGTATTTCTAGTTATAATGGTTTCAACGATAGTTACCCAGATTATCACTGAAGTATTTTCTTGGTATGCACTCCTCTGGATCCAGAAGCGTTCCTCCTCAATAAAAAAAAAAAAAATAATAAAAAAGTATTGGGAAATAGGGACAAGTAGTATTGGCTTAGTAGTGGATCACAGAAAGGGTTTTGACCTTTGCTATTCCTTTTAAGTCACGTCTAATTAATGTATTACTTTTTTTGTGCATGTCGAAAACACAAAGAGCTATAGCAAAGAACTGTAAAAACACCGTTTTACATTTCTGAGAAGATCCATTCATTTGTTCAACAAATAAATATTTGCTGAGTACCTTTTCTGTGTCAGTCACTGTGCCAGATACTGGCTTATTACAGTTAGTGTTAGGGAGTTTTATAAAGGTGAAAGGTTAAATAACAGTGCACAAGAGTTTTAATTCTAGATAACAATAGAAATAATTTTACAAAATGGGATATTATCAAGCATCAGCATTTAATGGAAGTAGTTTAGCCAGATTCCAGAAAAGGGGAGATGTTTTTGTGTAGCTTAGAAAAAACTTAAGAGGCGGGACCAGCAGTTAGCATAATGGCTGTGTCACTGAACTCCTATGTAGTCGACTGCAGTTCGAGTTCCGGACCCGGTGGCTTAAACTCACGCTGGGCGCCTGTGTGCGCATGCCCAAGATCCTGAGAGGAGAATGGAGGAGAAGGGATTGCGGTGTGGCCATCCCCTCTGGGGGGTGATTTCTCGCTTTCTGTCTCTCTGTCTCTCTCTGTCTGGTGAGCCCACGCGCATTATAGCAAAAACCTATCCAAAATTAAAAAAAAAAAAAGAAAGAAAGAAAAAGAAAAAACTTAAGGGGCATGGCCCTGAGCTTTTCTTTAGAGTTGAAAAATATTGTCTGGATAGCAGAGATGTTCAACAATGTGCATTTAATTCTTGAGACAGAATTTTTGATTGTGGTAATTTTTGATTGTTATATATAATCTTTAAGAAAAAGAGTTCATGTATTAAAATACGCATTTAGAATTTTGGTCTATTTGTAGCAGTTGTGCTGCTTTTGTCATAGGTATCTGCCATTTAGAAAGCTTTTTCGTGTATAAATTTGGGTTCTTGATTTGTCTCGTAGAGGAGATATTTTAATGACTAGAATGTAATAAATGTGACTGCTGTTGCTATGGGAGATGATGATGCTTATGGAGACTCAACTTTCTCATAGAAGTCACATCATCTAGTTTTCTTGTAATTATTTTTACTTATTTATTTTCAAATATTGTGCGTGTTCTCCAAACAGAGAGAAAGAGAGAGGGAAAATGAGAAAGTTCCTCACACCCATGAAGAATGGTTATGTTGCCATCTCTTCTCCATTTTTCCCCTTTTTGGATTTTGAGCATGCAGGCATGCACAAATGCCAGGTGTGTTTCATAAGCCACTGGATTAGAGATCAGACTGTGTGGTCGTCCATGTGGGATCCACTGCCTTAACCTCCATGCCACAAGTCAGCTTATAATTATTTTTTAAATGCATAATTCCCCACTAGACTATAAACTCCTCCAAAGTAGATACTTAATTTTAGTGATACTTGTACTTCTCAGTGCATTATAGTTTTCAGCATTTAGTAAGTATCTGATAAGTGTTTATTGAATGAATGAGACATATGTGTAGTATTGACTCCGATAGAGGGGTCTTTGACAATTTTTATTTTTCTCTAGGCTGCTCACTTAATGTACAGCAGGAGGGTCTTGTGAATATATTTTTTAAAGTCCCCTCCCCCCATAGAGTGTGTGAGCTCTCAGGCAAGTCAGAGAAAGATAGTGAAAGGGAAAGTGAGAAATCACCCCTCAAGGGGATGGCCAAGCCACAATTCCTTCTCCTCCTGGGATTTTGGGCATGCATGTGCTGTGCACGATTTTCAAGCCTCCAGGTCTGGGGCTTGAACCACAGGGAGTCCAGCATCTTAACCACCATGCCATCTGCTAGCCTGTGAATATATATTTTTAAATATATGCTATGCAGAGTTTATCAGTATTTTATATGATGAAATGTATATGCTCAGGTCAGGATCAATGAGTATGTCCAATTCAAAACTGTCTGTAAGTTTTCCTAAGAATGAGAGTTCTTGTAATTCCTTATAACCCTGTGAATGTGTATGCCTAGTTTTAAAGCATTAAAATGTATAATAAAGTTGTAGCTTGCCATAGAGATTAGAATATTTTTTTAAATTATTTAATTTTATTTATTTATTCATTTATTTTAATTTGACCAGAGAGAGAGAGAGAGGGAAAGTGAGAAAGCAAGCCACCAGGTCCAGGACTCAAGCCATGGTCGGCCATGTGGGTGTGTCCAGCACCCTAACCACCACGCCACCTGCTGTTCCCTGAGATTAGAGCCTTTAAAAAGGATTACGGTAAAAATTGAATATGGACAAAATTGTCCCTGGAAAACTCCTTAAGTCTCCTATAAGGCTAATGATATAAGAGTCATATATGTGTAAATTTGTGCAATACCAAAACATATAAATAAGCAGTGTATAGTGTACAATAAATATGCCAAATATAATTTTACAGAATGTTATTTTCATAAGGAAAAAGTGCTTAGAGTTGAATTCAAGTTAAATCTGAAATGTGATAATGAATCCACTGAATCTTACTGCTGAAGTAATTTGGAATAAATATTTTGATTTACTACATAAAACATAAAACTTTCTCACAAGTTTATAAATGTTTATTTTCTATTTTGTTATATGCAGACTAAATAAATATTTATCGTTTCTTCCCTAGAGACATCATTTCAGCTTTCCATCCATTTTTATTTATGGACATACTGCCAGTGGAAAGACATATGTAACACAAACTTTGCTGAAAACTTTAGAGGTAAGAATAACCCACACTCACTAATAGTTGATTTTTGTTCATAGACTTTTACAAGTGGGAGCTATCTGGGAGATTATTTAGTCCAGTTTACCTTTCTCTGAAGGACTATATTCTAGATAAAATGTTCTGACCATCTTTTATTTAAATACCTTCAATGATTATATACTACAAAAGGTATTGTTAGATAACTTGAACCTTGATGTTAAAAAGTTACTTTTAAATTGAGCCAAATTTCCCTCTCTCTTTCATTAGCTAATGATATTTAGGGGAAAACACGTCTAACAACAAGTTATTTTTCATTATTTAATTTATAATCATTTAACCATTAACCCGATTGTTTGAACTTGCATTTTCTTTTTTTTAAATATTGTATAATTTTTACTTTTTTTAAACAATTATTTTAAGTTTTATTTATTTATTTATTTTAATAAATAACCAGAGACGGAGAGAGAGAGAGAGAGAAAGAGAGAGAAAGGGTTTGGGACTCGTCATATTCAGTCATGTGGGAGTCCAGTGCACTAACCACCACACCACCTGCTGGCCCTTTTGAGGAGAGAGTTTTGCTATAGGATGCGTGCACTTGCCAGAGAGACAGAGAGAGAGAGAAAGTGAGAAATCACCTCCTGGGGAGGTGGCCATGCCACAATCCCTTCTCCATTGTCCTCTCAGGACTTTGGGCATACACTCTCATATGTCCGGCATGAGATTCAAACTTCTAGGTCCAGGACTCCCACTGTGGTCGGCCATGTGAGAGTCTAGCACCTTAACCACCAAAACCGTCTGCTGGCCTCAAAACTTGCTTTTTGAGGAACCAGCAGTTAGCATAATGGCTATGTCGCTGGACTCCCACGGAGTCGACCGCGGTTTGCGTCCCGGACCCGGTGGCTTAAAACTCACGCTGGGCGCGTGTGTGTGTGCGCCCAAGATCCCGAGAGGAGAATGGAGGAGAAGGGATTGCGGTGTGGCCATCCCCCCCTGGGGGGTGATTTCTCGCTTTCTATCTCTCTGTCTCTCTCTGTCTGGTGAGCGCACGCGCCCTGTAGCAAAAAAAAAAAAAAAAAAAAAAAAAAACTCTCCAAAAAAAGAAGAAAGAAAAAAAAATCTTTGCTTTTTCTTAATTCTTCCCTCATCTTTACTCATTCAATAAGTAAAACCAATTAATATGTTTTATTAGTTGTATATCCTTAAAAGTCGTGGCTCTCTCTGCTTTTAATCCAGCCATTCTTATTATCTTAGTTTCATTTACCATTGTTTCTTCAACATAGTTCTTCAGGTCTCCTAATTGCAGTCCATTCTTCATCCTGTAGCCAGCCTATGCATCTCTTGCTTAAGATCTTCAAGACAATATTTAAGTGATTTGTTTAATGTATAAATATGACCTTTCATAAGCTGAGTTCAGTTTATCTTTCATAATGTAATAATTAAGAGTTTGAGCTATAGAGTCTGGCAGTCTTGTGTTTCTATTTTGGATTCACCACTTTGGGTCTTCCCCATCTGCAAAGTAGGGCCAATAATAACAGCATTTGGGCTTGTTATGAGAATGAAATGTTAATACATGAAAAATGCTTTATGTAGTACTTGATATATAAAAAGCACTCCACAAGATTACCTGCTATTATTTATGGGTACTGCCATGTCATTTTTCATATTCTCAGACAGAGATGGGCACTTTTCCTTGAGGGCCAGATAGTAAATATTTTAGGTTTGTGTGCTATATAGTTTTTATCTCAACTACTAAACTCTACTATAAATATGAAAGCAGCCATGGGCAATATTTATCTGAAGGATTATAATTGTGTTCCAAAGCAACTGTATGTACAAAAATGGGTAGCCAGCCCACTGGCCTTGATTGACTAATTCAGTGCTGTTCTAGCTCTGAGGATGCATGTTAAATATGGCATACTGACCTACGTATGGTTCTTGCTCTGTTACTTTCAAGCTTTGCCACATACTCTCTCTGCTTGGAATGGCTTGCAAGTATTCATTCACTCTTCCTCCAGTACTCTGTTGCTCGGCAAATGCTTATTTATTTTGCCAGGCTTTCTTTTATGTATTTGTACTCTGGAAAGCCTTTCCTGACTCCCTAAGTTAGGTCAGATCATCTGTTTTGCAACCTCAGACTCCTCTGCATAATTGTGTCATAATATTTAGTGCTCTCAGCTATGAGTTTTGTGTTTGTGTTTTTTTGGCTTTAGACTAAACCTTTTGAGGTTGCCCTCAGCACCAAGCATAGTGCTTGGTACACACCAACTTGTAGAGTTTAGCACTAATTTCAAAGATCAGCAGTGTATTTTAAAAAACAAATTCCTGGGCTCCATACAAGACTTTACAATCTGTGTGATCAAGGTCCTAGCCCAGGCATTTGCATATGAGGACACCAGTATGAAGTGTCTAAAAATATATGTTGAATAAAAGCATGATAACCTAATAAGGAAGTTCCATCTTTAAGGGCTATAGTCTGTGTTTTTTGAGCACCTTATTATTTTTTTCTGGTGTGTAATCAATGTAAGGGTTGTTAGAAAAGATGTGAAGCATTTTTGCATAGAGAAACAGAAAAGTTCATCATTAGGGCCAGCAGGTGGTGCAGTGGTTAAGGTGCTGGACTCCACATGGGCAACCACAGTTTGAGTCCGGGATCTGGCTGCTTGCTTTCTCACTTTCACTTTCTCTCTTTCTCTAGTCAAATTAAAAATTAATAACAACAACAACAACAACTAAAATGAAATAAATAATTCTGAGAAAAAGAAAAACTTGTTATGACTTTTCCAATGACCCAATATATGATGATTGTCAGAATTTTAAGTACAGGTACACAAATAGGGACTTAGATTATGCTGCCATTAAAGGAAATGGATACCACGAATGTGGTAATTAAGATACTTACAGAGACATTGTAGACTCTTACACATATAGGCAGGGTGGGTAAAAGGGGTTAGCAAACATGATAAAACTGTGCCCAAGTATAATGTGGCCATAGTCACACTGTTACTCTTACAGAGAAGGAAAAGCCTCTTGATTGGGTGAAATTTACAGAATATCAATAAAAATAGTTATAGGTTAAATTATTAGTGCCACGTGCCACACATTGTCCTCTTATTGATTGGTATTACTTTTGTTATTTCATTAGGAGAACAGACTGTATTTATGAGGAAATCTTTTATTTCCTCATTAATTCCTAATTAAGTTATCTAACTTCGATAGTTTTAAAACTAAAGACCTAATTCTTAAAATCCTCATGGGAAGGTTACTGTGTTTTCTAACTTTTAAAATCCTTTTTTAACCAAGGATCATTCATCATTAAGGGAAAGATTACAAATATAAAACTCTAATAATGTTTTTGGAGAGGTTTTTTCTTATTGGGCGCGTGCGCTTGCCAGAAAGACAGAGAGAGACAGAAAGATAGAAAGTGAGAAATCACCCCCCAGAGGGGATGGCCACGCCGCAATCCCGTCTCCTTCATTCTCCTTTTGGGATCTTGGGCACGCACACACACGCGCCCAGCGTGAGTTTAAGCCACTGGGTCCAGGACTCGAACTGCGTTCAACTACATGGGAGTCCAGCAACATAGCCATTACACTAACTGCTGGTCCCTAAAATTCTAATAATTTTAACATTTACATGTACTTGGGGATTCTTTATAAGAATTCTTTAGAGGAAAATGCAAGTTTGCTTTTAATTCCTATAGAAAACAAATACACTCAAAGAAGTAATTTAAATAAGTTTAATAAAGGGCCTATTTACAAAGGCTGAGCAAGTTTTTTTTTTTTTTTTTTTTTTTTTTTTGAGAGGTTTTTGCTATAGGGCGCGTGCGCTCGCCAGACAGACAGAGAGAGACAGAGAGACAATAAGCGAGAAATCACCCCGCAGGGGGGATGGCCACGCTGCAATCCCTTCTCTTCCATTCTCCTCTCAGGATCTTGGGCACGCACACACATGTGCCCGGCGTGAGTTTTGCATCACTGGGTCCAGGACGCCAACTGCGGTTGACTACATGGGAGTCCAGCGACATAGCCATTACGCTAACTGCTGGTCCCCAGGCTGAGCAAGTTTTAAGGGAACCAGTAAGAGATGGCTTTGTACCAAAGCCTTTACTGCCTTCAGACCTGAAGGGGCCATGGAAAGGAGCACTTACCAGAACCCTGCAAGAGCAGTGGCCTTAGAGAGAAGCTGCCCAAATGGAGCTGTTGCCTTCAGTAGAAGAATGTATCTACTGGAAACTCTTAGTCACTGGGTGGTGGTTATAGGAGTCAAGGGAATCAATATCCAACTTTTTGGCCCAGCTGTTATGGCATAGCAGTGATGCAAGTGTCCAGTAAAGCTGGAGGCTATATGGTGACAGAGTGTTGGATCCCAGGGTAAGCCTGAAAGCATGCCAGTTGCATGCATGAGCACCCAGAATCCTGAAAGTTGGAGGATTGGGGAAAGGGGATAGTGCCATGATGAAACCCTGTTGAGGATGTTCCACTTTCTTCCCTTTTCTGTTTCTTCTCTGTCTCCTCTCTCTGTCTCACATCGTGTGCACACACACACATGCATGTGTTACCATTGAAACAAATCCAATTTCATTATCCTACCTCTCTTTTTAGTCTCCTGCTTGCTGCTTGTCCTTCCCATTGATTTATTCATCTAGAGGGGGCAAATAGGAGAATCTGGGTAATGTCATCTCTAGTGGTCAAGTTCTTTGGACAATGTATTAAAGAAGGCAGATGGAGAATGTACAGCATATCCATTATTATGTATGTATGTTTTCTTTTTTATTTACACGATTTTTGGCTTTTGTTTTCAGCTCCCACATGCCTTTGTGAATTGTGTTGAATGCTTTACCCTGAGACTGCTTTTGGAACAAATTTTAAACAAGTTGAATCACCTTAGTTCTTCAGAAGATGGATGTTCTACTGAAATAATCTGTGAAACATTTAATGATTTTGTTCGCATATTTAAACAAATAACCAAAGCTGAAGGTCTCAAGGGTCAGACTGTATATATTGTAAGTAATTTAATTTGATATCATCTCTTATTTGAAAATTATTATTAATTAGATCAATCCCCATATATTTGTTTTGAGTCTCATTATGTACAGTGCTCTATTTTTGGGATACAGAAATGTGTTACATGCATTCTTTATCTGAAAGGAGCTCCTTTCATTAGAAAAATTAATGATGTATTTATATATGTACATGCACATAAATGATAACCATGAGATGTGAAGTACTCATGTGCATCTGGTACTACTTCATAAGGTATTAGTATTTGATATAAATCTTAAAGAATGATTAGGGTATTGTAAGAATCAACTGAAGAGAGACATTCAGATGGAGAGAATTATGTAAGCAAAGGCATCAGATGGGGTAGAGGATGGAGAATGCCAAATATTCTAATTTTAGTGGTTTATGAAATATGAAGGGAGAAAAAGGGGATAAGAAAGGTAAATCAGGGCCAGATCATAGAGGGTCTTGAAAACTATACTCAAGTGCTTTATTTAATTTCCTAGGCAGTGAAATGAGGTTGCGAAGCTTGTAGAGCAACAGATATGCCTTACAAAGATTCTTGAAGGCATATTAAATAGGTAGATTGGAGGAGAGTGGAAGACTGAGGGCCAGAAGAATGGTTTGAAGGCCATGTGAGAGGGAATTTGGGCCTGTACTAGAGTTGGGGCAGGAAATGCAGAAGAAAATACAGTTCACTGGTGCAGGGGGTTGGTTTCAGATCCCCTGTGAGCATCCAAATCTATGGATGCTCAAGTCCTTTGTATAAATGGGTGTAGTACAGTCGGCTGTCCATATCCGCTGATGTAGAGCCTTCAAGATGCAGAGGTTGACTAAATGTAAGGGATAACAAAGGGCATACTTGTCAATTGTTTATGGGGTTTGTGGGAAGAGGGAGTTGTTTGATTTTAGGTTGGAAAAGTTTGAATTATATTTGTTATATCAAAAATGAGAATAACTGGCAGACAATAGAAAATATGTAATGTGTTTGGAACCAGCAGATGGCGTAATGGTTACATTGCTGGACTCCCATGTAGTTGACTGCAGTTCGAGTCATGCCGTGGCTTAAACTCACACCAGGCGTATGTGCCCAAAGTCCTGAGAGGAGAATGGAGGAGAAGGGATTGTGGAGTGGTCATCTCCCCAGGAGGTGATTTCTCCCTTTCTGTCTCTCTGTCACTGTCTTCCTGCAAATGCATGTGCTCTATAGCAAAAATCTTCCTTAGAAAAAAAAAGAAAAAGAAAATATGTAACATGTTTTACATTAGTGAATTTTTCATAATACTTTAACCTTTTTAAAATAAATATTATCTCTGGAATTAGGATTAAATTTTAATATAGAGCCTTGTCATAATACCTAAGTTATACATTCACTGAAGGGACCAAATCATAAGATTCCTTCAACATTTTACTTTACTTAGGTGCTCTTCAGATATTTATTGAGGACTTCCTATGTGCTGGGGACACTATTCAAGGTACTGGAGGTAGAAGAGAAAACAAAAAGTCTTTGTCCACTTGCAGCTTTTAGTCTAGATGAGGAAGATAGATAATAAACAAGCTAATATGTAGTACTTAAAGCATGATACATTAATGAAGTAGAGTAAGGGAGAATTAAGGAGGCCATTGTGATTTCCATAGTATAAATGAGGGAGAGAGTGTAATGTTGAGAATCAACTAATGGGTGGAAGAATAGATGGATGCAGACTAGCATTATAGGTTAAATTGTCCCTCCCCCAAATTCCTATGCTGTTCTAACCCCCATTAGCTTAGAATATGACCATATGGTTTGAGCACCTGAAGGATGGAATTGTCATAATGTGAGTGGAGAAGACTACAGAAGATAGGGTATTGCTGGAAAGGAAGGAGTGATGGAGAGTTTGGTTTTAAGCATGTTAAGTCTAAGTGGAGATGTTGCATTTGCAGTTGGGCATGAGTCTGCAGTTCAAGACAGATCCAAGGGAGAGAGATTATTTTGGAGTTCTGAGCATATAGTTAACACCTGAACTTGTGAGACTGCATTTGTTGGTTTTTCTGTGTTGCTCAGCTCCATGTCTGGGATATGTGAGGCAAAAGACAGCCCAGGTGACTCACCCTTTGAGGTGAGTGATCATTCTTCAGGTCTCAGGGTCTCTAACTGGTATCTATCTTCTTATCTTCACCTGTCAGAGCCTTGTTTGGGATATCCAAAAAATATAGAAGTTGGATTAGAGAAATGGTAGTCACAAATCATAATCTTTGAAGAATGAAGAGGAATGACCCCAAAATGCCAACGAGTAAAGTTGAGTTTCAAAACTGAGTGTCTTTAGGAAGGAGAGAATATCAGTATTCTAGAAACAGCCATGGAGAATTAAGGCCTTACTATTTCAATACAAATGAATCAAAGCAACTCTTCAATTCATTATGGGACTAAACTTTGACGGTGGGAAAGTGTGCATGAGTTAGATGTTGGACATTTTTCAGAGTAACTCTATAGAATGTTTATCTACCTAATATATGAACTGGTAAGCTTCAATACTTAGGAAATAATATTGAAAGGTACCTAAGAAAGTTTTCTGTTCTGTAATTAGATTAAACATCAAGAGTCTCTTAGAATGCTTTAGTGTAAATTATTTTACAAAGTACTTTGATCTGAATTAGAATTTTTACTTTTATTAATATTAGTTATCTGAAAGTTGTTTTTAAAGGAGGATCATTCATTAGAATATCATAAAGTCATTTATTACAGTTAGCTAACTATTATCACTTCAGGAATGAACTATGACTACTTTGTTTTGCATTAAAACGGGCATTTAAAAATAGGCCATTTTATTTGAATTAACCAGTATTTTGGATTAGAGAGTTATTTAAATGGAGATTGATGAGAAAATTTTATCATGGTAATGCATAGTGAAGATACTAATTTATGTCTTTACAGCAATAAATAATTTTAGTTTTATTTTGTCTAAGCTAATTAGAAATGAAATATCTTAAGTATGATCTCATACATTGTTTCAAGCTGTCTGTTAATTAATAAAATAGATACAAAACAATTTGGGTTATTCAGAGAATCAAAATGATACTTCCTGCATTTAATTTTATCCCTCATTTAAATGATTATAAATTATAGTATTATTTATTAATAAAATATAAATGTTTAGAGGGAAAAATAAGTTTCTTTGGAGAAAGGGTGATGAACCTAGAACACCTTGTTGTGCTAGAAAGCCAGGAAACTATCAATGACTACTAGGGTAATTTTAAAAAGACATAAGCCAGGACCAGCAGTTGGCGTAATGGCTATGTTGCTGGACTCTCATGTAGTCGACCGTGGTTCAAGTACTAGACCCAGTTGCTTAATCTCACACTGGGCGTGTGTGTGTGCATGCCCAAGATCCTGAGAGGAGAATGGAGAAGGGATTGTGGCGTGGCCATGCCCCCTGGGGGTGATTTCTCACTTTCTGTCTCTCTGTCTTTCTGGTGAGTGCATGTGCCCTATAGCAAAAACCTCTCTGATGAATGAATGAATGAATGACATAAGCCAATTTGAAGGGACTTTTGCTTTACAAAGATAGGACAATTCACCCATCCAAAAGAATAATGAATTCAGCAGATGGAAACATTGATCTCTTAAAATGCATAAATTAATAACAGTACTAGACAAACAAATAGAAAATACAAAACTAACTCATTGGTTACTTTGGGAGTTTCACTTACTAAAGCACTATAGTAGGCTGAATTTTGGCCCCTGAAGATACCAGATATTAACCTTTAGAACCTGTAAATGTTATGTTATTTGGAAAAGCTTCTTTGCATATGTGATTAATTGAAAAATTTTGAGATGGGGAGATTTACCTAGATTATCTACGTGGGTCCAAAAATGCAATCTCAAGAGTCTGCATAGGAGACAGGCAGAGGGAGATTTAACTACATATACACAGAGGAGGCGGCCAGGTAACAGAAACAGCATAGAGCAAAACTTGTGAGAAATATGCTGGCTTTCAAGATGGGAGTGTTGGGGCACAACCAAAGATTGCTGGCAGCCACCAGAAGCTGGAAGGGGCAGGGAATAGACTCCACCCAGCTCGCCCCTCAAGCTGCCTGAGTGAGCATGGGCCTGCTGACATCTTGATTCTGGCCCACTGAAACTAACTTTGGACTTGTGGCTTCCCAAACCTTGAGAGAATATATATATATATTTTTAATGTTGCTACAGATCCCCTGCACTTGCCAGAGAGAAAGAGAAAGAGAGAGAGAGAGAGAGAGAGAGAGAGAGAGAGAGAGAGAGGAAGAGGAAGAAAGCACCCATACACCTTGTGGGGCAGAGTCATGCTTCAATCCCTTTTCTTCCACATTTCCTTCCTTTTGGGATTTTGAGCATGCACACACATGTACCTGGTATATTTCTCAAGCTGCCAGGTCTGGTACTCAACTGTGTGGCTGGCC
This sequence comes from Tupaia tana, assembly GCA_026018925.1. NCBI lineage: Eukaryota > Metazoa > Chordata > Mammalia > Scandentia > Tupaiidae > Tupaia > Tupaia tana. The sequence continues at coordinate 49,716,931 of JAKSZU010000003.1, forward strand.
ATGTGGTATCCACCTGCCCTAACCACAAGGTCAGAGTGGGCCCAAGAGAGGATCCATTTTAAGTCTTGTTTTAAGCCACCAAGCTTGTGGGCATGTTATAGCAACCCACAGGAAACTAATACTGGCACAGTATCATTCTGAAAGTTGGTAAATAAAGAGAAAGAACCAGCATTTATCCCTCTTGACCTATGTGAACTCTTATTTCTGGGTTGCCAGATCATGAGTGAGGGGAAGTTTTTTTTCTAGAAAAGTGTCTACCAGTAAATATGGAAAGAATGATAAAAAAATTATGATTTTATGATTCTTAATGGATTTGGGCAATAATTATCATTTGCTACAAAAATCCTTAGGTAAAACACTGCTGGGGAACTTTATAATGAAAAGTATGAGGCTTACAACACCTGAATTATCAGTTAGTCAATCTTAACATCACCAAAAAGAGACCAGCAGATAGTTTATGAGTACTGATACAATGCAATAAGAAATGTACACCACTACTTGTGAAGTATTCTTGCCCAAAACTGATCCTGAATCTGGTCAGACCTCTAGATCTATCAACTATTTTACAGAAAACATAAGGAATACAGACACATTTTGGAATAGCCTGTAGGGTAGCTACTCTTGTAGGGTAGCCCTGTAGGGTAGCAGCCCTGTAAGGTATCAGGGTAGTTTCCTATGCAGAGGAAACCAGATTTTACATGGCCAAACGGGTTCTAGTAGACTTCAAAAACATGTAGGGGTCCACACCCTTGTGCTTAGGATCCTGAGAGGATAGAGAATTGCAGGAAACGATTACAGCATTACAGGACCGTGTTAGGGATGCTTTCTCCCACTTTTCTTTCTCTCTCTCTGTTGTATGTGTACATGCCCTCTGTCATTAAGAAAAGGAAGAAAAGAAATACTGCCAGCCATTATGCACAACCTCTTTTACAGAATGCAAAATAAATAAATAAATAAAAGAAAGAAAAGAAACACATTAAATGCTATTACAGAGATGCAGTCTCCCAGTCCCCCAGTACAAATATGGAAAATTCTGTGGTTTCTTTAAGAAATAAATAACAAGGAAATAAAGAAAGATGTCGGGGGAGGGAAAGATGGGGAGGAGCTGTTGTAATTTAAAAGAAACCTAGGAAGTCAGTCAGGTAGTTGAGGTGCTGGACTCCCACATGGCTGACCACGGTTCACCGGACCTGGCAGCTTGTTTTCTCACTTTCTCTCTGCCTCTCTCTCTGGTGAGTGCTTGTGCCTTATAGCAAACTGAAGAATAATGATAATGATAAATAAAGTTGAATAATTCTTTTTTTTTTTTTTAAAGTTTGTTGGGGCTGAGTAAAGTATACATGAGGATTCATAAAACTAGTCTCTTTACCTTTGGTGTTTATTTAAAATTTTCTATAATAAAAGCAAAGCCAAAAGTTAAACCAAATATATATAAGTCAAGAGACTAGTATGATATACTCCATATACCTACATATATTATGTAGGTAGGATGCTACCTACATAATAGCATCCATACTTCACCTTATAGCTTTAAAAGTTAAGGATTTAAAAAAAAAATCCCAATACTTTTATCATAACACTAAACAAAAATGTAATCTTTTTTTTTTGGAGAGGTTTTTGCTATAGGGCGCGTGCGCTCACCAGACAGAGAGAGAGATAGAGAGACAGAAAGCGAGAAATCACCCCCCAGGGGGGATGGCCACGCCGCAGTCCCTTCTCCTCCATTCTCCTCTCAGGATCTTGGGCACGCACGCACATGCGTCCGGTGTGAGTTTTAAGCCACTGGGTTTGGTACGCAAACCGTGGTCGACTACGTGGGAGTCCAGCGACATAGCCATTACGCTAACTGCTGGTCCCCAAAATTTAATCTTTCTTAACACAATTAGTTATCCAGTTAGTTTAACAAGATTTATTATGCAGTTACAAAGTTTAGACTAAGTTATTTTTTATTTATTTTTTTTAAGAGATTTTTGCTGTAGGGTGTGTGCACTCACCACAGAGACAAAGAGAGAAAGACAGAAAGCGAGAAACCACTCCCCAGAGAGGATGGCTATGCCACAATCCTTCTCCATTTTCCTCTTGGGACTTTGGGCACGTGTACACACATGGCCAGCGTCAGTTTTAAGCCACCTAGTCTGGATCTCGAGCCACAGTTGACTATGTGGGAGTCTAGCAACGAAACCTTTGTGCCATCTACTGGTCCCTAGACTGAATAAGTTTTCTTTTCTTTTTTTTTTTAGATTTTTGCCAAAGGGCACATGTGATCATGTGATCACTGGAGAGACAGAGAGACAAAAAGCAAGAAATCATCCCATGGAGGGATGGCCACACCGCAATCCCTTTTTCATTCTCTTCTCAGGATTTAGGGCACATATGCACATGTGCCTTTATGGGTTTTAAGCTGCCGGGTCCAGGACTCAAACCATGGCTGACTACAGGAGAATTCAGTGACGTAACCATTACACCATCAGCTGGTCCCTAGACTGACTAATTTTTAATAAATGTGATAAAATCCAAAATTTCTTCTGTCTCTCTTGGGTCAGAAAGACTGTAATTTTTGGTACATAGTATACATTTAAATGGAATAAAAAAATGTGCATATATTTCTTATGTATGTATTTCTTAAGCAGATTGAGTATCCTTTGTCTGAAATGCTTGGAAACAAAAGTGTTTCAGATTTTGGATTTTTTAAAATTTTGGAATATTTGAATATACATAATGAGATATCTTGAGAATGAGACCAAGTCTAAACATGAAATTCAGTTAAGTTCTATATACACTTTATATACATAGCCTGAAGGTAATTTCATACAATATTTTTGTACTGCATTGTTTTGACTGATCTGTCACATGAGGTTGGGTGTAGAATTTTCCACATGTGGCTTCATTTCAGCACTCAGAAAGTTTGGGATTTTGGAGCATTTTGAATTTCAGTTTTCGTATTAGGGATATTCAACCCATATACCTAAGAAAATGTCCTCTGGGCACCTTGCATCATCATCTTTTGAGTAGTACGCTTGTAAATGAACTTTTTAATATAGCTAATATTCTATTTAGACATTTAGGTTAATATGTGATATAAGAAGACTGTTTTTAACTTATTTAATTAACTTACTTGAAATATCTTTCTTCACATGTAAATATTATTTTAAAAGTTGATTCAGGAGTTACACTTTTTCTTTATAACATTGAAAGTTCATGTTTTGAATTTTACAGTACTTTATGTAAATGGTTTGTAAAAGGGCTATGTAAGTTGGTTTGATATTGTATTTCTTTTTTTTAAGGTACTAGATAAAGCAGAGTATCTAAGAGATATGGAAGCAAATCTTTTACCTGGATTTCTTAGGTTACAAGAGCTGGTAAGCAATATACAAGAGTGGTTTTCCCTCGATATCTTAATGTAATTTTAATTTATATTTCTCTTTTATGAGTAAAGTCCAGTATTTTTTCATAGTAATAGAAATTTCTGACTTGAAATATTTATTCTTAAATTATTTTAGCTTTTATTTCCAATTGCTTTCTATTAAAAGATTTTAGTTTGTTAGCATATGTAACAGAACTCTTATCCTTGGAACTCTTTCCAAGGATTTTTAAATTTCCATTTCAGTAATATCAAAAGAGAATATTATATCTCCTCTTGATCATATGGATTTCTGTTTTATGGCCATTCAGTGTCAGAGCTCAGCTTTGTATTTCAAGTTATGTTGGCACCAAATAGTATTAATACTGCTATAATTATTATAGCCCAATGAGAAAAGAATGAGGTTGACTTAATATGTATATGTGTCAGGTGAAAGATCATGGCAAAAAAACACAGTTTTTTAGTAGTTGAATGAAGAAAATTGGTTACAGAATTCAGTCTATACTAACATAGTTCACATAAAAATGCTCAACTCTGAAGAGCTGTGGCTGTTTCCTGTTAGAGACATATTTATGAAGAGAGCACAGAGTTTGAGCTAAACAGCACTGTTCATCATTTTTAGTTAATATTAATTTAAATTTTATTGGTGTATTAAAAATTACATACATACCTGGGGAAAAGTGCTTAGAGTACTTCTCCCATTTAAAAATTAAATATGTTATTCAAATTTAAGAAATTCTAGAAGCAGGACCAGCAGTTAGCGTAATGGCTATGTCACTGGACTCCCATGTAGTCATTCACGTCCCGGACCCTGTGGCTTAAAACTCACGCCGGGTGCGTGTACATGTGTGCTCAAGATCCCAAGAGGAGAATGGAGGAGAAAGGATTGTGGCGTGGCCATCCCCCCCAGGGGGTGATTTCTCGCTTTCTGTCTCTCTGTCTGTCTGGCGAGCGCACACACCCTATTGCAAAAACCTCTAAAAAAAAAAAAAAAAGAAAGAAAGAAAAATTCTAGAAGCTTAGAGAGGTGTTCTAGGAGCCACTGAATTCATTGTGTGCCTAAAACTGACTCCTAAAGATCCTTTTTATTAGTGAAAGGAAAGGAGGTGTGAAAGAGGACAGGAGGAGAATAATTATAGCCGTTGCTGACCTGTTAATTACCTCACACAGTTTAACCTTTCTGGGGACCTACCTGTCCTCTTCAAGTAGATGTCTTCTTCCTTCTCTTTTATTTATTCTTTTTGTTTGTGCTTATGGGGCCTTTTTTGCATACCCTCATCAACTATTTCCCATATCTTTGCTGTAGGGCTTTCCATTTAGTATCTAGAGTACTTTTTTGTCCTTTTGCCCATCCAGAAAAACAAACTATTTCATTTTTTCCCTCCTTATGCATCCATTCACAATGGTTAGGCCTTTTACCATTTTTTTGTCTTAATTATAGAAACTGAAGAAAAATTAAAAGCTTTATAGTTATTTCAACTCTGCCAGAAAAGAAAATTGTTGTTTTGACCTTTCTGAAAACGTGCTTGGTTATAAAAAAATGTACTTCAAGTAAAAGAAGTCAAGTGAAAGTGTTTCCCACTTTTTATATAAAATATTTATTTGATTAAAATAAAATTTAAATTATGATAGCTATTATTGTATATTGAAAGTACTTTCAGATGAACAGATGAGAACACCATCAAGTTAAAATCCATTCAGACTGATAAAACTGATTTTGTAAAATGCTTTTAGGTGATTATATTTTAAAGCAAAAACAGTTCAATTGTTTATAATCAGGATTGAGGGTAGAACTTTTTTAGCCCTATAGAAATAAATTCAGAGATTCTTAAAAATCATTGAGTTTAGTGGGGCTCACAGATGGCATAATGGTTTTGTCACTGGACTCCCACATGGTTGACCGCAGTTCAAGTCCTAGACCCGGCAGCTTAAAACTCACACCAGGGGTGTGTGTGTGTGTGTGTGTGTGTCTGTGTGTATGTGCCCAAAATCCCAAGAGGAGAATGGAGGAGAGGGGATTGTGGTGTGGCCATCCCCACTGTGGGGTGATTTCTTCCTTTCTGTCTGTCTCTCCAGTCAGGGCACACATTGTATAGCAAAAATCTCTCTTTTTAAAAAAAAAAAAAGACTTTAAATTTCTTTAGTAGTGTTTTGAGGTTTTATATATATAGTATGGCATTTCTCAGAGTTGCTATTAGCCATTGTAATGATGAGGAATTAAGCTTTGCCTTTTTTATCGAGTGAAAGCCAGTGATTTTTTGAAAATTCCCACAAAAGGGTTTTCTCTTACTTAAGCAAGCAACTATGTTTCTTAATTTCTATTAAAAAAAAGTCCTTATGTGACTGTCATAGCATTCATGGGTAACTGAAATGTCGATTAACCTACAAGTTTTATGGAAATTCCTAGTAATTATGTAGAAAATTTGCAAATGGATGAGCTCCTTGATTAGCTTTCTAAATATGGTTTATTAATATGCAAGTAATTTGTTATATGTTAGAACTTTGCTAGGTTTATTTGAAAGAAAAATTCAAATGGAATTAATGATCTGATTAAATTTATAAATGCAAAACTACTTTTACTTCTCTTTCTTTTACAGACTGACAGAAATGTGACTGTTATCTTCCTCAGTGAAATTGTTTGGGAAAAATTTCGTCCAAATACTGGATGCTTTGAGCCATTTGTCTTGTATTTTCCTGATTATAGCATAGGTAAGTTTTAAAACGTCTTGGAGAATGATATTCAGTAAAAATAGTTTTTGTTGTTTGAAATATTAAACTATTCATTAGATTGTTCAAATTGGAATACTTTGCTGTCTTAAACAATTAAGGTTTGCTGCCAGTCTCCAGTAAAGTGTTTTTGTTTCTGTACTTACAGGAATTTTATTTTAGAACTATGAGGGGTTTCCCATGATTACTAAATTATTTTGAATCAGCAGCTCTCACATATTTATACTGATAGTGTGTTTTCATCATTTTTTTATATATTAAAAATATTATATTAAAATGTGTATCTATATTGCTGTTATAACATCCATAAAAGTAAGACTTAAATTAGAGTAGTAAAGCATATTAAAAATTATTGAAATCTTTATTTACTACATACCTGGGTTCAGTATCACATGGAATGTATTTTTTAATTTTGTAAATTTCATTTTACATTACAATAACCCTTAAAATGCCAATGCTAGCCCTTGTGTTTCTTATTTTTTTGTGGGTTGTATTAATCTTAAATTTAATACATTTTAATGATTTTTGTCTTTGGAAGGATATAATAGCCCCTGTGTTGAGGAGTAACTTTGTAAATTAATACTGGGCTGTCACTTTACAAAGGTGATACTTCTGACTCAAAGATTATAGCTGAAGCATTAGGTGGTTAGCAGTCTGTGACAAAATAGCACTCTGTGACCTTGTCCTCATTAACACCATCTCTCTGAACTAATCAGCTGTAAACATTCATTGTTAAGATCAACACATTTTTGCCTATTTTCACAAGAACAGCAGTCACATAACACCTCCTGCCTTAGCTAATTAACCGAGATTTAAAATAGGAACCCAAAATAGATAAAGGGAGTCCTTGTTTTCAATAACTTCTCATCCATGAAAATCACAAGATAAGGAAAAGAGAAAAAGATAGGAAGAAAAGGAGTAGAAGATTTCATTTTGAAAAACAAATTCTTTATGCCTATGTCAAAATTGCAGTTAAATTTTATCTGTCCCAGTTTAGGCTTCAGTACTGAAAAATTACTTAGAATTTAAGAAAATTAAAAAAAAAATGCTGCTTTTCTATATCTCAGTAAAGTTGAATTAAAACGTGATATAATTGTAGAGTTTAATTTAAAAAATTTAAATTATAAAAGGATGTAGATGGAGAGAAGAAACAAAATTAAATAGAATGATTTGGCCAATTTTAGAGAGTGTAGGATAGTAGTTTTTTCCAAATATATCATAATAAAGCCAAGTTAAATCTGATTATTAAGTTTTTGGATCTTTTACATATCTAGCTTTTTTTAAGCCAAAGCCAAGAAAACAAAAACAAAATGAAACTATAATCAAACAAAAGAAATCATTTAATAAAGAAACACTAACTGATAAACCAAATTATGGTTAGAGTAAAGTAAACATGGCTAAGGGATGAGATTAGTGGTTAATATCAACCAGTTATGATAACTTGATACATAGCTCATATTTAGGAATATGTTGTTTGATGTCCAGGACACCTCTTCTTTCAGCGATTATGGCTAGGAGCTCAATTTGAAAGTCTTGTTTTCTGTTTCTGCAGACTACTCATCTTTTGGTATTGTATTTTTTTCCCTTCAGACAGATTATAGTGTACTTGATCTGGTTTCTGGTTTAGTTATCTGATCAGTCAGAATAGGCTAAGTTATGCTTTGATAACATGCAATCCGAATCTTTCAGTGACTTATAATTCCCTACCTCACAACCTTTATGCTTATTTTGTCACACATTTTACTTCTACCTATACTGTAAACCTTTTAAATCTGTTTATTAGAATCCCATAATATTATCCTAGCTTTTAAAGGAAAAAAAAAGCAAGAAAGAAAATAATTCTTATTGTTTATCCTTCTTGGGATTTGTTGAGTTTCTTGTATATGTGACTATAAAGTGGCATCAACTTTAGAAAAGTTTCTTCTATTATTTAAGTATTTTGTCTGCCCTACCTTTTCTTTTCCTTAAGACTGCATTTTATATATGTTAGACCACTTAATAGTGTCCCACTAAAAGTCTGTTTGTTTAAATTTTTTATCTTTTTTTCTTCTGTGTTTTATTTGATGTAGTTTGTTCCTTTGTTTTAAAGTTCACTGACCTCTTTTTCTACAAGTATCTGTTGAAATTAATCTTGTCCTATGTCTTTTTTTGTTTTTTTTTTGAGAGTTTTGTTGTTGTTGTTGTTGTTATAGGGCGCATGTGCTTGCCAGAAAGACAGAGGCAGAGAGACAGAAAGCGATAAATCATCCCCCCCAGGGGAATGGCCACTTTGCAATCCCTTCTCCTCCATTCTCCTCTTGAGATTTTGGACATGCGCACATGTGCCTGGCACAGTTTAAGCCACTGGGTCCAGGACTCGAACCACGGTCGACTACGTGGGAGTCCAGCAACATAGCCATTATGCCAACTTGTGGTCCCTCGTATGGAATTTTTCATGATAAATGAAATTTTATTTCCTTTATATTTTTGAACATATTAGCATGTTTATAATAGTTATCTTAAGGATCTTGTCTATGATTGCATTATCGCTTTGATTTTAAGTTTATTTCTCCTGACTCATTTTTCTCCATTTTCGGTATCCATTAAGCTTCTTCATGTAGCTAGTAATTTTTTTACTGAATTATAGACATTGTTTTTTGTTCTTGTGTGTTAGTTTTTTTTTTGTGCTATCTAGTTATAATTACTTGGAGATATGGTTGGCTCTTTTTTAGTTTTTGTTACAGCGCATGTGTGGTTGTCAGAGAAAAGGAAAGTGAGAAATCATCCTCCGGGGGGATGGCCACACTGCAGTCCCTCCTCCTCCAGGATCCTCTTAGGATTTTGGACATGCACATGCATACATCCAGTGTAATTTTCAAGCTGCTAGCTCTGAGACTCGAGCCATGCAGTGGGCCATTTTGTATCCAGTGACAACCTCCATGCCATCTGCTGGCCCTATTTTATCCTTTTGAGTCTTTTAGTGGCATTTCTAAGTCTTTCTAACCCTTTAGGAATAAAGCCAGGGCCTCTCATGTCGTCCCAGCCTGTGGAACACAGCATCTTAGCAAAAGGTGCCACCATGGCTGGGCTCATATACAAGAGGATTTCAAAAAGGTCATGGAAGAATGGTGTTAAGGTAAAGTTTATTTTGTTGCAAGAATTATTTGAAATCTATCCATAGTTTCTTCATAATAGACATTTTCCATAAACTTAAAAAAAAAATTCCCAAGCATGCATATGCTAGCCCAAGAGAAAGTACCCTTCAGTAGGGCCTCATCATGCCGTAGTTCTTTTTTCCTCCATTTTTCCATTTCATCAGCATTCTGGGCATTTGCACACAACTGGCATGTTTTAAAAGCCTCTGGGGCCAGAATTTGAGTGATGGTACACCATGTGAGATCCAATTCCCTCTGCATAGGGCTTAACCATTGTTTTATGAGGCTGACTATCCATGAACTTTTTGAGTATTTCTTATATGTTGTTTGATCTCGCACCTTTATTTAACATCAGGAGTGGGAGAATAATTAAAATGAAGAGCTCATTGAGGCCAGGAGGTGGTATAGTGGTTAGGGTGTTGGACTCCTGCATGGCTGAGTGCAGTTTGATTCCCAGATACAGTGCCTGGAAAATCACACAAGGTGCGTGTGTGCATGCCCAAAACCACAAGAGGAAAATGGAGGAGAAAGGACTGCAGTGTGGTTATCCCTCTTGGGGCAAGGGGTGATTTCCCAGTTTCCCTGTCTTTGTGTGTGTGTGTCTCTCTCTGGTGAGCACACATGCCCTATGGCAAAATAAAAAAAAAAGAGCTCATGGTAAATGACATGGTTAAATAACAATGCTCACTTAACAGGAAACTTAAACAAAAGGAAATTGACATAATCAAAACATACTAGAAAAGTTTGTGCTCCTAATTACAAGGGGTCATCCAGAAGTTAATGGAAAATAAGTGTCATGAATAAAATATACATGGATTTCAAAATCTGTTTGCACCAAAAACCCATAATTTAATTCCATTTTCTCATGAGCTTTCTAAGTACTCTTGGGTTGCAAAAGACCTGAACATTTTGGAACTAGATTTAAAGAACTAGTGTTACTTTCTCATTAATTTTACTGTATTGGGCCAGTAGATGGCATAGGGGTTACATTGCTGGACTCTCACATGACCTACCGTGGTTCTACTCCTGGACCTGGTGACTTGAAAATCACGTTGGGCATGTGTGTGTGCATGCCCAAGATCCTGGGAGGAGAATGAGGAAGAGATTGTGGCATGGCCATCCATCCTGGGAGATGATTTCTTACTTTCCCTCTCACTGTCTCTCTCTCCCAGTACACATGCCATAAAGCTCTGGGGCAGAGGAGAGGAATTGTAACTGTGTTTCTACAGTATGAGATTTCTAGCAGGATAAAGTATAAAGTTAGTACTCTAAACATGTGATACTATAAAAAGAGCTTGAGATATAATAGAAGAGAAATAAAAGCACCAAAGTTATAGAAGAAAACCTTTTTAAAAGGGAAAATAGCAAAGTAAGGATTGGAATCAGGTGATGATTATCATGAAATAATTTAATGAGTTCTCTTCATTTTAGAAAAATGAACATTTTCTAGTTCAATGATTATTTACTAACTACTTCCTATTATTTTTCTACTTGATTTACTTAATAGGCAAAAATAAAAATTATCCTTATTTTTTCACACTTGATATTAATTTTTCTAATTATAAGGTTCTTGAGATTTTCTTTGTCTCTTTTTTTTGTCTTAAGCAAAATTTAGTAATTCTTTTTAAGAATATACATTCTTTTTTTTTTAACTTTGGTGTTAAAATATGTATTACTTTTTCGGAATTATTTCTATTCAAAACACTTCTGACACCAATATGTACATTTTTTTCCCTCTACCCAGCAACCTGTTCTCTAATTGTTCAGACTCCAAGTGATTGTCCTAGAATTTGGTTCCAGTTAGTCTACCAGTTAGTGCTCACTCCACAGGCCCAGGTTATGGACTCAGTCCTGTAAGACCACTTCTGTTTCACATGCAAGTCACAAGTCCCAGGTTTCTACATATACTTCTGAACACTGGTTTTGGACCCCCTCCTCAGGTTCAGTAACTTGATAGGATGGCTGATAGAACTCAGGAAAGTGTTTTACTTATGATACCCATTTTGTTGTAATGGATATGATTAAGGATACAAATGAATAGCCAGATGAAGATGGACATAGGGCAAGATCTAGAGGGGTCTCAAGCAAAGGAGCTTCTGTCCTGTGGGCTTGAGGAAAGCCACCTTCTTTGGTATGTGAATGCATTGACCAACCTGGAAGCTCTCTGAATCCCATCATTTAGGGGATATATGGAGGTTTCATTATATAGCCTTGATCAGTGAAATCATTGGCTGTTGATAAACTCATTCTTCAGCCCTTCTCCTCTCCCAAGAGGTCAGGAGTCTCCTCTCCTTGAGGTCTTTAATCATTCGTTTTGTTCCTTTGGCAACCAGTGCCTAGCCTGAAGCTGTCTAAGGGATATCAAGAATCACCTCATTTGCATAATCTCAGGTATGTTTGGAGGGACTTATTAATAATTAAAGATGTTTCTCTTAACCCTATCACTCAGGAAATTTCAAGGGTTTTAGAAACTCTGAAAGGCAATTGGGATGAAGACCAAATATATATTCCTTACTTTGTCACAAAGATCACACTTCTCTATTCTAATCTTTTTGCAGTTTTAACTATACCTTAATTGTTGTTGAGCCTGTGTACTTTTTTTTTAACATTTGTTATAAAATACTAGGATGTTGTGTTAATCGTAAGTTAATTTGTGTCCTATGAACAGGGAACCTTCAAAAGATTCTGTCCCATGATCATCCTCCAGAATATTCAGCTGATTTCTATGCTGCTTACATTAACATTCTTCTTGGAGTTTTCTACACTGTTTGTCGGGATCTGAAAGAGCTGAGACATCTAGTGAGTGAGCATCTTGTTTTAAATAACGTACTTATCTTTAAGTATTTTTCTGTGTGAAAATGATATCAGATAGACTAAAAGCTGAACATTTATTCTGCAAATTTGGATATGGCCTTTGAGGCTAATATATACCATAAGAAGGTAGATGATTGTGGGTTAGTATGAACTTTGACCTGATCAGAAAACTTCCATTTATCTTTAGTGATGTCTTTTCACTGTACCTTAGGGTTATAGATTCTTTTTTTTTTGCCTTTTTTTTTCCCCTCTAACTGTAGAAAATGTAGAACTCCATTACAATAAAGATGAAGTACAGAGTATAAAAACTTAAGCAACTTTATATCTCTGTTAATTTTTTGTAACAGCTTTTTTTCAGGCTTCATATATATAGTGGTTGTGATCTAGAATCTAGATGGATTTCACCATGCCCAGAACTTTATATTTCAAGGAAAAGAAAATAAAAGGAAGAAAAATACTGTATTTAAATATGGTATTTGAAAACCCCCTTTGGGTTTAAACATGATGGAGAAATGGAGGAGAAGGGATTGCTGCATAACAAAGCCATTTTAGAGAGTGCCTTCTCTCTTTCTCTCTTTCTCTCTGTCCAGCACACACACCCTTTGGCAATAAAGAATAAAAAAAGTCCTTTAAGTTTCACTGAACAATAATTTAGTGATAGGGCTACAGAGTTTTTAAAAATTTTAATATTTTATTTATAAATTAAAGTGCAGTTTGAGTCTTTACTTCTACTGATAACACTAATAAGTAATTAAAATCATTTCTATGCATTGGGGAAAAGTAACATACTGTTATTTTTTCTTTGTATAGAACATAGGAGTGTAAAGATAGTGCTTTTCCCTTTTTCCTTTACATGGATACCATTAGTTTCAAAGTGTGTAAGTAGCATATGTCTCTAAGGTTTAATAACATTACCTGCAAAAGATTATTTTCAGACATTTTTTTCATGTGTGTGCTTTTAGATTTGATTCTAAGTATTTTTGGAGGCTGGCTCTGTAGGTACCAGGAGATAGGAGAAAGTAAAATACTACTTTGAATATTTACTTAGATTCATTTGTTTTGACAATCCTTATGATATTTCAAAAAATACTAATTATATATATTTTTACGTTTCATTTCTTTCTTCCATGAGTGAGGAAAGAGAGAGAGAGAGATAGGCACCTTTAGTGTTCTTCATACTGTGACTTACCTCTAGACCTCTCTAAGCATCTTATGTGAGTTTAGAGAGGTCTCAAGATGTGAAACTAGAACCTTCTCATGTGAGCCAACCCTGTAGAATGCTGCATTATTGTTGTACCACTGTTGTGCTACTTTTCAGTCCCCTAATTACAATTTTTAACAAGGTCAACTGATAAGTTATTTTTATATTCATAAATATCAAATAAACAATAGTTTATTTGCTAAATCATAGTTTTGTGGTATTTTTCCTTCCTTTTTTATTTTTGAGCTTTTTTTTTTTTTTTTTTTTTTTTGCTATAGGGCAAGTGTGCTTGCCAGAAAGACAGAGAGAGGCAGAGAGACAGAAAGTGAGAAAACTCCCCCCGGGGGAATAGCCAGGCCACGATACCTACTCGTCCATTTTCCTCTTGGGATCTTGGGCATGCATGCACATGTGCCCAGTGTGAGTTTAAGCTACCAGGTCCAGGACTTGAACCATGGTTGACCACATGGGAGTCCAACGACATAGCCATTAAGCCAACTGCTGGCCCCTAGTTTTGCGTTTTTTAAAAATCTGTCACACATTAAATTTATTGTTTTTAAACCTTTTCTCCCAAAGAGCAAATTTACTTAGAAATTACTCAGAGAAAAATGTTTAGCTAAGCTTAATGGTCTTTTTAAATATCTCCTCCTTCTTCAGAATTTCAGCTTACTTATTTTTGAACTTCAATCTGTCTTCAGGATATGTATTTTAAGAGGACAGGTTTGACCTAATTTCTTGATTTGTTTGAAAGCAGAATTTTCTCTAACTAGTCACAGTAGATTTGAGGCATAATTTAACTGTCTGTAAAATGAGGATAGCAGTAATGTCTGCTTCAGAAGATCCTTTGGAATATTAAATGAGTTAATGCACATTGAACACTTTGAATGGTAAGATCTAGCACATAGAAAGGTCTTATTGCTTAAAAAATTCCTATAAATTAACATTAATGCAAATGTTCTCAGTTTTGATTTTTGATTGTCCATTGTTTAAGAAATGGAAAGTAGAGTGTGTGTTTTTAGTGGGACGAAAGTCTAGGGAGTGTCTTAGAATTCTGCTTGCTATCGTGTAAATATATCAGATTATAAGATTATATTGTGACAAATAATTTCAGATACATTAATGAAGACTTGCTGGATATCTCACTGAGGAAAAGTTGGAAAACTTCCTAATTTGCCAGTCCTAGCTTTTGCAACTGCTTAGTATTCGTAATAGTTTTGCCTCTTATAGTTTTTTTTTTTTCAAAGTAAGAGGAATATTCAGGAATATTCAGAATGTTTCACTTGACTCAGGTTTTGATGAAATGACATCTTTATTGAGTTAGAAATAGATTCCCAGAACATCTCATAGATTGATGATCATAAATTCAGGCAGTGGAATTTCTTTGTGCCCATAGACAGATTATACTTAGCTTCTATGTCCTCATCTGACAAATGGGCATAATAAAAGGGCAATCATCAGTAATAAATGAAGTAATGAGTGTCATAATTAGTTCTTGACAGTTATGCTGCCTCTGTTGAGTCTTCACTGAGCACATAATGATTTCCTTTTTTAAGAGAGAGAAATTTTTGCTGTAGGGTATGTGTGCTCGTCAGAGACAGAGACAGAAAATAAGAGGTCACCCCCCAGGGTGGATGGCCACACTGCAATCCCTTCTCTTCTCTTGAGATTTTGGGCACTCAAGCACATGTGCTTAGTGTGAGTTTCAAACCACTGGGTCTGGGATTTGAACTGTGGTTGGCCTTGTGGGAGTCCAGGAGCATAACCATTATGTCATCTGCTGGTCCTCACAGTGATTTCTTAATAAAGGTAGGCCTCTGTTCTATTGTTTTTATTTTCATTAATACAATTAATTTTAAGGGAAGGAGAGTAGGAGAGCGGAAGAGTACAGGGACAGAAATTTGGGGGAAAATGGAGAAGTAAGACATTTGTGGGACACAGGCATGGATTGTTACGTGTTGATGTTATATATTGTATTCTCAACTCACCTGATGTGTGGCAAATATTATGTTGGATAAATTCTTTTTATAATCTAAATGATAGAGATTAAGTGTATAAATAATAACAGGTAATAATAATAATAAAATTTTTTTTTTTGGAGAGGTTTTTTGGTATAGGGCGCGTGTGCTTGCCAGAAAGACAGAGAGAGACAGAGAGATAGAAAGCGAGAAATCACCCCCCAGGGGGGGATGGCCACGCCGCGATCCCTTCTCCTCCACTCTCCTCTCGGGATCTTGGGCACGCATGCACATGCACCCGGCGCGAGTTTTAAGCCACCGGGTCCGGGACACGAACCGCGGTCAACTACGTGGGAGTCCAGCGACATAGCCATTACACTAACTGCTGGTCCCAATAATAATAAAATTTTAAAAAGAGTAAACTACATATTGAAAAGCCAAAGAATAATGGGGAGATGAATGGAGCGATGTACAGTGGTAGTGAAAATTCATAATACCAAAAAAGTCATCCAAAAGTTTTTTCTCTTAAGTTTTAGAATAATTCTTATGACTTTATTAGCAGTCATTTATTTTCTTTCTTTGGATATTTGGGGAGACAGTTTGCAATACTTAGGGCTTGAATTTAGATTTTGCTATAGATAATCCCAATGTAGAGAAGTTAAAATTGCTTATATTTGAGAATTAATGTAGTGGTAGTGGGTGTGATATTGTAGAGCACATTTGAATGTGAATAGCTGAAGTTGTGAGAAGTATTTTATATTTGCACAGATATTTTGTTTGTTAAGTTCCACTTATTTAAATACAGAGATTATATTTGGATAATTAAATGTACTCATTATGGTCATATCATTTTGTACATTCAAACACATGGGGAAATACTACTTTTCCTCTTACAACAATTTATTAAAGTAAAATTACAAAATAGTTTTATATTTATTTATTTATTTATTTATTTATTTTTTGGAGAGGTTTTTGCTATAGGGCGCATGCACTCGCCTGAAAGAGACAGAGAGCTAGAAAGTGAGATGGCCACGCTACAATCCCTTCTCCTTCATTCTCCTCTCGGGATCTTGGGCACGCATGCACACGCTCTCGGCGTGAGTTTAAGCCACCGGATCCAGGATTCGGACCGCAGTCGGCTACATGGGAGTTCAGCGACATAGCCATTACACTAACTGCTGGTCCCCAAATAGTTTTATTTTTAAATCATGCCTTTCTTGCCTTTTTAAACTGCTGTTAATGAATTATTAAACATACATTGTAAAGTTTAGACCAAAAAAAAAGCAGTGAATAATTATTATTATTTTTTGGAGAGGTTTTTGCTACAGGGCACATTCACTTCCCAGAAAGACAGAGAGAAAGACAGAGAGACAGAAAGTGAGAAATCACACCCCCACCCCCCAGGGCCGACGGCCACACCGTGATCCCTTCTCCTCCATTCTCTTCTAGGGATCTTGGGCATGCATGCACATGTGCCCAGTGTGAGTTTAAGCCACCCGGTCTGGGACTTGAACTATGGTGGACTACATGGAAGTCCAGTGACATAGCCATTATGCCATCTGCTGGTTTTCAAAAGCAGTGTATTTTTAATTAGCTAAGTTATGATTAACACTATGGTAGCTTAGTGTTAAAATCAAGTACTTAGATTTGAACATTTTTTTTTTAAAGAATTATTTCATTCATTCATTTAT
The DNA here is from genome assembly GCA_026018925.1 of Tupaia tana. Taxonomy (NCBI): domain Eukaryota; kingdom Metazoa; phylum Chordata; class Mammalia; order Scandentia; family Tupaiidae; genus Tupaia; species Tupaia tana. Next base: position 49,733,814 of record JAKSZU010000003.1, read on the forward strand.
TTATTTATTTATTTTAATTTGACCAGAGAGGGACAGAGTAAGAGGGAGCAAGAGAGAAAGGGAAAGTGAGAAAACAAGCCATAAGGTCTGGGACTCAAACTGCAGTTGACCAAGTTGGAATCCAACGCCCTTAACCACCATGCTACCTGCTGGCCCCAGATCTGAGAATCTTAACATTAAGGTATGAAGACTGACTGAAATAAAATTTTGTTCTCCTCACTACGCTTAATATTAGCAAAATTTGGAAGATTTTTCTGCCTTAAACAATTGCTTTTTATGAAATGGGGTAGGACAAACTATTTCAAGGATTTGGTTTTTAGTTCTTTACTGTTTTCTTTTTTTTTTGGAGAGGTTTTTCGCTATAGGGCGCGTGCGCTCGCCAGACAGACAGAGAGAGACATAGAGACAGAAAGCGAGAAATCACCCCCCAGGGGGGATGGTCACGCCGCAATCCCTTCTCCTCCATTCTCCTCTCGGGATCTTGGGCATGCACGCACACGCGCCCGGCGTGAGTTGTAAGCCACCGGGTCCGAGACGCGAACCGCGGTCGACTACGTGGGAGTCCAGCGACATAGCCATTACGTTAACTGCTGGTTCCCTTTACTGTTTTCTTAATCTAAGGTCATGTAGTTGAACCTTTATATACATTTTTCCTCTAGGTCTTGAATTATTTTATTTTATTTTATTTTTTTGCTATAGGGCGCATGCGTTCACCCAAAAGACAGAGAGATAGAAAGCGAGAAATCACCCCCTAGGGGTTATGGCCATGCCGCAGTCCCTTCTCCATTCTCCTCTCGGGATCTTGGGCACACATGTACACGCGCCCAGCATGAGTATAAGCCACCGGTCCGGGACTCGAACACGGTCGGCTACATGGGAGTTCAGCGACATAAGCATTACACTAACTGCTTGTCCCTAGGTCTTGAATTATTTCAATACAAACTAATTGGGACCAAATTAATAATAAAAAATGTCAATAGTATCTTTTACCAATTTGTTTAAACTACCCCACAGTAGACTTCATGGAAAACTCTTAACTAGTTATGGCTAGTTAGGGCTCTTCAGACTTTAGAATATGTTAGAATTTCTACATAAATTGATAAAACCATTGATACCTGGTTTTCATCCTCAGAGATTCTGATTTAATATTCCTGGGCTGGGGCCAAATACTGCATTTATAATGGTCTTGGTAGTTCTACCCAACTAAATACTGAACTGGGTCATGTTTACTTTATGAGAATGTCAATTCTTTCAGTTTGAGGTATTTTTACTAATATTTTATGGCCTCATATGACATAACTATGACCCAGAAGTACAAATTAAGCCTAGTTTTATATAAATAAATAAATAAATAAATAAATAAATAAATATAAATAAATATAAATAAATATATATATATATGTATATTTTATCCAAAGGCTAGTATTTTAGGCAAGAGTTAGCCAATTAAAGAATATTTTGGGGGCCAGCAGGTGGTATGGTGGTTAAGGTGCTGGATTCCCACATGGTCAACCCTGATTCAATCTTGGACATCGCAGCTTGAAAATCACACTGAGCACATGTGTGGGTATGCCCAAAAATCCCAGGAGGAGAATGAAGAAGGGATTTTGGCATGGCCTTCTCCTGGTGGATTTCACATTGTCCCTCTCTATATCTCTCTGTCTCTCTCTGGCAAGAGCATGTGCTAAAACAAACAAAATATGTTGTGCTATCATTGATGTATTTGCTGTTTTATTTTTGTAGTAAGTCATAGTTAACATTTTACTTAAGCAGCAAAATTGCCTGAATTGTAATACAAATTTTACTTGAAAAATAAATTTCTAATTATGCTAGATCAGTGCTTTTTATCATCTATTTTGTTTATTTACAGGCAGTACTTAATTTTCCTAAATACTGTGAACCTGTGGTTAAAGGAGAAGGTAACTGCATAATTTTACTTAATATTTCTCTTGAGATAAATTTTTATAAGATCTAAATTATTGAAATTTTATCTCTTTTGGAGCAGCAAGTGAACGTGATACCCGCAAACTGTGGAGGAATATTGAACCTCATTTGAAGAAAGCTATGCAGACCGTTTATCTCAGGGAAATATCAAGGTAATTTTTTTCTCAATTTAATGTGTACTATTTCCATATCTTTACTTGGGATTTTTACTGTATTAAAGTATACTTGTTTTCTTCTGTCTTCTTCACATCAGGCAAAATGTTATGGAACTCTTATATTGGCTCTTTTTTATTTGGGGAAGGACAGTTTTTATTTTTAAGTTTATTTCTTTGATGAGCCAGAGAACCAAAGAGAGAAAGACAGGCAGACAGAACCTTTAGGGTTCTGATACTATGATCCTCCCTGACCCTTCGACCAGCCCCTGATCATGGGTAAGTACATACATGGCATATTAGGGAAGTCTCCAGACTTGAGCTTAGAACTTTGCGATGCGCAGTTACCTTGCAGTGTGTTGTATTGGGTTGTCGGAAAGGTCATGATGTATTTTTTCCATGTTTTTCTATGCAAAAGTGCTTCATGACTTTTCCAACAATCTAATATTTTGCTGCTATGATACTGTCCAACTCCAATTTTTAATCAATTTATAACACAATTTGAAACAGCTGCTTTTTTTTTTTTTTTAATTTGCTATAGGGCAGATTAAAAAGGGAGGGAAAAAGAAAGTGAGAAATCATTCGCCAAAGGGGGAAATAGAGAGGGAAAGAAAAAGAGACAGAGGGGACCAGCAGTTAGCGTAATGGCTATTCTCTGGACTCCCAGGTAGTCGACTGCAGTTCGAGTCCCAGACCCCGTGGCTTAAACTCATGCCGGGCGTGTGTGCGTGCGTGCCCAAGATCCCGAGAGGAGAATGGAGGAGAAGGGATTGCGGCTTGGCCACCCCCCCGGGGGGTGATTTCTCGCTTTCTGTCTCTCTGTCTCTCTCTGTCTTTCTGGCGAGCGCATGTGCCCTATAGCAAAAAAACCTCTCCAAAAAAAGAAAGAAAAAGGGACAGAGAAAAAGAGAGGGAAAGCGAAAGTGAGAAAGAGAGGGAGAGAGAGGGAAAGAGAGAGGCAAAGAGAAAGTGAAAAATCATCCCCCAAGGGGGATGGCCATGCCATAATCCCTTCTGTTTTTCATCTAGAGATTCTGGGCATGTGCTCCATGTATTTTTCAAGCTTCTGGGTCAGAGACTCAAACCACATAGTCAGCCATGTCCTTAACCTCCAGGCTGCCTGCTGGCCCTCTTTTTCTTTTCTTATTTAATCTAGAAAGCTATAGGAAATTCAGTAGTAAAAATAAATCTCTTCTTTGTTTTTTATAGGTAATGCTTTTTCCCCCTCTTGCTTCTTTCAATATATATGTTTTTCTTTTTTCTTTAGGTTTTAGCCTTAGGGTGCATGCACTGGAGAGACAGAGGGAGAGAAAGTGAGAAATCATCCTTCATGGGGGATGACCTTCTCACAGTCCCTTCTCCATTCTCTGAGAACCCTGGGCATGATGATTTTCAAGCCACTAGGTCTAGGATTCAAACTGTGGTCTGCCTTCTGGGAACCTAGTGCCTTAACAACTATACCACCTGTTGGCATCAATTTTACTGTAGTTTGAGAATGATAAATCTAAGTATAGATTTTTGGGCATTTATTCTGCTTAAGGTTCTTTTGGCTTCTTGAATTTGTGGGTTGGTGTCTGACAATATTTTGGAGAAACTCTTGGTATCATTTCCAGTATTTCTTTCTGTTTCTTTCTGTCTTTATTCTACTTTTGTATTCCTAGTACACTTATCTTCATACCTTTTGTAGTTGTCCCACAGCCCTTAGATATTCTATTCTTTTTTTTCTACCTTTGTTGTCCATGCTTTTCAGTTTTGGAGGTTTCAACTGATATATCTTCAAGTGCAGAGATTCATTCTTCAGCTGTGTCCAGTCTACTAATCAGTGCATCAGAAGCATTTTTTATTTCTTAGTGTTTTTTATATCTAGCATTCATTTTTGGTTCCCTCTTAGGATTTGCATCATCTGATCTTGCATGCCCCCTACTTTACCTATTTGAGCCCTTAGCATAATAATTATAGTTGTTCTAAGTTCCTAGTCAGATAATTCCAACAACCCTGCCATGTTTCTCTTTGATGCATAAAAGGGTGAAGACTTCTCGAGTTGATACTCTCAATTTTTGTTGTATTAAATATTTGAAAAGATAGTTATTTTGTTAAAGTTCCTGAAAATATATTCATATAATTACAACCTGTTTTCAGTTTCTCATTCTTTTCTTGAGTGAGAGAGGGAGAGCGACAGCATCCCCACATGGGTCTTGGTGATGCAATCCATCCCCAGCCTTCAACCAGCCCTGGATTATGGACAAATGCATACCTGGCATACTTTGAGAGGTCTCTGAACTTAAACTGGAAACCTTCCCATGTGAGATTTTTCACAGAGTGGTATGTTTTATTGCTATACCACTGTCTGGCCCCAGTCTTTAACATGATTTGAAACGAGGGTTTTGTTTTCCCATTTTTAATCTGAAAAGCTATAGGAAATTTAGCATTAGCTTTATTTTTCCTATTCATGCTTGATATTTGAATGATAGAATGGAGAATTTGATTATACAAGAAATATGTAAATCATCATAAACTACATTTTTCTGTTATTAGAATTTCATAGTAATGAAACTGCTCAGGAGACATTGGCATAGTTAGAGGAAGAACATCATTTTGATTTCTAGCTCAGCCATTTACTGCTTTGTATGATCTTAGCAAGTCACCTAATAAAAACCCAGACCTCTGTGTCTTCCTCTAACAACCCTTGGAAGACTTAAATAATATATATGAAAACGACTTGTGAATAATAAAGCCCCTTATGGACATTAGACTAAGCCTAGGTTACAAGCGTCTTAGTCCATTATTGCATTACTAACAGAAATACCTGGCATGAGGTAAAGGGTTTCATGTTGACTCATAGCTCTGGTGGCTGTAAAGTTCAGAGGTGACACAGAATGGTGGAGAGTAGACCTTTTAACAGAACAGAACATGGCCTATATCCATATAGTTTTCTTTTTCTGCCATTGTAGTCTCATTCTTTCTGCTTATAAACCCTACCAGAACTCAGCTATAGAGGCCCACCTTAATCACACCATCACACCTAAAGTCCCCATACTGGGACACCATGAAGGAATTAAATTTTCACTTAACACTTTTCAGTATAAGCAAGGCTCAGTGCATGAATTTCTGGAGGACATCCAGTCATCAACCATGGAATATGAGAGAGCAAACCATTGCACAAAGCAATACAGGATATAGCAGCACTACCTACTTTTCTAAATTTTTAGTCAATTTTATATCATTTTCTCTCTTAAAAGTCGTAATCTATACTTTTTAAAACTAAATTTGCTTTTTTTTTTTAAAGAATTATTTTATTTAACTTTATTTATTTATTTATTTTAATTTGACCGAGAGGTACAGTCAGAGAGGGAGAGAGAAAGAGAGGGAAAGTGAGAAAGCAAGCCACCCGGTCCAGGACTCGAACCGTGGTCAACCATATGGGAGTCCAGTGCTCTTAACCACCCTGCCACCTGCAGGCCCCCAAATTTGCTTTCTTTTGTTTTAATTAGGTGATGAGACTATAATTCATGTAAAGTTCATTATTCCTCTTTTCTTTTCAATACTAAAAATTCATATGATGAGAGTTTTTGGAAGTTACAGAATAGAAAAGCTTGTGATTTTTTTCTTCCATTGGTGGAAAATATTTCTGTTTTTGTTAAAATGATTTTACATAACAGTGAAGGTACTTCTAATTTCTCATAGGATAACTATGGCCCTGCAAGTCCAGTTCTCTCCACGAAATCAATAAGGAGAGCAAGTTAAACTGCCCATAACCCTTGTCTGCAGTGTAACTAGGAGTTGGAGATTATAGTAGACTTCCATTATATGTACATAGTGAAGTCAGCAACTGCAGGCAACAGAGCCAGCTTTGGAGCTCATGCTGAAGTGAAAGGTCAAATGAGAAAAAGAAGACAATGGGGGCAAAGAATGAATTGACAAGTATTGGTGAGCACAAATGAAATCATCACCAGAAAGAGTTTTCATTGCAAGAGTAGGAGGCAGGGCAATTAAAATAGTCTGCTGCAGGCTCCTTCAAGGACTCAGCTCTTAGGTCCACTATTTACTGGTGTGTTTTTGGGTAACTTAACCTTTGGGCCTCAGTTTTCCTGTGTAATCATACCTACTTTAAAAGACTGGTACAGAGTTTAGAAATAATTTGTAACGATTGTTTATTTGATGGTAGGTATTTTTTTTTCTCTCATTAAATTGATAATTACCAGAGTAAAAGAGACTATTAAAAATACATAGATATCATTTTATCGATTTATATTTTAATATACAATGAATGATTTTGTACAAATAATATATAATACATATATTTTGCTTTCTGTAGTAAGTAAATTTTAAAAGTTTAGAGGGCTCTGTTTAAGTCTAATATATTGATTTTATATATTTCTAGTTTATTTCTGATCTTCTATCTCTTTCAGTTCCCAGTGGGAAAAGCTGCAGAAAGATGACACAGATCTGGGACAACTGAAAGGTATCAGAGGAAGTATTGCGATAGTTACCAGAAACACTTCTTTAATTATTAAAAATACTAAAATTAATATTAAAGAGCATTCAGCCAGTAAATAGTATTACAAAAGAGAATTTACTTTTTCAAGCTATAATTTTATTTTGACGATTTTCATGTGAAGCCCCAAATTAATGGGAGAAAATAAAGTTTGAATATTAGGTTTCTGTTTTCTAAATGTTGGATTATGTTTTGTAAAATATTATATGTTTTAAAATATAAGCAATTTATATATTTTTAAATGTTTCTGCTAAGATGGTCTGTATGACAGTTTTATCTCAGTATGTACATATGTATTTCATAAATATTGTAGAATAAAATCCCAATTTTAGCTTAACTCAATTTAGGGAATGCACTTCAGGGGTTATGTTGTGAAAGCTTTGTGCTTTTGTTTTCTTGAAGAGAACTATTTCTTCAGATTTATTTCAAGTAAAACTACTTTTACTTTTTAAAAAATTAAGCAAGTACCTAAAATGTTCTTTTGTTACAAAATGGCCAGTGGCTGATGGCTGGGGAAAATGATATGAAATGGTAGTGTTGAGATTATGTTTTGTCTGTTTTGGTTAGTAAACACTCCAGATGCTTTACAAGTGATTTCCAGTTACGTGTTGTAAAGGAAAGAGACAGATGGCAGAGTTAGAAAAATCTGCAATAATAGTCTATACTACTTTCTAACTTTGTGACTTTGAACCCAGCTCAGTTTCTTCATCTATAAAATGGGAAGAATATCTGGTTTTAAAATATTGCAGAGATTCAGTGCTGAAGTAAAGCACCTGAGCAGAGTGTCTGACACATGGTAGATACTCAGTAAATATCAAGTCCTTTCCCTTTCCTTGAGAATCAGAGTTGATTGGTTGGCTCCATTGGTTTATTTTTCCATTCATTCATTAATTTTATGTGGAAGGCATTGTATGGATACAAAAGTACAGATGTGGGTCCTTCAGTGAACAGTATAGCTTAGTAGGTGATGTAATTTTTATGTGATTAACTGCTAATATAAGGTATAATGTTCAAGGACATAAGTGAAATAGAGTAGGAATTCATAGTGAAGATACATGTTTCTGTTTTGGCGTGGTAGAGGAAAGTGGCATTGAAGGGAACAAAGGAAGGATTTAGATTTTAGTACAGGAAGAGCGAAGCAAAAATTATAGAATGAGCATATGAGCAAAGCCTGTCATTAATAACATTCATCGCTGCCACCACCATCACTATCAGGGTGCTTTAAGATCAGGGAGCAGGTCTTTTGACTAGAGAGCACTATATGGAAGTCAAAAGATAAGTGAAAAGAGGTATTTAAAGCTTAATGGTAGCCTAATAAATATTTTCATAAAAGCGTTTTGTTCTGTAGGTCTCTCAGCATATACTCACGTGGAACTTCCATATTACTCTAAATTTATTCTAATTGCTGCATACCTCGCTTCGTACAATCCAGCAAGAACTGACAAGCGATTTTTCCTAAAGGTAATAGTAACATACTTCTTTCCACTTCATTTTAAAATTTATTTTCTAAATTTTTTTCCTTTCTTCCATGAGAGAGGGAGTCTTGTCTCTGCAGGTTCTTATGCCACGATCCACTCCCAGTTTCAGCCCAGGTTATAGGCAGGTGTGCTTGCCTGGTGTGTTCAGGGAGGCTCTGGGACCTGAACACAGGATCTTTCTCATGAGGGTCCACTGATGTTATCACTCTGCTACCATCTGTCTCTTCATTACTTTTGAAGACCCTAGTTATATTCTGAAATTTCTTAATACCAGTACATTTCTGAGTGACAGAGATAAGAGTAAGAGATTTCTAAATATGTATTTAGGACTCATTCTCTACAGTTTTTAAGTTATGGTAACAACCTAAAATTTGAAGGAAGGTAGATAGATTCACAGAAGATAGGAAATCAGGTGTACCTTCAGTAATAATTTTAGATGTAAAAAAACACATTGATAAATAAGTTTTTGTTTAAAGTATGGAACATGGAAATAATTTTAAGAGTGGTAACTTACTGTTCTAAAGCTTCTTTGTATACATTAGTTGAAGATAGCCCATTTTACAATAATTTTCCTTTTTTTTTCTTCTTCACCCACTGTGTTTCTGTCACATTGGGTTTTTCACCTCTTCAGAAATTCTAATCTCTTTTTTTTTCCTCAAGGTCTGTGTCCATGTTTTGTCTTTCTACAATAGAAAGCTCCTTTCCTACCCATTGTTCTTTGAGTTTCTGTTTAAATGTTGCTTTTTGAGAGTAGTCCTCTCTCTATAAACTGTCTTTCGTAGGTCTTATTTTTTTATTTTTTTATTTTTATTTTGGAGAGATTTTTTTTCGCTATAGGGCGCGTGCACTCGCCAGACAGACAGAGAGATAGAGACAGAAAGTGAGAAATCACCCCCCAGGGGGGATGGTCACGCCTCAATCCCTTCTCCTCCGTTCTCTTCTCGGGATCTTAGGCATGCATGCACACGCGCCCGGCGTGAGTTTTAAGCCACCGGGTCCAGGACACGAACCGCGGTCGACTACGTGGGAGTCCAGCGACATAGCCATTACGCTAACTGCTGGTTCCCCGTAGGTCTTATTTTTTTCCTGTGTTTTATGATGTTTGCTTTCTATTTTGAACGTAAAACAATTTGTGATCATTTTATTTTTGTTTTTAGAGGTTTGTGCTTTAGGGTATGTGCACTCACTGGAGAGAGAAAGAGACAGTGAGAAGGAAAGTGAGAAATCACCCCGTAGGGGGATCACCATGCTGTGATCTATCTCTTTCTCCACTCTCCTCCCAGGATATTGGGCATGCACACACATGTGCCAGGTGTGAGTTTCAAGCCACTGGGTCTGGGCCTTGAACCACGGTCAGTCCTGTGAGAGTCCAGCAATGTAACTGCTATGCTATCTGCTGGCCCCAATAAATTTTTTTTATTCACTTATTTAAAGAGTAGAATGTCTCCTGCTGCTATTCTTTAAGAGGGCAAGGGCCACATCTATTTTACCCCTTCTTGTATCTTGAATGCCTAACTAAATGCCCAATGTCAGTGAATTATGTGAATTGCCAACATCCTTTAAGGTATGAATAAAAACCCATTTGTCTTTGAAAGCTCATTTTTATAGGAATAAATATACTGTACGAAATCAATGTAATTCTTTCAGAATTGTCACTGTTTTCTTTTAAAAATTTTTCTTTGAAAGCAAAAGTAATCTTACATCAAATACAAATCTAAGTCAAATCACCTTAAAATATATTCTTGTCTAATATATACAGGGCAATGAGAACAGTCAAATACAATAAACCTAATAAATTAATACTATGTGCACCATGTTTTAAACAAATTCTGTTTTCTGGTTTTGTGGAATACTGTCTTCTTTTATCTTAAGAGTTTTTCTTACTTGCAGCATCATGGAAAAATCAAGAAAACCAACTTTCTAAAAAAACATGAAAAGGTATGTACACTTTAATTTCTTTAAAGGGAGAAATTTATGATATGAAAAGAAATGGATACATAGTGTACTTACCTTAGTGATTTGGATATAGAACTTACTTGACATGGTACTATTATAATGTGATAATATTTTGTTATGTTGAATAGTTATTGAAGGCATGTTCAAATGAGTTGTGCTGGAGGTAAAACAGAATTGACATAATTTTTAAGTGACCTAGTTGAAAATGATCACTTGACATTACAGGCGTGCCTCATTTTATCATACTTTGTTTTATTGTGCTTCTCAGATAGTGCTTTTTTGTTTTTTCAAACTGAAACTTTGTTGTAACCCTGTGTCGAGCAAGTATATTGATGCCATTTTTCTATCAGCATGTATTCACTTCTGTCCCTATCTCACCTGTTAGTAATTTTCCCAATATTTTATACTTTTTCATTATTATTTTACTGGTGTGGTGCCATAAACTGTGCCCATATAAGACCATGAATTCACTGGTAGTTGTATGTGTTCTTATTGTTCCACTGACCAGCCATTCTCTCATCTCTGCACCTTTCTTTAGGCTTCTCTAATCCCTGAGATACAACAATACTGCATTTAGGCCAGTTACTAACCTTACAGTGGCCTGTAAGTGTTCAAGTGAAAGGAGTAGTCATACGCCTCTCACCTTAAATCAAAAGCTAGAAGTGACTAAGTGTAGTGAGGAAGGTTTATTGAAAGGTAAGAGTTGCTAAAAACTAGGCCTCTTATACCAGACAGTTAGCCAAGTTGTGAATGCAAAGGAAATGTTCTTGAAGAAAATTAAAAGTGCTACTCCAGTGAACACATGAATGTTAAGCAAAACTTCCTTATTGTTTGTATGGAGAAAGTTTTAGTGGTCTGGATAGACACAGCATTCCCTTAATGCACAGCCTAATCCAGAGTAAGGCCCTAACTCCTCAATTCTCTGAAGGCTGGAAGAGGTGAGGTAAATACAGATAAGTTTGAAGAAGCTAGCAGAGGTTGATTTATGAAGGTTAAGAAGAGAATCCATTTTCAAAACATAAATATGCAAGATGAAGCAGCAAGTGCTGATGTAGAAGCTGCAGAAAGTTATCCAGAAGATCTAACTCAGATCGTTGATGAGGGTAGCTGTACTAAACAACAGATTTTCATTGTGGATGAAACAGCTTTATACTGGAAAATAATGCCATCTTTGACTTTCATAGCTAAAGAAAGGTCAGCGCCTGGCTTAAAGGTTCAAAGCACAGGCTGACTCTCTTGTTGGGGAATAATACAGCTAATGACTTTAGGTTAAAGCTAGTGCTTATTTACCATTCTAAAACTCCTAGGGCCCTTAAGCTTTAGCATAAATCTACCCTGTGCTCTATAAATCAAACAACAAAGCTTGGATGACTGCACATCTGTTTATATCATAGCTTACTGAATATTTTAAGCCCACTGTTGAGATCTACTGCTCAGAAAAAAAAAAAAAAAAAAGATTCCTTTTAAAATATGTCAAAGAGGCCAGTGGTGACGTGGTGGTTAAGGCACCGGACGCTCCCACATGGCCAACCACAGTTCGAGTCCCAGACTTGGTGGCTTGCTTTCTTACTTTTCTCTCTTTGTCTCTCTCTCTGTCAAATTAAAATAAGTGATTGAATAAATTAAAAAAAAATTACTTCTCATTGACAATGCATCTGGTTACCCAAGAGCTCAGATGGAAATGTACATGAAAATTCTGTTTTCATGTGTACTAACACGACAACCATTCTGCAGTTCGTGGAACAAAGAATAATTTCAACTTTCAAATTTTTCTTATTTATTTTTATTTTTTTTTTTAGTTTGTTGGAGGGTATGTGCACTCACCCGAGAGAGACAGAAATAACCCCTATGGGGTATGGTTATGCCACAATCCCCTCTCCTCCATCTCTTCCCTCCTTTTGAGATTCTGGGCACGCAAGCAAATGTGCACAGGGTCCAGAACTTGAACTACATCATCACCTCTGTGGGATCTAACTGCCTTAACTGCAATGCCACTGGTTGGCCCAAGTTTTATTATTTAAGAAATATATTTCATAAGATTATAGCTACCACAGATGGGAATTCCTTTAATGAATCTAGGCAAAGTAAATTACAAACCTTCTGGAAAGGATTTGCAATTGTAGGTGCTATTAAGAACATTTGTGATTCCTAGGAGGAGGTCAAACTACAACATTAGAAAGAGTTTGTAAGAAGTTGACTTCAGCCCTCATGGATGACTTTGAGGGGTTTAAAACTTCATTTGAGGAAATTAAGTTCAGTTGTGAAACCAACAAGAAAGCTAGAATTACAAGTGGAGCATGAAAACGAGACTGAATTTTGCAATCAATCTCATGATAAAACTTTAGCAGATGAGTTGCTGCTGATCAGTTAGCAAGGAAGTGATTCCTCAGGATGGAATCTATTCCGGAAGAGATACTTTGAACATTGTAATGACAAAGATTAGAATATTACATGAATGTAGTTGATAAAGCAGCAGAATGGTTTGAAAGAATTGACTCCAGTTTTGAAAGAAGTTCTATTGTGAGTGAAATGCTATCAACAGTATGCATTATTTTGAAATATAACTTGGATAAATCACTTAACATCTGGGTGATGTTTAGGACTGGGCTGAAGGACTATGAGTTCTTTAATATTTGTTTATGCTAATTCAGACAATCTTGAGGAATATGTAAAAGGATAAATCATGATTATATAAGATAAAGTTTTAACTTAAAGACTGCAGGTTAGATTTATTATTGGAAAATTATATGAAGTATAAATATGTTATTGATGGGAATTTATAGTACAAATAGAATGCTCAATTTTTTTTTATAGACAAGCAATCATCTCCTTGGACCAAAACCATTTCCATTGGACAGATTATTAGCAATACTATATAGTATCGTGGATAGCAGAGTTGCTCCAACAGCAAATATCTTTTCCCAGGTAAGCATGATCATAGGTTCTCCATCATCTTTGTAGAATCCTTTCAGTAGTATAGTTGATAGAGGTGTTTAGATTTTTGGTCAGCATAAGTTACTATTTTAACTTCGGGAGTATCACTGAATTTGCATATATTTAAATATAGCCTGATGGCAAATATAACTTAATAGTTTTTTCAAAAAAGGAATTTTCAAAAAACAGTTATTTATTTAATTTAATTTATTATTATTATTTAATTTAATGAGAGAAGGAGAGAGTGAATGAAAGCAGCTGCCAGGTCTGGGACTTGAACTGTGGTCAGCCATGTGGGAGTCCAGCACCTTTACCACCACTCCACCTGCCGGCCCCCAATAAAGGAATTTTTAAAATTAAATCATTATAATTGTCCCATTGATTAAATAAGTGACTTGATTAAATTTATATAAAGTATAATATAGAAATATAATGTAATGGAAACATTAAAAAATTAATTTCTAAGAAATTAATTTATAATATCTTTATTCCTTATATGTATACTTTCAGGTTGACATTAAGCTTTTATATAAATGATCTATTTTCCAGAGTAAGTTAGTTCTCAGAATTTCACTAGGTGGCAGCAGGATCATAAAAATAGAAAATATGACTCCTCTTCTTGTTAAAACATTTAAAAAATTTTTTTCTTCATTTATGATAGTGTATATACACATGAAAAGGAGAGAGAGGGGAGAGAGAAAGAAAGGAGTACCCTCAGGATCCCTGTGATCATGCTGCAGTCCCTTACTTCAGTCTTCCAGCCTGTTGGATCTTGGGTACTTAGAGTTGTGCCCGGTGTGTTTCAGGCTGACCAGGCTGAGGATTCTAACCATGGTTGCCTTGTGGGACCCATCTTCTCTTGAGCAGTATATTACAGCTGCAACATTGAGCCAGCCCATGGGTTTGATTTCTTTAAACAAACATTTTCAGAAAAACCTACTTATTAAAAATAGTAGATTTTGTGGCTGACAGGAGGCGTGGTGGTTAAAGGTGCTGGATTCCCACATAGTCAACTGTGGTTCAAGTCCCAGACCTGGTGGCTTGCTTTCTCGCTCTCTTTCTCTCTGTCTTGCTCACTCTCGCTCTCTCTCACTCTCTGGTCAAATTAAAATAAATAGATAAATAAATAAAGTTAAATAACTATTAAAAAATACAGTAGATTTCTTAAATGATCCAGAAAAAGAATACTTAACAAATTGTATACATGGCTAAAAGAAAAAGCAAAATGATGTAACTAGTATTTATTAAAAAGCAGAACTCATGTCAGATGTTACAATGAGGATTTTGTTCTATTTGTAAATTTTTAGGTTGAGAAATATATAAATAATAACATTTAGATTTTAATAATTCACTGCAAATAAATCTGTTCCCAGAATAGATATCAGACCTAGTGTGTGGTAGTAATTTTTTTTTCTTTTTTTTGAGAGATTTTCGCTATAGGGCGCGTGCGCTCGCCAGACAGACAGAGAGAGACGTTAGAGACAGAAAGTGAGAAATCACCCCCCGGGGGGATGGTCACGCCGCAATCCCTTCCCCTCCATTCTCCTCTCGGGATCTTGGGCACGCACGCACACGCGCCCGGCGTGAGTTTTAAGCCACCGGGTCCGGGACGCGAACCACGGTCGACTACGTGGGAGTCCAGCGACATAGCCATTACACTAACTGCTGGTTCCCTGTGGTAGTAATTTTTAATTCTTCACTTAAAGAAGACTTTGAGTAAGAAAAATAGATAAATGCTAACTGTTCTCAAAATTAAGTTTACGGGGACCAGCAGTTAGCGTAATGGCTATGTCACTGGACTCCCACGTAGCTGACCGCGGTTCAAGTCCCAGACCCGGTGGCTTAAACTCACGCTGGGCATGTGTGCGTACATGCGTGCCCAAGATCCCGAAAGGAGAATGGAGAAGGGATTGCAGCGTGGCCATCCCCTCTTGGGGGTGATTTCTCGCTTTCTATCTCTCTGTCTCTCTCTGTCTGGCGAGTGCACGCACCCTATAGCAAAAACCTCTCCAACAACAACAACAAAAAATTAAGTTTAGGTAATTTTATGTATGTCAGCTAGATTTTTTTCTCTATATATGTATATTTAAATGCCTTGTCTCATGTCAAAGACGTTTTTAATCTTACTTTGCATTTCATTAATAGTTTTCTCCTGACAATATATGGTGCAGGGCTTCAAAAAGTTTATGGAAAGTGTAATGAAAGTTTATTTTGGTGCAAAATATTTTGAAATCCATGTATAGTTTTTTCATAATACTATTTTCTATGAATTTTTGAGGACTCCCTTATGAGTTGATTTGCTTTTGATGTTGCAGTAAGTCAGAAGAAGACAGAAGGTATTGTAATGTTTCTTATAAGCAACTGAGCTTTAAAAAAAGTCAGAGATGCGACCAGCGGGTGGCATGATATTTAGGGTGTTGTACTGCTGTTTAAGTCCTGGACCTGGTGGCTTATTTTCTCATTTTCTCTCTCGCTGGTGAGCGTGCATGCCCCATAGCAAATTAAAAAATAATAATAATTAAAATTTTTAAAATGAAGTTGGAGAGATTATTTAATCTCTTTTATAATATGATGCAACAAGTAAATCTTTGAGAATTTACACCTAGAGAAGTGAGATAGACAGTGCCTCTAAACTGAGCAGAGAGATGTTTGTATCATGTCTGATTGTGCTTTTCAGATGCCTTAAAATTAACTTTGTGGAGGACACAAAGAAAGAGAAAAATTTTTTTTTTCCTTTCTGGGGAGCTTGTAATTTGTTCTGGAAGATAAAACATGTACATAAAGATAATGTTGTAGGCTGTAAGTGAATGCTAGATAGTGCTACTGAGAAGCAAAAGGAGAGAAGAAAGACTTTATAGAGAAGATAGAATATGGAGCTTAGCTGTGGAGAAAGTAGGATGGTTTGGTTATTAGTAGACAGAAATGAGAACATAGATAAATAAAAAGGAAAAATATTATAATAGTTTAAAATCACCTGATATATTTTCAGTGGCTAGAGATGAGTAGAGATTCAGCAAGAGAGGATAACATGATTAAAGGTTTGAAATTAGGGAAAATCAGACATATTTGTGAACTGTCATACAGGTTTGGTTGAAAGTGGATGGGGTTATGTTGTAGTAGTCCTTGTCGCTGGGATTGTAATAGTAGTAGTGGTCGTCATAGTGCTACTACCACCACCCCACAGGGGCTCAAACTTTGGTTGGCCATGTGGAAGTCCATGACCTTAACCACCACACAACCTGCTGGCCCCCTGAGCTTTTGACTATAATGAACAATAGCCAGTCTTTGATTTCAGCAAAACCAGTAATGTAATTAAGAAACAGCTTGGGGGCCGCCAGGTAGTGTGGTGGTTAGGGCACTGCACTCCCTGTGGCTGACCGTTGTTCAGGTCTCGGACCTATAGGCTTGCTTTCTCACTTTCTCTCTCACTGTCTCTCTCTGGTCAAATTGAAAAATAATAATAATGATAAATAAATAAATAATTCTTAAAAAAAAATCTTGACCCAAAGTGTATATTTCTGAGTGAAGTTGAATTATTTTTATTAGCAACTGTAGTTTCTGATCTTCTTATTCTTCCTCTCTTCTTTTTAATACTTGGTAATCACAGTAATAAATTTTGTATATTTAAAACATTGCTATAAGCGAATTTGCTTATGTTTACTTAGAAAGTCATTTAGGAACTTGTTCTTAGGCATTCTTATTTGGGGTACAGTGGGTAGAGAAGTACATAGATGGATGCAACCAGTCCTACTGAGTTAACCTTTACTTTTGCTTGGTCAAGAAAGTATCTACGAAAATCAAATAACAGAATCTGTAACCCAACAAATGCAGGAATCACATCTAAAAGAAGGGTGTTTTTCCCACATCTTGTATTTTTTTGTTCCCATTTATTCCCAGTGACCTTTTCTATTTTTCTTTTTCTTCCTTTTATTAAAATATCAAAACTACACTCCTGGCAACTGAAATGCCATTTCTCCTTAACCTCTGCACCCAGATTTTGTAAGGGAAAAAAAAAAGTATGACCACATTTATATTGGAAGTGTTTATTTGGTGTGAACACTAGATGGCAATGTTGTTGCATTGTAGCCTTAAGATGAACTAGGAAAATATCTATTACTCCAGTATTCACTGTTTTTACATTTAGAGAAATCGTTAATATATAACACATTGGTTTGAGTAAAAATAAATTACTTGAAGATATTTACTTATTTTTATGTGTGTATCGTGTGTGTATGTGTATGTATACTTTCCTGAAAATTAAAAAAATGGTAAGAATTATATTTCAAAATAAAAATAAATTGCTTTTCATTGAGTATAATGTGTCTATATAAGATGATAATGTATTGTTTTTCTATTCATTTAATCTATCTGCAACTATTTTAAGGACTTAATTTACAGTAGTGTTATTTGTATAGCTTGATTTACCACTTACATAATTACTTAAAATTTTTTCACGTATAATACATTGGTAATAGGTGATGTGTATATTAAAAATTCTCTTGAAGCAAAAGTTTATTTTCAGTGCATTTCATTAAAATGTATTTTGTATTGCAGTTACAAAAATAGTAGCTTAAAGACTCTTTAATTTATTAAAATTGTCATTGAAAAGAATAATCAAATTCCTAATAATAGTATTTAATAATATTGTTGATATTCTTCCGAATTTCTTTATTGTTTATTAAATTTTAGATAAAAGTTCTTTGAAAATCTATGTTGTGCCCTACAAAGATGTACAATAATTAAATGTAAATAAGAAATTATAAAATAAAGTAAAATAGAAAATTCTACTCATGAACTCTTTAGGGTCACAAATAAGTAAAGAAAATAATAGCGCACTTAACATTTTAAATATGTTAATGCTCAGATTTATTGGACTAAATATTGTTTAAAATTTTTTATAGACAGGAAAGATAGTTTCAGTTTTAAAATAATTATACCTTTAGTACAATTTTGTATTCATTATCCTGGGTCATTTTTAACATTTTCATTCAAATTAGAAACATACAATTCTTTTACACATTTCTAAACTTCATGGATGCCACAGGATTAATTCTCATGTTTCATTCTTTTCTCCTTTTCTTTCTCCTCTCATGATTGGTTGAATGGAAAAACTATACTATTTACATGCAGTAAATGAGTAAAGTTTATAGGCATATTAACTTCAGATTTTTTTATTTGATCACATGGTTCCAAGATTATCATTGAAATAAAATACCATTGATTCTCTTTTTTTCTAAAAGTATATTAATGCGAGGTAATGCTTTTAATTTTTTTCTCAAAGAAAAACAACAATTTGGAAAATTCATAATGATCTTTTTCATCTTTTCAATAGTTGTATATCTTCTCTTACTCAACCTTGCCCACCCTACCTATCCTTAATGTTGAAGTTAGGCGAAGGAGGTAGGAATAAGAATATAGTTCTTGAGGCTGGCTGTTGGCATGGTGGTTAAGGGCGCTGGACTATGACTGGCCGACCATGGTTTGAGTCCCAAACCTGGTAGCTTGCTTTCTCACTTTCTCTCTCTCTTTCACTCACTTTGTCTCTCTCTGGTCAAATTAAAATAAATAAATGCATAAATAAATAAAGTGAAATAAAATAATTCTTTTTTTTTTTAAAGTGTAGCTCTTTAAACCTGTCAGATGTATCCTTTATCTTAAAATATCACACTATATTGCTTTACTTTTTCTTAGCAGATAAAATTACTTAAAAATTTATTTCTAAAATTATTGGCATAGGTTTTTAAAAGTGATTTTATTTTCCCCATGTGTGGGCAACTTCTGGGGTGAGAGACAGAGACAGTAAGAGGAAAAGTGAGAAATCACCTCCTGGGGGGATGATCACACCTCAGTCTCCTCTCCTTTGTTCTCCCCCTGTTATCTTGGGCACACATGCACATTCACTTAGCATGATTTTCAACCTACCAGGTCCAAGACTTGAACCACAGTTGGCCATGTAGGAGTCTGGTGATGTAACCACTGTGCCTTCTGCTGGCCTATAAAGTGACTTTTAAAGGGAAAATTGTGTTTAAAAAAAGTAGGGAAATTCAGTTGCATATATGTATATTTATATACACTTTATTGTCATTGATTATATTTGATAAATTAGATATTTTTGTTTTTGTATTTTTCTTTTAGCTTTTCCCATAGGATGCGTGTGCTTGCTGCAAAGACTCCGAGAGAAAGTGAGAAATCACCTTCCAGGGGATAGACACACTGTAATCTCTTTTCTTTTATCCTCTCAGGATTTTAGGCATGCACACATGCACCCCACTATGTTTTTCAAGATGTTGGATCTGGGACTTGAAATGCAGGGTCAGCCATCTGGGATCCATGCCTTGATCTCCATGCCATCTGCTGACCCCTAAGCAATTAGCATTTTGAAAAATATTTTTGTAAAGTAGTTTTCCATTGGGCTGGCCCCATACATAGCCTTATGGTTAAGTAAGCCAAATCTCATGTGCTGACTGCGGTTCAAATCCCAGCCCCAGTGTCTTGAAAAACACACCAGGCACGTGTGCGTTCATGCCACAAATCATGAAAGGATGTACAAGTGGAGGAGAATGGATTGTGGCATGACCACACCCCATCAAGAGCGCTTTTTCCCTTTTCTCTGCCTGTCTCTGGGGCACATATGTATCCTTTGACAGTTAAAAAAGAAAAAGTAAAGAAAAAGAAAGTAGTTTACTGTAATTCTGTCAGTTCAAAAGTTTAAGATATTAGGTAGTCAGGAAAATCATAACGCAATGATATAGTTATTTTATTGCTGTATTATGAAAAATATTGTATTCTGGGGACCAGCAGATAGCATAATGGCTACATTGCTGGACTCCCGTGTAGTTGACCATGGTTTGAGTCCCAGACCTGGTGGCTTAAACTCACCCCGGGTGCGTGTGCGTGCGTGCCCAAGATCCCGAGAGGAGAAGGGAGGAGAAGGAATTGCGGCATGGCCTTTCCCCGGGCGGGGGGGGGCGGGGGGGGGCAGGGTGATTTCTCCCTTTCTGTCTCTCTATCTCTCTCTCTCTTTCTGGTGAGCACATGCGCCCTATAGCGAAAAGAAAGATATTGTATTCTGAATTAAATGAACAGTTGAAAGATTTAAAAAAGGAGCATAGCTCTCTTAGAAAGTAGTTCTGTGTACCATATTGACAAATTGGATTTTTCAGTAATTAATATGTCATTTGAGTGGCTATACATAAAGTAATAAAAAATCATTTAAAATAAAATATCCTTATAAGTTTATTTGGAAAGAATGAATAAAAGCAGTATGTATTATAGTTTAATAAACAGATAATATTTTTCAAAAGTAATACATTTTGATTTCTACTTTCTTTGTTTTTAAACTCAAAACATACTAAGTATTGGGGCATATTTGGACTCATTTGTTACATTAGTTTTGTTTTTTGGTTATGAAGCAACATAATCTTTTTTCACAGAGGTTGCATTAATTATAGTAGCATTTAGATAAACTTACAGGAGCATTTAGATAACCTTAAACTTTCTACTCATTTAGGTATTGGTTTATGTGCCTATTTTTTAAATAGGATCTATTTAAAATATTTTCATTTTCTTCAAATAAATTTATCATTATAAAGGAGAATGATAATGCAGTTATTTTGTCTATGAGAGTTTTTGAAGGAAATACCATTTTTAATTCATCATATAGCTATATTAATTCATCATTTGCTATATTCATGGGACGACTAACAGTCTGTTCAACCCAAAAGCATATTTTTGGCATTTTTATTCAAATATGGGCAGATATCTAATAATTTCATAAGTTTTGGGTTTTTTATAAGATTTTCTTTTAATTGCTGGTGGGTGTGTGCACTTGCCAGAGGAAGCACCCCTTATTTGGGGCATGGTCACACCACAGTCCCGTCTTTATTTGCCCATCCTATGAAGGTTTGAGGGCATGCATGCACATGTACCTGATGTGCTTTTTAAGCTGCTGGGACTGGGATTCAAACCGTGATCAGCTACGTGGGATCCAGCTCCCTTAAGCACTGGGCTATGGGACTGGCCCAATATTTTTAATGTGTGACTTAGTGCTTTTACATATGAGAGAGAGAGAGAGAGACCCTCTAGGGGCTTGGGCTTGAGAGAGAGGGGCACTCTCCAGGTTCTTGGTCATGAGTTAGAGAGAGATACACAGGCACCTTTCAGGGACTTGTCATACCACAGTCCCCTTCTTTCAATCCTTGAGCATGTCTGGACCCTGGGCACATGTATCCTACATGTTTTTAGGCCAACTGGGCCAGGGACTTGAACTGTAATTGGCATGTGGCTTCCAGTTTCACAATCTGGTCCACTACCAGCTGCACCTCAGCAGTTGAGCCCATGTTCAGTTTTTTTAATAAAGAAGGGATTTTTATCAATATTTAATTCTGAAAAAATTTTAAAGATATTTTAATCTGAATTAAGCTCTAAACTCAAACCCAGTATTTATCTTTTTTCCCTAGTTAGAATTAATTTTTTTCTGCTTAAAATTTTATTTAACAGATAACTTATTAAGTGCCTACTATGTTCCAAGCACATTATTGCATGAAATACAGAAGTAAAGAAGGTGTGTGCTCGGCTTCCATTACCTTTCATTTTTACTGGTACAGTTACCAGATTCTAGGCTGTAGAGTCAATGGCATATGTTTGTATTTACTGGGAAGACATATACAGCCTGAAGGAACTGATACTTAAAATGAGCTGATTGATACACAAATACTTAAGGTAAATGAATAAAAATGAGATATTTTTACTTCAGTAGTTCCTGATAAATGATAATATTAAAATGTCTTCTACTAAGTAATAATAAATGTGTTTATTGGATGTTTCTGGCATGCCTTGAACTGAGTGTTTGGAGAAAGGAATGTTTGATACCTTTGTTATAACTAAATTAATGCTCAGTTAAATTTAGTTTTGACACTGGTATCAAACAATATCAGTTAAGACTAGGAACTTGTTAAGTTATAGACAAATAAACAATATCTTACTTGAGTGGTTTTAAATTGAGTAGTTTTCCTTAGAAAGTTACATGGAGGCCCTTTTGCAGTGGTGTGTGCCGCTAAGATGCTGTTCTCCACAGATTGGGAAACATGACATGCCTGGGTTTGATTCTTGGTCCAACCAAAAGGGCAGGAACCAGAGGCAGGAGGATCTTGAGCCAGCATTGGCCTGGACAGCATAGTGGGACCCTATCTAAAAAAAGAGGTAGTCACGGTGGCATATACTTGTAGTTCCAGCTGGGTGGCTGAGGCAAGAGGATCATGACATAGTGAGACCCTGTCAAAAAATAAAAAAAGTTATGTGACTATATAAGGGGTCTTCCAAAAGTTTATGGAATACATATGAAAAAGCTATGTGTGAATTTCAAGATTTTTGATACCAAAATTAGCTGTACTTTAATTCTATTTTCTGTGAACTCTTTGAAGTGCCTTTATATTCCAAATACTTTTAATGTAACATTATTATCTCTTCTTTTTATTTTTTCTTTTAAGGTTTTTGTCATAGGTCATGTGTGCTTGCCAGAGAGACAGAGACAGTGAGAGGGAAAACACTCCTGGAGGGATGGCCATGATGCAATCCCTTCTCCTTTATTCTCTTCTTGGATTTTGGGCATGCATGTACACTTGCTAGTGTGATTTTCAAGCTGCCAGGTCCAGGACTCAAGCTGCCAGGTCCAAGCCATGTGGGAGTTCAGCGCTTTTACCACCATGCCATTTTCTGGCCCCTCTCTCTCCTTTTAAATACAATATTTCAAGTTGCTTTTATAGATTTTTAACCAAATGCACTTGAATCAGATACATTGATTTTATAAAGACTTTACTTAACACTTATAAAATTCCTTACCTTGAAAATTATTTTGCTTATTAAATGTTATGGTTGTTCTAGTTATTTTCCTACTAAAAGTAACTACATTTATTAAATAGTAGTTGCATGACATTAGAAATCATAGTTGATGAAAATACTTCTGCATTCATGTACTGATTAGGTAAACATTTGAACTTTGTGAATATAAAGTATTAATATAGTATTTTAAAATCTAGCTATAAGGTACTGATTTAAAGTGATTTGAGTCTGAGAATTACCTTTCTGTTTCTAAATTTTTATTTATTTATTTATTTATTTCATGGAGGGAGTATACCCTTGACAGGTCCTACCGCAGTATAATTCTTCCCTCAGCTCCTGCGGGCAACCAGGATTGCAGGTGTGCGTAGGTACATCCAGCACATTCAGATTGACCCAAGATCTAACCCTGGGCTCCTCTTATGGCTCCAGCATTGTGCCAGTAATGCCCTACTACCTGCGCCACTGCACACAAGCCCCGAGTATTATCTTTATAGAATTAAACTTGGTGACTAAAAGGGACAGGTATTTTTCTTTAAAAAATTCCACTTATACTAGAGCATTAGAAATGTGCAAAGCTATTCCTTTCCAGCTTCTCTGTTATTCCTTTGTCTTATAGCAGCATCCCAGTGTCTCTGTAATATCCAACTGAAATACTTGATGCTATTAAGGTAAATTGTGTAAATTATAGAAAATATCTTGAATGCTAACATTTTCTAATAATCTTACTAAGTCTTTTCTTAACCGCGACTGAGATTGTGAAGTGTACCTTTTCCAAAGATGGTGTAGGAGCTTTATTTAATACCTACTTTGCTGATGAATAGGTCGGCAGGGATGCTGTTTGGAAGAGGTCAGCCCTTCTCTAGCAGCAAAGAGTGTCACCATCGTGATGCTCAGTCTCCACTGGTGCAGTAAATGAGATTCTCAGATCTCTCGATACCCCTGGTGTGGATGTATTACTGTTCTGCCATCAGACCACTCTGCAGTAGGTACCTATTTCAGGAGATTTTTTAAGAAACTGTTTTGGGATGCTTCAGATTTGAAAAGAGTAAAGTTGATCTATGATTTTCACTAGCTGCACTATTGTGGTAAGGAATACTAATATCAATCATTACCGATAATAAGAAGTGCACTATATTTTACTCTACTGCCCAGGGGTAAAAGGTTGTTTTTCTTGTTCAGATTTGTAAAAGAATGGTGTTTACCTCTACTCCTCCCTAAATCAGGTGTTAAATTTCTTCAACGTAGCCACTTTACCTTTGTGAATATATCAGTCCAGCAGTAGGCATTTTTACTGAACTCTAGAAAAATGGAACCGCTGCTTAAGGGTGTGACATATAAAATACTGCCTGAGGGATTTTTAAAAATTGCATAAATTACGCTGCCTATTTTTTGTATAAAATAATACATTTGTACCTTATTTTTGTAGGCAGTATTTTATAACTACCTTTCTCAAAGCCTGATATTACTTCCAATAAATATACCAAATGTATAGACTTTTTCACATTTTTCAGGAAAATGTATTCAACATCAGTATATTTTATTTGACTTGGAACATTTTTTGCTGAAATCGCACACAAAAGAAGTTTGTATGGATATATGCTTGCATTTGCAAGCATATTTAAAATACTACATGATACACTATAGTAACTGTATAGGCAAGTCCATACATTAAATAGAGCTTTATGACTGGATTGTTTTAACGAGGAAGGGAGTTAAGACTGGATTTAGAAAAAATCACAATTGTGAAAATGTGTGCCACATTTTAACTTACTTTTATAAAGAGATGGTTAAAAGAAATGGTGATGGGACCAGCTCTTGGTCTTGTGGTTAAGACATCTGGATCCCACATGGCCAACCATGTGGTTTAAATCTCAGACTTAGCAGCTTGAGAACATGCCGAGCATGTGTGCATGTGTACCCAAAGTCTCAAAGGGAGGAAGAGATAGAGGAGAAAGGATTGCAGCATAGCCATGTCCCATGGGGGGTATTATTTCTCACTTTCTCTCTGTCTCTGTCTCTCTGTTTCTCTCTCTCTCTCTGGCAAGTGCATGCACCCACTGGAAAATTAAAAAAAAAATGAAATGGAGATGCTTAAGGTAGTTTCCAAGGAGAAATTACCTTGATTACTTGTTGGTATACAACTTAAATGGAGTTTTTTGTTTGTTTGTTTTTTAAGAGGTTTTTGCTATAGGGCACGTGCACTCACCAGACAGAGAGAGACAGAGAGATAGAAAGCGAGAAAACACCCCCCGGGGGGATGGCCACGCTGTAATCCCTTCTCCTCCATTCTCCTCTCGGGATCTCGGGCACGCATGCACACGCGCCCGGCGTGAGTTTTAAGCCACCCGGTCCGGGACGCGAACCGCGGTCGACTATGTGGGAGTCCAATGACATAGCCATTATGCTAACTGCTGGTCCCTTAAATGGAGTTCTTTGAAGGATACTGGCCATCCCTGCCCATCCATAGACAAACTGAAGTAGCTGGTGCTGCTGAAAAGTTCTTGTCCTTCCCCTAGATGAGAAATTAGGGTTCAGGTCACCTTCAGAACCTGATTGCTTCTTCACCTTGAGGTACTCTGATTGGTGGTGGAGAGTCAGTTTCTTGGAGTGGAAAATAGTCATGGCCCTACAGTGTAGAATAAGAAAGAGAACTAGGTTTTACCCAGAACTGTCTTATCTACTCCCCTGGTTTTACATGTTTCATGTATGTCGATGGCTTTTTGAATTCTGTATTTCTAGCCCTTATTCTCTAGTTCTGCACCCAGATTGCCAACTGAATCTGAACTCTACCTGAATATCCCATATACATTATACTCTGGTATACCCTAAACCAAATTATTCCCTAAACTTTTTCCTACACAGATTTCAAAACTGTCATCGATTTATTGGTCTTTTACTAAGCAGATATTATTTGGCATACACACTGTTAGGTACTTGGAAAATAAAGGCAGATAATATATGTTTCTAATTTCTAGCTTAACTAAATGGAGAAATTATCTCCAAAACCTCCTTTTCTCCCTTCCATTTAGTTCATTAACAAGTCCACTATAATTTTCCTCCTAACTATAAGCAGAGTCTTCAACAAGTTTGTGGAAAATGTGTTATGAAAAAACTATGTGTGGATTTCAGAATTCTTTTGCACAAACATTAATTTCATCTTTCACAAAGTTTTTGAGATCCTTTCATACAGCTGTCTCTTGAACATATTTCCGTCTTTCTATCCCAAGTGCTATTGCCCTAGCTTCATTATTTCTCATACTAGTACATCTGCTTCCTACCTATTTTCCCTATCACTGGACACTGTCCAGTTCTTCCAGTCATCAGCATAGATCTTAAAAATAAATTTTGTCTTTTTTTCCTCTTACACTTCTTTAATGAATTACATTATATATATTATCAATCTGTATTCCACGGCACTTCTTATAAGGCATTTCATGGTCTGGCCCCAATTTCTTCCACTTTGTTCAGTCAGCCTGTATACAATTTGCAATACACTGTTTCCTTTTCCTCACTGGAAGCACACTGTTCTTGTTTCTTTTTGTTGTTTTAATTGCCAGAGTGCACATGCACTTGCCAGAGAGAGAGAGAGAGAGAGAGAGAGACAAAGCACACCATGATGGGGCATAGTCATACCACAATTCTTTCTCCTCCGTCTTCCCAAGGATTTTGGGCACTCATGTACACACACATGCCCCGCATGTTTTTCAAGCTACCAGGGCCATAGTTCAAACTGTAGTTGGCCATGGGATCCAGTTTGCATGCATTGCCCTTAGCCACTGAGCTATGGGGCCAGACTTCTTTTTTTTTTTCTTATTTTTGTATTGTCCTTTATGGTCCATCCTCCAAATGCTATTTCTCAATGAATCTACACTTTGTCTCCCTCTTAGTTCATTTCCTTCTCTGTAATCAGATAATTATCTGTATCCTTCTCTGTAATCAGTACAAATTATCACTAGAATATCACTCATATTTTGTGACTACCATTTTATTGTATGTTTGTCTGCCTTGAATTCTTTGAAGACAGAGTCCTTGTCTTTTCATTTGTGTGTCTTGCACAGTACTGTGACATGAAATCTACTCATTTAATAAACATGCATTTAAGAGTCTTCCTGGTTACTACAGGTTTGCAGTCATTTGTATGCTAAAATGCTTAAGAGATTTGAAGCACTATCTTTATTTAGTTCCTCCACGTATGTGCCACATTTCATTTGGGCATACTTGAAGAGTTAACAGTCTGCCCTCCTCTTTTATGGAAATAAAAATTCATGGTGATGATTTTAAGTATGACTGCTTTGACAGTATTTGCCTATCTTTTCCATATGCCACATTCGCCACCTATACTTTGTGCAAAATGTCAACCAAACTGTCTTGATACTATGAACTATCACATCTCCTGAAATCAGATCACATGTTGTGCTTGTTGGGTTATGTGGAACTTAGATACTGACATTTCATATTTTAAGTACATTTATTTAAATAATATGTTTCAAATTCTAAAGCTCCTCTAGGACAAACTGGATAAAGTATTTCATAAATCAATTGACATACATACCAACCTATGTAAGTATAAAAGTAATGAGCATGCTAAAAATTAATTACAGTTGTAAATTGATTTCCTTTTGTTGGCAGAAAGAACCATTTATTAGCCCAGGAACAGGTTCACACTGTTTTTACATCAAGCATTTCCAGCTGAAGCTTGTTAGTGACTGCCTCCCAGATTAAGAAAAAAAAAATCCTCACCGTGGTACATGAACTCCTATTGTTAAGACATAAATAATCAGCTCATCCCCTACATGGATGAGAACAAAGACCATAATAGTATACAGAGCAAAGATTAAGCAAATATTGCACAACCTCATTTGAGATGTAAATCTAAAAATATTGTATGTATAGGAAGGTTTTCATTTTTAAATTTACCTTTGTGAATGTGTACATGGAACATAGGAGCCAGTCAAAGGGAAAAGAATATATTCTTTGGTGTTTGAATCAGGATTATTTTAAGACAAAGTAAAAGAAAATACTTGAAACACTGTCAAAATGCTGCTAATGTATGAAAGCTAAGGAAATAGTATTCTCTTTGATAGCAACTGAGACATCCTATTTTTAGACATTTTGTTTGTATATTCTTAAACCAGGAACTAAAACCCGTGTTTTTATTTTGAGAAAAAACATCACTGGAAATGTAATCAAAATTTAGAAGTAAAATCATTGATGTTTAGTGTGGTGTTTTTTTTTTTTTTTTTAAAAAAAAAAAAAAACAGAACTGTGTTCAGTATTTTCTAGCATGAAATCTAAATCCTGACTTTCAGAAAGAAATTACATTCCCTAGTCTACTTTTTTATTCATTTGAATTTAATTCATTTGACTTCGAACTTGACAAAATAGACAAGAAAAGCAGCTGTGGCAAAATGGCACTATGTATTTCCTTAAAACCTGAACATTATTGGCGTAAGGATGTGTCTTCATGGGTCATAGGAACCCAGAAGGAGATTAAGAATTTCCAATTTTAAATTTACTTAGGTAACTAAAATGACTTTTCTTGAAAATGATTCTAGTGTTTTAGGAAAGGGATTTTCATTAGCTTTGGTTTTAGAGATTTTAATGTTTATCTTCACATTTAGTATAGTTGACCATTATGTGTTTTGTACAATTTGTAATCATGAATTTTTTGGGGTAAATTATATTTAATCTACATGTATAAGAAACTGCTTTTGGTTACAATTTTTAGTATTGTTTTATAATCTCAGATCTTAAGAAATGATGTTTTCCTCCCATCCTAAGTTATTTCTTTGAAAAAAATACACCTTAACAACTTTACATGTAATATAATATGATTTATGAAAAGTTAACGTCATTAGGTTAAATAAATTTTATGCCAATATTTTACTTATATGACATCAAACCCTGCGCTTCTAATAATTTTGTTCACAGAATTGTTGCTTGTTACTTCTTAAGGCTTTTCTATTTCCTTGGAGCGGGACGCTTGCCAGTACTAAGATACTTCTCTGTCCTTATTGCTACACTTTCATTTAAGGTTTTTTTTGCCTGTTGTATCTGCAGTGCCAGGCTCTCTTGGGTTTCTAACCTCCAGCATACTCATAGTATCCCCTTCCAGGGTGCAACGCTACCAGAGTTGTAATTTTTACACACTTTTCCTTTACCATAAAGCTTTTCTTTATCTCTCCTAATCAATTAATCTCTTCCCTGTATTCTGCATCTGTCTTTTTAGTGTAGTATATGGCATATGAGCTTTGGATTCAGATAGTATCCTTACCACTGTTAGCAGTGGCCTTCAGCAATTTACTTACCTCTCTGAGGTTATTTCCTCATCTGGAAAAAAAGGGGTTTATTTGTAGTACCTAACCAAGGGGAGGCAGGGATGGTTCTTGTAAAGAATGGAGAAATTAAAATGCCTAGTACAATGTCTGTCATAAAGTCTGGATTCAATTATAAGTTCCAATCTCTATGCCTCTAATTACCCATGGTTACTAGTGTTATTAATGAGTTACCTTAGTGCTCTTTTTTCCCCCTCTCTCAAGTTTTGTTCATATCCTCTAGTATCCTGAGGGAAGGAGTGAACATCAGTTAATGTGTGTGATATTGTCAGGAATTTTGAGACAGTAGGCGACAAGATAAAAGCAAATTGATTAATATTGGGATTTTCATTCACATAGTAATAGTCTTGGCAAATAATTTTCTAATATTTGTCAGTATCTAAAATGAGGCATTGTTTTGGTTAAATATTTTTAATATGCTAAATATTTTTACAATTAAGTGCTTTAAAATTTGTTTTAATTCTAAAATTTTTTCTAATTCTAGCGTGGCATACACCTTTTGTTCTTTTTCATTGAGACTTTTGAATTAGGGAATTTCTTTCTTTCTTTCTCTCTCTCTCTCTCTCTCTCTCTCTCTTTCTTTCTTTCTTTCTTTTTAAAGAGATATTTTTGCTACAGGCATGTGCATTTGCCCACGAGACAGAGAGATAGAAAGCAAGAAATCCTCTCGCCTCCATGTCCTTGCTGTAATCCCTTCTCTTGGAATTTTGGGTATGCATGCATATGTGCCCAGCATGAGATTTAAGCTGCTGGGTCTGGGACACAAACGGCAGTCAACTACGTGAGAGTCCAGCAACATAACCATTACGCTATCTGCTGGCCCCTGGATTAAATAATTTCTAAACATATTTGTTTGAGGTGACTGACTAGGGATTGATAATACCAATCAGCCTGTTTTGCATTCATTAAATGAGACATTGATCTCCTGAGTTTCCAGTCCTGATGGGCAAAAGAGAATTTTGCTTTGCAATTATTTTAATATTGGAAAATTTTACTTTTTAATAACTTTGAAGTGCAGTTACTTTTTATTGCTCCAAAACAACTGAACAAAAGCAACTTTTACTGTCTTAAAATAGAAATAAAAAAGTAAGAATGTGGGAAAATAGAACATTTAGGTTGGAATTTATGTAATACTGGTTTTGCTATAATCATCCTACGCTGTATAGGGGCCAATAAGTTTTATTCACTGTAGGTTTGTGGCAGCTTGGTGAGAACCTTCATAACAGGTTCACAACATGAAACCGGAAGCTACAAATCCACTTTGAAGTAGAGCCACAGTAATAGCTAATCATTTACCTTACAGTAGGAAAAATCTATAATCTATAAACATTTAAAAACCTACCCTAGTGACATATCAATATTGAAATGACTAACATTCTTTAATTTTCCCACTTTAGTTTCAGTCTAATCAAGTGGTTTTTAAAAAATAATTCTTCTAAGTAAGGGTCAAAAATGATTTTCCTTTTGTAACTGGATTTTTTTTAATTTATTTACTTTATGAGAGAGAGAAAGATATCTTGCTGTGCCATAGTTGTTCCCGTAACCTCTCAGTCAACCAGGGACACAGGCTCATGCAGGCACGTCTGACCTGTTCATGTTGAACTGGGATCTGAACCTCGGGAATTCATATATGGCCTACTGCTTGCACAACTGTGGCTAGGTCTATAATGTTTGAGTTTTTGTAGCTTCATAGGTACTTAAACATCTTGAGATAAAATTGTTCTTTTTTTCTTTTCCTTTTTTTTTTTTTTTTTTTTTGCTAGAGGGTACATGTATTTGCTATAGAGAGACACAGAGAAAGAGAGCGAGAAGGAAAGTGAAAAGGCATTCCTCCATAGGGGATGGTCATATTGCAGTATCTTCTCCATTTCTTCTTTTGGGATTTTTGGCACACAGGCACATGAGCTCAGTGTGTTTCTTAAGCCGCTGGGTCTGGAACTTGACCTGTGCAGTTGACCATGTGAGGTCCAGCCACCTTAACCACCATGCCAGAGATTGGCCCCTAAATTTATTTATTATTTTCTTTCACAAGGAGTAGGGGGTTGGGGATCCATGTGGGGGTCTTGTCACATGTGGCCAGCATGTTTATGTTGACCCAGGGCCTTCCCATCTAGCTTCAGTATTGCTTAATGGCACCCTACCACTGGTAGCCTACCATGTCTGCTGCTGTGACTGGGCCTGGGGTAAAATTTATTCCAGTAGTTTGTAAGGTATTTTCTAAAGCCCTTTATATTTTGAATACTTTGTCAATGTTTTTACTCTTCTAATTAAACTGTGTTTTTAGATAGTTACTGACTTTCTGTGGTTCCATCAGAACTTCAGGATTGTTTCTCTTTCTATGACAAATAGCATTGTAATTTAGGTAGATATTATATTGACTCTGTAGATCTCTTGAGTATTGTGGACATTTTCTTTTGCCAGAAAGACAGAGAGACAGAAAGCAAGAAATCACCCCCTGGGAGGGATGGTCACGCCGCAATCCCTTCTCTCAGGATCTTGAGCATGCATGCACATACTTCCGGCGTGAGTTTAAGGCACCGGGTCTGGGACTCGAACCACAGCTGACTACATGGGAGTCCGGTGACATAGCCATTACGCTAATTGCTGGTCCCCAAGTATTATGGACATTTTAACAATATTAATTCTTACAGTCCTTGAACACATGTATTTTTTTATTCATTTACTATGTCATCTTGAAATCTTCTATCAAAGTTTTATAGTTTTTAATGTACAGATTTTTCACTTCACTGGTTAAATTTATTCGTAAGTGTTTTATTCTTTTTGATGCTATTGTAAATAGGATTTTCTTAATTTCTTTTTCAGATAGTTTGGTGTTAATGTGTGAGCATGCAACTGATTTCTGTATGTTTTTATATCCTGCAGCTTTATTGGAACCATTTATTAATTTTAACAGTTTTTTTGGTACTCATTTTTAGTTGTCTCATAAATATTTAGAATATCCCTGTGTGGCTGATGTATTATTTTGACTTTTAGTTTTAAAAATTTAGATCCAGGTTGTTTAAGTGACTAATCTGATGTATATTGGTAGCAAGTGGCAGAAAATGGGCCTCCCTAATTTTAATTTTTTTTTTCCTGCTAATCTAGACAACTTTACCTCCATAGTGGGCATAAACTTGTAGCAGGAGCATGATTTCCATGTTCATGTGCAAGGAGCCCTTTGTCTAAGTGCTATAGGCATACTGCTGGGTTTATTCTCTTAAACACTTTTTATGGCTGTTTCACACAACATCTTGATTCTTTTAACACACTCTTTCAGACAATAGTATAATACAGCATGGTAGATGTGAGCTTACTTAGCTGTGATCACAGTTTAGGCATGTTTTTCAAGTTTTGGAGTTGCTGTTAAGAGATCTAAGTCCTAGTCAAGGGTGATTCTGGCACCATTCAGTTATATTACTTCCATACTTCTCAGTTTTGATAGATCACAATTTAAAAAATGGTATATGAAATATTTGAAGAACACAGATAACGCTGAACATCTCAGTTTTCATATTAGTTAATTGAATCTAGCAGTCTCTAATGCAGAGACTGGCAAAGTGTTCAATAGAGTATAATAAACATTTTAGGCTTTCTAGGCAAAGAGGCAAAGTGGGTATATGTGTTGATATATGTTTAAGTAAGATAAAACTCTTGTCACACTCTACCTCATTTGCTAGGGGCGAGTTATCCCTCATGGTAGGGATGCTTTGTATTCAACTGCAGTCAGCTGGTGACATTTTTGCCTGGATGACAGGACAGCATGGTGGCCATGATAATGGCTATCAAAGTGACATCAAGATCCTTGTCCACCCTACTTTCTTCCCAGAAAACTCCACTGCTTCAACAAGCTTCAAAGAATTGCTGATATGTAGACTGTGTTTTGTGATTTCCCCAAAAACAAAAATAATAAAACTCCATAAGCTGAAATTAAGGAAGACTTCTAAAATAGCTTAGAAGTCAAAGAAAATATCAAAATGGAAGTCAGAATTAAAATGGAGTATGTGACTACTTCTAAGTAATGAAGTAACACAATGGAATAAGAAAATATTATTAGAAAAGAATACACTAAGGTAAAGACATTACTGGAGAAGAAAAGTCATTATATGGTCATGAAATGGTTTCAGAGTTATTTAAGTCTGTTTATGCTTACTAATACAGCTTCAAAAATAGTAAGCAAAAATATACAAAATCACAAGAAGAAAATGACAGACTGCCTGTCATGGAGGACTTTAATCTCTCTCAGTTTTCATCTTGATTTTTTTTTTTTTTTTTGGAGAGGTTTTTTTCGCTATAGGGTGCGTGCGCTCGCCAGACAGACAGAGAGAGACATAGAGACAGAAAGCGAGAAATCACCCCCCAGGGGGGATGGTCACGCCGCAATCCCTTCTCCTCCATTCTCCTCTTGGGATCTTGGGCACGCACGCACACGCGCCCGGCGTGAGTTGTAAGCCACCGGGTCCGAGACGCGAACCGCGGTCGACTACGTGGGAGTCCAGCGACATAGCCATTACGCTAACTGCTGGTTCCCTTCATCTTGATTTTAAAAATGGCATATAAAAAATTTGAAGAACTCAAATAACAAATTACATCTAATAGATACAGCACAGCACACATAGGTGCAAAATACATATTTTATATACATAGAGCATTTATAAAATATATTTCAAGATGTGACCTAGTAAATAGTGAACTCAAAGTCTTGGCCCTTTAAATACAGAGCTTCATATTTTGATAGATTATTACAAACTGTTTTTGCTTTGTGTTTACTAAATATAGCATCTTCTCTATATCAAATACTGTGGTATCTGCCATCTGTTCATCCTTTAATTTGTTAATAAAGTAATGACAGCTGACTAAACACTGCATGACAATTTTTCATTTAAAATTGTAACAGGAAATGCAGGAGAGTCCATGTAAACATAGTAGGATGAGCATGGATTCTGTTTCAATTCTTAGTAAGCCACTTACCAGCTCTGGGATCTGAGACAGTTTACACCTCTAAAGTTCATCTTTAAAATGAGTATAATATCTATTTGGTAGGTGATGAGACAAATGAGATAATGAATATAGAGTACTTAGTATCAAACAAAGCACTACTGCTATTTTTTATATTATTCACAGAGGGCTTACTTAATACCTGCAAAGTATTAGTTTCAAGTTAAGTGAGCTTTTTAATTTCTAATATGCATGATTAGGTATTATTAGTTATTTTAGACATTATAACTAAAACTCTTATCCCTCATATTGCCATAGAACAGTTATACATTATGAATTTTCCAAATCAGTCTTCTTGCCATCCTGGCTCTTTTGCCCTCTGACCTACAGGAGATAAAAGTAAAAACTTGAGAGAAGACAGTGGGCTTCTCAAAGAATTTAAACTCTGGATCAGCTTTCTTAGATTTCAGAGCATTTAATCCTTTGTTAGGTCTTGTGAATGTGAAGTTTTTTTTACACTTAGGTTTTGACCTATCAAAATACACTTCTACTTTTGTTAGTATTAATTCTTCTGGTGTTTTCATGACTACTTAATTAATAATACTTCCTTTGTGTGGTTGTTTGTTTTCAAGCTCCAGAGGATGTGTACATGTACACATGTTCAAGAGAGCGAGCATATGTACCCTTCATCCCCCAAAGAGGCCTGGCCATGCCACAGTCCTTTTTTGTCCATTTCTCTGACTCATTAGGACCCTAGACATATATGCATGTGCCAGTATTTTTTTTTTCCAGCCACCAGTACCAGAACTTGAACTCTGGTTTGCTACACTCTGGAATCTGGATTAACTTCTTTGCTATGAGACCAGTCCAGTGGATACATTTTAAAGACTAAGCCCATGTTTAAGGGTTGCACTTTTTTATCTCTCTTCTAACCAGCCATCCTCCTCTGAAAAGGGGCCAAATCAAAATTTAATTGCTTGAGGGACCAGCAGTTAGCATTATGGCTATGTCATTGGACTCCCACGTAGTCGACCGTGGTTCTAGTCCCGGACCCGGTGGCTTAAACTCACGCTGGGTGTATGTGCATGCGTGCCCAAGATCCCAAGAGGAGAATGGAGGAGAAGGGATTGCGGTGTGGCCATCCCCCCTGGGAGGTGATTTCTCACTTTCTATCTCTCTGTCTCTTTCTCTGTCTCTGTCTGGTGAGCGCACGTGCCCAATAAGAAAAACCTCTCCAAAAAAAAATTTTTTTTTAATTGCTTGATTCCCAAGGGAGCATAGATTTGAAATTTTGAGGTATTTAAAATAGGCAGAAACTCCATAAAATACTTAACATAGAGAAGGAATGTATTTTATTTGTAGTTGTTAAAAGTTCAGCAGTGGGAACCAGCAGTTAGCGTACTGGCTATGTCGCTGGACTCCCACGTAGTCCACCGTGGTTCGCGTCCCGGACCCGGTGGCTTAAAACTCACACCGGGCGCGTGTGCGTGCGTGCCCAAGATCCCGAGAGGAGAATGGAGGAGAAGGGATTGCGGCGTGACCATCCCCCCTGGGGGGTGATTTCTCACTTTCTGTCTCTATGTCTCTCTCTGTCTGTCTGGCGAGCGCACGTGCCCTATAGCGAAAATCTCTCCAAAAAAAAAAAAAAAAAAAGTTCAGCAGTAATGTGTCTGAGTCATTAATGATCTGTCTCTAGTGGAATCTTTAGTTTGAATTGGTTGTTTGACTATGACTCTTTAATATCTAGTCCTGGTTGTTAAACTAAGACTTTATTGTACATAAATTTGTGTATACATATTTCAAAGTAGATATGTTTTTATAGATTCAGTTACATGTCTTTATCAAAAACACTATAAAATATTTTAGAAACAAGATGATCATATTATCTTATTAAAACAGTTTCTCATAACAAATGTTCTCTTGTTTTTAGATTACCTCTCTAGTGACCCTTCAGCTGCTAAACCTGGTTGGCCATGATGATCAACTCGATGGACCAAAATACAAATGCACAGTATCTCTAGACTTCATCAGAGCTATTGCAAGGTAGAAGTAGAATTATCATTAATGTAAAATGTCCTGAATTATGTAAATGATATACTAAATATAAAAATTAATGTTCTTCCTAATGTAATGTCGTAAGTTATTTAAATGAGAAAAGATCATTTAAGTGCCAAGAATGAATAAGTTGCTCTGTAGAATGAACCTTCTCGTCACGTTTACAAATGATATAAAATTGGGAGAAATAGCTAATACGTTATATCACAA
Source organism: Tupaia tana (assembly GCA_026018925.1). Lineage (NCBI taxonomy): Eukaryota > Metazoa > Chordata > Mammalia > Scandentia > Tupaiidae > Tupaia > Tupaia tana. The sequence goes on from JAKSZU010000003.1 coordinate 49,770,148, forward strand.
AAATAAGATTCCTAAAGACTTTAATGACTGAAATAACGGTCCCATGGTAGCAAGGTAAGATTTGGCTTCAGAAAACTCATGTCTACTGAAAGACAGGAGAGACCTGAGTCCGAAGTATTTTAGCTGACTGCATGGCTTTAAAAATCCTGACTTAGGGAACCAGCAGTTAGTGTAATGGCTATGTCGCTGGACTCCCACATAGTCGACCGCGGTTCCTGTCCTGGACCCAGTGGCTTAGAACTCACGCCGGGTGCGTGTGCGTGCATGCCCAAGATCCTGAGAAGAGAATGGAGAAGGGATTGCGGCGTGACCATCCCCCCTGGGGGGTGATTTCTCTCTTTCTGTCTCTATGTCTCTCTCTCTCTGTCTGGTGAGCGCACGCGCCCTATAGCGAAAACCTCTCAAAAAAAAAAGAAAAAGTCCTGACTTAGGTCACATTGATAAAATGTCTAGTTCAAAGGAGTTGATAGTTCTTTGTGTTGCCATAGGCAGACTGACTCTGGTATGCTAGGCTATAGTTTTGAGTTTTAAGAAGGGCATTGACAAATGGGAAGCATGAGAAGAGTGATAGAGTAAGTGTCACTTCCCTTACTGAGAGAAGAGCCTTAGAAGAACATGTTAACTGTCTCAACTGTTGGAAGGACTGCCATGTACAAAATGGATTAAACCAATTCCAAGTCATTCTAGAGCATTAGTAGTTCTAGAAAGGGCAGTGTGTTTGTCAAGATGAGAGCTGTCTAAAAATGTAACAAGTTTTCTCATAAAGAGGTACACTTAGTGTTATGGAAAATGTTCAAGCCATTTATATGAGTAAATGACTTCTTATGGTTGAAGCTGGATAACTTATCTGTCAGGACTGTAATAAAAGAGGTAGTACATATGTCGACTGGTAGGTTAAACAAGACAATCTATAAAACAGTGTTCCCAACCTTTTTGAATATGAAGATTCCATTTTAGGATATTTAAAAAATTAAATCATAAAGTATTGACGTGTATTTTAAGTTTTATAGTATATAGATATGAAACATTATTATTAGTGTTTTTTTGTTTGTTTATTTCTTTGAGAGTTTTTTTTTGCTGTAGGGCATGTGACTCTGAAAGAGACAGAAAGTAAGAAATCATCCCCAGGGGGGATGGCCATGCCACAGTCCCTCTTCCTCCATTCTCCTCTCATGATTTTGGGTATACATGTATAAGTACTCGGCGTGAGTTTCAAGCCACAAGTCCAGCACCTTAACCATTACACTCCCTAATACCTCCTATTATTATTTTTTTTAACAGCACTTGTTATAGGTAGGGATTTGCAGATCTTCTCTGATGAATTTTACAGCTTCATGAGGTTCTGAAATCTAGGCAGCTTCTACCCTGAAGTCCTCCTGATTAAAAGTTCTATTATGTTATGATCCACATATTTGCCACATTTTGATGGCATATAGACCCTCAAACATGAAATGAAGGTTTTGTTTTTTTTTTTTTTTTTTGAGAGGTTTTTCGCTATAGGGCGCGTGCGCTCGCCAGACAGACAGAGAGAGACATAGAGACAGAAAGCGAGAAATCACCCCCCAGGGGGGATGGTCACGCCGCAATCCCTTCTCCTCCATTCTCCTCTCGGGATCTTGGGCACGCACGCACACGCGGCCAGCGTGAGTTGTAAGCCACCGGGTCCGACACGCGAACCGCGGTCGACTACGTGGGAGTCCAGCGACATAGCCATTACGCTAACTGCTGGTTCCCAAGGTTTTAATGTTTCATTGTGATATGAACAGGTAAACTTTTACAAAGAGAAACTTTTTTCATATGTACTTAGTATGATTAGAAAGCAATGGTTTTCTAGGCAGTGATAATTAGAACCTCTATATGAACCTCTATCCAAAGCATAACTTTGGAATGAAGCTTATTTATTTTAGAGATTTTGTTTTTATTCTGAATGTGTTAGGTTGTATTAATCATTCACATGACAAAGATTTATGAGTCTCTAATATAGTGACTATAACACTGAACCAGACTTAATTTGGTGTTACTTAATACATGGTATCACAATGAGATTAAACATATCCAGAGATGTGTACTTCCATTTACCACCTCAGGAGGGAGCAGAGGGACCAGCAGTTAGCGTAATGGCTATGTTGCTGAACTCCCATGTGGTCGACCACGGTTCAGGTCCCAGACCCGGTGGTTTAAACTCATGCCGGGCCCATGTGCGTGCGTGCCCAAGATCCCGAGAGGAGAATGGAGGAGAAGGGATTGCGGCATGGCCATCCCCTCTGGGGGGTGATTTCTCACTTTCTATCTCTCTGTCTCTCTCTGTCTTTCTTGGGAGCACACGTGCCCTGTAGCAAAAACCTCTCAAAAAAAAAAAGGGAGCAAGAACCAGAGATCTAGAATCTTCCTACAGATCTTGGGAAGTCTTTAATTTACTTTCATTTTTTATTCTAACGTACTTTTCATGAGCAAATAATAAGCCCCACTTTCTTTTCCAACATCTGCCTTATTCTATTGTACTTTCTTGTACCTATAACATTTTGTACTTTTCTGCTGACTTAACCTCCCATTCTTTTCCTCCTTCCCATACCTTTCCATTTTCTCTTAATGTTCTTCCTCATTGCCATAGCTTAAACCTGATTCTTCGCTGGGGGGTACTGCTTCCCCTGGAGTCATCTCTAGTGGTTGCTATTTATTTTTTCAGGCCTCAGGGTGGGGTCATTTCTTCTTGTTGCCTTTTCCAGATTGTTAATTGCCTTTGACTTGTAGAAATGTACACTTCTTTAAGACTTTTGCAATCTGGCTCTATTTGCCTATTTTCTTTTCTTTTCTTTTAAGTAATTTATTTAAATTGGACCAGAGAGGGACGGGGGTGGGGGGGGAGAGAAAGAGAGAAGGGAAGTAAAGTAAGTGAGAAAGTGAGAAAGCAAGCCACCAGGTCCAGGATTTGAACCGCGGTCGGCCATGTGGGAGTCCAGTGCCCTTAACCACCACGCCACCTGCAGTCCCGTATTTGCCTGTTTTCTTGATGACTGATCTTTTATCAACCTCCCAACCTTTCCACTTCATGTGCTGAAAAATAGAGCATGTGACTCACAGACTTTTTTTCAACTCATTCTTTTTTTTTCTTTTTTTTTGTTTGTTTTTTTACACATACCAGTCATCTTTTATTGGATGTGAATTCTCGACTGGGATATGAAAGAACTCAACAAGTTCCTTTGGAGGGGTGCTAAGCCAAGGAGATGAAGGTCTGGTTCAGTGTATGACCCCCCCCATGCTGGCCCTCTTCAGTGGTATTTGCGTCACTGCTCGTGTTTGAGTTCCTTATAAGAATGGCATTAGCTGAAGAGCACATAAGCGGCCAGCACCATAGAAACCCCAGTAACACCCCCTTTTTTCACGTTGACGTACTTGTTGTACTGGTGGTAACTTCTCTGAAATGCTCCAGCAATGCCTTTGGGGTTCAAATCCCGAATCAGTATCCAGCTTGGCAACTCTCCAAGTTTGACATCCATGAGTTTCTTTTCCTTCACTGGTACGACTGATGCCATCTTGGAGTCCTGGTTTCCCTCAACTCAGATTCTTGACTCCATTCAAATCACAGATTGATCCAAACATCTGTGTTGGCTGTGTTGGCCGTGTTGGCCTTCACTGTATTTCATAGAACAAAATCGAAACTATCAGTGGAGAACTCCTTGAACTCCCTACATTGGAGCCCATCTTCTCTTTCTTTCCTTTTTCAATAGGGTGACATCTTTCTTCCTATCTAAGGTGGATTCCTCCAACTATGCTCTAAAATTCCATCTCTTTCATTTCCCTGGAACCTTTGTTAGTCTGTTGATTTATCCTCTCTGTGGCACCCAGCACTGTTGACCACTTTCTTAAAACTCTTTTCTGAGAGCCTTTGATTCCACAGTCATTTCAATTCTTTGGCTCTTTTTACTAGGGCTCCGTTATCTACTTATCCTTTCTACCTGACCTATAATATAGCTATTTCTTGAGGGCTGCTCCTAGGCCTTTTTCTCTTCTCATATTAGACTTTTTTTTTCCTAGGCCATTTTAGCTACACCACTGACTTAACCATGTGTGTATTAGTAACTCCCCTACTTTAAAAGATCAGCCCCTCCCCTTTCATGATATTCTTGACCTTTGTTCAGTGTTTTCCAGGTATGTCAATACATTTTCAAAACTGAACTCAATAATTCTTAAGCCAGCTTGGTGGAGCAGTGGTAACATGCTGCTCAAGTAATGCTGAAGATCAGGATTCAGTTCCCCAGTCAGCTTATACATGCTGAGCATGCACACCTGCCCATGACCATGGGTGGCTGGGAAGGTCAGGGTTGGGATTATGACATGAGGCCCTCTAGGGGTGCTTATCTTTCTCTTTTACTCTTATGAAATAAACTATTAAAAAAAAGAATTTTAACTTGCTGATACCTACTAACAAAAAAGGAGAGAGCTGGCTTTCTTCCAGTGTTTTCTATTTTGGTATTTAGTGCTACAGTCTGCCTTGTTACATAGGCCTGAAACTTGGAGTCATTCCTGGTATATCTCTCTTCCATACTCTCAAAATCCGGTCATTAGTTCTCTTGAACCTACCAGGTTCCTCCCATATATGGGTCTACCACTGTAGACCAAGCCACCATTATCTCTTCTCTAGTAGTCTCCCAAGTTGATCTGTCTACTCATTATTTACACTATAGCCAGAATGGTCTTATAAAAGTTTAATGTCACCATCCTACTTAAAAATCTTTAGTAGCTTCCCATAACTCCTGGGATAAAAACCAGCAACTTTGAGTTAGCTACAGGCCCCAATGGTCTAGCCTTTTGTGTTTGGCCACATCTGACACATATACGCCTTCTCCACTCAGTATGTGCACTTTAGACACTCTGGTTTGTTTCAGTTTTTCATATTCATTTTGCTTGTCATCCTTGCATATCCAGCATTCTCCACTTTCTCCTGTCCTTCATCTAGCTAGCAGCAATATAACTGTTCAATTTCAATTGAAGGACTAGTTCTTTAAAGGAGCCTTCTCAAACATACTATAACTGCCATTATCCCCCATTTACACACCTACACAATTAGAAATAGGTCCCATTTTGTTTTCCTGATACTTACAATTTTTAGCTAAATAAATAATTGGGTAATTAGTTTATTTTTCTTTCTAGAATATAAGCCTATGAAGCTCAAAGCAGCCTGTCTATCTCTGCCTTCTTCTCAAACCTAGCACATGATTTAAATTTAGTATATGCTAAATTAATGAATATTATGTGTTTTTCTGTAGTGATTATCAGTAAAACTTGAGGTGAAAGGAACCATGTGGGCTTGTTTTGGGGTAGCAAGAAAGGAACTAAATCTCTCCAAATCAAGGCTTGATGGAAAGAGGGAATTTCAAAAATAATTACTTAAGAGTTAGGTAGGCCTAGTTCCAGACACCTGTGGCAGAGAATGGATGTTTGAATCATAAGATACAACCTAAATGTCTAAATTAAGTGAATTGATCAGTTATTTGCTGTATCATTATGCAGTTATTGAAAACCATACATTCAAAAGATAAAAACACAGGAAAATACTCAATATATGGGGTAAAATGGTTAAAGCAGCTTTATGTATAAAGTTGTATATACAAGAAAACTAGGAAAATCTAAGGAAAGGAGTACTAGTCAAAAGGCAGTTGACAAGAAATCAAGCAGTATCCTGATTTAATAATAAAACAGTCTTGGAACACTGTCAGTGGTGGATGGGTAGTCAGATTAAAATACATTTGAGTAGTATTTATGAGAAAGCAAGTTCAGCAAATACAGGTAATGCTGTTTTTCATTCTTTAATATTGGGCTGTTGGAAAAGTCATGACATATTTTTCTATGCAAAATTGCATCATGACTTTTCTGTTGACCCAGTAGTATTGTGTTGCTCATTATAAACAAAAAATTGTACTAGGTTTGGAGAAGCTGTAGCAACCAGTATAAGATAGCTATATCCTGGGGCCAGTAGGTGGTGTGGTGGTTAAAGGCACTGGACACTCTCATGTGGCCAACCGTGGTTTGAGTCCTGGATCTGGCAGCTTGCTTTCCCATTTTTCCCTTTACTCTCTGTCTCTGCCTCTCTCTGGTCAAATTAAAATAAAATAAATAAAAACCTTAAAAACAATGTAATTTTAAAAATAGCTATATCACAGGGACCAGCAGTTAGCGTAATGGCTATGTCGCTGGACTCCCACGTAGTCGACCGTGGTTCGAGTCCCGGACCCGGCGGCTTAAACTCACGCCGGGCACGTGTGCGTGCGTGCCCAAGATCCCGAGAGGAGAATGGAGGAGAAGGGATTGCGGCGTGGCCATCCCCCCTGGGGGGTGATTTCCTGCTTTCTATCTCTCTGTCTCTCTCTGTCTGTCTGGCGAGCGCACGCGCCCTATAGCAAAAACCTCTCCAAAAAAAAAGAAAAAAAAAAAAATAGCTATATCACTATTCTCATCAGCCTATATTCCAGGATTTTTTGTTGTTCATAAAGAAGAGGAGAGAGGATTATACCTCCTAAAGGGGTTGTGGGGTTGAAAGTGGGCTAGTATTTATTTTTTAAATATTCTGGTGCTGATAGGAAAGAACTGAAAAGGAGAATTATTGATATATAAAATCCTTAAATCTTAAGCAAGGAGTCTGCAAAAGTTCATGTAAAATGTCTCTTATGAAAAACTATGCAAGGATTTCAAAAACTTTGTACCAAAATAAACTTGTACTTTAATTCTATTTTCCACAAACTTTCTGAAGTCTTTTATATAAGCTTAGGATTTAGAACAGGAATTGAAAGAGCCCTGGATGAAAAAGGGAACCCCTTTTGCATTATTACAGGAAGAAAAGATGGATTTAGATAAAGCAGAGTTTGGGCATTTGATGGCAAAAAGTTGAGGGAGTTCTCTGTAATGGTTTTCTATTTTCTCTGTGAAGAATAAGGCATACTTTAGGCTAAGGTATGAAGTTGTAGCACTTGGAAAGAAATATGGAATATTTGTAATAACTGCCATGGGGAATGGAAGGAATTGCTAAGAAGAAAAGCATTTGTTGAAAGTGTTGGGTTCTTGACTTTGCATTTACAGTGGCACAGATCTGTAAGACTTATGATCCTCTCCAACAGTATTCCATATGCTAGAAAATGGGACAGCAAAAAATTGTAACTGAAGTCACATAGAACTGGGGTTTTGTCAGGTGTGGTGGGTTTGGTAGATGACAGCAAGTGAGCATTTAAAGTCTCAATGCATGGCATGGAAGTACTCAGCAAGCATTAGCAGATCAGTAAAAAGAGAAGAGGATTGTGAATGGGTTGTCTGTCTCAAGGTGATCAAGATAACTTAAAAGGAGAAATTGGGGATCAGGGTGTAGAATGTCCTAATGTATGCTTTTAGAAGTAGAGCATTTCTGAGTGTGTTCATGAGTGTTGAAAAGGTTATTGGAAGTGAGAAAGACAAGTATACAATGAGTCCTTAGGCTGATGCAGGCTTGAGATGGAAGGGAATACTGAACTGGATGGTAAATTATTCAGTCACTAACAAATGATGACAAGGAGGATAGAGGGTGGTAAACAGAATTATCTGGGTCCCAGATGAGCAGAGTTCATTGCATAAGGAAACTAATCTCACCTGACAGAACTAGCTGGGGTCCAGTAGAGAAGCAAGCTTTCGTTGGAAAGAACTAAAGAAAGAACTTTGTCCTTTAGGGGAAACCAAATTTCAGTTAGGCCCAGAAGGGGCAAAAATTCATTAATTGAAGAGACAACATAGAGAACTTTCTTGGCCAAGGGCCAATGGAAAGTTTGGACAGAGAAGCAGTTAGGAAACTGGTTCCAGAAGGGAACACAGAATATGGAGGTAGAAAATGGGAAAAGGACAGGTAACTGTGATGCTTATTAAGTATTGTCCTTGGATTGTTCTTAACATGGATGGCAGTTAAATTACAATTATTTTTTCTCCATACTCAATGGGAAGACATTATAAGATCGTTTCAAGTTGCCACTTAAAAGCTGTATGTCACAGGTTGTCAGAAGAACCAAGTGAACAAAGAACTCTAGCTCAAGCTGCCCACCAAAGTAAAAGGAAATAAAACAATGTCTCATGAGAACAAAGCATTTCAATGTAGAGTAAAAGAATTGTCAAAATGAAATAGAAGGATTAAGGCAAAATTGAATCCTTAAATATATGCCATATAATTAACCAACTTTCATTAATCTAAATTATGATTTAAGAATTACTCGTAGGTAAATTGTCACCAAAAGTGTTTGTGCTTATTCTATTTCTTTTGAGCTGCTTACTTAAGAAAATAATTCATTTGTGCTCTGTGGGAGAATCTCCTGTATTATATAAAAGTTATTCAAACCTTAAAAATGTATTTGTATGAATCTAATATTTGTCTGAAGCCATGAAAAGTCAGAGAAAGTACATGCAAAGTATATAACTCTCATTTTTAAGTTAAAACTTTCTTGAGAGTGGTTTGTTTGTCTCCAAGTCTTTTAAAACATAGAGTTATCTTACAGAGTTTTCTTTAGAATATGTGACCTAATTTTCGATGGTGTCCTTGTGGTTATTCTGTCAGATTCTGTCATCTCTTAGAAGAGTGCATGTGGGGATCAGTTGGCTAGTCATCTGTTTATATTGAGGGGTAGAAGAATGATAGTCTCATAAATCTTGGATGGTCATTGTTTTCTAAAGGAATAATCTTATATATTCAAATTCAGACTTAGTTGTAGTTGTTTTTTTTTAATCTAAAAAATGTTACAATATGATTCAGTTTGCTTGAGTATTTTCCAGGGGCAAGGCAGACAAATGGTGTGTAGTTAAATATTTATAAATGAGTACATTTAAGATACTTAGTGTTTCCATTCATTTTACTGAAGAAACCTATGCACAAACTATGCTCTAACACAAATAGATCCTATGACAAACAAGTCACAGTACTTTGTGTTCTCTTCTAGTTTATTAGACAAACATATCCCCATAGCCATCACAACAGAGTTACAATTAATTCTTTGTTCTTTTCTCACTTCATGTGTAGGTATGTCTTCATAGCATTCATTTTATACAGTTAGTAATATTCCATCAGAGAGTTAGTGCATTGTAATTTAGGTTTTCTTCTAGTGTAGGAATTTAGTAATTTTAGTTTCTTCTAATCTTTCAAATTTTATCCAAAGCCAAAATATGAAGTTCATTTTACCTATCACTTTAGATTTTATAATCTTAAGACCCAAAGTCATTGTAGAGAATTGTAACTGAAGACATGTACAGATTTGGCTTCTCTTTTCTGTTTATGGTTAACAGTCTGCAACAGGGAACTTCAAAAGTTTGTGGACAAGTAAAATCAAAGTACAAATTAATTTCGATATGACAAAATTTTGAAATTCATGCATTTTTTTAAATAATAGGCATGTTCTATGAAATTTTTGAAGATCCCTTATATCTGTTTTCTTCTTAAGATTTTCTAAAAAATATATTTACAAATAGTATCATATTTTAAAAAAATAACTTAGCGGGAACCAGCAGTTGGCGTAATGGCTGTGTCGCTGGACTCCCACGTAGTCAACCGTGGTTCGAGTCCTGGACCTGGTGGCTTAAAACTCATGCCGGGCGCATGTGCGTGCGTGCCCAAGGTCCCGAGAGGAGAATGGAGGAGAAGGGATTGTGGCGTGACCATCCCCCCTGGGGGGTGATTTCTTGCTTTCTGTCTCTATGTCTCTCTCTGTCTGTCTGGCGAGCGCACGCACCCTATAGTGAAAACCTCTCCAAAATAAAAAAACAAAAAACTTAGCACATACCTTCTTGCTAGTAAATTTGGAGGTTCTGGAGTTGAACCAAAAATAAAAACCACAAAGATAAAATAGCTTTATGATTTAACAACCATACCTTTTGTATTTTTATGCACGAGGTTATTTATTTTCAACTTAAGTAGCTATCTTTAGTTCTTTCATCATTTGGTAACAGGATTGTTTGGGCAGTGTTTTTATACCATTTGGAAAGCCTTAGTTACTAAGAGGCACCATTGTAAGGAAACGAATATGGTAACTTCCAGTCCAACATTAGGTACCACAATAGGCATAGCATCTCATTTGAGCTATTTTAAAATGTGTTTTCATAAGCAGTATCTATAGTTCACCATTTCAGATTTTTTTAAATATTAAAAAAATTGTCAGTGATTTGCCTAGAAACTTTATTATAGAAAGTATTTTACAGAATGCTAGACAAAAACATTGATGATAGTTTAATATAAAAGAGCATGCAATTAGTGAATCTTTAAAAGGCTATTCTCACATCGATGATTATTTTTGTGGAACTGAATACTTAATGCTTTAATTTTATACTTATTGCTATATCATTATATCTAATTATTTTGACCATTCATTCAAATAATAAACCTCCAAGTCTGAATATTTATAGTGACGAATGAGTTTGGAGAAAGGAAAATAATTATATGTCTCCTTCTCTGCTATTTTATTCTGCCTGCCATCAGAGTACAAAAATACACATTCTCATTGTCTGTTTGTAGTATCGTATTCTTGGATCATACAGATTTAGTTACAATACACAAACAGGTCAGCCAGTGTTAAAAGACTGAAAAGAATAAAAACTACAAATGAGGACAGAAGGGTTATACATTATGTAACGATGAAACAGGTGTTTGGAAGACAAACAATGTTCAGAGCAAAGAAGATTTAAATACTTGTGCATTTCTAATTATTTTATTCTGGCTATTAGACAAAAAGCAAATAGCTTTCAAATGAAATCTAAAACTTTATAGTATAGTTGAAACAGAGAATGTTGAATAGCTCTTTTCTTTTTTTTAGAAATGTAAACTTTATGTATAGCCAAAAAGAAAAAAAACTTAAGAAACTTTTCCTACTGACATTTCAAAAATTAGTGTTAATGCTATCATGATGCATTTGGTAGTACCGTAGGATCATTTACCATTAGTTGTGAATTATTTTGTATGTGCTTTTTGGAATTATTACAAAGCTGAGCAGTCTAGGAGTGAGGATGCTAACATATTATCTGTTTTTGTTTGTAGGACGGTGAACTTTGACATAATAAAATACTTGTATGATTTCTTGTGAAAACAAGCTTCAAAGCCATATGGACACTGTGACAATGACTAAGCCAAGCTGTGTTCATCCAACTACTTAGCTGGCCAGAGAGAGGAGTTCTTTGGCTCTATTGGATTTGTCCAAACAGGTGCTGGCCCAGCATGGAATCTGATGAAAATATTCTGATTGGTCTGGGTGGATGTGAGCAGAAGACTATTTACCAGGGACCCTGGAGTATTTGGAAGCAACGTGTTAATTATAAACAGCAGGGTTTGAGCACAATCTGTTCTGCTCTTAATGATGTTATCTTAACACTGAAATTGCCTGAAACCCATTTACTTAGGACTACATTTTGCTCTGTGAACTATCCCCTGCGCTTTGAACGCGCCAGCGGCCCTTGCTTATATGCCCAGTCTTTTTACTTCCTCTCCACAGGAACCTCTGCAGTTGCTTGCCAAAGCAGATTTTCCTAAGGCCACTGTTTTAAAAGATCATAGTTGCAAAATATAGTAAATACAAGTTTTTTTTTAAATCCAGGCTTGTATATGCTAATTTTTTTTATGTTTGTTTTCTCAAAAGGCAAGATAGTTTGGTCAGATAATGGACCCAGTTTCCATCCCTGAGCCTACTTGATAACTACAGTGTGATTTTACTTTATCCTGGTCACTTTTGCAGTTAACCACCCCCAGTCTAGCTTTTTATCAGCATTATGGTTTCCTTCTCTTTCCTTACTTTTTTTTTTTCAATTTTTATTTTATTTAATCATTGGTGTTAAAGGGTTCCACAATAAAAGTTTTCTTATGATTTATCATTTGTGAAACTTGGGTCTGATTATTTTTGTCTGTTCATATTTTTGAAGTTTTCTTTTAGAATTTAATTGCTTGAAAATTGTTTCGAGCAGATTTAAAGTGCTTAATTAGATAACCTAGTTTAAATTTCAGTAGCATTTTATTCTTTTTTTAAAGATAAATTCTCATGATAAGCACGCAGGTTGGAAACCTTTTTCTGAAGTGATTCTTTGACCCTATCTGACTTAGTTATCTATTTGCTTTTCTTTCAAGGTAATGGGTAGGGAGAGAAGGAATGGAATTCCTTTTTGCCTGCCTATATCAGACAACAAGGGAAGACTTTCTTGCCCAAACAGTGTTACCTAGAAAGAGCGATTAAACAGCTTTACTCCAAAACTCTTGTTCTAGAGAAAATGATGAAGTATTGTGTTTCATTAGATGTTTAGAGATGCCAGGACCAGGGAAAAGCCATTCCGTGTGTATGCAGGTTTGAGTTTCCTGCACATAGAAAACCCTGAGTCACCAAAGTAGAAAGCAGTTTGAGTAGATGACTTAAGCAAGAGCACCTGGGATAGTTTTCAGCCTCTCCTATTTTGCTGTGCAGCTATATGCGTGCTATGCAGCCAGTCAGGCTGGGTCAGTCTGCTACTGAAGGAAGAACTGAGGTATCAGAGTGAGGAGAGATTATCAAATAGGAAACTGGGTACAGAAAGAAGGTGAAGTTCTGGTAAGTCACTGCCCATGCTCCCTCCTCACAGCTGGTCACTGCCATCTCCTACCCAGCACATGTTTCTGCTTATACCACTCCATACTCTGTTACTAGCCCCAGGTGTGGCTTCCCTGCCCAGTACCTCATGTCTAGATTTTCCCTGCCCCTGTCTTCTGATGAGAACTTCCCTGTTTTGTAATTTGCTTTCTAATGGCTTGCTAAATGACTCACTGACTAATTTGATTAATATATTTAAATGAAGACTAACAGAGCTTAATGTGGATATTTGCATTTTAACAAGGGTCATCTGCAAATGGAATTTTCTAATTGTAAGACGCAAATATCCAATTATAGAAGGGACTCTAATGATGAGAAATATGCTGGCTGGTGAGCCAGTTATGTCTTTAAAGACAGAAGATACTTAACACTCAGCGCCTACTCTGATTTAGATTATAGAAGGAGAAAGTTACCAGTCTGTGGACTTTTAGATTTATTCATATGTAGGTGATCCTTCATTTATAAATATCTTTCAATATTATGAGCTAGGTATCCATAGGTGTAGACCCTAGTCTCTTCTTTCCTTTTAAGTCATCCTGAGACCAGTCTTCATTGTGAAGTAATTTCTTTCAATAGCTCTGGAAGAGAGTCTGACTCAACAAACCTCATTTCATTAACCCGAAAGTTACAGGGGGGTCAACTCTTGATATCAGAGCAGCAATTTATACTTCAAGCTCTGGCATCGGACTCTCTTGGATCAAATACCAGCCATATCGCTACTGACTGTGTGACCTTGGGCAAGTTATTTAACCCTCAGTGCTTCTGTGTTCTTACATGTATAGTGGAGAGTAGAATCTATCTCAGAGAGTTGTTTACAGGATTTAAAGAATTAATATTCATGCCAGTAATTCTCAACCGAGGGGCAATTTTGCCCACCAGAGAACATTTAGCAAGTTTTATAGACATTTTTGGTTATCTCAATGGGTGTGGAGTAGAAGAAAGAGGCTTGTTGCTAAATATACTAAAATACATGTCTCGTAACAGAATTATCTGGTCCAAAATGACAGTTATGCCAAGGTTAAGAAACCCTGATCTACATAAGGTACACGTAGTAAGTGCTTAATAAATATTAGCTATTATCATGAAATATTAATTTGTAGCATAGAAAGGAGATAGGTAAAAATGTGGCATCGTTATAACCACTAAGAGACATATCCTTTTGTACTGTACACTTAACCATTCCTAGAAAAATTATTTGTTTAAAATTTTAGAGTTTCTCAAATGAGCTCAATAGCCTACATTTTTATCTTTAGAACTGAAAAGTTATCATCTACTGGATTCTAATCCATTTGCAGGCTTCACTATTTATTTATTTATTTACTTACTTATTTATTTTGAGGATCCTGTGAGACCATCAAAGTACATCTGGGAATGATCAAGTCAGAGATCAGGCAACTGAGGGTTTACATTGTTCACCTTCACAGTGTGATGGCTGACTCAGTTAACCAAACAACTGATTAATGTACTTAGGTGGTCTGAGTATGGAAAACTCAGATCCTTTCCTTACTCAGCCTGTTTTCTATATATTGGGTTGTCAGAAAAGTCATGATGTATTTTTTTTCTGTTTGTCTATGCAAAAATACAACATGACTTTTCCGACAACTCATTAGTATTCAGTGATCATTGTCATTGCCTAAGCCAGTTTACATGACTCCTACTCAGAACTCTCCTGTGCTCTTCAACTTGCACAGGAAAGAACTAAGGTCCCTGCAAGGCCACACAATCTGGCCCCCATCATCTCATCATGAAATAACCACCTCTATGTGATACCTACATTTACTAGTGGAGTAAGACTGATCTCTAAACTAGATCCAACTGCCTTCTCATTTCCTTTTGGATTTCTCACAAGCACCTAATGTCAATATGTCCAAAACTGAACTCATGATCTCCACCCACAACAGAACTAGTCTTACCCCAGGCTCTATCAACACTGAAAGCACCTGTGGTCCAGGCCAGACATCTATCGTTTTTGTCCACTACTGTATCCTCTGCACCTACTAGTGCCTGAAATATGTCTTGTACTTTGTATTTGTTGATGAATATTAAATAATTAAATGGAAACATCCATTAAACTAGACCTCCAATTTGAAAGATCAATGAAATGGAATATGGGTTATCTGAAATCTAGGCAAATCTTTAATTCCTCTAGAAACCCAGCCTCTTTCCATCATGCCAAAGCTACCACTATTTACTCAAACAGTTGAATGCCTTCTAAAATTCCCATCATTACTGTGCATCAACATGCAGTTAAATGAATGAATTGATTATAATTTTCTCTGCTCTATCAAATTTCCCCTTCTCAAACTGTGTCTCATGAATGTGTGTCACTGCTGGAAAATGAACACTGACTGTGTATTCAGGGCATTTAATGACAAATTTGAGTGAAATGTTGATATCTTGATAGGAAAGATTTCTTTGAGCTCTGCTAAGCATTTTTGCAAGCAAATTGTGTAAGCAGCCTGAAATTATATGCAAAATTATCTAAACTATTCACATGTGATAGGCAGTCACACTTTGTAGTAGATGAAGCTTTCAAATGTAGGAGATGAAGCTGAATAATATCAACCTTTGGTCTAATTACCTGCAATCCAGTCTCTGCTCATGGTTAAAGGCATAAAATTGAAACAATTTTGGTACGCAATAGTGAGAGATTTCAGGTAGCAGTGGAGACACTAAGCTCCGACTGTACACATGGGGCAGTTTCTGTTTTCTAGCTGTAATTTTTGAGACTGAGTACTTGATGAATTTGGTTGTTGGAAAAGTCATGACATATTTTTCTATGCCAAAATGTGTCATGACTTTTCCAACATCCCAATAATAAGGGATGCAGTATTCTTTGGCTTAGTCTTTGCTTTGCATAGTACAAGCAGAGCAGGGCATAATTTGGAGGGAATGGTAGACAATTGTGGAGGAAGATAGGGTAAGAGGGGTGATGGGGGCAAGGTTCTGTGTGGCCTTGCAGGGCATTGAAGGGCCTTAATTCTTATTCTGTATGAGTAGAAGATCATTGAAGTGTTTTGAGCAGAGGAGTAACATCTCTGGCTTTGGTATTGAAAAGAATCACTGAATGCTATATGGAAAATAGGCGGGGGGGGGGGGGCGGGATCAGTTAGTAGGCTATTAAAATAATGCAGGTGAGAGTAATGGTAGCTTCAGTAAGGGTGTTAGAGTGCAGATGGTGAGAAATTGTCAGGTTTTAGATAGAATTTGAAAGAAACATTCACAGGAGTTGCTAATTTATTGGATGTCAGAGTTGCGAAAGATAAGAATGACTCCAGGATTTTGATCTGATCATCTGGAAGGGTGGACTTGACCTGGCTAAGATGAGGAAGACTGAAGGAGCAAGTTGGTAGTGGAGGGGAGGGGTCTAGTATCAGTGTTTCAGGTGTGGGCATGGTAAACGAGAGATTTCTACTAGGTATGTGCTATGGATTGAATATGTGTGTCCTTAAAAATCCGTATGTTGAAACTTAATCACTATTGTTAATGTAGTAAGAGCTGGGATCTTTTTTTTTTTTTTTTTTTTTTTTTTTTTTTTTTTTTTTAAGAGCTGGGATCTTTAGGAAGTGATTAGAGCTTCAAGGCTCCGCCTCGTGAATGGATCAGTGAGTGACCTTATATTAATAAAAGAGAAGCGAAGGAGCTATTCACCATTTTTTTCCTTCAATCTTTTGTACCCTGTGAGGACATAGTATTCATTCCTTTTGCCCTTCTGTTTGTTCCATCTTGTAAAGACATGATGTTGCCTTCTGGGGGGGGGGGGGGGGGAGGGGGGGGAGGGGCACAGCCCCAAGGCACCATCTTAGAACTAGAGAGTAACCCTCACCTGACACCGAATCTCACGTAACAGTGAATCTGCTGTTGCCTTGATTTTGGACTTCTCTGACTCCAGAAGTGTGAGACATAAATTTCTGTTATTTATAAATGACCTACTCTCTGGTAGTTTTTTATAGTCCTGAATGGAATAAGACTGTTTAAGTGGAGTCATCAAGAAACTGGTTAAATAGAAAAGTCTGGAGTTCAGGATAGGAGCCCAGGCTGAAGATAAAAACTTGGGGGTCATCCATACCTAAATGGTAATATACAAGGGAATTCTGTACATACATGACCAGCTTCTCTGGGTAAGAAAACTACTTATTCACTGGAGAGGGCCAAGGTTTTACACAGGACCACTCAAAGCCTCTAGAAATAGAGCTTTTTCCTAGGGAGTTGCCCTTAACTATAAGGAATTTTTTGTCAGTCTTTTCTATGAGAAAGAGGGATTCATGATACAACTGGAATTTTCCTTTTTAAATACTAAATTTTTAGAGACTAAACTTTAATGCTGAAATGGTAAATGGCCTTTCCAGTATTAGGAGAAAGGAAAATGGGCCCACCCCACAGTGATACAAACAGTAGGGCACTACTGCACAAGGTTGCCTAGGTTCAGATCCTGGACCATCCTGAACGTGTAACTGTGGTAGCATCCACCTATGATCCTAGAGAACTGGGAGGCTAGGGCAGAGGACTGCAATGGTGAGCCTGTCATATATACCTCTCTCTCTCTCCCCTACTCTCTCATTTTAAAAAATAACAATAGTAAGGAAAGAAAAGAAAAAAAAAGTCAAGAGAGGAGTGGGTGGATCACAGATTTTGATAAATCAATGTATATACCACCCATAGCCCACAAAAATGTCTTTTAAATACCAAGTTTGCAGATTAATTATGCTAATTAGATTACAACAGCCTGGGGCCAGCAGGTGGCATGGTGGTTAAGACACTGGACTGAAAACTACAGTTCAAGTCCTGGACTTGGTGACTTAAAACTCATGCTGGGCATGTGTGAGTGTGCATGCCCAAAATCCTGAGAGGAGAATGGAGACGAAGGGATTAAGCCATGGCCAGTCCCCCTGGGGAGGTGATTTCTCATTTTCCCTCTGTATTTGGTGAGTGAACACTGCCTATGGCAAAAACCTAAAAAAAAGCAACAGTTAATTATTTTAAAGCTGTTTTTATTACTAAGCATTTACTTTCCATTTCTGAAGAATAAAAGAAATATGCTGAATATCTCCATTAAATATAAAGAAGGTTCATTCTAAGAAGATTTAAATATGGACTATTTGGTTATTCGTACACAACTTTTTTCCTGAAAATATCCATCAACCTACATATATATGTATGTGTGTGTGTGTGTGTGTGTGTGTATCATTTTTTTTTTTGGTCCTAATCTTGACAAATCAACTACTGTATCAAACTCAGTAGAGAATATGCTTCAAGTTGTAGGTTCAGATGTTGGATTGATTTGCACTGCTTCTTTCTCTTTATGCCAGTTGTGACCAGTGGTACTTAAGAGGCAGAATAAAATGGAACTGACGGCCTGTGTAATTATTAATATTTTAAAAAGCCAAGTAATGAGAAGTCTAAGTAAAAATAGATTACTTCAAATCTGAAAAAGAGGGACCAGCAGATAGCTTAATGTTTATGTTGCTGGACTCCCACATAGTGACCACAGTTCAAGTCCTGGAGCCAGCTGCTTAAAACTCATGCCAGGTGCATGTGTATATGTGCCCAAAATCCTGAGAGGAGGGTGGAAGACAAAGGACTGTTGCATGGCCATCCCCTCTGGGGGGTAATTTCTTGCTTTCTCTGTCTCTCTCTGACTTTTTGGAGAGCACATGAGTCCTATAGCAAAATTCTCTCTAAAAAAAATCTAAGGAAGACATGAGCATCTGCTTACCGCAGGCAAATACTGAGTGTTACACAGCTCAAAGGAGAATTTTTTAGCCAAAAAATATTTGGTAGATCTGGATAATTACCAAATATTTGGAAAACAGACAAAATAATTCTAATGAACCCATTGGTTAAAGAGATTGGTTCAAGGGAAATTATTAAACACTTTAAGTGAAGATGCAATATTAACATTTGTGAGAAGCTGCTAAATTAATGACTGGTAGGAAATTTATAGTATTAAATACATGGCTTAAGGAGGAAAAGCCTAAACTCAACCTAACCTACTTTAAGAAACTAGAGAAAGAGCAAATTATATCCAAATCAAGTAGAAGGAAGAAAATAATAAATATTTGAGGAGAAATGAATGAAATTAAAGCAAAACCAGGGGATAAAATCAACAAAACCACAAGTTGAATTTTTGAAAAGATTAATACAATGAGTAAGCCTCTGCTCAGGCTATCCAAGAAAACAAAGACACTGATTGATGCTGCTGCTTGGCAAGCTGTTGCTATCTGGGAAGCCCATGTTCAATTCCTGGAGCATCCTAAAAAGCAGAATGTGGCAGACCAGCCACAGTTGTAGAGGCACTGCATAATACTGGAGCCGCAAGGGAGACCTTGATTTGTATCTCAGGTTGACCTGAATATACCAGCATGCCCACATATGCCTGTGACCTTGGTCTACTGGAAGGATAAGGGGAGGACCTCAGCATGGTGAGACCTCGTTCAACGTATCTATCTCTCTCCCTTGCTTGGTCTCTGATGAAATAAAAAACCAAATTAACAATGCATGCAACAACATAGATGAAATAAATGTATTATGCTACGTGGAAAAAAGCCAGATTTGTTCTGTATAATTTCATGTATGTGACATTTTGGAAAAATTTGGGAAGTTACTGGAACAGAAAATGGATCAGTTGTTGCCAAGTCCCAAAGATGGAGCAATTGGACCCCAAGGGTCACCAGGGAATTTTTATGTGGAGATTGAAATGTTCTATATCTCAATGGTGGTAGAAGTTAAGTGACTATGCATTTGTCAATATTTAAGGAACTTAGACCAACAGGTAAGGCACTGGACC
Source organism: Tupaia tana (assembly GCA_026018925.1). Taxonomy (NCBI): domain Eukaryota; kingdom Metazoa; phylum Chordata; class Mammalia; order Scandentia; family Tupaiidae; genus Tupaia; species Tupaia tana. The sequence goes on from JAKSZU010000003.1 coordinate 49,789,531, forward strand.
CACATGGCCGACCTTGGTTCAAGTCCTAGACTTGGTGGCTGGCTTTCTCTCTCCTCTCTCTCTCTCTTCTCTCTCTCTCTCTCTCTCTCTCTCTCTCTCTCTCTCTGTCTCTCTGGTGAGTACATGTGCCTTACTGCAAATCTTTTATTTTTCTAGAGAGAGATTTTTGCTATGGGGCACATGCATTCGCAAGAGACAGACAGAACGTGAGAAATCATTCCCCAGGGTGGGTGGCCACGCCACAATCCCTTCTCCTCCATACTCCCCTCGATATTTTGGGCACACACACACAAGTACCCAGCACGAGTTTTAAGCTGGTCCAGGACTTGAACTGCAAGTTGACTATGTGGGAGTCCAGTAACGTAACCATTATACTATCTACTACTACTCACCTTATAGCAAATATTAATAATAATAATAATATAATAAATAAAATTAAATCTTATAAACATTCAAGGAACTGTACACCTAAAAAGGGTGAAGTTTTATATGTAAATTGTTTCATTATGATGAGATTTTAAAATACTCAACTATTTTCTATTTATAAGAGACACCATCTAGGGACTAGCTGTTAGTGTAATGGCTAGGTCGCTGGACTCCCATGTAGTCGACCATGGTTTGAGTCCCAGACCCGGTGGCTTAAACTCACACCGGGCACGTGTGCATTCGTGCCCAAGATCCCGAGAGGAGAATGGAGGAGAAGGGATTGTGGCATGGCCATCCCCCCTGGGGGATGATTTCTCACTTTCTGTTTCTCTCTGTCTTTCTGGCGAGCGCACACACCCTATAGCAAACAAACAAACACTCTCCAAAGAAACACTATTTAAATATAAAGATACCAATAGATACAAAGTGAAATATCGGGAGAAATATGAAAACACTAACTCAAAACAAAAAGTGTTTCAGCTATTCCAATATCAAGGTAAATGTTCTTTAAGGTAAGAGATGAAAAAAGGAACATTCCCTTATGAATACAGGAAGATAAAATAATCCTGAATCTGTAATAATGGTTTGAATTTGTAAGACTCTTCTCAGGTGCTAATGAAATAAAGACACACACACACACACACACACACACACACACACACACGTCAGTAAATTTACAGAAGACAAGACACTTAACCAATCTGACCTAGTGGAAGTTAACTGGACACCATATTCAACAACTGTACAATGATCATTTCCTTCAAGGGTACAAGGAATATTCAGCCAAATACAACACAGTGGGTCTCACAAATTTCGAAGTATCGTAATCAAACAATGTATGTTTTCTGTCCAGTGTGGAATTAAACTAGGAAGCAATGAGAGAAAGATAACTGGAAGTCCCTGATTGGCCATTAATCAAAACCTAAATAAATCAAAAAAGAAATCACAATGGAAATTTTAAAGTATGTTTAACCTAGCTATAATTAAAATATGACATAAAAGTCAAGAAATTTGGCAAAAGTAGTGCCAGAGAAAGATTTATATTGTTAACTGAACACAATTAAAAAGATTTTGATTAGTGATCTCAACTTTCTTTTTTTTTAAAGAATAATATTATTAAAGAATTATCTTTAATATTATTATTTTTAAAGAATAATATTTTTAAAGAATTATCTTATTTAACTTTATTTATTTATTTATTTATTTTAATTTGACCAGAAAGAGACAGAGTGAGAGAGAGAGAGAGAGAGGGAAAGTGAGAAAGCAAGCCACCAGGTCTGGGACTCGGACCGTGGTCAGCCATGTAGGAGTCCAGCGCCCTTAACCACCACACCACCTGCTAGCCCCTCAACTTTCATTCAAGAACTGGAAAAGAAAAGTAATTTAAGCCAAGTGAGTAGAAAGGTATAATAAGGAGTAGAAATAAATAGTAAACAAATGAGGTATAGCAATAAATCAACAAAAGACAATAATGTCTTTGATCAGGTTAATAAAATTGATAAGCCCCCAACAAGACAAATGAAGAAAAAAATAGAAGCAACAACATTAAAAATTAAAACAGCTACAACATTATAGACTGTGTATATTGAAAAGATAAAAACATAATGAGCAACTTAATGTTGATAAATTGCCAGTTTAGATGAGTAAAGTCCTTGAAAATTATGTTCCAAAACTGGCATAAGACAAAATAAGAAAAAAAATATAATTAATTAACTGTTGAAATCAATTTCATAAATAATCTTTGTAACAAAGTATATTCCAAGATCACATGACTTTACTACCATATTCTACTAAACAATTAAGAAAAAAATAATAAAAAATAAAAAGACAAAAGAAAAAGAAAAAGGTAAGAAAGAAAAATAAAATGCATAAATATTAGAAAGAAAGAATAGAGTTTTTGTGTATGTAAAAATCTAAAAGCATATACTAACAAAATATTAGAACCAATATTGTATTTCTATATAGTAGCAACAAACAATTGGAAAGTGAAAGAAATATACTATTTACAGACCGTAAGAACGAATATAGGCATCAAAAGATGTGTAATACCTCTATACTGAAAAAAAAAAAAACCTTAGAAAATGTGAAAATGTCCCTGAGAGATATTTTAAAAGAAAGACCTAAATAAATATTCATGAATTTGAAGACTCAATATTGTTAAGATTGTTATCCTCTAACTTATTTGTATAGTCCATACATTCCATTCAAAATCCCAATAGGCTTTTGGTGGAATTGACAAGCTGATCTGAAAATTCATATGGAAAGTAAAGGATCTAGAATTGACAAAACAATTGTAAAGGAGTAAAACAAAGTTGGAAAGGCAGATGTTGCATAATTCCAAAGCTCACTATAAAGCTAATAATAATCAAGATGGTGTGGTAAGCATACAAATTAATGGAATGAAATAGAGTGTCCAGTAATAAATCCATATATTGCCACTGGACTGATGAGAGACACTGACGTAATTCAGTGGGGAAAGAATGATATTTCATTAAAGAACTAGAACAAATTTGACCTTTTTCTTACATGATATACAAAACTTGGGAACCAGCAGTTAGCGTAATGGCTATGTCCCTGGACTCCCACGTAGTCGACCGCGGTTCGCGTCTCGGACCCGGTGGCTTACAACTCACGCCGGGCGCGTGTGCGTGCGTGCCCAAGGTCCCGAGAGGAGAATGGAGGAGAAGGGATTGCGGCGTGACCATCCCCCCTGGGGGGTGATTTCTCGCTTTCTGTCGCTATGTCTCTCTCTGTCTGGCGAGCACACGCGCCCTATAGCGAAAAAAAACCTCTCCAAAAAAAAAAAAAAACCTTAATCTATGGTGTATCATAAACCTAAATGAGAAAGGTACAATAAAGATTCTGGGAGAGGTGGAGACAAAAAAGGCAGGGAACCTATCTTTATGACTTTGGAATAGGCAAAGATATTTTCCCAGAAAGACTAACCATAAAAGAAAGAGCGTAAATTAGACAAAATTAGATTTAGGAACTTCTATTTTTCAGGATGCCATGAAGAGAGTGAAAAAGTAAGGCATAGACAGGGAGATAATTTTTATATGACATACATCTGACAAAGAACTAATATCCAGAATTTATAACACCTGTAATTATTTATAGAAAGTGAGACAACTCAATTTTTAAAATGACCAAGAATTTGAAGAGACACTTTATACAAAAGCATTTCTAAATGGATAATTAGCATATGAAAAGATGCCCAACATTATTATTATTCATTAAGAAAGGCAAATCAAAATTGCAATGAGCTGACACTACATACTCTCCAGAACTGTAAAAATTAAAATGCCAAATAGAGTAAGAATGCGGAACAACTGTAACTCTTAAAAATTACTGATGGGAATGTAGTAAAACTATTTTAGGAAACTGGAAGTTTCCTATAAAAATACACATCTGCCTATTACCCAATTGAGCAATTCCAGTTCTGGGTTATATTTAAAATTTAGTTCTGTTTTTCACCCACAAAAGATGTACAAGAATGTCCACAGTACCTTTATCATAATAGTCAAAACTGAGAATAAGTTAATATTGATTAATATTTAGAATGGATTATAAAACTATTCTTTGTTTTTGCAGTACAAGACTGACACAACAACATGAATAAATCTCATAGACACATTGAGAGAAATAAGACAGAACAGGAAAAACTAATCAGTGATCTAAACCATAGTCATTCCAATAATGATTATTTTAAAATGTAATATGGTATTATTGACTGAAAGGGACCATGATAGAGTTTTCTGGAATTATGGAAATATTCTATATCTTAATCTGGGTGGTATATAGGAAAATCCAACTTTATTGTACATTTTAGGACTATGCAATTTGTGCATTCTGCTTTATGGATTTTTGTACCTCAAAAACAACCCAATAAACCTTCAAACCTAGCAACAATTCTGTGTTATAGAGCATATGAACCTCCCCCATGAGACAGTGAGTATCACTGTCACTGGCTCAGTGGTGAAATTGTAAAAATTGTTTTGTAATGTAAAACAAAAGGTACAAGAGGGGGTGGAAAAAAACGTGGATTTAAATTTTTCACTTTTAAAAGTCCTGCTAATGGCCCAGCTGTGCTGACCCACAGGCAGCACCACCACTTGGAAGGTGGAAGTCACATGGGAGGCCTGGGTGCCTGGGCTAACCTGAACATACTAGGTAAGGTTGCACAAGCCAAGAATCCTAGTAATTAGGAGGTTGGAGCAGGAGGATTATGACATGATGAGACCCTGTCAAAAATACCTATGTGTGTCTCTTCCATCCCCTCTTTCTCTTCCTTTCTCTCCTTATCTCTCTCATTAAAAAAGAAAATTAAAAATTGCTGCATTTTCAGCATTCCTGCAAGGGAACTATTATTGTTTCTTATTATAAATGAGCAAACTGAAGTTTCATTTGTTAAGAGATATTTCCAAGGCCCAGCTAAGTTAGGTGCAGAGCTAGGATTCAAACCCAAGCCATATGTAACCCCCAATATATATCATGGCTATAATTCTGGTAAGGCTGGATTAATCAGTGTATTTTCAATAATGTGTTCTTTAGAAATAGCATATATCTTAGGCTGAATCCTTGATAAAAATCTTGGAAACTTAGTGGGAATATGAAAACTACAAACATACATTCAGGGTCTTTTAGTTTCCCTTTGCCAAATGCAGAGTAAGCATATTTGCATTACACAGTATTTCAAGAGGTCCCAAGTATGTTGTTGGGAGGAGTTGGTCTGTTTCTCATTTGAAGCTTTGTACTTGATTAGCTCAAAAAGGAAGTAGCATCAAGGAAGTTCACGTCTGGGGAAGAAACAGGCAGTACTGACAGGTTTAAGCCAGCCCTGTGTCTTCTTCCCCACTGGAGATGTGCCTGGGTCATGGTGAGGGGCTGCAGCAGAAGCTTGTAACCCTGTAATCAAATCTCAGCTGGATTTTCAGCCTTCAGGTAAGTCATGAGCAGTCAGTGGGGACCCCCACAGGGTTCAGTTGTCATGGGAATCTAACTGTTTTAAATGCTGACAGGGAGAGGGAGAAAGTGCATTGAGCATAACATGCTAGTTTTAAAATCTGTGATGTGTGATGCTGAGACAATGTAATGCAGTTATTAAGAACACAGCAAGGGTTTGAAAATTATTTCCAGAATAGCCTTTCTATAGATTCACAATCTTAATGAACAAGAAGAATCCTTTGATGTATATCTTAAAATCATCTGGAAAAAAAAAAGTCTCCCAAGGTAGTTCTTATAAATTAGTACATCTAAAAATGTATTGATTAAAATTTGAATCCTGTAAAAGGGCAGTTCAGCAGCAACACAGTGAATGGTAGGAGTGCTCAGAGAAGGCTGAGGTTTAGGTTAGGACTGATACATGAACTAAGTTTTGTAAATATGTTCTTCATAAAAAAAAAAATCAGTGCATTAATGGTGTGATCATTTTCTGTTTGAAATAAGTGTCAATAGTAGTCAAAATTCAATTATAAATGGACAGGAGAGATGCATATATACAGAAAATAGCCAGTAAAAATGAGTAACAATCAAGAGGAGCATTAAAACAAAACAAAACAAAAACAAAAATAGTGGCACCCACCACAGAATGTTTTTCCATCTTGCTGTCATTTAAAGGATCATCCAGCTACTTTTGTGATGAATTCAGGGTGGGCCCTATCCAATATGACTAGCATACTTATTACAAAGGAGAAATTTGGACACAGAAGCATTTAGGGAGAAAACCATGTGAATGTGAAGATGGTCATCTATAAACCCAGGGGAGTGGCCTAGAATACTCCCTCAGAGCCCTCGGAAGAAACCAACCCATTAATACCTTGATTTTAGAATTCTAGCTTCCAGAACTGTAAGATAATAAACTTTTATTGTTTAAGCCACCTAGTTTGTGGTACAGTGTTATGGCAGCCCTAGGAAGCTAATACAGTAGTGTAAAAGCTGTATAGGGGTACTTCAAAAAGTTCATGGGAAAATGGACTTACAGTGTGAGTTTATTTTGGTGCAAAATTCTTTTGAAATCTGTGCATAGATTTTTCATAATATGTTTTTTCATTAACTCTTTGAAGACCCCCTTGTATAGAAAAATTCAGGATTCAGGAAAGCCAATCTCAACAAAGTAGGAGGGGAATTGAATGTGTATTCATGCTTAAGAGGAAGAAGATAGAGGACAGAAAAGATAATAAATGGGACAAGAAACTGAAGGAGATGGGCTTTTGCAGGGTGTGCTTCAAACTCTTAGCCAGACATATATTTTACAGCATGATTCAGTACACACATGCACACACATAATTTAAACAAGTTTCACTTTCCTTTACTACTTTTTATAATAATTTGTTCATATTTTGTAAAACTATGAAGGCAATACTAAATATTATTTATTACTATTTAAATACTATTTAGTAATTGGTAAAGACCCTAATAAGGGGTTAGCTGAGGCTGTAGGTGCCCTGTTTATTTCTTCGGCCTTTGTTTTGAGATTGTTTATTTTAATATAAGTGAGGCTGGGGCAAGAGGGTAGGGCATAAGGCATGGTCCTCTTAGCCCCTCCATGGAGAGAGAAAGTATTTTGGAAGCTCTTTCATTGCACTGACTTTTTCCCCCCTCTTTTTTTCCCTTTTTCCTTCTGCTCCATTTGGGGCCCTTGAGGCTGTAGTCATCTCTCCACTTGGTTTTTTTGAACTGTTTTTCTGTTTATTGTAACTTGTAAATAAAGAAAATATTATTTTATAAAAATATACTATTTAGGGAACCAGCAGTTAGTGTAATGGCTATGTCGCTGGACTCCCACGTAGTTGACCGCGGTTCGCATCCCGGAACCGGTGGCTTAAAACTCACACCGGGCGCGTGTGCGTGCGTGCCCAAGATCCCGAGAGGAGAATGGAGGAGAAGGGATTGCGGTGTGACCATCCCCCCTGGGGGGTGATTTCTCACTTTCTGTCTCTATGTCTCTCTCTGTCTGTCTGGTGAGCGCACGCGCCCTATAGCGAAAACCTCTCTAAAAAAAAAAAAAAAAAAAATATATATATATATATATATATATATATATATATACTACTTAGTAAAATAATATTGGCTCTACAAAATCAAAACAAAAGATGAAAATGGTGGTTGTAACCAACTAGATTTGTCATTGTTTGAAAAAGACAGTCCCAGAAGAGAGACAGGGATTTCCCTTGAGTAGAATAGGGAGCTTTGTCTTCTACTGGAGCAGAAGATATTGGGAAAAGATACCTATGGATGTAGCCAGGTTTATATGAAGGGAAAAGGTGAGCATGCTCAGCTGTTGGGCATTTCATTTGGATAAGGAGAGAAAACCATTGCTGGAAAGGGAGTAGAGAAGATGTGGGTGTACAAGAGGCTTAGAGGAGAATGGCAAGGGGAGCAAAATTAAAAGCAAAAAAGGTACATGGCTATAAGTATATGTCTTGGTTCTTAAGGAGCTATTGGCCAGACAGCTTTTGGGAGGAATCAATCTCCTGTCCTCTTCTATTTTCCTCAGTTATCAGTCCTTGGTTCTTACCACTCTTGTCTTGACCCTGCTTGCTGTAGGTTATACTAAGCTTAAATCTGGGATACGTCTTCATTGTCCTTGCTGGCCCTCAAAATAGTACATATGACTTAATTGACTTATCTTTCCCTGGACCCTTTTATTCAGGGTGTGGTTTATCATGTCATCAGCATCACCTGGGAGCCTGTGATAAATGAAAAATTCAGCACCTGCTCCAAGCCTTTTGGATCAAAATTTTTATGAGATACACCCCTGGTTCATGTGTACATTAAAATTTAAGAAGCACTGTCGTAAAATGGTGGTTCTGAACCTTTATTACTTAACATAATTACCTGAAGAGTTAAAAGAAAATGATGCCCAAACTGAATTAGAAATTCTTAGTGGAGCTCAGGACTTGGAGTTTTACTTTCAGCCAGGGCATAGAACTTGTGCCCTACGACCTCATTGCATGTGTCCGGTAGCTCACAGTGCATTTGGTTATAACGGTCCTTGCTTTTCCTAAGAGTTAATTTTTCAGATATGGATAAATCAGAATAATAATAATCAAGAGGCCAGCAAGTGGTGTGATAGTTAAGGCACTGGATTCCCACGTGGCTGACTGCATTTTGAGTCCTAGACTCAGAAACTTGGAAATCACACTGGACTCATGAGTATGCATGCCCAAAATCCTAAGAGAATGGAAGAGAAGGGATTGTGGTGTGGCCATCTCCCCTGGAGGATGATTTCTTACTTTCCTTCTCTCTGTTTCTCTCTAGCTAACATACACACCCTATGACAAAAACCTAAAAAAAAAAAAGTGATCATGATAGTAAAAGAGTGAGAGGAAGGCAATAAGAAGAAAAAAAGCTAGTTGTTAGGAATGTATAGTCTGTTGTGCCTTGCAATATGCAGCCACTAGCCACATGAAGGTACTAGCCACATGTAGTCATTTAAATTAAATTAAATTAAATTTTAAAATGTAGTTTTTCATTTTCACTAGCCACATTTCAAGTGATTAATCGCAACCTTGGCAAGTAGCTTCCTTAATGGACAAGGTAGATATAGCACATTTTCATCATTGCATTAAGTTCTATAGGACAGCACTGGTTTACTGTGATGCTTCACGTTGTCCAACACTTCTCATTAAAACCCTAAGACTTTGTCATGGCCAATCATAATGGATGTCCAAGAAGATGATACTGTCTCCTGGAGGGTAATGGGAAATGTGCGAAGGTCCTACTGACACTTGGTAGCCAGAGTTCAAGAATGCCAGCTGTAGCTGAAGAAAGGAATCCCTTTCACTGTAGCCACAAGATGTATAAGATGCCTAGGGATAAACCTAACTAAGAAAGTCAAGACCCTTATAAAGAAAACTATGAAAATCTTAAAAAAGATATTGAAAGTGATATAAGAAGTGGAAGGACATCCCATGCTCCTGGATTGGAAGAATTAACATGATCAAAATGGCAATTCTACCCAAATTAATCTACATGTTTAATGCAATTCCAATCAAAATACCAGAAATATTCTTCACAGATCTAGAAAAGACAATCATAGAGTTTGTCTGGAATCATAAAAGACCTCGTATTGCAAAAGCAATCCTGCGTAAGAAGAATGGAGTAGTAGGCATATCACTCCCTGATCCCAAGATATACTATAAAGCTGTGGTCATCAAAACAGCATGGTATTGGCATAAAAACAGACATGTGGACCAATGGAATAGAATAGAGACCCCAGAAATAATCCCCAAAGCTTACAGTTAACTGATCTTCGACAAAGGATATCAGTCAATCCATTGGGAAAAGGAAAACCTCTTTAGTAAATGGTGCTGGAAAAACTGGGTATCCACCTGCAGAAAGATGAAACTGAACCCCCATCTTTCACCATTAACAACAGTCAACTCAAAATGGATTAAAGATCTGAACTTAAGACCTCAAACAATAAAACTACTGGTGGAAAATGTTGGGGAAACTCTGGGAGATATTGGAATAGGCAAAGAATTCTTAAATAAGACTCCCAAAGCACAGGCAATAATCCCTAAAATAGACAAGTGGGACTATATTAGACTAAGAAGTTTCTGCACAACAAAGGACACAGTAACAAGTGTGAACCAACAACCCTCAGAATGGGAAAATATTTCTGTTAAATATGCCTCAGACAAGGGACTGATAACCAGAATACACAGGAAACTCAAGTGCCTTATGTGAAAAAAAAGATGATTAACCCAATTAAAAGATGGGAAAATGAGCTGAACAAAAATCTCTCTAAGGAAGACATATGAACAGCCAAAAAGCCTATGAGGAAATGCTCAACATCCCTCATCATAAGGGAGATGCAGACAAAAACCACAATGAGATACCACCTAACCCCCATCAGAATGGCAAAGATTAAGAATATAAAAAGTTATAAGTGTTGGTGGGGATGTGGTGAAAAGGGAACCCTCCTACACTGTTGATGGGAATGTAAATCGGTTCAACCACTGTGGAGAACAATATGGAGGTTCCTCAAAGATCTACAAATAGAACTACCGTTTGATCCAGCAATCCCACTTCTGGGTATCTACCCAAAGGACAGGAGAACACTCAGTCAGAAAAGTGCTTGCACATCATTGTTTATTGCAGCATTATTGACAATTGCCAAGACATGGAACCTACCTAAATGTCCACAAACTGATGAATGGATTGGAAAAGTGTGATATATATACTCTATGGAATACTACTCAGCCATAAAAAAATAACAAGACCCTGGCATTTGATAGAAAGTGATCAGATATGGAGGATCTATTGCTGAGTGAAGTAAGCCAGGCTATGAAAGAAAGATATTGTATGTATCCACTTAATATATACCGACTATCCACACTCTATGGTAGAAAGTGAAATATTGGAGGACATAAAAGCAGTGAAAGTACTTAACTAGAATAACACAGTGTGGAATGGGGGGTGGTGAGAAGAGGATAGAGAAAGATAGCAAGAGAACAAATAGAGAGGCAGGATGTTAGTGGGAAACAGACATGGCTTATTACCTGTTGATGATGACATGTATACTATTTTCAACTATATTGGTCTAAGAAGTATTTCATGGTGGGTAAGGTCTTTTTACAAGCAAAATGAGAAATAGTGATTGACTTTTTAAAAAATAATTAGAATAATAATAGTGATTGGGAAAAACATTGAAAAGATATTGAATGATGAAGTGGGGAGATTAATGTCTCTGTATTGACTGACATGCATGACATTCCCTTTTGAAAAAGCAATGTAATACACTGTAAATTATATGTAATTCAATGTAATATAAAGAAGATTATGATGATAAAAAATAAATAAATTTTTAAAAAAAGAATGCCAGCTGTCATACAATGCTTAGAACGGTCTAACACAAGGCAAAACTGTCTTGTGTCCAGCAAGACTTTTGAAAGTCCTCCTGAAAATCTACTAATTATGACTTAAACTTAGAGACTAACTCCATTTTACATGTAAACAGAAACTAATTTCGTCTTCTTTTTTTTTAGAGAGAGATTTTTGGTGAGGACACATGAACTTGCCAGAGAGAAATGGAAAGTGAGAAATCACCCCCGCCTCTGGGGGGTGGATGGCCATGCTGCAATCCCTTCTTCTCGATTCTCCTCTTGGGATCTTGGGCACACATGCACACACTCCCAGCTTGAGTTTTAAGGCACCTGCTCCGGGACTCGAACTGCGGTCTACTACATGGAAGTCCAGCGACATAACCATTATGCCATCTGCTGGTCCCCAGAAACTAATTTCTATGGAGTTTTACTCACATACATCGTTTACACACATCATACGAGAGTGCAACTTTTGTATACCTCAAGGGATGCTTGTACTTTTTTCAAAATTCTTCAAATACTAGTGACCATTTCAGAACATCTTAATGCAGGCAGCAGCATTAACACTATTTAAATTGCCAGCACAGCTTTCTTAGTACTTTATCACACTCATAGTGACTTTTATATAGAAAAGCAAGCATCTCACTAATTCTTCACATTTTTTAGTATGCCTAGGAAATATTTTTTTTGTTGGAGGCCTTCTATCTCTTCTTGAAACTAGGGCATTATATTAATTTTTTAAAAACTATGTATGAAGGTTATATAGATGTAGATTTTATTATAAGAGAGTAAAAGGACCATTAGAAAATATTTGTTATAGAAAGGGGGCCTTGGTTTCATAGAACTGAGAACCCTGCAAAGCCCTACAAGATGGGCTGTTGGCTAGCTCCCTCATTTCCCTCCTGCCACTTTCCACCTGCTCCCTCTGCCCCCTCACTGATCTCTTGCTCTTTCTCAAGCCCAGCCAACATGCTCCTCCATCAGCCCTTTGCACTTACTCTCCCCTGACCTGGAACACTGTTTTCACGGTGGGCTCATTCCCTCCTTTCACTTAGATCTCAGAGAGGCCTGCCCTGATCTCTTGTCTGCAGTGACACACCCATGTCACTCTTAGCCCTAGGTGTTTTATTCTCCCCCAGTCCTCATTGCCTACCTATTCTGTATCTGATGTGATTTCTTATTGTCTGTGTCCCTGGCTCACTGCATGCCAGCAGAAACATAGTCTTGTTCACCAATGTAGTAGACTTGGAGCTCACAAAAATCTCCTGTGGAGGATGAAAAGAGTCTTTACCTCCTCAGGCAAAGTACTCAAGGCATTGAGAGGACATATAGCTTAGGTAGGTATTAGAATTCCCACCCCCCCCCCAAAGATGGGAAACCATTTTGTAGAAATTCAAAATGCATTTTAATAATTACAGTTTCTGCTGTGTTATCAACTTTCTGTGAGACTAAGCAACCAATTCTTTAAGTTGTTTTTTCTCCTTGGAATGTATCTCCAGTGATGCTGCACAGAAAGCTTTGGGTTTTGATATGTTGGATACCAGGACTAGTTTGACAGTTTCCTTACTGCTCATAACCTGCAGTTCCCTATAGAGGCCTCCTCTCCACTGCAGTCTCTGCCAAGTGGTTGTCACAGCATTAATTAAACTGGAAGAATAAAGGCATTGCATGTCATTTTCTATATTGGATGCCTTCATGTTATGGACATATCTCCATGGAGAATCCCATACATAAACTGAAAACAAATGCCTTACAAAAGCTCAATCAGAATTTTGTTAAGAGGAGAAAATGAAGTACACTAAAATGTGAACTCTTGTTGCAAATTTTGTATTTTTTAAATGCCTAGAGAAATATGAGTTTACTACTTTCACTTTCCAAATTGTATTTCAACTTCCTCCCCTCAGACATTAAATGGTCACATATTTTTAATGGTTGCAATTTTTATTATTAGTATATACAGGCAATAGACTCAAATGCCATGAAATAAGAGAAATATATTATCCACATTTTTACCTATTGATAACATTTTAGATTTATTTTTTAGATATTCCCAGGTATTATATGTCCAAATGATATTAAGTATATGTTTTAAGAAATATGTTTTTTAATAACAGGCATAATAAAGTACAAAATAAACTAAAAATAGTAGCCTTGTCCTTCCCAACAGAAAAATCATAAAAACTTGGAAAAGATAGGCTTTAGTTTCACATTGCAAAAGCCATCTCATAGGGCTTCTATAAAATTGGAATTTGCGGGACCATCAGTTAGCGTAATGGCTATGTCTCTGGACTCCCATGTAGTCGACCGCGGTTCGCGTCCCAGACCCGGTGGCTTAAAACTCAAGCCGGGCGCGTGTGTGTGCATGCCCAAGATCCCGAGAGGAGAATGGAGGAGAAGGGATTGTGGCGTGGCCACCCCTGGGGGATGATTTCTCACTTTCTATCTCTCTGTCTCTCTCTGTCTGGTGAGCGCACGCACCGTGTAGCAAAACAAAACAAAACAATCAAAAAAAACCTCTCCAAAAAATAAAAAATTGGATTTTGCATAGGAAGCGTCTGGAGGCCTTCTCCAGAAAGAAATTGAGGGCAGAACTATTAGCAAAGTGCATAGGTCAACTTTGTTAAGTTGAGGGCATGACAGGGAGGGTATGTTGAGAGTCTGGTAAGGGCAGGAGTGAAGAGTGAACTTTGAAGCTGAGTCTAGACTAGTGCTCCTCCATGTGTGTTTCTAAAACTGTCATTTCTTGCCCACCATGCCATAAAAACAGAAATTAAAATTATATTCTTGGAATTTTCTTTTTCCTATAGGGTATGTGTTCACATGAGAGAGAGAAAGAAAGAGGGAAAGTGACAAATTACCCCTGAGGGGATGGCCACACTATAATTCCTTCCCTTCCATTCTCCTCTTGGGGTCTTGGGCATATATATATATACACTCGCCTGGCGTGATTTTCAAGCTGCCAGGTCTGGGACTCAAACTACGCAGTTGGCCATATAGGATCCAGCATCTTAACCTCTATGCCACCTGCTAGCCCCTAGTGTTTGGAATTTTTAGAAAATCTGAATGAGCAGTTACATTTTTTTTTCTTTTCTTAAATAAGTGGTTTGAAAAGGTTTATTCACTTTCCATGGGAGGCAAGGGGCAGATGGAGAGTTACATTCCCCCCTGAAGAGGAGGGAACAGTTGTATTTCTATTTAACTTAATAATTCATTTAACTGCAGCAATACATTCTAGCAAATGCATCATCAGGTGATTTTGTCATTGTGCAAACAACATAGAGTATACTTGCACAAACTCAGATGGTGTAGCCTACTGCACACTTAGACTATATAATGTAGCCTATATTTTCCTTATGGGAACACCATCATATATGTCACCTGTCTTTGACCAAATGATGTTTTACAGCACATGACTATAATACATTATACTTTATCATTAATCTAATTATTATTTTTGAAGTCTATTTTTTTATTTTTATTTCTCTAGTTACTAATTGTTGTTATCATGTGTGAAATTCTTTGGTCACTACTGGTTAGAATTTTTTTTCAAAAAAGGGCCCATAGCACAGCAGTTAAGTCCTGTGTTTAGGGAGTTGGACCCAAAATGGCTGACCACTGTTTGAATCGTGAACACGGTGGCCTAAGAAAACATTGTGGGCATGTATGCATATGTCCTCCAAATCCTGACAGGATGGAGAAATGAGGGAAAAGGATTACAATGTGACCACACCTCATTGTGAGGGTGCTTTCTCTCTTTCTCTGGTGAAGACACACATCCTCTGACAATAAATAAATAAGTAAATAAATAATAATAATAATAATGAGTTTCTTCACTATGGACAAGTTTAGAAGCACTGTTTAAAATTGATTTGAACTATGTAAGTAAGTCTATTGGTAAGAGTGTATTGTTAGCAGAATTTAGAGCATAGAAGTATAGATCGTCCTCAGTGTGTGTACTAGATGCATCCTGAAAAGTTTAAGGTATCAAGTGAAGTCAGATTATTTCTGTGGTATCTCCCTATCCTGGTTATATGATTAATTCATCCACTTAATAAATATGTATTGTTAAACATTCCATAGGTGCTTAGAATAGTCTAGTGAATAGCAAAAATTGAGTTTACATTCTGATGAAAGGAGACAAAGAATAAAGAGTAAACGTAATAAACAAGTAAATTACACAAATTTAAATTTAAATTACACAAATAGAGAAGTAATTCGATGATAGAAATGCATGAGTTAGGGGGAACTGGCAAGTGGTGTGCTGGTTAAGGTGCTGGTCACTCCCACATGGCCGACCATGGTTTGAGTCCCGGACCTAGTGGCTTGCTTTCTCATTTTCCTCTCTCTCTTTCTATGTCTCTCTGGTCAAATTAAAATAAATGAATGAATGAATAAATGAAATTGAATAAAATAATTAAAGAAATGCATGAGTTAGGAGGACAAGTGTGCTAGAATCTGTGTATATGTATGTGATGGTTTAAAATACTGTTGTAAGGATAAGACTCACTGAGAAGGTAATATTTGAGTGAAAATTGAAAGACCATGTAAAATTAGTCATGTGGCTTTGGAGGAAGAGTGGTTCAGACTAGAGAAGAGCTAGTGCAAAGACCCTGGAGTAGCATACTTAGAAGGATGGGGATCAGGGGGATGCAAGAAGGCCAGTGTTGTAGAGTGGTCAAGGGGGAAGTGAGAGGAGTTGGAGAAAAGAATGGGAGCTTAGCTCTCTCAGAGCCTCTTGGGTCATTGAAGGACTTTGATTTTTACTGAGTGAAATAGGAAACTGCAGAGCATAGAGCCTTGAGTATAGGAGTGACATATTTTAAAAGGATCACACAGGCTGCTATGTTTAGAATAGAATGTAACTGAGGACTGAGTAGGAAGCTATTTCAAATAAGAGATGAAGATGTTGTGGTATAGGAGATAGCAAGAGGAGGTTGTGAGAAGTGGGGAGAATATAGTTATATTTTCATGGTAGACTAACAGGATTTTCTGACCCATAGGATAAAGCACATAAGAGAAAAATAAAAATTGTTTTGATCTCAAATCTTATCTTCTACCATGACAACTTCAGGGATGTGCTTCCTTAGAGAAAGTTTTCTCTATCATGTGTGAAAACTACACTAAACAACCCAAAATTCGAACACTAGGAGCTATGTTTTTTTATGCCAACTCCAGCACAAATCTTGACTCCAGGTATAAAACAGGTTCTAAATAAACGTTTTATGGCATAAAAAATGATATGTTTTTATTTACACACAAAATACTTGCATGTAATCCTCCAAAGGTTCATGTTTTTGAATTTGGATGTCCTCTAAAAATTTATGCATTGGGGCTTGATTGTGTTATAAAGGTGTTAAATGAAGACAAATTTATTCATAGTGTATTCAAAGGCCCCAGATTAGGGCCTTTGGATGTGACAATGTCATTAGGGCAAAGGCCCCGTGATTGAGCTCTGGTGAAGCAGGCAGAAATGATATGGCTACAGACCATGCTCTGTTCTGCTCAAGGCTTGTGATGCCTTTGAACTTCCCAGCCACCAGAACTGTGAGTCAAAATAAACTTCTATCTTCTTAATCTCACTCAATCTCAGATATTTCTGTTAGCAACACAAAAACAGACTAAGACAATTTTTTTTTTCCTTTTTTTAATTTGCTAGAGGGTACATGATCTTGCCAGAGAGAGATGGTGGAAAAGAGAGGGATGAGAAAGTACCACCTCCCTATCACCAACATGGTGGATGGTCATGCCACAATATTTCTCCTCTATCTCTCTCTCCTATTGGGACTTTGGGCATGCCCGCACATACACTCTGCATGTTTTTCAAGTCACCCTGGGCCTGAGGCTCCTACCACACAGTCAAACATGTGGGTTCCAGCTGTCTTAACCACCATGCTACCAGCTGGCCCAATAGAATCTTATTCAATGTTTTTTACCCCCAAATAGGACTTGGCTATTTGAGCTGTCATATTGGTTAAGTTGATATTCCTGATTTTACTGGGATTTCCAACCTGAAGAAACATAACAGGATGCTTCTTTATGAGCTTCCAGACAATATAAATCAATCCTCCCTGTATTAAACAATAAATACCTTAGGTCTCTAAATGAACTTGTGACCAATATCTCTTATTCAGAATCTGAACCCTGGTGATAAATCATTGATACCAGCAGATCCTTACATAAGTACTATCTGTTGAAGAGTTGATGGGATCTGTAGGCTTTTGGTCTAGCACCCTATGAGACTTGTTCATTGGACAGCTAACTGAAGAGCCACATTATTGTTTCAACCATACCTTTTATCCCAGGATCCCAACATCAGTAAACTGCATTTTGTGCCAGAGGATCATCTGGTTTTAAAATGGAGCTATATCCAGGAGCTATAAAGACACATCTTGCCAAGGGAACTGTGCCAAACACCGTACCAAAGCCTTCCCATGCATGATCTCACTGATTCCAGCCCATTACCTTTGAAGCTTTCCTTACTACTACAAACAACAGACTGGTGAACAGGCTTTGAATTTCAGCAAGTGGCCTAAGGTCTCCCAGTTAGTTGATGCAGCCAGGATGATTGTTCGATCCAAAGCTCTTGGATATTCCCCATCTCACTGTTCTGTTTCTTAATACAACTTAACACTTGCCAAATGATAAGTAACATTCTGTCCCCTTAACTCCAATAGCCCCTTGAGGAAAATATCATGAAAAGAGAGACCAGGACTATCTCTTCCAATTTCTATAGTTTACCAATCCTAGGCATTCATCTTGTCTGGATTGAACTTCAGCCAGTTCATTTACAGCCAAGTCTCCAATTTAGGCAGCCAGTGGGTAAGATACAAAAACTACCCTGTAGAAATCAGATGAAAAGGAAATACAGGCTGGGGATTCTTGGCATAATGATAAAGCAGGAGGTCCAGGTCCCTTGCTGGTGTTTTAAACGGTCTCCTATTGACACTGAACAGAGAACATCTCTTTGGCAGGAGACACAAGAATAGTGTCCTCTTGGGATGAGCAATCACCACAAACCACCTTTGGAGTTTTTGGAGAGAAAGATGGGTTTGCTAGAGCCAAAACGAAACTACATCCACTCCACCTCAACATCCAAAATTGAATAGTGCTTGGCAATGGTACCAGGAGCACAAATAATATTAAATCAGCCAAACCCAACCTGATTGACCACAGGACTCAAAATAGGACACCAAGAAGAATTGATTGACAGGGTTTTGCTCATCTTCCACCTACGTCCATCCTTCCTTTTAACTTTCCTTTTCACATGCTCAGCCCTCAGCCACCAGGGGTGCTGTGGGCACTCCAACCTAAGAAAACCCAGGTGGAAGGTGAGTAGGCAGAATGTGTGGGCAGTGGGAACATAGGTGCTTAGATCTTCTCTCTCTCCTCACCCTGGAAGCAAAGGTCAGTCAGGAGAGAAGGATCTAGAGCAGTTTGGGGAGAACCTGCAAATGTGACTGGAGGGACACCAAGAAAAAGGAAAGGGAAAGGAATACTAAGAGGAAGAGAGAGTAAAACAAGCAAGTGGAAACCCTTATGGGGAAAAAAAAAGGAAGAATGGAAATAAGCTAAAGGAAAGAAGAAACAGGATCCTAGCAACAACGCAGGAAGGCCTTCCAGAATAATGTGGTCAAGTCAGTTCTATATCTTCCTATCCATTTTTCAGTTCTCTAAGTAATTTTAAGATATGTAATAGGTATCAGGATAGATATGTAGAAAGTCTATAAAACCTACAGAGCCCTAGTGGAACTGAGACTCATCTCCTATCTTTATTAGAGTCCCACTGGTTTCCTTTACAGAGCTGTTAACATTTACCTGACCCTGTCCGTTTCTGTGTCTGTTTTCCCCACTGAGACAGAAAGATTATCAAGGATGGAAACCCTCTCTCACAGCTTTTGTAATCACTGCCCTTATTATGATTCCTGCCTCATGGGAGATACTTAATATATTAAAAATCTAAATATCATAAAAAAAATTCTTTGGTCAGACACAGAAGACTACATCTTGAGTGACTGCATGTTTAGAAAATTCCGAAACAGACAAAACTAATCTGGGGATAGAAATCCGGATTACTTTGGGGTAGGGTAATTAATAGGAGGTGGCATGAGGAATTTCAAAGAATGATGATGTTCTGTTCTCCATCTGGGTTGTCCTTTTTGTGTTTCCTTTGTGAAGATTATTGAGTTATACATTTATGATATGTGCTCTTTTTTTGTATGCATGTAAAATATATAAAAAGTTTACTAAAAGAAAAAAAGAAAGAAAAATAAAAAAATTAGCCACTCTAGACAGAGAACCTATCAGAACAAATTGAGGTGGATGATAGATTCTACTTAGACAAAAAAAACCTACTTCTTTCTTTTGCGGAGTATGAATTAAAATAGCTTACAAATTATGTGGCAAGCCTCACCAGCACTGCCTAAATAAAATTAGTCAGTAGCGGATCTCTTTTTGCTGCTGATCAGTCATTGATCCTTACCAGATCAACGCTTCTGTATGTACAAATTACAATCTAATTAACTAAATCTACAGCACCATGTGTATTAGTGATTCCTAGGAATGTTGATAAGCTGGGGATGAACAGGAAGACTTTTCTGCATCTGTAAGTGTTCAGGATGTCAGGTGTTGAAAAGTGAATTGTGTCTCTGATTAATTGACTTTAATAATAATAATTTTATTTATATAGAGACCTTGCCAGGGCATTCAGGGAGCTGTAAAGCAACCCATAATCTATGATTAAAGCATTATACAAGCAATATATAACAAACCTCCCTCCCAAAGTAAAACAAAGAGAAGAGATGGATGGGGCTGGGATATGAAGGTGCAGGAGAGGGAGCAGGCTGTAGATTGAGTGTGGAGATGGTGATAAATGCTTCATTAGGGAAAGAGGGGAGTTTCCTGGGATTGGCAAAGGAGTGTAATTTAACAGAGTTGCATTGAAATAGTGGTCTATGGGGAGTCTGTCCTAGCCCTGCAGAGATGTGTGCACTTCCTCCTCTCTGTGCCTGATGGCGGAACACAGATAATAATCACATCTTTCCTGCCAGCTCCATCCTATCTGTGAGTGGGATTTTTCATAATGATCCAAACAGCAGAGCTAAAGAAATAAATTATTCCTTACTTTTTGACATTGGCAAAATATTTAGGTAAATTTTTTATCAGCTTAGTGAAATCCTGGAAAATATAAACATACATTTGAAAGTGACTATGAAGATGCCTACAAGTGTGTAAGCTCTGAGAGAACAACCGCAAGAACTGAGAATTAGTATGATTAGTCGAGATTGCTTTCCTTTGCAGACCATTCCCCACCCTACCTGCACCCCTTACCCTTGCCCCAGCACCCTACCTACACTGCAGTTCATCTGTGCTGCCAGCCAAATAACCAGTCTCCCTGCCGTGACTTCTCAGTCCTTTTAGTTTTTGGCTCCCTTTTATTGCAGCTTACAATCAATGCATGGACATTATTAAAAATGTGGAAAGCAGAGAAAGATGTAAGGACATAGAAAAAAGGTAGTTCAGCCACTCAAAGGCGACTGCTTTTGAGACTTTTCTAAAACAATGCATTTGTGTGTGTGTGTGTGTGTGTGTGACAGATACACACACATACACATATATACATACATACACACACACACACACACACATATAAAATGTCTGTGTGACTATATGCCAAAGTATTGCTAGTAGTTATTTCTAGGTGGTAAAATAATGGTTAATTTTTGCTTTTATCATTATGCCTTTATATATATAATATTGGAAAAAAATTATAGGGCCAGTCAGGTAGTGCAATGGTTGAGGCATCCACATGGATGACTATGTGGTTCAGTCCTGAATTAATGGCTTGAGAGATACACTGGGCATATCTGTTTGTGTGCTCAAAATCCCAAGAGAAGGGTAGAGGAGAAGGGATTGTGGCTTGCTATCCCCCCTCAGGAATGCTTTCTCACTTTCTTTCTCTGTCTCTCTCCAGTGAGTGCATGAACCCTATAACAATTTTTTTTTAAATTATGTATGAATATCTGTTAAAATTTTGAAAAAAAAACCCAATAAAACAAAAGGAGTTGATGGAAGATGAAAAGTGACACAACTTCACTAGTAAGGTCTACATATGATCAGAAAGGCCAAGACGCACCAGGGAATTTTCCTCTAGCTAGAGCAGGGACAAGGAGTTCTGGATGCTTAATTAATTTTACCTAATTTCCGAGTAAATTAAATAAATTTTTATCTTATACTGGGTAGATACAGTGAATAATATTCACTCACTAGAATCATATGTTGTTTTGAAGAAATATGTTTTTTTAAAAGCTCCTCTTTGCTATTCTTGTCTAGGTTGGCTGTGTAATCATGTGCCTTTGTTTCATGAGAGCAGAAAAGATGTTCTGGCAGGGGAGGAAGGGGAGCCAGAGTTTACTGGGAATCCTTGGGCAGTGAGTGATTGATTAGTGGGTGAGGAGTCAAGTGAGAGCTAGTGCCCTTGGCTGAATAAAAGAGCTTCCATTATTCAGAGGATGCTGGAGAAAGATGGGGAAAGACTGCATGGACGGCTGCCATGAGTCTAAGAGAAAAGCAACTTTCTGGGAAAGAAAGCAGATACCAGGGTAAAGAAGGCAACTGTATTCTACCCACTGAGCTAAATACTGACATTAGGGAGGATGGGATAAGAAAACAACTCTAGGGCGAGGGAGATTGTAAAATGTTAATGCTACATGTATTTCACTTTTCTGGAGAATTTCTCCTTCAATATCTGCCCTGCTCTTGATTGCTGATTACATAACCATTAACTATATAGACTGCTATGTTCAAGATGAGGATTTTTAAAAAGCTTATGACTGATGTTAGAGGAGTACCGTCTTACTCTTTGCATATTTGTATCTACCTACAGTAGGTAATATTTGAGAAAATTACAGTAGGAAAAAAAAAGAGTAAAGAATACATGGCTTAGAGGTCATTGAAAGTGGGGTAACAGCTGAGTCAAAGCTAGGATTTTTCAGATAACAGAAAAAGAGCCTAAGCTTGCATTACTTTGGTAAGCAGGTGGCTTGGTGGTTAAGGTGCTGGACTGCCACAAGGCTGACGGCAGTTCAAGTCCCAGACCCAGCAGCTTGACAGTCACACCAGGCATGTGTGACCAAAATTCTAAGATGAGAATGGAGGAGAACAGATTGTGGTGTGGTCATCCTCCCCTGGGGAGTGATTTCTCACTTTTCCTCTCTCCATCTCTTTCTCTCTCTGGCAAGTACATGCACCCTATGGCAGGATACCTTAAAAAAAATAAAAAGACTGTCTTTCTCTGAACAGTGTTTATTAAAATGCAGATTGAGAACTATTACTGAGTTGTGAAATTAGTTGATTGGATTATTCAGGATTTTTACAAAAATGCAAGAAATAGAATAAAAAATACCATAGTATGTCCTATGTACTAAGGGTAAGTGTAGGCCGCCATTGGCCGCCAAGCCAAGACGGCGCTGCTGGCTGCATAGGGAGGCGTGTACAAACAACTCCTTCTACAGCCAATCAGGACTTGCCTCGCACAGGTGAAGGAACTTGCGGGTGGAGCCGCCGGGAGGACCCTATATATGCGGGGAGAAAGAAGAAGGAGAGTAGAAGCTAGCTGGTAAAGAGGAAACCTGCAGATAAAGACTGCGGGAGGAAGAACCGGGTGTCGTGCCGTCTCTGCGGCAGAAGAGACGGCGCCGACAGGTAAGTAATGTTTTATAAAACATTTTTTTTCTCTCTGTCTTTCACACACTCATAGTGTGTACTGAGTTGCAAGGTAAACTATTTTTTTATGTGGGTCCGAGTCAAAAAACAATTTCAAAGCTACTGCTATATAGTATACTCTTACATAATATCAAATTACAAATTAAAAAATATGGAACCCTTAAAAATCTCAACTCTTTGGAAAAGTATACTTTTTTGTAATATATATATATATATATTTTTTTTTTTGGAGAGGTTTCTGCTATTGGGTGCATGCGCTTGCCAGAAAGACAGAGAGAGACAGAGAGACAAAAAGTGAGAAATCACTCCCCAGGGGGCATGGCCACTCTGCAATCCCTTCTCCTCCATTCTTCTCTTGGGATCTTGGGCACACACGCACTTGTGCCTGGGACTTGAACCGCGGTCGACTACATGGGAGTCCAGCGACATAGCCATTACACTAACTGCTGGTCCCAAATTTTTCGTAATATAATTTTTCAAAAAGATGTTGTAGCAAGGAGAGCTCAGGTCTGAGTTGTTTCAAGCCAGATTAAATAAGAATATTCTCAGAAACTGCACCCACCTGGAATCTTTCAGCAGCACTAGTAAAAGTGAATGTAGCTCTGTGTGTGTGGGGGGGGGAGGGAGTCAGGGGGCTAACTTAACCCACTCCCTTTTAGAAAGCACAAACACATTAAATCTGCAAATGTTGAACATACAGAATATTAGGGTAACACATGGGAGGGAAGCCGATGGATCAGAGAATTCACAATAATAGATAAGAAAAAAAATCACTTGTATTTGTTGTAGAAAATGACACTTGATTTTTCCTCGATTTGCTTCACTATTTACAATTCATATACAGTTGCATTAAAATGAGCTTCCTTCTTTGAAGATAGATTGTAAATAATGATGGTGGATAAGGTGAGTAACTCAGAAGCAACCAAGTGGCCACTGTGCATTTAAAATGTCTCTCATATAATCTAGGGCAGGACAGTGGTACAGAGATAGCACTATGTGCTGCCAGGCTAACCCACATGGGAACGTTCTGGTTCCAGAGACATCCCTGACCACACTGGGTGCATGTGGGCCCATGACCTGAAGATGGCTGGAGCTGGGGGTGGATTACAATGTGAAGACCCCACTGGGGGTGACTGTCTCTCTTTTTCATGGAAGAAAAATATAAACTTCTGTTTTTTTCCTCATGGAATCCAAGTGGCTATTTAATGAGAGATTTTCCTACTGGTAAAATTCACATTTATGACATATACAAGGAGACTTAAAACATTTGCGAAAAAATAAAATTATAAGGAGTTTATTTTGGTACAGAAAATTTCAAATTCATGCATAGTTTTTTTTTCATTATACATATTTCCATGAACTCTTTGAAGACCTCTCATATATTTGAATATTGTTTTCTTTATTACATATTATTTCCCATAGAGAAAAATTTAATTTGTCTACTAAATATTGAGTCTTACGGAAGGTAAATTTGTCTTGGAAGCACCAAAAATTATGTATTAGGACATTTTATATCTAAATCTGTCTCATTGTAGAGTCAGTGGACAAATGGGTGGCATCATATCTCAGCATACACAAATACGCTCATCTAAACTGAACCCTACACTTCTCAACCAGGTCCCTGCCCCTTTGTTAGGTTGTAACTCAAGAGTTCATTAAAAAAATTAGTCAGCAGTGACCTGAATGTAAGAAAATTAATCGTTTACATAACAATGTATTTTTAACTTTAACATATTTTTCAGTTTGTTTATTTCTCCCATGAAAGAAAGAAAGAAACATGCCCAACAGGTTCGCGTGCCACGACTCACCCCCAAATTTCCCCCCACCCCACCACCCCCATCTCAGTCAGTCTGAATCACCAAGGCACAGATGGTACACACATGCCTGATGTGCTTAGAGAGATCCCAGGATGTGAATTCAGGACGTCTCCTATGTGGGTTCAGTTGTGTTACCACTGGGTCACCACCCGAACCCAACTTTAAGGTACTTTTAAAATCCAAAAATAAAATTTCCCAATAAAACAAAAAAAACAAACAACAAAAACAATAACAACAAACTCTCAATAAAGAGGAAGTTGAGGTAAGTAATGAGGAGGCATTGAGGGGGAAAAATACAGTTTTGGGGGGTAATAATTTACAAGAGTTTGACATGGAAACTCAGGGGGAAGCACTTTGAAATATTTTTCTTTGACAATGTCACTAACTGAAATCCTAGGCAATCAGACGTCTATAAAGGAGCATTTAAAAAGCTTATACCCACAGATTGTGTGGTGGTTGCTTTTTAAATTTTCATTCACTGGAAATTCATCTTTCAATCTGTTCCTCCCTTTTTGGTTGTTTGAGCTATGTAGTACTCTTTTTTAATAATTGGCAATCAGATTTCTTCAAAAGAAAGAAAAAAATTCCTTGCAAAATTATCTTTAAAAAAAAAGTTGCTGATTAAAGAGCACTGGTTCTTGTAAGAGTGCAGTAGATTAGTTGGCAGCATGCATCTTTATTCATGAACACCCTTTGAATTCAGTTTTGCATGTGTTTAAATGTATTTTTTTCCCCAAATGAATGAAGTTATTTAAAAATGATAATAAATACTCCACATTTAATCTTTTGAAGCAATTTAAATAGTTAAAAAAAAAAAAGGTCATCTTTGAAAACTTCTTTGCTTAGAAAAACTTACTGGCTATCACCTAAAAACTACTCTTTATTAAAAAAATTTAAACACTATCTTTATTAAAATTCTAGTGTTTCTTTTGCAGAAATTGACAAACTGATCTTAAAATTCATAGAGAAATATAGTAGACCCAAACTAGACAAGACAATCTTGAATAAGAGGGCAAAGTTGAAGGCTACATACTTTTCATTTCAAATTTACGGCAAAGTTACAGTAATCAAGCAGCATTTTTTTTATAGACCACAGATTAGTTTATTTTTAGCACCCATCAAGCCATGAATTTATAAGGAATAGGTTCCAGTAGCTCAGGCTCCTTTCCATTGGTTCTCACAAAGTGTGCTTCTCTGGGTGGAGCAGGCTGGCGCTTTAGTTGAACCCAGGTACCTTTCTCTTTGGCTTCTTTCTTTTTCTGGTCATTTTCCTTCACACGTTTTAGGAAGCTATCTCTGCTCTTAGAATATTTAATATGCTCAATACGCACATTGATGCTCTTGGTAAGAATCTTGCCCTTAACTTGTTTGTTCACAACAATACCAACAGCATGCTGGGTAACATTGTAGACTCTTCCAGTTTTGCCGTGCTAACATTTGTGGGGCATTCCTTTTTGAACAGTACCCATTCCCTTAATGGCTACAATATCACCTTTCTTGTAGATTCGCATATATGTTGCCAAAGGAACAACTCCATGTTTTTTAAAAGGCCTAGAGAACATATATCCCTTTGTGTTCGTCACCTTCCGGAATGCCTTCACTGAACACTTGATACTCTAAACTGGAAGATCAAGCAGCATTTTTTAAAAAATGGCTTAGGGGCCAGCAGGTGGTGTGGTGTTTAAGGGTGCTGGACTCCGACATGGTTTGGGTCTCTGGTGGCTTGCTTTCTTGCTTTCTCTCTCTCTCTCTCTGTCCCTTTCTGGTCAAATTTAAATAAATAAATACATAAATAAATAAATTAAGTTAAATAAAAATAATTCTTTAAAATAGTAGCTTAAGTATAGACATATAAATTTTTAAAAATGTTTAATTTTTTAAAAATTTTATACATTCAATCACTATACATCACTACAAATGTACAGTGAATTTACCCAACATGAATACACTTCACACCAGTCAAGTTAATGACACTATACACATTATCATCAACAGTTAACCATCCATTTCTGTGTCCCATAAATTAGATATATAGATTAATGGGATAGAATTGAGAGTCTTGGAATAAACCCATACATTTACAGTCAACTGATTTTGACCAGGGCACCAAGAAAATTCAATTAAGAAATAGTCTTTTCAACAAGGTGTGCTGAGGTAACTACATATTCATACACAAAAGAACAAAGCTGGACCCCTACTTCACACCATATACAAATATTAATTCAAAATTTATCATAGACATAAATGCTAAACCATAAAGCTCTTAGAATTAAACATAGGGGTAATCTTTTTGATCTGTTGTTGAATATTTTATCAAGGATTTTTAAAAATAATTATTTACGCTGAACACTACTACATGACCTATGGTGGTTTGAGTCCTGGACCTGGTGGCTTGCTTTCTCACCTTCCTTCTCTCTGTGTGTCTTTCTCTGGCCAAATGAAAATGATTAAATGAATAAATAAAATTAAATTAATAATTCTTTTAAAAAATAATTATTTACTATTATTATTTTTTAAATTTGCTTCAGGGCACATGCACTCACCAGAAAGAGACAGAGAGAGAGAGAGAGAGAGAGAGAGAGAGTGAAAAAGTAAGACGCCAGGTCCATGACTCGAACTGCAGTCAGCCATGTGGGAGTCCAGTGCCCCAACTGCCACACTACCTGCCAGCCCCTTATTGAGAATTTTTACATCAGTGTTCATCAGAGATATTGGCCTATACCTTTCTTTTCTTGTTTAAGTATCAAGGTGATGTTGACTTCATAAAATGTGCTTCAAAGTATTCTCTCTAGTGAAAGTATTCTCTCTAGTGATTTTTTGGAAGAGTTTAAGAAATATTGATGATAACTCTTCTTTGAACGTTTGGTGAAATTTAGTTGTAAAACCATCTGTTCCTAGGCTTCCCTCCCCCTTTTTTTTTAATAGGGCACATGTGCTCACCAGAGAGAGACAGAAAGAGACAGAGAAGGAAAATGAGAAAGCCCACCTTAGTGGGGGATAGCTATCCCACAATTCTTTCGTCGCTATTGTCTTCTTGGGATTTTAGGAACACATGCACCTTGGGACACACACGCAACATGTGCCTGGCATGTTTCGCAAGGCACTGGGTCCAGGACTCTAACTGTGCTGTCGGCCATGTGGGATCCAGCACTCTAATTGCCATGGCACTGGCTAGCCCTGGACTTTTATTTATTGGAAGGTTTTCAAATGATTTCTTCAGTCTCTTTATTTGATATTGGTCTACTCAAACTTTTTATTTCTTCCTATTCAACCTTGGCAAGTTATATATTTCAAGTAATTTATTCATGTCCTCTAGGTTATCTAATTTGTTGTTATGTAATTGTTCATAATACTTTGTTTTGATCCTTTTTTATTTCTGAGATCTGTTGTAATGTCTCTCCAATTTTACTTCTGATTTTATTTGTTGGAATTTTTCTCTTTTTTTCTTTATTTAACTAAGGTTGTCAATGTTTTTTTGTTTGTTTTCAAGGAATCAGCTCTTGGTTTTGTTAATTTTTTTCCTCATTGATTTTCTGTTCTCTGTTGTATTTGTTTCTTTTCTATTCTTTATTATATCTTTCCTTCTGTTCACTTAGGGTTTGGTTTGTTTTTCTTTTTTCTAGCCACTTAAGGCATATGTTAAGCTATTTATCTGAGATCTTTTTTTCTTTTTAATGAAAGTATTTGTTGCTATAAATTTTCCTCTTAGAATTGTATAGTGGTTGAATGTATAAAAAACAATAATTTATTAATTAAATAAAATAAAAATAATTACTTTTACTGCATCCCATAGGTATTTGTTTTTTGGGTTTTTTTTTTCCCCAAAATTGTCCTGAATATAGGGGCTGACTGATGGCATGGTGGTTAAGGGTGCTGGATTCCCACATGGCCAAAGGCAGTTCTAGTCCTGGACCTGGCGATTTCTTTCTTGCTTTCTCTCTCTCTCTCTCTCTCTCTCTCTCTCTCTCTCTGTCCCTCTCTGGTCAAAATTGAAATAAATAAATAAAGTTTGAAAAAATTGCCCTGACTATTTATTTATTTATTTATTTTACATTCACTGTGTACCATTGCAGCACAGCAAATGAGTTTTCCCATTATGAATACATTATATATTGGTTCAGTCAAAGATATTATCATACATATTATCATCAACAGATAATTTTCCACATTTGTAACCCTTAAATGTTTGCTTTTTTTTCACCCTGATCCCCTTCCTCTCACTCTCCCCCATTTTCCACCCTCCTCCCACACTGTCTCTAGTATCACCATTGCTCTCCATGCGTTTATATCTGCCAATCTTTCAGTTTCTGCCATAGAATGCCAGCATTCAGTATATATTGCATGGTGGCATTTTATTCACTCACTGTATAACATTGTAGAATACAAAATAAATTTTACCATCATGCATATATCATTTATTAGTCCATTAAAATATCATACATGTTATCAACAGATAATTTTCCATTTTGTGTCCCATTTTGTGTTTTAATTCTTTCTTTTTCCCCAAATTCCCTTTCTTTTACCGTCCCCCATATCCCAGCCTTCTTTCACACTCTCTCTAGTGTCTACAATTGCTCTCCATGCTTTTGATACTTCCAGTCTTTCAGTTTCTGCCATAGAGTGCAGATATTCAGTATATATTGATGGGGACATACAATGCCTCTTTTTCATAGTCTGCCTTGCTTTGTTTAGTAAATCTTCCATACTCATCCATTTTATACCAAATGATAGGGTCTCTTTTTTTGTTTTTATTATTATTTATACATTCAATCATTGTACATCATTTTGATTGTAAAGAGATTTTACTCAACATGACATATGCCACATAGCAGGTGAGTTGAGAATACTATACATGACCTCATCAACAGGCAACAAACCGTATCTGTGTCCCACAAATGTGTTACTTCTCCATTTTTCCCCAAATTTTCCTTCCTGCACTCTTCCCCTCTCCCACTCTCCTTCCACTTTGTCCCCAGTGTCCATAAAATTTTCAATGCTTTTATGTCCTCCAATCTTTCAGTCTCTACCATAGTGTGGACAGTCAGTATATGCTAAGTGGAGACATACAATATCTCTGTTTAAAAATATGGAATGCTTCACGAATTTGCATGTCCTTGTGTAGGGACCATGCTAATCTTGTACCATTCCAATTTTAGTATATGTGCTGCCAAAGCGAGCACCCCATAGGTTTTTATATGTTATATTTCGCTTGTTTTTAATTTTCCTTTTGATTTCTTCTTTGACTCATAGGTTTTTCAGTAGCATGTTGTTTATTCCCCACTTGTTTGTGAGATTTCCAGCATTCCTCCTGTTATCGATTTTTAGTTTCATGCCGCTGCAGCTGGGAACAATACTAGATATAATTTTAATTATAATTTAATTTTAATCTTGAATTTGTTAAGACTTGTTTTGTAAACTAGTGTATCTAGTCCTTGGGACTGTCCCATGAGCACTAAAGAAGAATTTTGTAGGCACTCTAAGATCCAGCCCCAAGAAATACAAAGGACCCCAAATAGAATCAACCCAAGGAGATCTTCTCCAAGACACATTATAGCCAGATTGATCAAAACCAAAAAGACAAGATACTAAGATTGGCAAGAGAAAAACATCAAGTTACCTACAAAGGATATCCCATCAGGATAACAGCAGACCTCTTGTGGAAACAATACGAACGAGGAAAGAATGGGAAAATATATTCAAAGTGTTAAGGGAAAAGCAATTTCAACCAAGAATACTGTACCCAACAAGGTTATCTTTCATGTGGGAAGAAAAGACAAGAACACTCTCAGATAAACAAAACCTGAAAGAATTTACCAGCACTAGACTAGATCTCCAAGAAGCTCTCAAGGGAGTGCTATATCAGGAAAATTAAATACAGACAGAAATAAGCATTCTAAAACTAAGGAAATGGACAACTTAATCGTAGGGACAAGTCTGGAGTTGAATATTATATCCCAGAGTTTAATCGGGAAAATCGAACCACAATAGAAGATAAAGTACGTGAGACTGAATTGGTGAAATAGAATTTTATGACTTTTGATAAAACATTGCTGATTTTCTTCTAGGCTTTGTTGTCTGGTTTTAAGGATTTGTATCCTGTCTTGAGATGTTGATAGGTTCATGAACCTACCATTTGAACAGAATCCTAACTTGCTTCCTGGCTTTAAGTTTTAAACAAAGTTCCTTAGGATTTCTTTGATTTAAATTATAACTACTTTTCTTGAAATTACCAGCTGAACATGCTATTGAAAGTAGTTAGATTATTTAAGAAATTGTGTGGTCAATTCAATGTAGGGGGAAAAGGAATGGAAGACAACTGTAGACACCAGAGATCGTGTGAGAAAAGGGTGGGAAAGGACAGAGGGTCAGAAATAGGGGTAATATACACACATTTTATTTATATATATATATATATATATATATATAAAATGAAACTAGAAATGGAAAATTTTTATGACAACATGCATGATTTAGCCACTAAGCAGTATATTCTGGATGGGAAATCACATTTTGTATGCTGTGACGACGCTTAGGGAATGAATATAAATTAATTAAGTTAAAAAAAAAGTTTCAGAAAAAAACCTAAAACTGTTTTTCTTGAAATTAGAAGAATTTTTCTCCTGCTGGACGGACAGTTCTTTATATGCCTATTAGTTCCAGTTGGCCTAAAGTGCAGTTCAAGTCTAATTTTTTAAATCAATTTTCTGTCAGGTAGATGTATCCATTTTGATCATGGAATATTAAATCCCATACTATTATTGCATTGCGATTCATTTCCTTCTTCATATCAATTAATATTTGCAATACATATTTAGGTGCCCCAATGCTATGTATATATATATAAGTAATTGTTCTCTTGATTAATTGAACTCTTTATTATTAAACAGTGACCTTCTTTATCTGTTGTAACAGGTTTTGACTTGAATTACATTTTATCGGATGGAAGCATCACCAACCAGTTCTGTTTGGGTTACTATTTTCCTGGGATATTTTCTTCCATCCCTTAGGCAATCAATTCCTAGATATATCACCAAAAGAACAAATCAAAAACGAAAAAAAATAGATAGATTGAATGTTATAAAAATTTAAAACATCTATGTTTCAAAGGATAGCATCAGTAAAGTAAACATATGATAATGGAGGAAAATATTTGCAAATAATGTATCTAATAAGAATTTGATATTCAGAATGTATAAAAAAGTCTTATAACTCAACAATGAAAAGATAAATAGGCTTAGTAGGTAGCATGGTGGTTAAGGTGCTGGATCCCACATGGCTGACTGTATGGTTTGAGTCCTAGACCCAGCGGCTTGAAAGCATGCCAGGAGTGTGTGTGTGTGTGGGCATGCCCAAAATCCCAAGAGGAGAATGGATGAGAGAGTATTGCAGAAGTGATTGTTAATGAGTTAGAATTTCTTTTTTTTTTTTTTTTTTTTGGAGAGGTTTTTGCTATAGGGCGCGTGCGCTCGCTAGACAGACAGAGAGAGACATAGAGACAGAAAGTGAGAAATCAACCCCCAGGGGGGATGGCCACGCTGCAATCCCTTCTCCTCTCGGGATCTTGGGCACGCACGCACATGAGCCTGGCATGAGTTTTAAGCCACCGGGTCCGGGACGCGAACCGCGGTCGACTATGTGGGAGTCCAGCGACATAGCCATTATGCTAACTGCTGGTTCCCGTGAGATAGAATTTCTTTTCAGAGTGATAGAAATTTCTGGAATTAGATAGAGGCCATAGTGTATACTACTACCATTAAATTGTATACTCTGAAAAGATGACCTTGATGGTATGTGTATTTAAATAAAAAACAAACACAAAATAAAAGACTTTCAAGAGACAATTGAGGAAACTTAAATATAGTCTAAATATTAGATGATAGTAGGGATTAAGTGCCTATTTTCATAAAGTAAAACTGATATGCCTATAAAAGAAGAATGGCTAACCCTGTAGCTCAGTAGGTAAAGCCATGTGCATGGGGAGCCAGATGCCACATAGTTCAAATCCTGGCGCCAGTGGCTTGAAAAATACACTATGTGTGTGTGAGTGCCCAAGACCCTGATGGATGAAGAAATGGAGGAAAAGGATTGTGGTATGACCATGCCCCATTATAGGGTGCTTTCTCTCTCTCTCTGGAAAGCACACACACCCTAATAAAAGAAAAAAAAAGGAAGAAGAAGAATGCCATTATTTTTAGTTGGTGCATCATGAAATATTTGGGGCAAAGTTTAGAATGTTTGCAAATTATTTTCAAATTGTCCTATGAAAATTAAATATTTTTGTACATACATAGATTAAACAAAGTTAGGAAAATTTTAACAGTGGCTCAGTTTGAGTGACAGACATGTTGAGTGTTCTTTTCCTTCAACTTTATGTGAAAATTTTCATAAAGTAAAATGAGGGGTAAAAAGTATTAAGTCCCCTGAAGTTTCATCACTTGTCACATGGTGAATACCTTCCTTATTTCCCTTAGGGTTGTTATGAGAATCAATCCATAGGTGTGCCAGTATTTCCAGTGACATTAGAAATGGACTGTTTTTTAAACATAATGCCTATTTCTGGGATCAGCAGATAGCATAATGGTTATGTCACTGGCCTCCCACATGGCCGACTGTCATTTCAGTCCCAGACCGAGTGGCTTGAAATTCACGTGGGGCATGTGTATGTGCATGCCCAGAATACCAGGAGAATGGAAGACAAGGGATTGCAGTGTGGCCATCCCCCCTAGGGAGTGATTTCTTACTTTCTGTTTCTCTGTCTCTCCGGTGAGCACATATGCCCTATAGCAAAAACTCTTTAAAAAATAAATGCCTATTTCTTATTGTTAGAGTAATTGAGACCTATATAACCAAGGCTAACTTCATGAGTACATGCATAGTAGTTATGAAAAATAAACATACAAAAACAGAACAAAACTCAGGGTTGGCTTCTCTGCTAACTTCTATCTGATATTAGTGAGGCCCAGATCGCTTCAATAGGAAGTGTTCTCTGAACAGACCTCTCAGATTCAACTTTCATTTTTACATGTACTTTGTCTTTATCCTACTTATTTGTACTATCAAACATGTTGTTTTGCATTGTTGTTACTTGTTTTCTATGTCTGTGTGACTTTTCTTCCTGGATTATCAAAGGGCAAGGACAAAAAATTCTTCCATTTCTATTTTATTTCAACCTTCTTCCTTCACTACCTTCAATTAGAAGTTTGCCCCAAGCAGTTACTCTGTTATGGATGATCAAACGTGTTGACTTATAACCTAACTAGTTGTTACCAACCAAAATGTCACCAGGTTCTCTTATTTACTTTTTACTTGACTGATTTTCTCTTAACACACTCCTTCCCAATGCTCCCTATGGGGTGGCTGATGCCCCTGTTATTCCCCTTTCATTCAAGCAACTGAGTTGCCCAGTGAAAGTGATCTTTTAAGGAAAAGTCCTTGAGCCAGCCCATGGTATGGTGATTAAGGTGGCTGGATCCCACTTGGTCAACCTCACGATTTCAATCATGGACCTAGCAGCTTGAAAAACACACCAGGCACCATGTGAATGTGTGACCAAGATCCCAACATGATAGAGAAATGGAGAAGGGATTGGGGCATGATCATGCCCCACTGGAGGATGCTTTATCCCCCTCTCTCTTGTCTCCATATCTGTCTCTCTCTCTCTCTCTGGTGAGAACATGCACTCTCTGGAAAATTTTTTAAAAAGTGAAAGATAGAGAATGTTTAAGGAGAGTCTTAAACTAAAGAGTGAAACTCAAACTATGGATTTCAGATAGTATCCTCCGTAAGAAGAGTCTTTTCTGGCTAGCTGGGTTTCCTCACCCACCTCAGTGCTTTATTAATTTATACTGAAAGTCAGCATGCCCCCCGGGAGTCACCAGTTCATATCTGAAGTTGGCACTTATTCTTGCCTTCTTGGTGACTACTTGATATTTATGTGAAAAGAAGTGGTAATTTCATTTCCTGTTTCTTGTACAAAGATGCCCAAAGCACAAACTTCATCTAACAGGTTTCCACCGATAATTAGCACTCTGTAGGGTATCGAATACGTGAGGGACTGAACAGCCCAGAGGAAAAAAACCTGTCTCCTCTGAGTACTTCTTTTAACAAAAAGTTGACGTATCTTTTGGCAGGGAGGGCTGAGAGAAAAGACAAGAAAAGCTTCATGTACAACTTTCCAATTTCTGCTGAGGATAAATTGGGTAAGCATTGGGATTCACCAGGATCTGATTTTCTAATCATCTCAAGAAAGCAGCTTATGAGTTTAACATGAATTTAGAGATATTCTTAGAAGGAGAAGCAGGCTACACAAGTGTCTCTCTGATTTACAGCTGTAATAGCAGACCCTACATGCATTTCAGATGATGGGATTATGGTCTGTCAAACTCAATGGCTCTAGTGTGAGCTCTGTGTACATCACTTACTGACGCTCCCAATAATAAAAACTTCAGGTAATGAGCATTTGTTTTTTTGGGGAAACATAACAGAGAGACATTGCAAGCAACTCTGTGTATAAGCCAAAATAATACTATCAGTCATTCATGTCATTCAATTGGGGCCACCACACAAGTTAATCTGAATTAAGGTAATAAATAGAAGGAATCTTCAAAAAGTTCATGGGAAATGTGTGTTGTGAAGAAACCATGCATAAACTTCCATTTCTTTTGTACTCAAACTTAAATTCTATTTTTTCTGTGAACTTTTTGAAGTCTCCTCATAAATAGAAGTATTTAAAATCTGAAATAATAGATTAAATGTGCCAAAGATTATGGATAGTTCTTGAGATTCATGAGATACTATTTTCTTAAAGGAAACCCATTCTCAGAGTAGTGATTTAATCACATTAACATGGAAACTTCCTCCATCAGTTTCTTTCAAGTGATAATGCTTTACAAACATATAGTTTATATTAGGCAACATAGTGTAATAATGAAGAATATTGACTTTGCTAATTTACTCAAGGTCACACACTAGCTCTATGACCTTGGAAATTTCTCAGTCTTTCTGTGCCTCAGTTTCTTCATCTGTAAAATAGGACTAAGAGTAGCAATTATCTCATATTTAATGTGAGAACTGAGATAAAACATTTAAAATAGCATCTAACAAGAGAAGGCTTTCATAAATGTTAGCTCTTAGTTCTATTTTCTTTTTTTATCACTTGGCTTGTTTGTTGTTGATAATAAACTTTGCAGTGTTAAAGTATATATTAGCATGGTTGCCAGTGATTGAACTAGTTCGGGCAGAGAGGCAATTTACTGAGTCACGGAACCCAAGAAAAGGTTGGACAACCAAATTGTGGAAAGGTCCCAGGTGCATGTGGTATCAAGGATCTCTGGAATCAGTACTTGGATGTCCCCAGGACATGCTTTTTTGTTTTCCATGCAGCCTTCCTTTTGAGATCAGCTTAATTTGCCTTTTACTGTAGAGTGGCTTTCTTCTCATGTATGGAATAGCTTCAAATTTCATCTTAGGTTTAATTCTCACAATTTCTAACACTGATGAGGAACTGATTGCTTCACTGTTTCCAAGTTCAAAATCCTGGAGAAGAATCCTAATTTATAGGGATTTATAGGGAACAATAGATGAAAATATGGCTGTCCTATTAGATATCCTGTGATGACGGTGGGAGGGGGATGGAAAGGTAGAGAGTGAGGGAAGTTCAAGGTCACTGGGGTTGGGGGAAGTAGGAAGTATATGCACTATAAAGAAGAAAAATTTAGATTTTCTGTAATTGTACAGTTCATATATCATACAATTTATGCAATACAGTTGGTTTTAGTAGATTCATAAAGTTGTGCAGCTATCACTACTGTCTAATTCTAGAACATTTTTTCACTCCCCAAAGAAACCCCTTACCCATTAGCAGTCAGTTGGCATTCTTCTCTCCCTGAGTCTCTACCAAATACTAATCTACTTCTTATCCCTAGAATTTGTCATTCTGGACATTTTGTACAAATAGAACCATATAATACATGGCCTTCATGTCTGGCTTTCACCTAACATAATGTTTTCAAGGTTATTGTGTATTGCATTGATCAGTACTTTATTCCTTTTTATAGCTAAATAATATTTCATTGATCAGATATACAGCTTTTTGTTCATTCATCAGTTGATGGACATTTGGGTTGATTTTACTTTTTGGATATTATGAATAATGCTATTATGAACACTTGTACATAAGTTTTTGTGCAGACATATTTTCAACTGTCTTGAAATTTATCAAGGAGTGGAATTGCTGGGACATGCGGTAACTATGTTTTACTTTTTGAGAAACTGCTAAACTGTTTGCCAAATCAGCTGAGCCATTTTCCATTTCCGACAGAAAGATATGAGGGTTCTACTTTCTCTACATACTCACCAGTATTGTAATTGCCATGGTTTTGATCAGAGCCATCTTAATGTGTGTGAAGTGGTATTTTATTGTGGTCTTGAAATGTATTTCCCTGATGAATAATGATGCTGAAAATCTTGTACTTCTTGTTCATTCAGATGTCTTCTTCAGAGAAATATCTACTCAAATATTTCACTTGTTTTAAAATTATGTTAATCTTTTTATTCTTGAGTTGTAAGAATCTTTTATATATTCCAGATAAGAAATTCTTATTAGATATATAAATTAAAAACAGAATATTTTCTCCCATTCTGTGCAGTTTATTTTCACGTTATTAATGCTATTTTTTTTTAAATTTTGGTGTTTAATAAATCTGGTGCTGCTTTTTGTTGTTGTTGAGCAAGAGGCAGATGCAGGTGCTGCAGAGCTCCTGTTAGCCCTCCCTGCTCCTGACTCACCATTGTTCACGCTCACCGAGGAACAAGTCAGTCAGAAAGCTGTGCTGTAGCCATGACTTTTAAAGATATTGGAAAAATACCTGTGGAGTCAGAGGTAGCCACTCACCGAATTAGAATTACTTCAACCAGCTGCAATGTGAGGTCCTTGGAGAAAATGTGTGCTGACTTAGTCAGAGGTGCAAAGAAAAAGAATCTCAAAGTGAAAGGACTAGCTCAGATGCCTACCAAGATTCAAAATCACTACAACAAAAAACACCTTGTGGTGAAGGTTCTAAGACATGGGATTGTTTCCAGATAAGAATCCCCAAGTGGCTCATTGATTTGCACAGTCCTGAGATTCTTAAACAGATTACTTCCATCAGGACTGAACCAGGAGTTGAAGTCACCATTACAGATGCTTAAGTCAACTATTTTAATAAATTTATTATCAGGTGTTAAGTAAATAAACAAGTAAATCCGTTGGGTCGTCAGAAAAGTCTTGATGCATTTTTGCATAGAAAAAATGCATCATGACTTTTTTGATGACCTGATATTTAAAATATAACTATTATTTATATATTTATTTTTTATGATCAAGTTAAGGATATTATTATGCACATCATTTTCAACAGAAAATTCAACTAATCCATTTTTTTCTTTTGTGTTTGTTCTTTTGGTGACATATATAGGAAGTGATTGCTTGATCCATGGTTCAAAGATTTTTTTCTTATATATCCTACTAAGGATTTTATAAGTCTTTTACACTTAGATTCTGTGATAAAGTTTGCATTATTTTTGCATATGGTATGAGGTAGTGGTCCAGCTTCATTCTTTTGCATGTAAATATCTAGTTCCCCCAACACTAACGGTTTAAAAACTATTCTTTTTCTCAATCTTGGCATCCTTGTTAATTGACCATCCTTTATGGGTTTATTTCTGAACTCTCAGTTATATTCTGTTCATCTGTGTGTCTATCCTTATGTCAGTACCACATCACTGATAACTATAGTTCTTAGCATGACCTCTCTGAGGAGGTAACATTTAGTACAACCTAAAATTAAGAAGTTAAAGAGAAGACTTTCATTTAAAGCTCCTTCCAGGCATTTTAGAAGAAACAGAATTTGTGAAAATTTGAAAGGCAGGGAGGGACTTTGTTTATTTCCACCTCTAGACTAAAGGTAGGTGAGAGCAGAAGTGAATTTAAGTTTTCTTATTTTTGTTTGTTTAGGTTTTTGTTTGTTCTCGTTAATTTGCTATAGGGTGCATGCACTAACTGGAGAGAGACAGAAAGAAAGAGAGAAAGTGAGAAATTAGAAAGCATCCCCCTAGGGGTATGACCATGCCTCAATCCCTTCTCCATTCTCCTCTGAGGATTTAGGGCATGCATGCACATGCATGGGGCATGTTTTTCAAACCACCAGGTCCTGGATTTGAACTGTGAAATCAGCCATGTGGGATCCAGCTGGCTTAACCACCATACCAGCTGACCCTGTTTATTTATTTGTTTAAGTTTTATTGTAGTTTTAATT
The DNA here is from genome assembly GCA_026018925.1 of Tupaia tana. Lineage (NCBI taxonomy): Eukaryota > Metazoa > Chordata > Mammalia > Scandentia > Tupaiidae > Tupaia > Tupaia tana. The sequence goes on from JAKSZU010000003.1 coordinate 49,828,618, forward strand.
GACACATAATAATTATCAGTATTTATGGGATACTATGTGACTTTTTGATAGATATCTACATTGTGTACTGATCAAGTCAGGGTAATTAATATATCCAACACTTAATCATTTATCATTTTTTTTGTGGTGTGGATGAACCTGGAGGACATTATGTTAAGTGAAATAAGCCAGGCACAGAAAGACAAATACCACATGATCTCACTTACATGTGTGATCTGTTTGGACTCATCAATGAATATCAAGAGTGTAACTCCAGGGACCAGCAGTTAGTGTAATGGCTATGTCGCTGGACTCCCACGTAGTTGACCACGGTTCGAGTCCTGGACCCAGTGGCTTAAAACTCACGCTGGACGCGTGTGCCTGCATGCCCAAGATCCCGAGAGGAGAATGGAGGAGAAGGGATTGTGGCGTGGCCATCCCCCTGGGGGGTGATTTCTCACTTTCTGTCTCCCTGTCTCTCTCTGTCTGTCTGGCGAGCACATGCGTCCTATAGCAAAAGCCTCTCCAAAAAAAAAAAAAAAAAGAGTGTAACTCCATACCTGGAACATTGTGAGTGTTCAGGAAATAGTTCTTGAAGGAATGGATGACCAAATGGATTTACAAATCAGATAATATGCATGCATAAGCTCTGAAAATCTACCTTTTGCAGTGGCTAGTGCCAAGTTTCTGACTTCAGTATACTACACCTAAAAGGCTCATTTAGTTCATTTATTCACATAACAGCTCATGATTAAGTTGAGGATTTTGACCCACCTTTGTGCTCACAAGGTACCTCATTAGTTGACCCTTGGGATTTATCAGCTAACTTGGTGTTCTGAAGATCTTCACCCCTCCAGATCCATTCTCCACCCTTCCACACCCTGCTCAATGCCCCTAGAATCTGATCTGTACAAACAATACCAATAGATTCCCTCACCCGCTGGCTTCCCATTGAGTTCAGCCAGTGGGGAGCCCCAGGGGTAGAATTTGGGAGGGAAGAGTATGAAGTCAAGAGTATTTATTCTCTTATTTCTCTATGTTGTCACTTTGTCCTTGACTGAAAATCAAAATTCCCATTAAGCAACCCTATCCAAATGTCTTTCTCCTTTTGATTGTGATCCTGCCTACTCTCCCTCCTGTTTTCAGAGCTGTTACTAGCACTTAGATACTGTGATATACTAGTCACTTAATGGTGGATAGCCTTATTATTAAAATCTCCCTAAATTATCTGTTTGAGTATATCATAATTTCCCACTGGGACCCTGACTAATATATTTGGCTATGGTGATGTCTACCTGGAGAGAAGGGCAAAAATTTATTGGGCCCTGACCAATACTTCTCCAGGTGAGTGGGGAGTCCCTTCTATTGAAACCTAGTTTTAAACTACCACTGCATATATACTCTTCGCCTTCATAGCTCATTCCTTCTTGGAAACAACTTTGACCCAAGAATATTGCCATTGCTTAAAGAGTGGTGTGGTTTGAGGAGCAGTGGGATGCTCAGGTACATGTCGGCCTGTCTGCACTTTTACTGTCTGTTCTTCACCTTCTCAACTTACAAAGCTTCCAAAGTATTGTGCTATTTTCATGTGATTGTACCAGAGGAGGCAATAATCTGCCCAGGGCAATGGTGGGGAGACGAAAGAACACAACTAGAAAATTCTCTGCCAGCTTCTCTCTATTTGGGAACTTTAGAGCACACCTCATCATCTACCCTACCCCAGATCCAAACTTCATCTACTCGGAACCAGTCTAAGGCATAATGGTTATGTTGCTAGATTCTCACAAGTCGACCACAGTTTGAGTCCTGGACCCAGTGGCTTAAAACTCACACTGGGTACATGTGCATTCATGCCCAAAATCCCAAGAGGAGAATGGAGGAGAAGGGATTGCGGTGTGGCCATACCCCTGGTTGGGGGAGAGTAGTGATTTCTTTCTTTCTGTCTCTCTGGTGAGTGTAATTGCCTTATAGCAAAGACTTTTTTAAAAAAATCTTTAAATTTTTGTTGCAGAACCTAGTATGAGCCCTTCTTAAGCTTCTTTTGAGTTCTTTCTGGGAGGGAACCATCAGTGGGATTAGTTGGACCCATAATTGAACATGGTTACTCAGACAGACACCTATCTTTTGTTAGCACTGTCATTCTAGTTTACTAGAACAATAATTGTTTGCCCCAGGAAGCTTCTCAACTGCCATTGATTTGTGGGCTGATAATAGACAAGGTCAACCTCCAGAGGTTATCCATTCTATCTCCCCAGGAAAGTCTGTACTCAACACTATCACAAAAGGGACAAATAGGAAATCTTTGCTCAAGTGCAGGAAGGTCTGGTTCTACTTCTGTGCTTATTATACCCACTACCAACAAATATTACAGTGGATGTTCTGATGTACTGACTGCATCCCCCTTCAGGAATTATCTGTTGGAAATGCTGCCCACAGAGAACCTTTAGGTGTCATCCCTTTGGGGGAACTGCCTTAGCTGAACAAGGATATTGTTAGAATATTACTACTATTAAAAGCATAAGGAAGGAATCAAAAAATTATTAAATACAGTGCTACCTTTGAATAATCCATGGTATTGATAGGAAGACAACTTATAAATAAAAAAATTTATTGAAAATGCAAATATTTTGTGATAAACCACAAGAGTATCAGGAAGCAGTTACGATATTTGGGAGATTTTAAGGGAATACACATGATTTCCTTTTGCTCAAGGCTAACCATGGCAGATTTATCTGAGGGAAAGATGTAAAGAACCTGGATGGAATTAGCTAAGATATGTTGTAAATATGGTTAATCTAAAGATTTCTTAGCTCTGCCAGATATGATGCATCCAGTTTCAGGTAAGATTGATATGTATTCGGGGGAATTTATCCATGCAATGACAATGGGAGCCACCAGATACCTGAATTTTATTTTAAAGTTGCCTATTCATTTTCACAACAAACTTTTGAGACTTCCTATTATTATTATTTTTGTTATTTCTGTATTCCAGGTAAGAATGTGAAACACAGGATGGTTTAGAGATTTCCTCATGATTAAACAGCTAGTAGGTGTTGTGCTGGGATCCATAGCCAAGTTTAGGCTACAGCATGTTTTTCTTTTTCTGAGTCAGGTAGTGCTTTCCTCTGAGACACCAAGAGATGAGAATTGGATTGAATCTGTTTATGAAGTGATAGTTATGGATAAGCTACTATACCTCTGGGAAGAGGAGCTTGTTTATAATTTCTCATCTTTTCTGCAAAAGCAATTTTTGCAGCAGCTCAAGATAGATCACAAGTAAATGAAACAGGTGCTCATTAGACCTCCAGGCTGATGTAACTCTCACTTTGCAATTGCTGGAAGGGGTAGGGAAGATGAACAACCCTAAATGTTCACTACAGAAACCTGGGCATCATTTGTATTCATGTGGAGTTATTAACCCAAGTTTCCTTAACTGTGTTTTTTGGTTTGTTAGTCTTTAGAATTTCACCGTAGGGCATGTGCATTCCTTGAAGAAAGACAGACAGAGAGAGAGAGAGAGAGAGAGAGAGAGAAGGAAAGTGAGAAATCACCCCCCCACACATATACACAGGGAGATGGACATATCATAATTTCTTCTCTTTCATTCTCCTCTTGGGATTTCTGACTCACACGCACATTAGCCCAGTGTGACTTTTCAAGCCAGTTCTGGAACTTGAACCATGGGAGCTCAAACACCTTAACCACCATGGCACGTGCTAGTCCCACCTTCACTGTGTTTTTATGAAACAGGCAAATGTTTCTGGGTATGGAAGGGCAAGGGAGAAGAAAGTAGTTTATCTTTTTAAAAATAATACATAATAAATTAAAAACAAAAATCCTAAAAGAATAGAAAAAAAAAAACACAAAAAGACAAAAACAAAACAAAACAAAACAAAAACCTCTTACTCTTTCTTCTATGGTAGTCTCTGAATCATGTATTTACAGAATTAGTGATTTTAGTGAAAGTTAATAAAAGAGAAATATATTTTAGAAATGGGACAATATCTTACCTGATGGCTGAACTATCTTGGGTTCGGCCTTTGTGGCTTAACAAACAGAGAATGTGTATTGTAAGACGTCTGAACAGAATTTATCTAGTTTGCGCAGAGGCAAGTGAGCTTTCACAAACATGGGAAGAGCTGTTTATTGATCCTCGGGATTCCTAAAGTCACTGATTTGTTTTAATGACTCTTGTTTGGTTATGTGTCTGCTGCTGTTCACCTGAGGGTAAATATGGGATCAAAGTTCTGATTCCCCCAGGATTAATCATTTTCTTCTTTATCTGCATCAAAGTTCTTTGATATAGCAGAACTTCCTTTTTCAGTTGAACTTACTGTATGTTTAGATTTCAATCGATCACAGTAAATATTGACTTGAAAGGTAATTGCTTACCTGAGGGAAAAGGGTTATCATTAGAAAAATTCCCATTTGCAATTTTTTTTTACTCCCTTTCTTAGAAGAGGTATATTTTAAAATCTTATTAATTTGAGAAAAGAACATTTGGTCAAAATCCCTTCCCTGTCTCACTTTATTTGGAAACAAATATTTCCTGATTCTGTTTCTTTTTCTTTTTCATTTTTTTTAAGTTCAGTTGTTGTGAGTAAAGAGTTTGGAATCACAAAAACCTGAACTGATTGTGACTCTGACATTTGCTTGTTGTTTAATATTGGGCAAAATACTACCCTCTATCAAGATGATGATGACAAGCTCTACATTTTATGGTGGTTTGTGTTTCAAAAATATCATCAATATAAAGAATTTAGTTCTGGGGTCAGCAGGCAGCATGGTGGTTAAGGGTGCTGGACTTCCACATGGTCGACCACAGTTTGAGTTCCAGACCTGGCGGCTTGTTTTCTCACTTTCGCTCTCTCTCTCTGGCTCTGTTTCTCTCTGGTCAAATTTAAATAAATAAATAAAGTTAAATTTTAAAAAAAGAATTTAGTTCTATGCTTGGCACATAAGTCCTTAATAAATATTAATTATGCTATTGTAGTATTTAAAAATACATATTTGCAAATTATGGTATGTGTGTTGGCATATATAAAAGCTCTCTTATGGACTACAGAATCCAGAAATAAGTGAACTCAGCAATTTTTTAAAAGATTGATAATCTTGGGACCAGCAGTGGCGTAATGGCTATGTTGCTGGACTCCCATGTAGTCGACCGTAGTTCGAGTCCTGGATCTGGTGGCTTAAACTCACACCGGGCACGTGTACGTGCATGCCTAAGATCCCGAGAGGAGAATGGAGGAAAAGGGATTGTGGCGTGGCCATCTTCCCTGGGAGATGACTTCTCACTTCTGTCTCTCTCTGTCTTTCTGGCGAGCGCATGCGCCCTATAGCAAAACCCTCTCAAAAAAAAAAAAATGATAATCTTTAAAGTTCTTCAAAGGAGGGGCCAGCAGGTGGTATAGTGGTTAATGGCCAACTGTGGTTCAAGTCCCAGACCTGGAGGCTTGAATATCATCCTGGGCACATGTGCATGCGTGCCCCACATGCCCTTCACCAAATGTATGTATGTATGGCCACTTTAGAATTCAAATTCATAAGTTCACAATATTCAGTATAGTTAAAATAATATGTAAATAAATGAATAATTATTGAAATGATAACATATGATAATATGTGTATGTGTGTAGATGTTGCCATGAATATTGTAAATAGGGAACCACAGGCCTGCCAGTTAGTGGCAATAGCATCTTCTTAAAGAAGATCATTGCAAAATCACCTTCACATATTTTTTCAAAATTCTAATACTTGTGCCTCACCTTGGATTTAGTGAATCAAAATTTCCAGGAATAGGATGCAGATAGTTGTACTTTTTTTTTTTCTTTCTTTCTTTCTTTTTTTTTTTTTTTTTTTTTTTTTTGCCATAGGGCACGTGCACTTACTGGTAAGAAAGAGACAGAGGGAAAGTGAGAAATCACTCCTCAGGGAGGACGTCCATGTTGCTATCCTTTCTCCTCCATTCTTGTCTCAGGGTTTTGGGCATGCACACATGTGTACCTGGCATGATTTTCAAGGCACTGAGTCTGAGACTTCAATCTTGGTCAGCCATGTGGAAATCCAGCACCTTAACCACCATGCCATCTGCTGGCCACAAATATTTGTATTTTTATTACTGCCTTCCTCCATAAAGAACTAGAAAATTGGGAAAAAACATATCAAACTGTGGTTTCAGACAGTGACAGACCATGCCAGACAAAGATCAATGAAAGAAGGCAGATATATGAAGTTTGTCTTTTAATTGCTCCAGCAATTAAGTCCGGGTACTCCCAGACATCAGTTCAAGAACAGGGAACCCAAACAGAGCTTAAGGGTCTGTGCCTTAGTCCATTCTGGCTGCTAGAACAAAATACCCAAAACTGCATAATTTATAAACAACATACATTTATTTCTCATAGTTCTGAAAACTGGGGAGTCCAAGACCAAGACTCCAACAGATTCAGTGTCTGTTGAGAGCCCATTGCTCATAGACACTGCTTTTTGCTGAGTCCTTACATGGCGAATGGGCACGAGGGCTCCCTCAAGCTTTTTTAAATAAAGGTACTAATGCTACTCGTGAGGAAATTTCCTTATCAGGAGTAACCTAATCAGCTCCCAAAAGTCCAACCTCTTAATACCTTCACCTTGGGAATTAAGGGGTCAACACACAAATTTTGGGAGATCACAAATATTAATACCATAACCATCTCTCTAAGGGGTTCCAGGAGGTTAAGGTGGCTAGAACCTGTGAAGTAGATTATTAGGAGGGAATTGCACAGAAAAAGCTCTGGAAACTAGCAAAGGGTTCCCCAGGTCTTTGGCTGAATAGTAATCTATGTATATGTGGTTGAAACTCCGTGAATCTGGGGAAAGATCCACTATCCAGTGTCTACGTTTCCCCTCCTTCCCAAAGATAACAAATCATGATTATTTTTACCTGTTTTTGATCTTTATATAAATGGTTGACTTATTTTGGACAATATTATGCTTGTGAGGTTCATCCATGGTGTGTGGCAGTAGCATATGCATTGCCATTGCTGCATATTTTTCTGCTATACGTTTATAGCACACAGTAATTATCATTTGGCTGCTGAAACTTTGTTTTTTATTGTTTTATTATTTTTTTTATTTTTAGCTATTACAAATGGTGATGCTATAAATATTCTTGTACATGTCTTTTGATTCATAAACATCATATTTTTCTTTAGTATAAACGTAGGAGAGGAATAGTTTGGTCATGAGAACATACATGTAATGTTAATAGGTACTACCAAACATTTTTCCAGAATGGATACACCAATTTCACTCTCACTAGTAATGCAGAAGGGCTCCACTTGTTTCATATTCTTACCGATGCTTGAATTGTCCATCTTTGTAATGTTAGCCATTTGTGTAGGTGTGTAGTGATATTTTATTATGGTTTTAGTTTGTACGTTTCTCTGATTGATAATACTGAGCATTTTTTATATGTTTTCTGGCCATTTGAATACCTTTCTATAGGACTAGCAGTATTTTTCTTATAAATTTGTGCAAATTATTTTTATATAGTATGGATACAAGCCTTTTGTCTGTTATGTTTTGTAAAAATCTTCTCCTACTCTGTGGCTTGCCTTTCACTTTCTTATTGTGCCTTTTGATTTAGGAACTGGAGTTCCTAAATTTAATTTTTCTCTGATTTATTCACCTTTTCTTGTATGGCTACTGATTTTTGTGTTCCATTTAAAAAAATCTTTGGCGAGTCTACCATGGATCCACATTGCCATTTCAATGGTTTGATTCCTGGACCCAGGAGCTTAAAAAACATACCAGGCACATGTGTATCCATGCTCAAAATCCCAAGTGAAGAGAGGAGTGGAAGAGAAGTGTGTGTGGCCATCACCCCACACCCCCGCCCCTGTGCAAGTGGATGCTTTCTCGCTTTCCTGCTCTCTGTCTCTCTCAAGTGAGTGCACGTGCCTCTGGAAAATTTAAAAAAAGAAAGAGAGGAAAAGAGAGAGAAAGAAAGAAAAGAAAGAGAAAGAAGGAAGAGAAGGGAAGAGAAGGAAAAGAAAGGGGAAAAGGAAGAAATCTTTCCAACCTCACTTCATGAAGATATTCTTCTATGCTTTTGTTTTTAAGGATATTTTTTTATCATGATCTTGAGAGCAATTAAATATTTTGTTTTCAATTTTCTTTTTCAGATTGATATCCAATTGACCCAGCACCATTTGTTTTAAGACCACCTTCTTCCTCCTTATCTGCTGTGCTGTCTTTCACATAAATGTTCCTATGTGGGTAGGTCTTTTGCTGGATCCTGACTGTTTTCATCTCTATTGCTGGGAGCCACGGGTTTGGATCCCCTGGTGGTACGGCAATACTACCATCTCTAACTCCATTCTCTTCTTTCAAGATTATCTCAGCTCCTTTTAGCCCTTTCATATTTTCACAAAACAATTTCTTAAAATTTTATTTTATTTATTGCTAGAGGGCACATGTGCTCACTAGGGAGAAAGAGAAAGAACATACACCCCGATGGGGCATCATCACTCCACATCCTGTTTCCTTCATTCCTCCTTCCCTTCAGTATTGCAGGCACAGGCACACTTGACCAGTGTGTTTTTCAAGCAGCCAGGAAATTGAACTCTGTTTGCCCAAGTGGGGTCCAGTTCCCTATGTAGAGTATTCAACCATTGTCCTATGGGGCTGGCCCTCTTTTTTTTTTTTTTTTTTTTTAAGAATTATTTACTTAATTCCATTTGTTATTACTATTATCACTTAAATTTGACCAGAGAGAGATAGAAAGGGAAAGAAAGCAAGCAAGCTACAAGGTCCAGGACTTGAACCTCACAGTTAGCCATGTGGGAGTCCAGCGCCCTTAACCACTACACCACCCGTCAGCCCGTGGGGCTAGCCCTCTTATTAGCCCTTTTTGTTTCGGTGCAAATTTTAGAATCAATGGGTTTATTTCTACCTTTTTATGTCAATTGCAGTGTGTGTTCTGGGAGTTTTTTCATTTTTCCTAAAGTTCAAATCTCCCATTATAATCCTAACATCCTATACTATAATTTGTATTGGCAAAAGAACCTGTGGTAATAACCTTTTGTTCAAGTTCTGGTGTGTTTTCTTGGTATCGTTTGTTTTGTTTTGTATTGTTTTGTTGTAAGGCACCTGTGCTTGTCAGAAAGAGAGGGAAAAGGGGAGAGAGAGGTCAAAGTGAGAAATCACCCCCTAGGGAGATGACCATGCTACAATCCTCTCTCTTCTATTTTCTTCTTGGAATTTTGGGCATGCACACACACATGCTCGTCACGTTCCCCAAGCCACTGAGTCTGGGACTTGAACTGCGGAGTTGGCCATGTGGGTCCAGCTGTCTTAACTACCATGCCACCTGACTGGCCCCTTCCGTTATTGGTTATTTGTGCTTTCTCTCTTTTTAAAATTGATTAGTAGTGCCAGAGTTTTATCAACTTTTAGTTTTTTAAAGAATTAACTTTTGCCTTTGTTAAATTTTCTTCTTATATTTCATTTTTCTTTTAAAATAATTTCTACTTTTGCCATTATCATTTCTCTATTTCTGTTTTTTGCACAACTTCTTGAGATAAATACTTACATTGCTAAGTGTAAGCCCTTTACTTTTCTAACATATCTGTTAAAATCTGTGTCTTTCCTCTAAACATTGCTTTGGTTTCATCATGAAAATGTGCTATACATTAGTTTATTATTACACAGTTCATGTATATTCTAGTTCCCATTATTATTTCCTCTGCATCACATGGATTATTTTAGAAATGTGTTGCTTAAGTTCCAAACATATAGGAATTTTCTAGATGTGGTGGTGGTTTTTGCCATTGGTATCTAGCTTAATTTTACTATGGTCAGAGAATATGCTCTCTAATTTTAATCTTGTGAAATTTGTTAGAGTAGCATATGAACTAGCACATGTTCAGCTTTCATAAGTGTGCAGTTGCTGGGTGCACTGTTTTACATATGACAATTAGGTCAAGTATATTAGTCAGCAGATATTTAGATCAATTATTAATATTAGGACTCTACCAGGTAGATGATATGTTTCATTCTTCTCCCTTTTTTAAAAAAAATTTTCATTATTCATGTGCATGTGAGTGCATTATTAGGGTGCACGTGTACATGAGAAAGAGAGAGAAAGAGAGAGAGATGAGTACCCTCCATAGAATCTGGTCACACCACAATCCTCCTTCTCCAGTCCTCCACAAACTGGATCTCAGGCATTCACATGTATGCCTCCTGTGTTTCAGACTGAATGCTTCAGGGATCTGAACCAAGGTCACCACGTGGGATCTAGTTTCTCTTGTGCAACACATTATCTCTGAACAATGGAGCTGGCCTCATTCTTCTTTTTAAATTTCCAATTATCTGCCACAATTTTCTATGTTCTTTTACTTTCTTGAACATATAATTTTAAAGTTCATGTCTAATAACTATCAGACAAAATAATAAACATCTATTATATGTTTTAGTATCTCAATTTTAAGTTAAACCCATTTTCTCAACTACCCAAATGTTTTTCATTGATTATCAGGCACTAGATATAAAAAATGGAGAGGTAATTGAAACTCTGTATTATGTTATATCCTTTTGAAGAGAACTTCTAGATATTAATATTGGCTAGGGCCTCCATATTCCCTTACAATTAGAAGTTAAATAATTAAAAGTTGGATTTTAGTGTCTCAGAGAGCTGGTTTATTTCCAGCCTAATTTTACACTTAGTGTATATGCTTTGAGGTCCCAATTCACCTCTAACCTAGATTTCTCTTGTTTGGCAAGACTGGGTCTTTAGTTTTTGCCTTTCAGATCTATGTCTGCTACAAGTTCTGCTGAACATCTCACTTACCACTTGTAAGGATGCCATCTCTCTTCAAAGAACAACGGCACTAAGTGCCAAATTTATTATCTTTGGGCTTTTTTTTCTCTCCCCCGAGATATTTCCCCCACACGTCCTAATTGCCTTTGTATGTGTGCACGTGTGTGTGTGTGTATGTGTGTGTGTATGTGTAAGTTTATGTCTTCCAGCTCTTCTAGTTCTCAGTGGGGAGTTTGGCCCAAACAACTAATTTTCCATGACAGAAAGCAGAACTCCTAGTCTGTAGAATTATAAGCCAACAGGGAAATCTCATCTTATCACTTATTATTTTAGTGCAATAAGAAAATAATTGTTTTTGCTTCAAGTCGCTAAGTTGTAGTGGCTTGCTATAGAGTTGTGGTTGACTGATGCAGATTTCGGTACTTCTGCCTGCTTTGGTACTGCTGCCATAAGAAAACAACTAAAATATACCATTGGATTTAAGACCAGATGGTTGATGGAAGCTGGAAGGGACACGGAAATGCTAGCTAAGTCCTAAAGGGCCCCAAGAATAGGGTTAAAGGAAGTCTAAAAGGCCCCAGAAAATCTGTCAGTATAGGCATAAAGGAAAACACTTGAGGAAACTGAAGAAAAGGGGGCTCTTTTATATAGTAGTAGGCTGTGAAAAATAGGAAATAGGATAAACTAATGATCTTAATAAGGAAATTTCCATGTAGAACATTGATGGTGCTGCCTGAGTTTTTGTTGTTGTTGTTTGGTTTGCTTGTTTGCTCTTTAGCTGCCTATAGTAAAATGAGAGAAGAGAGATTAACTTGCTGGTAGGTGGAATTCTACAGAGGCCCTCATGATCTGAGCCCCTTCTGTCCCACTCATGAATACCTTACATATAGAACAGAAGGAATCTCACAAATGTAATTAAAGCCCTTAATCAACAAGCTATGAGTTAATCGAATGGAGACTAACCTAGGTGGGCTTGACCTAATCAGATGAAGCTGTTAAAGAGACTGGATGTATTTTGTAAAGAGATTTGAAAGGTCCTTCTTTCCACTAGGAAAAATTTCCCCCTTGTAGCCAAATTTATTCCCTTTGTTTACAAAAATGAAAATTGAAAAAAAGAGAGGGCCAATCTGGTGATGCAGTAGGTAGCCAACTGAACTGCAGTGCTGAGAGTCATGGGTTTGGATCCCCTGGTTGGCCTGTAAACTTGCCAGGTGCATGTGCACACACCCAAAGTCCTGAAGAGGTGGTGAGTTGTTGGAGATTTGGGAATACTGGCATGACAAGAACTTGTCAAAGGGGTCTCTCTCTCTCTCTCTCTCATGGACACACACTCGTTCTCTATCATGAATAAAATAAATCTTGAAAAATAAAAATATTTTAAAAGAGAGTGAGAGCTCTTTTGTTAAATATAGAAGGATTGAAGAAAGGTAGATACTCATATCAGACAACTGCATATGACTCTGTTGGTGTTGTACCCTCAGCAAGGCATCTTCATGGGACAGTCATTTATAACAACCTCTGGACATTTCACATGTAGGCATAAAACTTCCAGGATACCCTTATTAGTGTGGGTCCAAGTCAGAGAGAAGGCAAGAAAAAAAAAATCTGTTACTCAATTATATTTCTTTCAGAGGTGGATCATAGACGAAAATGTGGGCTGACCAAATTGCTGAATTCTCTCTTGCCACCAGAAAGTGTGTACTTTCTTAAAATGAAAGAGTCAAAAAAGAGAGTTGTCTAAAATATGCACGTGTTTTTTCTTCCCTGAGGGAAAACCTGTTTGACTTTGGGTTTCACCACTCATAAATTATCAAGTTATTTCTCACTTATGGCATAAATATCAGTCTGGTTGGTATATGCACCCACACATCAGCTGAGGCTGGAGAGAGCTAAATTTACAAAACATTAACTCAATAAGCATGTGCGAATGGGTAAACAGCGTGATATCCCTTAACTTAATAAGGCCACAGCATTACTGCTAATCATCTGTTTTTCAACTTCTGAAGTTTTTTCTTTCCAATTTTAGTGTCGCTAGAACTAGTAGAGTGAAGGTTTTTCTATCAGAAGAACAATATACCTCAAAATAGAAAATAACAAATTATTTCAGAGAGAAAGCCATGATAATATGCCACCATTGCAAGATGCTGTATTTGTAAGAAAGAAATAATAATTACAGCTCATTCTGCTTGTTATTTCTATTAATGAGAAACCTTGGAACAGAGAGGACTGCCAGATGTCTCTCATGAAAATATCAATCCTGCAGATGGGGAATAGGAAAATACATAGAAACAAATAAATAAAAATAGCATTTCTTCTGTCTCTCCTGTCCTAGGGCTCCCCCCAAATGTGTCTGTAAACCCACAAGGAGAGATCAGTAATCTCTTTTCATTAAAAAAAAACCCTCCAATAGAGGACACCTGTCCCACCATGGGATATTCTTTATATTGCTAAGCAAATATCTTTTTTTTTTTTTTTTGAGTGGTTTTTTGTTATAGGGCACGTGTGCTCGCCAGAAAGAGAGAGATAGAGAGACAGAAAGCGAGAAATCACCTCCAGGGGGAATGGCCACGCTACAATACCTTCTCTTCCATTCTCCTCTTGGGATCTTGGGCACCATGCACACATGCCCAGCATGAGTTTAAGACACCAGGTCCGGGACTCGAACCGCAGTCCAGCGACATAGCCATTATGCTAACTGCTGATCCCCTCTATAGCATTCTTAAAATGCATTGTTCTACGTGATTGTCCCCCTCATTCCATAACTGATTGAATCAGTGTGAACCTCACCCCACCCTCAATCCCCACCTCCTACAAAACTGCATGATTTCTATAGCAGCAGAAAAGCCTGTCTGTAGAGAAAGAGAATAAAGAGGGTACGTGGAGATGTCAAAACAAGAGGTAGAGAGAATCCAGCTGACCTCACGTTGCATTTTTTGGTTCTAGTTCCCTCCAGAGATCCAACAGCATTTTTTTGTTCTGAGTTCAAGGAAACATCATTGCATCTTCATGTGAAACTCCATTCCTTCTCTTTCTCTCTCTCCATTTGGTTGTAGTGAACTAATATAGGGTATCCAAATACTTTATGCCTCATTTGGAACTTTTCAAACTGTCTGCTAGATGAGATGAATTCCCATATTTGGGATTGTGAGTTTCTGGCCCTAGTCGGCCTACCTTTCACCCAAACCAAGTTCTGAACTGAAAGATAGATGAGTCAAGCAAATGAAGATAAAATATATCAACCTTAGGAGCCAGCAGATGATAAAGAGGTTATGTTGCTGGACTCCCATGTGGCCCACTGTGGCTCAAGTCTGAAACTCATGCTGGGGGCATTTGTTTGCGTGCCCAAGACCCGCGGAGGAGAATGGAGGAGAAGGAATTGCAGTGTGGCCATCTCTTCTAGAGGCAGATTTCTCACTTTCCCTCTTACTGTCTCTGTCTCTCTCTCCTGCAAGCACATGCACCCTAAGGCAAAAATCTCTAAAATATCCACAGTCATAGTCCCTGCTCCTAAAGTTACTCATCAGATAAAATAGTCCTCCTTTTCTAGGGATGGATAAGGGCTAAGATAGTCCAGGAGTGTTATGCTAATATAACGTACCTCCACAAAGAGCAAAACCAATGAAGGGAGACATCCTTAGTCCCATGCAGTCCCCCGAAGCTTGGTAAATTGCTGATTCCGTATGCATTGTGTGCCCAGAGGCAGGAATCTTGTTTATTGTCATGCAGTAGTAAGGCTGCCATTAGGGAAAAAAGACATACAAATTCAGTTAATAATGGAAAAAACAAAAACAAAAACAAAAAAAAACCTTTTTTTTTGGTTTGTTTTTGGAGAGGTTTTTGCTATAGGGCATGTGCGCTTACCAGAAAGACAGAGAGAGACAGAAAGTGAGAAATCACCAGCCCAGGGGGCATGGCCACGCCGCAATCTCTTCTCTTCCATTCTTTTGACATGACGGCTACATGGGAGTCCAGCAACATAGCCATTACACCAACTGCTGGTCCCAAAAAACCCATTTTGAAACACCTTTTAGATTGTGATTTCTCCGCCTATAGTAGGTATAGAAAGTTGACATGTATTCCTGACCCTAACTTCTTAACCATATCCTATGGAAGATAACTTTCTTAATTGAATTACAGGCAGTCTTTTACAACCTTACAATACTGTAATCAATTCTGGGTCACAAAAGGTAGTGTATGACCAAGGTCCTCTTTCAAATGATTGCTTCATTGTGCTTTACCTATTATGGCTAGGACAATGTGACAGATGCCTTCTGGAATAACTATGAGACAAATGTCATTCTAAATGGGCAGATAGCTCAAGTGGGAATCTTTGCTAACAGCCTTGGTTCCTCTGCCTTTTCCTTCTGGCCTTTCCTTCTGCATTTGAATCTAGCTGTTAATATAGGATAGGTACACCATCCATTAAATGGATCAAAGAAGTATTTGACATTGATGTTCTTTCAGGAAAGATGGCTTGCCTTGGGATCGTTGGAATAGATAGCCATAGATACTAGAATTAAACATTGTTCTGCAGCCCACCAACAAGACCAAAATAATAATAACTAGGCAGAGATCTTTATTTCCCATGTCCATCAAAATAATTAAGCTGTAAGATGATCTTTATAAAAAGTACCCAGGCAACCTTGTACTAGATTACAGGACTTTTGGAGAGCTGATGAAAATGTTCTGGAATTACACAGTGATGATGGATGTAACATTTTGTTACCAGCATCAATTTATTTATTTATTTATCTATGACTATTATTTTTTATCAGCATCATTTTTAAAGGCAATGCCATAGAGTGAGCTACAGAATTGTTTTTTTTATCCTTTTATAAGAGAAGACATTCTTTACTGACTTACGCCAAATTTGGTAGTGAAAATGAGATTTGTCTTCAGTGGTGAGAAATCACAATCACACCTGATATTTGTGGCCGCATTAGTCAGAGTAATTAATTGCAACAAACAACCCTGAAATCTCCAGAGTTTAACACAATAAAAGTTTATTTCTCACTTTCATCTCAGCCCAATACTGGCCAGGCAGACCTCCATCTTCTATAACACCTGGAACATTCATGCTCCCAAGTTCCTTCCATTGAGGAAGAGAGTAATGGAGAAGGCATACTAAAATAACTCTTGCTTATCTCAGCCTGGAAGAGACACATTCAGAGACAATATGGACATACAATCACATGGCCCTAACCTATTGGAGAGGGGAAATAGAAAACAATAAATGTGTAGGCTGGTCTTTAGGAAAAAAATACTCAGTTTTCTTTCTTTCTTTCTTTCTTTCTTTCTTTCTTTCTTTCTTTCTTTCTTTCTTTCTTTTATTATTTTAGAGAGATTTTTTTTTTTTTTGTTATAGGGCATGTACATTTGCCAGAGAGACAGAGAGAAAGAAAAACTGAGAAATCACCCCCTAGGGGAGATGGCCTCATCACAATCCCTTCTCCTCTATTTTCCTCTTGGGATTTTGGGCATACATGCACATACACCCAATGTGAATTTCAAGCCTTCAGGTCCAGGACTTGAACCTTGGTTGGCTATGTGGGAGTCCAGTACCTTAACCACTATGCAACCTGCTGGCCCCTCAGCCTAATTTTTAAAGACACTGGGCGTTAGGTAAACATAGCCCCTGTCACTGTAGTTAAACACAGCTCTCAGGCATACTTAAAATAAATAGTGCTTGATGGTAGTAAGGCAGCCCTACTGTGTTCAGAATCTACATTTTATATTTTTAAATCTTTAAGCAAAGTAGGTATTGGTATGTCTAATTTCATCTTCAGATATTATTCTAAACCTTAGTAAAAGCTTATTTTTTTGAATAGGATATTTATTTGTAATGAGTCCTTTAATTTCTGATACTCACTAGCTAGCCCTGTCATATCAATTTTGCTTTAAGCAAAAAGGATTGGAAGGCCATTGGTAATGTCTAATATAATATGATCCCCCAACATCACTTAAGAAATCTTTAACATTTCTGGGTTGAGACAGATGGTGCAGCCCAGCAGTAAAATAATCAGTGTGTACCAGACTGTTGATCTTATATGCGAATCATAAATCTCTAGACAATGACTGATAGTGCTGTGGACATTTTCCCACAAGCTGGTCAGATTAGTTCATCATAGTGTAGCCAGAGAAGTGAATGACCCTATTATGGCAAGTGTGCATCACACAGGCAGCAGAAGTGCAATACCCAGTCTTCAAGTTGCTTTAAGACAGAAGTAAGCCTTTCAGCATAAGAATGTCAAGAAGTGAACTATCATCAGATAATTCAATTTGCTTTCATCCTGTTATGTGCTACTTGAAGCTATTATTTACTTACTTCCCAGTAGTATCTAAAGTTGGATTTGTACTGAGTATTGTTTTCCAATATTTATAGGAAAGCATGACGTTTTTGTTGTTATAAAAGACTTTGAGTTTGTTGAAAGTAAAGAGCAACAGTAGATGAGCAGGCCTTCAACAAGATTATTTCTTAATGTTTTAGGATAACCCCAGCTGCCAGGGCCAACCTATGGCCTGGTGGTTAAGGTGACTGGATCCCATATGGCTGACCTTGCAATTCGAGTCCTGGACTTTGTGTCTTGAAAACCACACTGTTTGTGCATGCCCAAAATCCCAAAAGGAGGGTGAAATGGAAGAGAATGGATTGTGGTATGGCTATGCCCCTTGGGGGGTGCTTTCTAGCTCTTTTTCTCTAACTAATTAAAAATTTAAAAAAAGGAAAGAAAAAGAAAGAAATACTCCAGCTTCCCCCACTTTTATTTTTTAAGAACACAAAGGGACTAAAAACTCTAATGGAAAACTGCACACACACACACACACACACACACACACACGTGTGTGCGTGTATTCATATGTATAAAGTTCAGAAGCAAAGCTTAAACAAATTTTACTCCATTTTACACATATTATAGATAATTAATTTACAATTTTTATTACTTTTTTGTGGTTAGATGGTGCATATGCTCATGAGAAAGAGAGACAGAGAAAAGAAATACTGTTCAAAGGGGTGTGGTCGTGCCACAACCCCTTTTCCTCCATTTTTCCTACCTGTCAGGATCTTGTACATGCTTATACATGTGCTATACATGTATTTCAAGTCACCCGGGTGGGGATTTAAACCACAATCAGCCATGTTGAATCTAACTCCCTCTGTACATCACTTAACCATTGTGCTATAGGGCCAGCCTTTTTATGATTTTTTTTTTAAACTGTGCCAGAGGGAAAGTGCACTCACCAGAAAGAGAGAAAAGGAAAGTTAGAAAGCACCCCCACTCCCCATGGTTCATAATTATGCTGCAATCCCCTCTCCTTTACCACTCCCTCATCTTGGGATTCTGGGCATGCATGCACATGCACCTGGCATGTTCTTCTAGCCACTGGATCCAGGATTCAAACTGTCCAATTGGCCATGTGGAATCCAGCCATCTTAACCACCATACCATCAGCTGGTTCCAAATGCAGATTTCCTAATTAATGATTATGGATTAAGGGAAGCGAGGTTAGCTACATGTAACTGAACTGACAAAGGAGGTTTTACATATATTATCTATTTCTTTTTTCAATTTTAACTTATTTTATACATTCAATCACTGTATGTCACTTAGCTTATAAAGTGCATTTCCCCGACATGAATACATACACTTCACACCAGTCCAGTAGAAGATACTATCTATACATGTTATCATCAACACTTAACATATTTCTGTGTCCCATAAATGTCTTGTCTCTCTACTTTTCTCCTTATTTCCTCATGCTCTCCTACTTCTCCCACCCTATTTCACACTGTCTCCAGTATCCATAACCATTTTCCATGCTTCTATATCTTCTAATATTTTAGTTTCCAACATAAGAGTGTGGACAGTCAGTATATATTAAGTGGAGACATACAATGTCTCTCTTTCATAGCCTGGCTTGCTTCACTCAAGAGCAAACCTTCCATATTCATTCACTTTATATCAAATGCCAGGATCTTGTTTTTTAATGACTGAGTAGTATTCCATAGAGTCTATGTACCATACTTTTTCAATCCATTCATCTGTTCATGGACATTTGGGTTCGTTCCATGTCTTAGCAATTGTGAAGAATGCCACAGTAAAAATAGATGTGCAAGCACTTTTCTAACTGAACATTCTCCTATTCTTTGGGTAGATATCCAGGAGTAGAATTACTGGATCATATGGTAGTTCTATTTGTACATCTTTGAGGAATGTCCATATTGTTCTCCACAGTGGCTGGACCAATTTACATTCCCGCCAACAGTGTAAGAAAGTTCCCCTTTCACCACAGCCTGGCCAGCACCTACCATTTTTTCTTTTTAAAATCTTAGCCATTATGACTGGGGATAGGTAGTATCTCATTGTGGTTTTGATCTGCATCTCCCTTATGATGAGGGATGTTGAGCTCTTTTTCATATGCCTTTTGGCTATTCATATGTTTTCCTTAGAGAGTTGTCTGTTCAGCTCATTTCCCCCCCTTTTAATTGGGTTAATCATTTTAAAAATTTTTTCAGGTAAGCCACTTGAGTTCCCTGTGTATTCTGGTTATCAGTCCCTTATCTGAAGCATAGTTTACAAAAATATTCTCCCATTTCAAGGGTTGTCATTTTATACTAATTACTATGCTTTTGCTGTGCAGAAGCTTCTTAATTTGATGTAATCCCACTTGTCTATTTCTAGGATTATTGACTGTGCTTTGGGGGTCTTATTTAAGAAGTCTTACCTACCCTAATGTCTCCCATTTTTACCAGTGTTTCCCATCAGTAGTTTTATAGTTTGAGGTCTTAGGTTTAGATCTTTGATCCACTTTGAGTTGATTTTTGTCAAAGGTGAGAGGTAGGGGTTCAGATTTATCTTTCTGCAGGTGGGTACCCAGTTTTTCCAACACCTTTTGCTAAAAAGGTTTTCCTTTTCCTACTGGATTGACTGGTACCCTTTGTAAAAAATCAATTGGCTGTATGTTTTGGATTTATTATTATTTGGATTTATTTCTGAGGTCTCTATTCTGTTCCATTGCTCCACATGTCTGTTTTTGTGTTGATACCATGCTGTTTTGATGATCACTGCTTTGTAATATATTTTGGGGTCAGGGAATGAGATGCCTCCTACCGCACTCTTCTTGCACAGGGTTGCTTTGAAAATACAGGGTCTTTTATGATTCCAGGCAAATTCTATGATTGTCTTTTCTAAATCTGTGAAGAATGTCTCTAGGGACCAGCAGTTGGTGTAATGGCTATGTCTCTGGACTCCCACATAGTTCGAGTCCTGGACCCGGTGGCTTGAACTCACGCTGGGTATGTGTGCGTGCGTGCCCAAGATCCCAAGAAGAGAATGGAGGAGAAGGGATTGCAGCATGGCCATCCCCCCTGGGGGATGATTTTTCGCCTTCTATTTCTCTGTCTCTGCCTTTCAGGTGAGCACACGTGCCCTATATCAGAAACCTCTCAAAAAAAAAAAAAATAAGAATGTCTCTAGTAATTTGATTGAGATTGCATTAAATATGTAGATTAATTTAGGTGTAATTGGCATTTTGATTATATTAATTCTTCCAATCCATATGGGATATCCCTCCACTTTTTTGTGTCATTTTAAATTTCTCTTTATATATTTTCATAATTTTCCTTGTAGAGGTATTTGACTTCTTTGGTTAGATTTATTCCTAGATACCTTTTGCTTTTTGTGGCTATGGTAAATGGGATTACTTGCTTCAATTCTACTTCAGTCTGCTTGTTGTTTGTATATGGAAATGCTATAGATTTTTGTATGTTGATTTTGTATCCTACTACTTTACTTTATTCATTTATTACTTCCAGGAGGTTTTTTGTGGACACCCTTTGGTTTTCTATGTATACAATCACGCCATCTGCAAATAGAGATAATTTCAGCTCTTCTTCCTCTACTTCAATGCCTTTTATTTTATTCTCTTCTGATTGCATTGGCTAGGGCTTCCAGCACTATATTGAAAATGAGTAAAGAAAGTTGGCAACCTTGTCTTAAATCAGTTTTTAGTGGAAAAGTTTTCAGCTTTTCCCTGCTCAGTATGATGTTAGGTATGATTTTTTTTCAATCTATAAATAGCTTTTATTGTGTTGAGAAACGACCCTTCTATGCCAATTTTGGTGAGAGTCTTAATCATGAAGCAATGTTGTGTTTTATCAAATGCTTTTTTATGAATCAATGGATATGATCATATGGTTTTTATTTTTCTTTCTGTTAATATGGTGTATTACACTTATGGTTTTGCATATGTTAAACCTCCATCCCATCCCTGGAATAAAGCCTACCTGGTTGTGATGTATAATCTTTTTAATATGTTGTTGGAAACAATGTGTTGGTATCTTGTTGAGAATTTTTGCATCTATATTCATCAGAGATATTGGTCTGTAGTTTTTTCTTTCTTTGTCATGTCTTTGTTTTGGGAAGGAAGGTGATGGATACTTCATAAAATTAATTTTGGAGGGTTCCTTTCTTTTAGATCTTTAAAAATGTGTAGAATGGGTATTAAATCTTTTTTTTTTTTAAGTTCTGAAGAATTCAGAATTGAAGTCATCAGGACCTGAGCTTTTCTTTGTTGGGAGATTATTTATTACTGATTCAATCTCATTGTTTGTTATGGGTCTCTTTAAGCTTTCTGTGTCCTCCTGATTCAATCTTGTTAGATTATATATTTTTTCCCCTGTGATGGTTTTTGGTCATATGAGAGATTATACATTTCTTCCTAACTTCTGCACTATTGTCACCAGAACTGGACATTCCAGTGGCCTTCCAGTTTTTTGAGAAGAGGTTCATCTGGGGCTGAGCTGCAGGATTCAGCTGAGGAAGAAAGTAGGGGTTGTGTGCTGTGTGTTTCAGTAAAACTATGATGTTGCTGAGTGGACAAAAAGCAGCTAGAGGTTTAAAGCAGTTTCCTGGAAGCAGTGTGGAGACAGTGGAGTTTCCAAAGTAATCTCTGGCCTCAGTCATTCAACACTGGCTTCCATCGCCAAAGCCATGCAGGAGCCAGGAAGGATGGCAGGGGAGGGAGCTGGAAGTGGGGGGCTCTGGGAACCTGGAAGTGGTGGGAAGACAGTGGAGTTCCCAAGATAATCTCTGATCTCAGTCATTCTCACTGGCTTCTGCCATTGAAGACATGCAGGAGCCAAGAATCTATATAATCTATTTCTTAGGGAAGCAGGACAATAAAGTGATTAACATTGGTTTGGAATCTAATTACCTGGGTTCAAATTCATCTCAGCCACTTGCTAGCTATTTAACTTTATGTTTCTAAACTTCAGTTTCTCCATATATAAAGACAGTTAAGTAATATTGTGTACCCTCACAGTGTCATTTTGATAGATAATGTGTTCATAAAGTATTTAGCATAATTTTGCAATTAAAGTTAAGATTATTTTTGCATGTGCTAACATGAGAGCACTTAACCAGGTGCTGTCCAGGGTTCTGAGGTGAAGCTCTGATTCATAGACCATATGACACAATATGAACAATCCAAACAGCTTTCCCAGAGCTATACAGTATATATGTAGGTGACCTTCTATTCAGTCAGGCTATACACTTAAGTAGGGCCATCATTTTGACTAAATTGAAATGGCACCACTGTCAAACTGCTTCACATAAGTTTTATGATAGGATAAAGTGCTACCAAAACAGCTAGCCATTTAAGAAGACAGCTGCTTTGACTTGATTTATATCCCTCTAGTGAATTATCTTAATTGGCCCATTTATATCTTTTTGGGAACACATTAATTTTTTTAAGTAAAATACATATAGAGGACCAGTTTCAGTGGAGAATGTGGTAGCATCCTGAACTGCAGTGCTAAAAGTCCTGTGGCTGATTGAAGGTTCAGATCACCAGTTGATCTGAGACTCACTGGCACATGCATATGCACACACCCAATATCCTGATGAGCTGGATGGCTGGGGACAGGGGACCATGGCATTACCAAACCCTGTTGAGGCTGACTCTTACTCTCACTTTTGCATGAATAAAATAAAAATAAATTTTCTTCATTAATGAGTTAGCTTTTCTAATGATATAATTTTACCAAAGGACCAAATGGGGTACTGGCCAATTATCTTTATTCCTATTTATCACTGATATAGCCACTAGACTGTTAGTAACATGCCCAAAACATACAAATAGTACCTTTCTTATTACGAAGTGCACAAAAGACACAGACATTATATTTATTTGTAGCACTTTGGTATTGCAAGGTAAAGCAACCATAAATCTTTGGGTGATGTGAGAGTCCTGGTAAAAATATAAAATCTAACTACACTGTGTGAAATTATTTATGCCAGCATCTCATACTCTATCTGCTACTCTAAAGGTAAGAGGGATGGAAAGTTAAGAGTTGAGCAGACCTTGCTGAGGCCAATAAACTAAAAAGGAGCCCAAATGAATCATCAAAATATTGGGCCACTGGAAAAGTCATGACACATTTAGAAAAACATAGAAAAATACATTGTGACTTTTCTGATGACCTAATAGTGGATTAAGAGGACTAAGCCAAAATGACAAATTTAAGAATCAGGTAGATAAATTCATAGGGCAAAGAGAGAGAATGGGCAGAAGAAGGGAGAGAAGGGCAAGCCCAAGAGAAGGAAGCTTACTCATGAGTGTATAAGCTCCCTCTGATGGAGTGCACAAAAAGGCTGGCTCCAAGGAACAAATGCTGTAACCTGCCAGTCACTAAATCTCTCTAAACCTCAGTTTTCCTCACATGTCTAAGAGGGTAATAAAGCACAACTCGTGCTAAGGCTGAAAGAATAAAACGAGGTAACATAAATGACAACTTATGTTGTTTGGGACATAGTAGGTATATGTCCTACTGATTAATAATCAACACTGTTTTTAAATTTAAATCACAAAGGAACTCTTACTATTACCTGGACTTTACCCTAGATTCACTTAAATCAAGACTTCTAAGAGAAGTCAGGCATTGGCTCTTGTAAAATCCCCCTGATGCTCCTAATGTGCAGTCAGTGTTGAGTTCCCCTAAATCAGATCAATATCTACTGTCTTCTCTCCCTTCCCACTCATTCAAGTACAAATGTTTAAATGTGTATGCAAGGCCAATAGATGGCACAAAGGTTAAGTGACTTGATCACACATACCTGACTGCACGACTTGAGGCCCAGATCTGGTGGTTTGAAAAACACATTGGGTGCATGTGTGAGAGTGCTCAAAATACTGAGAGGAGGGTGGAGGAGAAGGGATTGTGGCATGGCCATACCCCCCAAGGGGTGATTTCTCACTTTCCCTCTCTCTCTGTCTCTGGTGCATGAACATACCCTACAGCCAAAAAAAGGAAAAAAAATAACAAAGAAAGAAATGTAAGAAGTAGAAAAAAAGTGCATGAAAATGATAAACTACGAGGTAGTTTACATCAACTTGTGTTAAATAATGACTACAAGGAGCTCGGGAAGGAAGGCTGGGGAAGGGGGCAGATCTCAGGCAAGTATGTAAGTATGCCTGGTAACAAGAACAGTCACAGGACTCTGCCAGAAACACACCTTGCATAGGGACTACTGAAATCTTACACAAAAACTACTTCTGTAAGGACATGTGTCCAGAAAAAACACCTGTCTAATCAATAATAGTAATAACACCAGTGATGATGCCAGTAAGAAGAGTAATGTCAGTGTCAGTTAACCTTCATTTCTGAATACAACACAACGGATGTACTCTCCCTCCTACTTGTGGTTTTTGCCTTTAAAACCTGCCTAAAGATTGTAAGGTATCAAAATGTATAGTCAAAACTGTTTCGATCTCTGTTTTGTCTTTGGTTACCCCTTCCAGGTTGTGACTCTTATAAGCCCAAATAAATTATTTTACTAAAATTTGTTCACTGTTTCTTTATGGTCAACAAAAGAAAGCTTGTTGCTTAAATCGCATCTGGTAGGCATCCTACCTAATTTATGTTCATATATTAATTATTAATGATTAGAATGTAATATCCAACAGATTAATAAGCTATAATCTATTAAACTATACTCTGTAATCAAGACTTTCCAGATATCATATCATGTATTATGCAGCTTTTATGTTTTATTTCTTGTCCACCTATTTTATCACACTGTAAGCTCTGTAAGAGCAAGGTATTATCCTCTTTGTTCATCCTTTATTCTTAGAAGCTTGAACTATGCATGGAATATAGAATATATTCAATAAGTGTTTGATGAATGAAATAAATTAATATTTTGTGACCAAGAGAATGGCCACTTTCATATTATTATCCTAAATGCTCTCTTTGCCTAAAATAATGTCATCCTGAATTAGTATTTTCATGGAGTCAAATATGAGTGAAACTAACAAATGTATGCCAACAAGTTAGTTAGATCATCTCAACAGACAAATTTCTAGAAAGGCACAGATTATTGAAAATGATTCAAGAAGAAATAGAAAATCTTAATAGATATATATTGAATTAGTAATATTAAAACTTTCCACAAGAAAAATCTCAAGCCCAGATGGCTGTACTGGTCAATTCTACTAGAGAGTTAAAGAAGAGTAAATTATAATCCTTCATAACTTCTTTCAAGGCATAGCAAGAATTTCTATTTCCTAACTTATTCTAAAAGGCCGATATTACACTGAGAGATCAGACAAAAATCAGCAGGAAACTGTAGACCAATATCTCTTAGGAAGATAAATCTAAAAATCTTTAGTAAAATACTACCAAACTGAATCGATATAAAAATGTTACAGTGGTTGGCCCCAGAGTGTAGTGACTAAGTGCTATACATTGATAGCCAGACTTCAGATCCTGGCCTAGAGGCTTGAAAAATACAATAGGCACATGTGAGTGTGTGCCCTGAATCTTTTCTTTTTTTTTTTTTTTTTTTTTTTTTTTTTTTTTTTTTTTTTTTTTTGAGAGGATTTTGCTATCGGGCGTGTGAGCTCACCAGAAAGACAGGGGGAGACAGAGAAAGAAAGGGAGAAATCACCCCACAGGGAGGACGGCCATGCCACAATCCCTTCTCCTCCATTCTCCTCTTGGGATCTTGGGCACATATGCACACGCACTTGGTGCGAGTTTAAGCCACCGGGTCTGAGACTCGAACTGCAGTAGACTTCATGGGAGTCCAGTGACATAGACATTACACCAAGTGCTGGTTCCTGTGCCCTGAATCTTGAAGGGATGGAGAAATGGAGGAAAAAGGATTGTAGTATGACCATTGTAGTACCCATTGGTGGGTACTTTCTCTCTCTCACATGCATGAGTATACACACTCTGCACCAACAAATAGAAAATAAATTATAGAGGCCCCACAACAGTAGCATGCACTAGTTGACACTGATACTCACCAGGCTGAGACAAGATGGAAACCAGGTTTATTTCTAGGCCCACCCTCATTTTCAGACTCAGTGTGTCTCTATAGTCACAGCTATTCAGAGGCTGAGGCAGGAGGATTGTAACATGGCAAAACCCTGTCTTTAAGAGAAAGATTATACAAGATGACCAAGTGGGATTGATCCCAGGAATGTAAACTGGTTCAACATACAAAACTCAATTAATATATCATTTTACATAAAGATAAAAACCACATGATCACTCTGACTGATACAGATAAAGCATTTGACAAATTCCAACATTTCTGTGATAAATGTACATGCATACTTTCCATATAGTGGGGGGACTATAGCACAGGTTACTTTATGGAGTGTTCTTTCCTTATATCAGCAAGCAAATGCATTCAGTGTAAGGATGCACATAATAGAAAATTAAAGAAAGGGAAAGGAATCGAATTCAGAATTAGTATCTTTACCAATGTAAAAAAAAATATTCAATTATTTTATAAAATTGCCTAAGTGCCAATTCTACTTGATAAGTGCTTCAGGGAAACCTGGAGATCTAGAGTTCATGAATCTGGCATGGTTCCCTTCTTGTAAAATACATCTCTAGAGATTTGCTGCACCCCTCTAGTGGGAACTGTGTAGCAATAAGACCATAATCACAAAGATCTAAATTCCTTCTTAAGGAAGGAAGGAAGGAAGGAAGGAAGGAAGGAAGGAAGGAAGGAAGGAAGGAAGGAGAAGAAGAAGAAAAGGGGGAAAAGGAGTGAAGGAAGAAAGGGAGAGAGGGATGGAGGAGGGAAAGAAGGAAAGAATCCACTGACCTCATATTTTAGAATTTAAAAATTTTCATTCTCTATTCCAAAGATTTAAGATTCTCCAAGAACTAAACTCATACCTCATTTTATGTGGGGAGGAAAAAGTCATTTATGGGGCAAAATGACTCATGCCAAAATAATTTAGCTTCAGAAGATGCCAGGTTTCTTTTATTGTTATTTTAATGCTCAGAAAAATGCTTCGTGTAGAGCATATTGCACGTCAAATGCATCTTTGGAGTGTCAAATTTCATATGCCTGCATTTTTTTCCCAGTCCCTTACCTGTCATTATATGAAACTTTTATAACTACGTGCAGACAAAAGCCAGACACACACAGGGAGGAAACAGTGAAGAGTTCGGTAAATAACAGATCAGCAATTTAAGCTCGGCTGAGGAATTGGGCTCTAAGACCCCAAACTGCTGAAGAGGCTGGATTCAGGTCTCATTGACACTGGCGAGTCAGGAAGATGAGCTTTTTGCTCTCTCGTGTCCTACTGTTAGTGTTGCTAGTCCTGCTTCAACTAGTCATGAATCACAGACTCTCCCATCAATCGCTTCATCTACTCCATTTGGTTTCTTCATCTGCAAAAGACATCTACTCACATGGCACTCTTTTTTGATACACGATATTGCTAATGAAAAATAATTAGAAAAGCAATGAAAGCTACAAATTGTAACTTAAATCCACTAGTCTGCACACTGTAGGCAGAGTAAGGATGACTTTCGATTTCGTCACAGCAATGAGAACTACATTTAGGGAGGGCTTTACTACGGGCCAGGAATTGTTTAAATACCTTACTTATTTGTTCTTTTAGAAATGTCACAGGTTTGATATCTCATCTATGAAATTCAGAGTGTAATTATGTATCACAGAATTGTTGAAAGAATCCCAGACATAGAGGAAGAATTCCATAAATGTTAGCTGTTAGGATTTGGTTTACAACTTACTCACTTTGCTTCCTTAAAATTCAAGCATTTGCTTTTGTCCAGTTTTCTAGCTCTTTTTCCTTCTCTGTGACATCACAAAAGTCATATAGTGTCAAATATACAGATTCTTCCTATGCTCTAGGATGTGATTTTGGGAACCTAGAAGTTTAGATGCAGCTAAAGCAACAAACTGCATCTTTTTTTTTTTTGAGAGGTTTTCACTATAGGGCGCGTGCGCTCGCCAGACAGACAGAGAGACATAGAGACAGAAAGCGAGAAATCACCCCCCAGGGGGTATTGTCACGCCGCAATCCCTTCTCCTCCACTCTCCTCTCGGGATCTTGGGCACGTACACACATGTGCCCGGCGTGAGTATTTTAAGCCACCGGGTCTGGGACGCGAAACGCGGTCGACTATGTGGGAGTCCAGCAACATAGCCATTACGCTAACTGCTGGTTCCCCAAACTGCATCTTTTTTGAAGTCTTCTCTCTTCTCCTATCTTTCCATGCCCTTTTATTCTGAGGTTATGCTATGCTCACCTTAACAATAGTCCTGATATTTGAATTGAACAAAAAGTTTACAAAGTTATTTCACATGTGCTATCTCCATATAGCAGAATGGTCTTCAGAGTTGAGCTTTAGAGTGAGTTGAGTTTTGGAGTGTTCTTTAGTCTTGAATTCTGGCTGAGTATTTACTGGTGGAAATTTCAAGTCATTTACCAACCTCAGCCCAAGTTTTCTCAAGTGTAACATGAAATTAATAAAAAGTATTTACAATCTGGATTTATTTTTAAATAATGTAATATATGTAAGGGGGTTGACACAGTCCCCAGCACAACAGAAAGTATATATAGAAAATAATAATATAGATTGTTATTTGTAGCGATAATAGTGTTTAACTTTCCAACATCTATTCCATCCCCAAAGAGTTAGTCTGAGCTAGTCACTGTTACCCATTTCTCTTACAGTGACTGACTTACATTAGCAGTATCACCCGATTCTAGACAAGAAAACAGACAGGGAAGACTGCTGGAGATAGTTCCAAAGATAGGTTTTCTTATTTCTAAAAAAGATTATAGAAAGAATTGGTCGATTTGGACCAGCCCCACAGCCTAGTGGTTAAGGGAACAGGATCCCACGTGACCAGCTGTGGTTTGAATACCAGACCCTTTGACTTGAAAAACAGGGTGGATGCATGTGTGTATGTGTCCCCAAACCCAACAGAATGAAGAAAAGAAGAAAATGAATTGTAATGTGACCATGCCACTTTGGGGGTGGGGGAGGACGCTGTTTTCCTTGCTCTCTCTCTGGTGAGTGCATGTACTGTCTGGCAATTAAAAAGAAAGCAAGCAAAAAGTAAAAGAGAGAAAGAAGAAAGAAAGAAAGAGAGAGAAGAGAGAGAGAAGGAAGGAAGGAAGGAAGGAAGGAAGGAAGGAAGGAAGGAAGGAGAAAGAGAAAGAAAGAGAGAAAGAAAGGGAGGAAGGAAGAAAACAAGCTGGTCCACTTTCTCTTTCAGCATTGTCATGCCTCTGTGTGACAGTGGGAATAGCTGGAACTATCTCGCTGCCAGCCTGTGAATAAAACAAACACACAAAACAGGGGAAGGGGAGCCAGAACCTTGGGATGCAGAGTTTACAGCTGTCCTACCTCTGGGTTCTTGGTTATGTATTCTTACTACTTTAGCTACTCTGATTTGGGATTTTCTCTCATTTGCAGCTAAAAGCACATCATGATACAAAATGTTGATAATCATCAGCAGCTGCCATCTTCTCATGGTATACGTAAGAGGTAGAAAGACAGCTAGACAGCTCTCTGGGGTCCCTTTATAAGGACACCAATCCCATTTATGAGGGCCCTAATCTCATGGCCTAAATTACCTCCTGAAGGCTCCCCACCTTCGGTTACCATCACACTGGGGGTAAGGATTTCAACATATGAATTATGGGTGGACACAAACATTCAGTCCATAATGACGTAAGGACAGATTGGACATAGAGAAAAGAGAAACGGGTTGGCGTAGACATTTCTCATGAGTTACGCTTGCTATTCCCACTCCTAGAACACCTTTTCTGTCCTGTATGAACTTCTCATCCTACACATCTTGCTTCAAGTATCAACTCTCTCAGAGAACTCCCCAGATCCTCAGGTTAAGTTAGGAGGCCCTCTTTATTTTCATGGCATCTAGGAAAATCTTTAACCCAACCCCACACTGTTCTGAAGTTGTCTGTTCATACATTGGTCTGTCCCTCTGGGGTCTGAACTCTTGAGGACAAAGACTTTGGGCTCATCTCTGTATCTTTGATGTGAAACATAATTCCTATATGTTGGTTTAACTGAACTAACAAGAATGGTCAACCCAGGGAATGACAGAGAGTAAGTAGCCAAAATAAGGTCAAATGTTTTGGGGGGAAAGGATGATTTTAGTTTGAACCCTATTGAACTTGAAGTAATCGTTGTGAGATGAGTATGAAAAGGCAAAGGTGAAATGTCAGGGCTAGAAATGGAGAGTTATTTAATCCAGTGAGGTTAAGAGTGTGGAACTTAGAAGCTGATGGCTTAGGCTGAAGTCCCAGACTGCTGCACAGCAGCTGTGTGACACTGGGGAATTCTATGTGCCTCAGTTTTCTTACTTCAAAATGGTGATAATATGATTGTGGCTATTGGGTGACTGTAAAGACTAAATGAGTTAATATTAGGTTGTTAGAAAAGTTATGATGTATTTTTCTATTTATTTGATTTTTTTAGAGAGAGATATTTTTGCTATAGGGTATGTGTGCTCAATGTAGAGACAGAGACAGAGAGACAGAAAGTGAGAAATCACACTCCAGGGGGGATGGCCACAGCTCAATCCCCTTTTCTCTCTTCTTCTCCAGGGATTTTTTTTTTTTTTTTTTTTTTGAAACATATGCACACGTGCCTGATGTGTTTCAAGCCATCAGGTCTGAGACTTAAGAACTGTGGTCGACCACGTGGGAGTTCAGCAACGTAACCATTATGTCATCTGCTGGTCCCTTTTCTATCTTTTTCTATGCAAAAATGGATCATGACTTTTCTGATGAACCAGTATTTACAAAATGCTTGGAACTGTGCCTCGCATAGAATAATTGCTCAATAAGTGTTGCTTTTCACCTACCTTTCTTTCTGAGCTGTGGATGAAGATCTTGATTTATCTCTGGACCTCAAGCTCAATAAATATTAGCCGTTGATCCCAGGCATAGATTTGATACCTGGGTTCTTAATAACAGGTGTGTTAAGAGGTGGGATTAGAAACACAAAAAGATAGCAAGAAAAGGAGAGAGAGAAAAGGGAGAATGCAAGAAAAAGTAGAACAGGGAGAGGAAGAGGACAGGAAAAGAAACAGGAAAGAGTGTTAGAGTTTTAACATTTATTAAACAACTTAATAGCAAAGATGTGGGCCAGCTGGTGGTTCCAGTGGCTGGATCCTACATGACTAACTGCACGGTTCAAGTCCCAAACACAGCAGCTTGAAAAACATGCCAGACGGGGACCAGCAGTTAGCGTAATAGCTATGTCACTGGACTCCCATGTGGTCAACTGCGGTTCTAGTCCTGGACCCGGTGGCTTAAACTCACGCTGGGCACGTGTGTGTGCATGCCCAAGATCCCAAGAGGAGAAAGGAGGAGAGGGAATTGCGGCATGGCTATCCCTCCGGGGGGGTGACTTCTCACTTTCTGTCTCTCTGTCTCTCTCTGTCTTTCTGGCAAGCACACGCACCCTTTAACAAAAACTTCTCAAAAAAAAAATGCCCAAACACGCCAGGCATATGTGTGTATGTACCCGAAGTCTTGAGAGAAGAATGGAGATGGGATTGTGGCATGGCCATCCTTCCAGGGTTGGGTATGCTTTTTCTCTCTGGCAAGTGTACATGTCCTATAGAAAATGAAAACAAAACAAAACAAAGCCACAGTAAAGATGTTAAGTAAAGATGTTAAGAACTCTTCAGATTAAAAACATCACCAGGCTAATGTAAGGTTTCTCGAACTTAAAAAAATGATACAACATCTTAGAGCTAGAAATTATTTTAAGTGGTTCTCAAAGTGTATCAGCAGTACCAGCCTCACTTGTTACACTAGCTACATTAGTTTTCTACTGTTAAATAACAAATTATCAGAAACACATTTGCTTAAAATAACATACATTTATTATTTTATAGTTTCCATGGGTCAGGAGTCCAGGTTTGACTCAATTTGGTCCTTTGCTCAGAGTTTCATAAGGCTGCAATCAATGTGTTGTTCAGGGCTAGTGTCTTATCTGAGACTCTGGTCCTCTTCCATCTAGGTTGTTGGCAGAACTCATTCAGTTCTCAGCAGCTGTGGGATTGAGGTTCTGGATGACTAGAGGCTGACCTGTTTCCCGCCATGTGCCATCTCCACAACATGGCAGTTTGCTTCTTTGAGGCCAACAGAAGAGCATTTCTGCTGCTTTGAATCTTTCCTTTCAAGCAAGCACTAGACATTTTTTCATAGGCTCACCTGATAAAGCTAGACCCACCCAGAGTAATGTCCTTTTTAATTAGCTCAAAATCAACTGACTTAATTACTGGAACGAAATCCTATTATATTTGTAGTCTCACCCAGACACAAAGAAAGGTTTTACAGAGTGAGTAGATAAAGGAACTGGAATTTTTACGGCCACCTTAGAGTTCTGCCTTCTATTTTAAGAGACTTGTTAGAAATGTAGTTTCTACAGTCCTAATCCAGATCTCCTGAATCAGAAACCTAGTTATGGAGATTAATGATCTGTGAACCTCACCAGTTTCTCCAGGTGATTCTAATGGAGGTTAACATTTGAGAGCCATGTGTTAGACTATTAAATGCAATAGGAGTACACACACTCTAATCATTATACTGTGTGCTCATATACTCTTCTGTAAATTGGAGTTGGGATTCATCCTTTTAATGGCTTATGTGACTTTTTTTGGCTTATTGATTGCTGTGGAGTCAGGCTTGCTCCAAGCTTTCATTAACATGGATGTGAGAGAGCTTCGAAGTTTGCACTGAAGCCTGCTTAACCTGCATAGAAGAGCTGAATGTTAAAGACCTGTGACTTTTGAAAAACCTGACTTTTGTTATAAACCTTGGTAGCTCTTGTGGGCACTGTTACACAGTGAGTGAGGGCATAGCCTTTGGCGCTAATAGCCCAAGTTCAAATGCCAGTTTAATTCCTTCTGGCTGCCTAATCTTGAACAACTGTCTTTCTCTTCCTTTGATTCCTCATACGTAAGATGAGATAGTGAGTTCTGCTATAGCACCTGTTAAGGAAACACAAATTTGTACAAAGAAGTCAAGTACAATGCACTGGTTGGTCCACAAGAAGCACCAGGTGAAGTGAGAAGTCTGCATCGAGCTGAACTGAGCCCTGATGGGCATGCATAACTGGCAAGGGCGAGGGGTCACACCTTTACACATCTCGTAACTTTCCTCTGGTTTCTGACAAGCTTTCTTCTATCACTTCACAATAACTCACAAGCAGTACTCTTGGGCAGACAGTCTCATACCCTGCCTTCTCTAATTTTCCTTTTCTTCTCAATCTACTTTTTATATATCGTCTTTGTTTTCAGATCTTTCTCTCTCTGTATCTTTTTTTCTCACACTTTTTTTGTTTCTCTTTTTATCTTTTGCAGACAGACCAGCAAGATGCAAGCAGGTGGGCAGGCTAGTAGGAGTCCAGGCGCCTATCCCCACAAGCAAGCTTCATGTCTTTTTCAAGGTAAAGTGCCTTATTTATTATTGTAACTATGTATTTCTTAAATATTGCCTATTAATAAAACTGTGCTACCATTTTTATTAGATTTCATCTTTTTAAAAATGTACCACTGAAAAGTTTTTGAGTATAGTATCCTAACCCCATTTCTTTATAAAGCTTGTGTTTTAATTGCATGATTTTGCATAGGGAAGTGATTTTTAAGAACACATATATCACGTTATAGCAGAAATGACTGTGATATCAATAACTGTCTCCTTTGTATGGCTAATGATTAAGTGAGTTCATACAAAACACTCAAGGTAATATTTGGCAATACTAACTGGTAAATTAGTAAAGGCTCTTTCTGCTCTAACAAAGAGGGGATTGAATTAGGTAGTATTCTCCACAGAGTTTATACATCCAAGATTGTATGCATTCTAGAGAATAAGCCCCCTCATTATACATATGAGATGTGAGACTGGAGCCCTGTTCAAGGTCATACAACTAGTTAATGAGAAGATGAAAAACATTGGCACTGAAGGCTGTTACCTTTTCTATAAACCAGTGACCATCAGACTAATAAATAAAAACTAATTGCAAAGTCATTAAAAATCTTTCAATTTCTGAAATATATAAATTGCATCAGATGGAAGGGACCCAAGGCTCTTAGCTGCTGTGGCTTTGTAGAAAGTAATAGCCAGAAGGCAGATGTCTAGCCTATTCAAATTTTGTTCTGCCTCCTAAGCCCTATTCCATTTTTGTGCCTGAAGGGAGAAAGGCATACAAAGGTAACCTCCATTCATTGGCAGATGAATGCCTAAGGGGCAAAGACAAATTTATTTTTATCTCCCTCATCACACCGTTATCTTTTCATGGTGACTCCCTCCACCCTCCATATTCAGAACACTTGCGACCATGGATGGAGGTTTCTTTTCCGTATTGTTTATGGTATACTATGTATGCCTAGATGAGGAATATGTTTCCCTTTGTGTTGCAGTCGCTTCAAGAGCCACTTTACTTGAACTTTCCCCAGAATCTCTGATTTTGTTTTGGGCCAAGAGTGAAATATATGATAGAGGACCTACAAACATTATCATCATCATTTGTCACTTGGGTTATCATAAATGTAACTTACGGAGTATCATAAACGTTATTTATAGAATAACACCATTACTCTATAAGTGGTGAATTTTTTTTCACATGTTGCATACTTCCCAATATGCCATCTTTCTAAAAACAAATGGATTTTACAGATGGTTTAAAAAGAATTATGGGTTAATTAATTTATTCATCGTATTACCTCTTTTGGAGAGAAGAGGCCAATAAAAATGAGGATAGCCTGCCAAATTTGTGTTTTTGTTTTCCAGGCTGGATTATATTAAAATAATAGAAAGTTGAGTTTTCTGTTTTTTAACTGTAATAGTTTTCAAAGTGTAATGCACAGACCTTCAGAGTCCTAGAAACCTTTCAGAAGGTCTGCAAGATCAAAACTAGTTTCATAAAAATAATAAGATGTTATTTTCCTGTTAGTGCAAACACAAATTGCTAGCATGTTATCACAAATCAAGGAAGTGACACCAAACCATACTGATAATCATATTCTCTTTTTTTGGAGAAGTTTTACTATAGGGCATATGAGCTCGCCAGAAAGACAGAGAGAGACAGAGAGACAGAAAGTGAGAAATCACCCCCCGGGGGGGATGGCCACACCACAATCCCTTTTCCTCCATTCTCCTCTCAGGATCTTGGGCACGCATGCACACGTGCCTGGTGTGAGTTTAAGCCACTGGGTCCGGGACTCGAACCGCGATCAACGACATGGGAGTCCAGCGACATAGCCATTATGCCAACTGCTGGTCCCCTGGTAATCATATTTTTCACCATGATATACTAGAAGCTAAACAAGCAAATGGAATCTAGTTTCATTTAAGAATCCCTGGTTAAGCAGTAAACATTGTTAATATTATGAAATTTTGATGTTTGAGAATATGTCATTTTAATCTGTGTGAGAAGCAGGAAGTGTTCATGAAATGCCAGATTCTTAATAATTGTCTCAAGGTAAAGCAATAGTGTAGTTTCAGTTGCAAGCTGAACTAGCCACTTGCACTTGTTTGTTTTTTTTTTCTTCATGGAACACTATTTTATTTGGGAAAACAACTGACATATAAAATATACCTTTTTAGACCTCTCAAAAATGAACCAAGTAAACCTGTCAAAAGGAGGGAGATCTGTAAATACTTGTTGCCAATAATAAAATTCAAGCCTTCAGGTAAACATTAGAATTTTGGAAAGTTTCTGTCTGCCACCGTGAACTTGACAGCTTTCAGGACATAAAGACTTTTCTGGTGAAATTAGTAAATATGAGTTTTAAAATGTTGTGTTTTGAAATATTCCAAAATTTGGAAAAAGTTGCCTAACAGTGAAAAAATACTTTTCAAATGAGTAATGTACTGTTACAAAATCAGTAATAAGTAAAAGATTATTAAAAGTAACAACATTGAATTTTAAGATGACAGTATAAAAAGTTAATTGCTATGGTTTCAGATTCTGCATTGTAACCAACTTTTAAGAAACTTCCCCCGTTAAGTTTTGCTGCAGTATCAAAAATATCCACAATATGCAAACAAATTATTAAAATAATCTTTCCTGGGTCAGCAGGTGGCATGGACTCCCACATGGCCAACTGTGAGTCTTGTACCTGTTAGCTTGAAAATCACACTGGGCATGTGTGCATACATGCCCCAAATCACAGCAGAATGGAAGGAAAGGGACTGCAGAGTGGCCATGCCCCCAGAAGGTGATTTCTTACTTTCCCTCTCATAGTTTCTTACTTTCCCTCTCACAGTTTCTCTCTTTGGTGAGCATATGCGCCCTATGGTAAAAACTTAAAAAAAAAAAGTCTTTTTTTTTTTTCAACTAAATATCTGTATGAAACCATATTTTCTTTATATACTTCAATCCAAAGCAGCATATTGCAACAGATTAAATTGTAAAGGCAAATACGACCAGTTACCTGTCTCCCACTGAACCAGGCATTAATAATTTTTTATTTTGGAAAATGTAGTTATTTGGGTTAACATGTAATGAGGTTGTT
Source organism: Tupaia tana (assembly GCA_026018925.1). Lineage (NCBI taxonomy): Eukaryota > Metazoa > Chordata > Mammalia > Scandentia > Tupaiidae > Tupaia > Tupaia tana. The sequence goes on from JAKSZU010000003.1 coordinate 49,865,242, forward strand.
ATTTTAAAATAAATTTATAACTAAGTATTTTAAGAACATCCAAGTTTATATTTCTTTTTTTTTTTTTTTTTTTTGTTTGTTTTTGTTTTTTTTTTTGAGAGGTTTTTGCTATAGGACACGTGCACGTGCACTTGTCAAAAAGACAGAGAGGGGAACCAGCAGTTAGCGTAATGGCTATGTCGCTGGACTCCCACATAGTCGACCGCGGTTTGCGTCCCGGACCTGGTGGCTTAAAACTCACGCCGGGCGCTTGTGCGTGCATGCCCAAGATCCCGAGAGGAGAATGGAGGAGAAGGGATTGCGGCGTGACCATTCCCCCGGGGGGGGGGGGGGGGTGATTTCTTGCTTTCTGTCTCTATGTCTCTCTCTGTCTGTCTGGTGAGCGCACACACCCTAGAGCGAAAACCTCTCCAAAAAAAAAAAAAAAAAAAAGAAGAAGACAGAGAGAAACAGAGACAGAAAGCGAGAAATCACCCCCCAAGGGGGGTGGCCACGCTGCAATCCCTTCTCCTCCATTCTCCTCTCGGGATCTTGAGCACGCATGCACATGCACCCGGCGTGAGTTTTAAGCCACCGGGTCCGGGACGCAAACCGCGGTCGACTACGTGGGATTCCAGTGACATATCCATTATGCCAACTGCTGGTTCCCCAAGTTTATATTTCTAATATAGTACATATTAATAGATATAACCTATAAAAATGAAAACTTTTGGGGATCCTAGATAAACTGTAAAAGTTTAAATGGTTCCTGACAAAAGAAAGCTTGAGACTTCCAGTCTTACAGCTGGGAGCTACATTTCAATAGTGTGGTTTTCCAAGTGTGGCCCATGAACTACTGGCCTCAGGATTACTAAAAATAAGTAAAAATACCTATAGAAATGAATATTCCTGGACCTCTTACCACATTCCTGAAATAGAAAACCTCCATGTGTGAAAAGTTTCTCATTCTTTCTGATATATGCTAATCAAGTTTGAAGCCTTCCTCTCTGACTTGCCTACAGTTCATTAAAGACCCTGGGTAATGGTTTCTTTCTTGGAACCTCAGGTTTCACATAAGAAATGTGATCTGTGGGTCCATCACAATGAAAACTTACTCAGAGTCTGAGGCCACATGTCTCCATCTCTAAAATTCTATGTGTTAAAATCAACCACTAAAGTACATTTTGTGAAACAGTATTCTTAACCTTTAGAGGAAGTCTGCTGATCTGCTATCCATCAATTTCAAAACCTCACAGCAGAGATTTCTTTTTTTTATCATTAGTGCACATTAGCTGGGTTCTAAATCCAAAATGAATTCCCCCAAAAAAAGAGAGACAAATAAGAAAATATAAAACAGATAAATGTAGGGTATCAAATAAATAAATAACAGCTATAAAACTCAGATATAAAATGAATCTGAGGTGCCAAGGGCCCCTGAAAAATGAAAGCATTTTAAAATGAGAGATGATCCTGCCTGCCTGGGGGCTGCATACGGAAAGAGATGTACAATCCCTTTAATGTTGTACTAAGCCCCAAAGTCCAAAGCTCCATTCCTTCAAACCCCCTGAAGGCAAGGTCTGGCCTAGAGTTCTTAAAGCTTACTTGGAAGTGGTCCTTTGAGAGCTTTAAAAGTTGAAAGCAAAATTCTTAAGCTTTAAACCTAATCTGTTGCTCCCACAAATATTCAAGCAAGTGCGGCTGTGGGCAGACTGTGTCCTCTCTGCCCTTCTGGGATACAGTGGGGGTTTCACTTTCCACATTCACTTCTCATAACAGATCCAAGCCACCCAGTAACTCCAAATAAGCCCTCTGGTACATCTTTTCTCTGTACTGCAGATGGCTGGTGTATCAGTTCAACAAGCTTTTTTTCCCCCTGAACTAGTAGCTCCTTGATTTCCTTCTGTTAACATGGAGTATGTTTAATATGAGTGGGTCACCTTGGTTGAATCTCTACAGGCCAGGTGCTGAATTTAGCAACATTCTCAATTCTTCAAGGCAGATAGTATTACCTCTATTTGCAACGAGGAAACTGAGGCACGAAGAGGTTGAGTAACTTTCTGAGCACTACCCAGCTAGAATGCAGTTAGTTACACTTGGATTCAATTCTACGAATGTATGATTCCAGGTCTGAGCCATTAATAGCTACTTTATTCTATCTCCTTACTCAGAGAACTGAGAATTAGAATTAAACATCCTGGGGTAGAGAAAAAGAGGAGAGGGAGCACATCAAGAACCATTTAAAGTTCAATGACAGTCTTCAAAGAATCATTCTAGTCTTTAATAATTAATCAAATCTATAGATTTTATTAAAACTCACTTTTTAATTTTTAATTAATTAATTAATTTACTTTGTTGGTAAGTTTACTGTCTTTATCTGAAAAATCTTCATAGAAGTTTGGTTCAGCTCTCAGTAACCTGCTCCTGAGCTCTGAGGAACCTTGACTTCTGAGCTACCTGATCTTTCTTCTGGGCAATGGACATTGCGACGATTCCACCCCTTCTTTTTTAACTTCTTCCTTGGGCTTCTTTTCATAGACTGGATTGTCTCATAGAGCAGCTTGAACTCTCTTATACATCTCCTCTATCATGTCTGTAATTGCATTGTTCTTTGTGTATTGGAGAATTGACTCTGGTATGCGTCTTCATCTTCTTCTTTTAGTTAACACATGTACTCTACAAAGTCCTGACCCATGGTGTACTTCCGGTGTGCTTATGCATTAAATTCCCTGCTTTCAGAATCATAACCAGGGAATAATTTGGTACTGTGAGGAATAGACAAATCTCTATCCACAGCTTCCTTCAGGACCCCTGAAACTTTATGGCCAATGGTAGCTCTGGCAAGGTCTGATCCAAATAGCAGGTGAAGGCACCAGGTTGGCCATAGATGCTGTCTACATTCTATTCATTTCCAGTCACTTTGTCTTGGCCTTCATAGATCTTGTCCATGTCACACCTATGGAGAAGCCTGTTGGCCAGCAGCAAGCCAGTGCAAGATACTGCAGCATAATTTGTCAGGTCAATCGTCATACTGTGTTTTGGCCATTTATGTACGTAAGCTGTGCAGACTATTGTGTCTCCTATGTAGGCTTAAGCTGACAAATAATATCTCCATTAGTTACATGAACTGCTATGTGTATTTAGGTGTGTTGTTCTTGTTTTTATCCTGGATCACCAAGTGTTTCTGAACATAGTATCAGTTTTACCCTTTTGTCTGCTTTTAAACTTTACTTAGTATCTCTCTCTCTCTTTTCTTTTGGGGGGCTTGTGGATAGGGGGTTGCCATAGGGTATGTGTGTGCTCACCAGAGAGAGAGAAATAGAGAGAGGGAAAGTTAGAATTCACTCCCCAGGTCGGATTTCCTTGCCACAATATTCTCCTCCATTCTCTTGGATTTGGGGCCCACATCCACACATGGACCTGGCAGGTTTTCTTTAGGACACAAACCACTGCACTCAGCCATGTGAGAGTATAGTGCCTTACTTACCATGGCATCTGCTGGCTCACACTTGGTATCTCTTAAAGTAGGATTTATTCTTGTCAACTTTAGTGAATCCCATCTTTTGTAACAGAGTTCACTTGCAATTTAAATCGATATGTTCATGTCTACTTTACCTTGTTGTCTGCTTCATTTGGGAATGGTAGAAAAGCTGCCAATTTCAGGTGGCCCAAAGTTTCTGATTTTTCCTTCTCTTTTACGTAGTTTTTCTTGTGTCCATTAGTTGAGTTTCAGGACAAGGTCATGGTATAGATTTTGTAATGTGGCCTAGACCTGCATGAAACAGCCTTGACCTTTGAGCTAATTCTGTATTTCTTCTTAGTTCTCCACTACCACAGTAGTTCTTGTAGACAATTTCTAAAAAATATTTTCAGAGGAGTGGAGGTTTAAAGCAGCATCTGTGTCAGAGGCAAACACATTTTTAGGATTCATTGTAGGGACTTTTGCTGGATGCCCAAGAATTATGGCCTTTTTGATTTTTTCTATTCCCTTCTTTCCTCAAACTTTTAAGATGAGACTGAAACCGTAGTTGTTAGTTAACTTCATCATTTGCATGTGGTTGTCCTCTTGCTCTTCCAGTGGAGTCCTTTCTGATATATTATACTCTTAAAATCAACATTTGGTTTTAGTCCAAATGTTATTTAAGTCATTCGGAGTTAAATGATCCTTGACTGGAGGTGTACAGAGTTAGTATGCTATGAAAATATAAAAGAAATAGCTTTTTTCTTCAAGAGAATGTTAACAGTTAAGGAAAAGTGGAGGTGGGAAAGGAGGCTGGAGGAACTCTGGCAGTCTAAAAAGTATGTATTTAGTTTTTCAGCTCTCTCTCTTCTGTTATTTTTTCATTACTATTAAACTTTATTTTAGTGGAAAGAAGAAATCTTCTGAGAATTGGCTGGCTGAATTTACAAAGTAATTGGATTATAAAATGTTAGGATAAAAGGTCTTCTACTTAATATCACGTGGAGTAAATGATTGAGGTGTGCCTTGTTGAAATGGCTAAGATACTCAACAGCATTCCCATAGCATTCTAGCTAGAATACTTGTATAGTAGTAAAGTATTTAACAAAGTAAATAAATGATATTTCTATGATGTTTTTGCACTCATCGTTATGTTTGATTTCATATCATTGTACGCATAGTAGGTATCATTGATAACACTGAGGATGTTTGAGAACTCGCTTAAAGTTATGTAACAAAAAAGTAGAACTAAGGGTTCTTTTCTTTCCAGTGGTACTAATATAAAACATTAAATTTGCATTTAACAAACACAATGCCATCCAACAAATGTTTATCATGTACCTCTTAAATTAAAACACTAGAAAAGTTTTCTTAAGAGTGAGCAATGGGCCAGCAGGCGGTGTGGTGGTTAAGGTGTTGGATTCCCACATGGCTGACTGCGGCTCAAGTTCCAGGGTTGGCAGCTTAAAAATCATGCCAGAAACATGTGTGCATGCCCAAAATCCTGAGAGGAGAATGGAAGAGAAGGGATTATGATGTGGTAATTCATCCTGTGTGCGTTGAGGAAGGGCGATTTCTCACATTCCCTTTCTCTTTCTCTCGTCTCTCTCTGATGAGTGTATATATTTTATGGTGAAATCCTAAAAAAATAAAATTAAATTAATAAAAAGGAAAGAAAGAAAAAAGGGAGCAATAGATCTCTGCCTAGAAATTTCCTATTGAGGAAAACAGACCTGCAAACCAGCCTCAACTATAATGTATACAATCAAAAGATAGGACATTAGAATGTGTACTGAATAAGTATTTAGAGTTGATCTGGAGAACTTGTTAATTCATGGAGTGCTATTGTGCATTATATTTTCACGTGAATAGTTTGCTTCCTCTAGTTTGTTTTCTCTGTCAATTGATCTTAAACAATACTGGGTTTGTTGAGACTTTAAACTTTAGGGTAGCATAATTTATGTTTTAAAAAATATTTTATATCATCAATGTATATAAGAAACTCTATTCTTTTTCAAGTTTGAACAACCCAAGTGGATTGGGTCCTGAGTACATTTTATGAAAATCTAAAATTTGACTGTTCCTAAATAAGAGTCCTATGGAGCAGGGGTCCCCAATCCCTAGGCCATGGACCAGTACTAGTCTATAGCCTATTAGGTACTGGATCACACAGCAGGCAGTGAGTGGTGGGTAGGTGAGTGAGTGAAACTTTGTCTGTATTTACAGCCACTCCCCATTGCTCATATTACTGCCTGAGCTCTGCTTTCTGTTAGATCAGTGGCAGCATTAAATTCTCATAGCAGTAAAAAACCTATTGTGAACTGTGTATGTGAAGGATCTAGGTTGTGTATTCCTGATGAGAATCTGTGTGCCTGATGAGCTGAAGTGGAGCTGAGGCAGTGATGCTAGTCCTGGGGAGCAGCTGAAAATATTGCATTACAGTGAGTAATAAAATAAAGTGCACAATAAATGTAATGTGCTTGCATTGCCCCAGAAAACATCTTCCCACTCTCTTCCAAGGAAAAATTGTCTTCCACAAAACTGATCTCTGGTGCTGAATGGTTGGGAACCACTGGTATAGAGTATTACCCACAGATGGGACCAGCAGTTGGCATAATGGCTATGTCACTGGACTTACGCTGGGCGCATGTGCATGCATGCCCAAGATCCTGAGAGGAGAATGAAGGAGAAGGGATTGTGGCATGGTCATCCCCCCTGGGGGGCTGATTTCTTGCTTTCTGTCTCTGTCTCTCGCTGGCTTTATGGCAAGCGCATGTGCCCTATAGCAAAAATTTCTCAAAAAAAAAAAAATAGACTATTACCCAAAGAATGATAAAATATTACATATATTATATTTTACATATAAAAATATTTTTTCAGGGCACCAGATTGTGGGGCAGTGGTAATGCAACACTCTGCAAGGCTTACCCACATGGAAATGTTTAGGCTCTTATCCAGAGACTTCCATGAACACATAAGGTACATGTGTACCCATGATACAGGGCTGGCTGAAATGAAGAGTGAATAGCAGCATGAAGACCTTACTGGGGTGTCTGTCTCCATTTCTATCTCTGTCTGTCTCTCTCTCTCTCTGTCACTCATTGGTACCAAGAACCATCAATTTCTGACATTTTATCTTATTTTATAATTTATTATTTACATTTAATCGTTGTAAATCTTGTGAGGTACAATATGATCTTTCAAAGCATGTGTACAGTTTGCAATCAGTTCAAGAGTATTACTGTATTCACGACAAGAATGCATGTAAACAAGGCAAATGATTGTGAAACAGTATACTACAACAGAGCTGAAAAAAAGAAATTGGGGATTCCCTTGTTAACACCTAGCTCTCCTTCTCCCCCCAGACTATCCAGGACTGCCAGAAGGCAATAGGCTCTCCTGCAAGCCTCTGGCCGGCAAGGGACACTGAGGGAGGGTCACCTCTGACCCCCACCTCACTTCCAGACCCCCAGGCCCCAGACTTCACCTTCTAGACTATCCAGGACTGCCAGAAGGCAATAGGCTCTCCTGCAAGCCTCTGGCCGGCAAGGGACACTGAGGGAGGGTCACCTCTGACCCCCACCTCACTTCCAGACCCCCAGGCCCCAGACTCCACCTTCTAGACTATCCAGGACTGCCAGAAGGCAATAGGCTCTCCTGCAAGCCTCTGGCCGGCAAGGGACACTGAGGGAGGGTCACCTCTGACCCCCACCTCACTTCCAGACCCCCAGGCCCCAGACTCCACCTTCTAGGTAGGTAGCCAGGATTTCCTTGAGGCGGTTTTTTGTTCTCTCTTGAAACCCCTGCATTCCCTTGTTAACACCTAGCTCTCCTTCTCCCCCCAGACTATCCAGGACTGCCAGAAGGCAATAGGCTCTCCTGCAAGCCTCTGGCGAAATCGCGCGCCACGCTAATGCGCGGCGCTCGACTTTTTCTTTATTTTTCTGTGTTGTCTACCCTTTCGCTGCATATTGTCCTCTCCTCCTTATTTTTTACCGTGCCAGACAGACTAGACAGGTCTAGAATCATATATATGAAATTTCCTAGGAAGGTAAGTGTCTTTGGGATCCTCCCTAGTAATGATCCCCTTTGAAAAAGGAGATTCTGCTTGTTAGACACTTCTGTAGAGTTCCCCGCCTGAAAACTCATTGGTAAAAACAACAGAATAGAGACTTCAACAAACAGCTATTCCGATCAAAAAGGAAAGACTCTTACTTCTGGTGGGACAAAAGTTCACCCAAGAAGTCTTTAAAAGGGAAGTAATCCTCCAATGGCTAAAGGTAGAAAAAGAGCCTCAGGTCTGAATAAACAAGAAAATATGTCTCCAACAAAGGAAAATGCCCCTCCATGTCTCGTAAATATGGAGGACGTTACCAAAATGACAGACACAGAATTCCGAACATTCATGGTGACCAAATTCTGTGAATTGGAAAAAAAAAGAGACAACGAACTACAGGAAATTAGGAAGTCCTTCCAGGATATGAAAGAAGAAATGGATACTCTGAGAAAGAATCAGGTGGAACTATTAGAGATAAAGTCAATAATACAAGAAATCAAAAACTCTCTGGAAAGTATTAAGAGCCGATTAGACCATGCTGAAGATCGAATCTCTGATGTAGAAGATAAAACCTCTGATCTAGAAAAAAACTACAAAAAGATCGAGAAAATAACTAAAAAACATGAGGATAATATACGAGAAATACTAGACTCTATTAGACGCCCAAACATCAGAATAATCGGCATCCCAGAAGGTGAAGAAACTAATAGCGGAATGGAAAATCTATTCCATGACATCTTGGAAGAAAATTTCCCAAGCCTAGAGAGGCACCGAACCATCCGGACCCAAGAAATACAAAGGACCCCAAATAGAATCAACCCCAGAAGATCTTCCCCAAGGCACATCTTAGCCAGGCTGTCTAACGTCACAGAAAAAGACATGATACTAAAACTGGCAAGAGAGAAACGAGAAATAACTTACAACGGCCATCCCATAAGACTAACACCAGACCTCTCATCAGAAACAATGCAAGCAAGAAAAGAATGGGAAGACATACTGAAAGTGTTAAGAGAGAAACAATTTCAGCCAAGACTATTATACCCTGCAAGATTATCCTTCATTTGGGAAAAAAAGATTAAAATCTTCTCAGACAAACAAAACCTGAAAGAATTTGCCAACACCAGACCAGCTCTTCAAGAAATCCTGAAGAAAGTACTGTTCCAGGAAAACTAAAGACGCAACAGCCAGAAACAAAGAAATAACAGGCAACTAAGACAATGGCTAACTTAAATGTCGGTACAGACCCTATAACATCGATAATAACGTTGAATGTTAATGGGTTAAATTCTCCAATCAAGAGACACAGACTGGCTGAATGGATAAAAAACCAGAAACCCTCTATCTGTTGCCTACAAGAAACCCACCTCATGGAAAAAGACATACATAGACTGAAAGTGAAGGGTTGGAAAAAGGTTTTCCATGCAGTTGGGAACCAAAAAAGAGCTGGAGTTGCGATACTAATTTCTGACAAAATAGGCTTTAAAACAAAAAGTGTCCGAAGAGACAAAGAAGGGCACTATATCATAGTAAAAGGCTCTATAGATCGAGAAGATATAACGCTTATTAATATCTATGCTCCTAACACAGGAGCACCCAAATATGTGAAGGAAAGATTGTTAGATCTGAAAGGGGAGGTAGACTGCAACACACTAATTGTTGGAGATCTCAACACCGCATTATCCCCTCTGGACAGATCATCTAGGCAAAAAATAGGTAGAGAGATCAAGGACCTAAATGATACCATAAATCAATTGGACTTAACAGACATCTATAGAACTTTCCACCCAAAAACCACAAGATATAGTTTTTTCTCACCCCGACATGGAACTTTCTCGAAGATTGACCACATCATAGGACACAAAGCAAGCCTCTGCAGATTCAGAAGCATAGAAACTATTTCCAGCATCTTCTCTGACCATGATGGAATTAAACTCGAGTTTAATTTCAAGAGAAATCCTCAAAAATACCTAAAAACATGGAAACTAAATAACCTACTTCTGAATGACTCCAATATTACCGAAGAAATAAAGTCCGAAATCAAAAGATTCATGGAAGCCAATGACAATGAAGATACAAGTTTCCATAATCTTTGGGACACTGCCAAAGCAGTCATAAGAGGGAAGTTCATAGCAATTAGTGCACATAAGAGGAAGACAGAGAAAAGGCTAATGGATCACCTAACATCAAGCCTTAGAGAATTGGAAAAGCAACAGCAAAAAAATCCAAAAAATTACAGGAGAAAGGAAATAATAAAGATCCGAGCAGAAATAAATGAAATAGAAAATAAACGTACTATACAGAAAGTAAGTGAAAGCAAAAGCTGGTTCTTTGAAAGGATAAACAAAATTGATACCCCACTAGCGAGACTTATTAAGAAGAAGAGAGAAAGGAACCAGGTGAATCAAATCTGCAATGAGGCTGGTAACATAACAACAGACATATTAGAAATTCAAAACATCATTAGAGGATACTTTGAACATCTATACGCTAAGAAACAAGATAATCTGGATGAGATGGACAAATTCCTGGACAAATATAATCTACCAAGAATGAGCCAGGAAGAAATAGAAAGTCTGAATAGGCCCATAACAAGCCAGGATATTGAATCAGTAATAAGTAACCTCCCAACAAAGAAAAGCCCTGGCCCCGATGGATTCACCTCTGAATTCTACAAAGCTTTCAAAGAAGAGTTAACTCCCATTCTGCTCAAATTATTTCTAAAGATCCAAAAGGGTGAATCTCTCCCTAATTCATTCTATGAAGCCTCTGTCACCCTCATCCTCAAAACAGATAAGGACAGGACAAGGAAGGAAAACTATAGACCAATATCTCTGATGAACATAGACTCAAAGATTCTCAACAAGATACTAGCAAATCGTATTCAACAACTTATACAGAAGATCATACACCATGATCAGGTAGGCTTTATTCCAGGAATGCAAGGTTGGTTCAACATACGCAAAACCATAAATGTAATACACCATATTAATAGGAAGAAAGACAAAAACCATATGGTCATATCGATTGACGCAGAAAAAGCATTTGATAAGATACAACATCCCTTCATGATCAAGACTCTTAGCAAAATCGGCATAGAAGGGCCATTTCTCAATACAATAAAAGCCATCTATGAAAAACCCATAGCGAACATCATCCTGAATGGAGAAAAGCTGAAAGCTTTCCCACTAAACACAGGAACAAGACAAGGATGCCCACTTTCTCTTCTCCTTTTCAATATAGTACTGGAAGTCCTCGCCAACGCGATCAGAAAAGAGGAAAAAATAAAGGGCATTCAAATAGGAAAAGAAGAGGTGAAACTCTCTCTATTTGCAGATGACATGATTGTATACATAGAAGACCCAATGGTCTCCATGGAAAAACTACTGGAAGTAATACATGAATTCAGTAAAGTGGCAGGATATAAAAATCAATATACAGAAATCGATAGCATTTCTATATACGAATAACAGGCAGACTGAGATAGAACTGAAAAAACTTATTCCGTTTACCATAGCCACTAAAAGTATAAGATATTTAGGAATAAATCTAACCAAAGAAGTTAAAGACCTCCACAAGGAAAACTACGAGAAGGTAAAAAAAGAAATTGAAAATGACACAAAAAAATGGAAGGACATCCCATGTTCATGGATTGGAAGAGTTAATATAATCAAAATGGCAATTCTACCCAAATTAATCTACCTATTTAATGCAATGCCAATCAAAGTACCAGACACATTCTTCACAGATCTAGAAAAGACAATCTTAAAATTTGTCTGGAATCATAAAAGACCCCGTATTGCCAAAGCACTTCTACACAAGAAGAATGGAGTGGGTGGCATCTCAATCCCCGATCCAAAAATATATTACAAAGCTGTGGTAATAAAGACAGCATGGTATTGGCACAGAAACAGACATGTGGACCAATGGAACAGAATAGAGTCCCCAGAAATAAGTGCCCAAACATACAGTCAACTGATCTTTGACAAGGGGTACCAGTCTATCCAGTGGGAAAATGAAAGCCTCTTCAGCAAGTGGTGCTGGAGAAACTGGACTTCCACTTGCAGAAAGATGAATCTGAACCCCTACCTCTCTCCTTTGACAAGAATCAAGTCAAGGTGGATCAAGGATCTAAATCTAAGACCTCAAACTATAAAGCTGCTCCTGGAGAATGCTGGGGAAACTCTGGGAGACATTGGTGTAGGGAAAGACTTCCTAAAGAAGACCCTCAAAGCAGAGTCCATTGTCCACAAAATAGACAAGTGGGATTACATCAGACTAAGAAGTTTCTGCATGGCCAAAGACACAGTAGTTAGTGTGAATCGACAGCCCTCAGAATGGGAAAATATTTTTGTAAATGTTGCATCAGATAAGGGACTGATAACCAGAATACACAAGGAACTAAAAAAGGTGTTTGGAAAAAAGATGAGCAACCCTATTAAAAGATGGGAGAAGGAGATGAAGAAAACACTCTCTAAAGATGACATACGAATGGCCAAAAGGCATATGAAAAAATGTTCAACCTCCCTCATCGTAAGGGAAATGCAGATAAAAACAACAATGAGGTACCACCTAACCCCAGTCCGATTGTCTAATATTAAAAAAACAAAAAATGATAAGTGTTGGCGGGGGTGTGGTGAAAGGGGAACTCTTTTACACTGCTGGTGGGAATGTAGATTGGTCCAACCACTGTGGAGAATAATTTGGAGATTCCTCAAAAATCTACAGATAGATCTGCCATATGATCCAGAGATCCCACTCCTCGGTATCTACCCAAAGGACAGAAGAATCCTTCATTGGAAAAGTGCTTGCACATCGATGTTTATTGCGGCACTATTCACAATTGCTAAGTCATGGAAACAACCCAGATGCCCCCGTATGGAGGAATGGATTGAAAAACTGTGGCACATATACTCTATGGAATACTACTCAGCCATAAAAACCAACAGAGCCCTGGCTTTTGACAGAAAGTGGAAGAATATGGAAGATGTACTGCTGAGTGAGGCAAGCCAGGCTATGAAGGAGAGACATTGTATGTCCCCACTTAACATATACCGTTTGTCTGCATTCTATGTCTGAAACTGATTGACTTACAGTTGAACAAACACAAGAGATAGGTGTGAATGTCAGATGAGGTGTATGTGGAGGAGTGGGGCCCAACGAAAGACATTTGGAGAAGGGATACAGAGGTAGAGCATTGACGGGATGGGGAGGTGTGGTGTTATCTGTTGAAAATATTTCGATCAACGGGTCTGGGGAGAAATGTTCACATATCGAAATGGTCTCATTGTAAGCCAAACAATATGATTGAAAGTATATACAAAAATAAATAAAGTAATTAATAAAAAAAAAAAAAGAAATTGGGTATTTCCAAGTATGTAATTTCTCAAAAAAAAAACTAAACTAAGAAATGAGTAGAACAATAAACAAAGGTGTGCAACATAATGTAATATTCTTTGTTGAAGATGATGAATATAGTAATATCCTTGACCTAATTACCACACCCTCACATTTTATCTTCCATATTTTGATTTGAAGCAGAACCATTTCACCAATTAACTAACATAGACCCTGAGTTACTTTAGAATCCATTGTCTCATATATTTAATTGGTTGTAACTATATAGTATTTCATTCACTTCTCCACAATCAAGCATTTCATTCAAGCCCTGTCTGCAAACTCTCACTCCCCTCTTTTAGATTACTGCAGCATTTTCTCTCAAGTCTTCCTACTGAAGACTATGTCAGTTCTGAATTAAAATATCCCTGTTGTATCATTCTTTGTTCCAACAGAAGACAGTATCAGGCAGTAGGGTCAGCTAAGGGATTTAGAGTAAACAGATTCAAGGTTGTTCTGTCAATTACTGGTTGTATGCTATTGACGGCCTCCTTAATAGCTTTGATCCTTAGTTTCCTCACCCATAGAAAGAAACAGAAAATGGTAATACTTTGCTAGGATTAAATAAAATCAACATTTAAGATACCCAGCACAGTGTTTATCACATTTCAAACAACTAATAAACATTAGCTTTATTCCTATCTCCTTCATTACATTTCTCATTCTCCACTAATGTAGATTCTGACCTGAGTTATCAGTGAACTAGTCCCATGATTCTTCCATCCTCCCACCCAAAACCATCTTCCTGAGAGTCACCACACCGTTTAGTCTTCCTTCTTTGTCTACAGATGCCCTGCTTATTTGGAATACCATCCCTTTCTATTTTACCCTCTCATTCATCTCCAGCATAGAGCTCAACTCATCCAAGAAATCTTGCAGATTAAACCAGTTTATTAGTTTATCCTTTTACCAAGTTTAGTGTTAACCATGCAGCTTTGCATGGAGTAAATTCTTGGAACATGGAGTAAATACATAGAAGTACCTTTTGCCTGTTCAGCCATTCTATAGCACATAGCTGCCATTTGGTTCATAAGGAAAATGTGTCAATCAAATACTTAAAACTATTCTTGCTAACTCTTGAAGTTGAAGGTACAGAAAGGCTTTTAATGAGATACTGGTAAAAAGAACAAGTCATTATTTATATGACCTCCACTACAAGCAGTTTTAATTAGTGAATATACCTGTTATGATTTATTGATAATAAGTGATGTTAAACCCTTAAAGAAATAACACCCCAGAAAAATGTTCCTCATGAGAAAATGGCAGAATTTCACCGAGTATTGGGATGCTACTGCTCCCGATAGCCCACTTAAGATACACCAGGGCACAGCAAAAACTGCTTTCTTTTAATCTCAGGAAAATAATTTATTGCTAAATACATTGATTGTTTACTAGCATCCTATCCTCACTCTTCCTTCATGGGAGAACTCTAATTTTGCACAGATGCTACAAAGTTCAACCCATACGACTTGTAGTAATGTGACCCCAGTCCCAACCCCAAACCCAAGGTGGTTTCTAACTAGTCAAAAAAAAAAAAAAAAAAGAATTCATAATGTCTTGTCTCTGGTTTAGATTGGTTAAATAACCAGCATAATCAATCTGCTCAGGGTATTCTGCTCACGGCAATAGGACCTATGTTTGCTCAATCAGACTGAAAGAAAGGAGTTTTATTCATAACTAAAGACATTTTATTTTATTTCTGCTAAATGTAAATAAGGAGTCAGGTACCTAATTTTTGCTGGGAACCATACTCCTGATCACTGGGCATTATAGGACAAAATCCATACTGTAAAGAATAAAACAGGGAATTAGAAAGGTGGGGGGCAGCAGAAGATGTAGTGGTTTTGTCACTGAACTCCCACATGGTAGACCATGGTTCAAGTCCTGGACCCGGTGTCTTGAAACTCACACTGGACCCACATGCATGCATGCCCAAGATCCTAGGAGGAGAATGGAGGAGAAGGGATTGTGGCATGGCCATCCCCCTCAAGAGGTGATTTTTCACTTTCCTTCTCACTGTCTCTGTCTCTCTCTTTCTGGTCAGGACAGGTACCCTAAGGCAAAAACCTCTTTAGAAAACAAAAAGAAGGGACCAGAAGTTAGCATAATGGCTATGTCGCTGGACTCCCACGTAGTCGACTGTGGTTCGCGTCCCGGACCCGGTGGCTTAAAACTCATGCCAGGCACGTGTGCGTGCGTGCCCAAGATCCCGAGAGGAGAATGGAGGAGAAGGGATTGCGGCGTGACCATCCCCCCTGGGGGTGATTTCTCGCTTTCTGTCTCTATGTCTCTGTCTGTCTGGCGAGCGCACGCGCCCTATAGCGAAAAAAACCTCTCCAAAAAAAAAAAAAAGAAGAAAGAAAGGGGATCTGGACTTCTTAGAGTTGCTAAATCTGCCAACCTTATGACCATACCTTACACTGGACTTTTTATTATTATATGAGGTAACCCATTTTATTATTGCATAAATCAGTTTGAAAGCATCCTAATGTAACACTACTAAAAATGGAAATAAAAATGAATCTTTAAGATCTCGTTGCGTTCCAAGCTTAATGACATTATACAAATATATTCTTGGGTGGCACACTTCCTAAGAATATTCTTTCAGCCTGTTTGTGAGTAGAAGTGGGATATTTCTGTTTAGGTTCAAATTCTTACTAGGCCCTCTAGCTTTGTGGATGAAAGTGTCTTGGTATTGAAGCCTGTGGGCCATGTAGAAGGTATTTAACCAAGGTATAATTGCTGAATTCAGGCATTTGACATCTCTGAGTTCATTGCCACAAACTTCTTTCTCCAAAGCTTTGCTTCTTCCTAATAAAAAAGAAAAAAATCTATATACATGTAGTCCTGATACATGGAGGTTATCTTCTCACCATATGTATGTGTGTGTGTATATATATATATGTGTGTGTATATATTATATATACACATACTATATATAATATATGTGCATCTTTTTATTTTCTGAATTGCCATCATATTCTCAGACTCTTGTCCTTTTTTTCATAGGAAAGTGTCCAAAACAATTGCTAGTTTAAATTCACACTGTCTTCTTTATATTAACTACTCCCATGAGAAATAACTGTTTTCTTTTTCTTTCTTTTTTTTTCTTTTTTCTTTTTTTTTTTTTTAAGGTTTTGGCCATAGGTATGTGCATTCATCAGAGACAGAGAGAGGGAAAGTTAGAAATTACCCTCCAGAAGGGATGACCATGCTGCAGTCCCTTCTCCCCCATTCTCCTCTTCGGATTTTGGGCACATAAGCACACACATGATTTTCAGGCCACTGATCCTGAACTTGAACTGTCGTGGGCCATGTGGGAATTCAGCACTTTAACCATTATGCCACCTGCTAGCTTCAAAAACTGTCTTCTTACATGAAAATTAGTAATACTCGTGTGACCTATTTATTTTTAAAATGATGAATGTTTCTCAAAAAGAAAAAGCATGCCTCCAAAAAAAAAGTGAGCTTGAGAACTATTCAAAAAATATATAGTAGGACATGGATTTTCAAAACTTGCATGCAGTGTGCAGCAATCAAATCAAGATTAATATCATATTCATAATTTTCAAAAAATAGCACCACAGTTGAGGAATATATGTAAGATTTGCAATGTCTGATTTTTTTGCTCAGTTGTGATATGCTGTGCATAATTTACATGTAAGTTAGAAATTATAAAACAAAGTATAATTAAGAAAGGAATATAGCATATACATTTTGTGGATTGTTAATATTTTTAATCAACTCACAGTATTTTGCATGTCAATGCCCACTTATGTATGAGATGGTAATATACAGTTTCAAGATAATGAATTTATGTTATTTTAATTTAAAATTTTTAAATATTTTTTATTTAAATGACATTCTAGAAAATAAATCAACATAAGCATATTTGGATCATTTACATCTCATAATTAAAACCAGTCCACAGTTTCACTGCCTGAGTCTACATTTGTGCTTTCAATATAGTAGATGCCAAGGGATGCTTCTTGAATCATTGCCAGGCAATGAGAAAGGAACACTGGTGGGCTTGATACATTGATGATGTCTTCTCACCAAAGGAAGGCCAAATGGCATCTCAACAAGCCATATGATCTAGGTGTTCCAGTAGCCTAATTAGAGAAAAATGGAGGGAGAATTGAGTCATCAAATTGTAGCATATCAAACATCAGTGAACTTTTATCTCTGCACTCAATTCTGTATTAATGTAAGAATGATTTAGTTTGAAACATCACCATTGATCATATAAAGGTAAAGTTTATTTCTTCTATGAAACAGAGAGAAAAAGAGAGAGTCCTAACAGGGTTCCACACTTCAATCCACCTCTAGTGTCAGCCAGCCTGGATTATAGGCAGAGTGAGGTCCAGGGACATGAACCAGGACCTTCTGATGTGGATCCAGCTGCATTATCACTGTGCTGTCTTCTGGCCCTATACCTTGTTTTATGTTTATTAATTTATTTCTACACTGAGTGAGGGAGACAGAAAGAGGGGGACAGTATCTCTAACAGGGTCTTGATGCTGCTATCCACACCCAGCTTCAGCCAGCCTCAGATCATGGGCGTCCATGTGCCCAGTGTACCCAGGGCGGTCTCTGGGTATGAACTGGGAACTTTCCCATGTGGGTCAGCCTTGCAGAACATTGTCTTTACAGCTATGCCACTATCTATCTCCAACCCCCAATATTTTGTTTATCTAAGTGTACATTTAATAACATCTCAGTTTTATCCCTTACTGCATGCATGATCTTGGGCAAATTACATACCTCTTTGTTTCTCAGTTTCCTAACCTGTATAAAGGAGGTAATGATATTATCTATTCAGTTTTGTGAAGATTTAAGGATGTAATCTTTGTAATCAGAAAAGTATCTGGAATTACTATAAACACTCTATGAGTTAGATCTACTGTAACTACAACTATACTTATAATCTAAGCCTATTCTCAAGGTTTATCAGGACTCACTCCTTTTGCAAGGATGTACTAGAGCTTGATGTCTGTATTTTCTCTGATTCTGTTAGAAAGCTTCGCACCGAATCTGTGGCCCACCAATAACAAGAATGAGGTTATGCTGTCTCTTTTGGGACTTATTCTTGGCTCTTTTTATGGTCCTTCCATATTTTTATTTATTCCTTGATCACACTTAATTTATGAGGTCTTGTTGCACTTTACGTGTCTTCTTAAGCTATCTTAAGTCTATTTTGGAACAGAAGTTATAGTACATAAAAAAAATCAATAAAAATACATATCCAGAATCAGCAGGTGGTATGGTGGTTAAGGGTGCTGGGCTCCCACATGGCTGACCGTGGTTTGAGTCCTGGACCTTGTAACTTGCTTTCTCACACATTCTCTCTCTCTCTCTCTCTCTCTCTCTCTCTCTCTTTTTCTCTCTCTCTCCCTCTGTCTCTGTCCTTCTCTGGTCAAAATAAAATGTAAATAAATAAATAAAGTTAAATAAAAATAATTCTTCAATAAAAATACATATCCATTCTGAGATTGTGTTAAAGTAGAACATTTAATAGACAATAAGGCTCACTGGGACATATTACACCACACACACACACACAGGAAGGATCTTAGAACTCATTTCCTGTGCTGTGAGATATTTTCTCAGGAGTAGGAGTATAATATAATTGACCACAATTATCTTCTGTTCATTCTATGAATGTTGCAAGTGTTTATTCCACTTCTGTAGAAAACTCTGATGTAGTATATATTTCTTTTTTTTAAACTCTTTAACAATGAGTTCATTTAGAAGACTTAATGTCTATTTTTTATTTTGATTTCTAAGTTTCTGATTATTTCTTTTTTCTTTCTTTTTTTTTTTTTTTTAGAAGGAAATATAGGCATTTATGGTGGAAATGCTATGATTTGGGTCCAGAAAAAACAGAATACTGTTCATGCTGACAGTTATATAATTTCCATTTCCTGATCTTTCTGCTCCTTTTTCTGGGCTGGATTTCAACCTTAAACATTTTGTACTAAGATAAATGCATACACTGCAGGAGATTTTCACTGCCTATTATAATTTGTTAAGTGAGAAGAGAAATAACGTGATTCATCAGGTGTTGAAATTTGCTACTTATAGTCTTTGGGAAAAAAAAATACCTATCAATGTTTTCAGAACTATTTTGTTTTTAAAGCAATTATCACTTTGTGTTAGGAGTTGAGATCAGAGAGAAAAAGGAAGTGATAACTTCACTTACAAGTACAATCCGTATCCATAGGAATGATTATTCACTAATTAAAATTCCTACTCAACCTGACATTCAACTCCAATTTCATTTAATTTGTTCCTCCAAATGTAACTGATATATGCTTTATTAACCCAATATAAAGAGAAAAATTGAACTTCAAGACCTTTAAATAATAAATAACTTTCAAGTGTTTCTTGGTACTCCTCTTCGTATCCAGCTGGTTTAGATAGGATAGCATTGACTTATGTAAGTAAATAATTTCTTCTTTTATTAATGATTGTAATTTCTGCCTGCTGGACCTGTCTATGTCATAACAGCAGAATAGTTATTCTTTCAATATTACCATCTGTTGCTTTATGTGATCACAGTCTACCTTCTGCTGGCAATATAAATTTAGATAGCTACCAAAGGTTTTTCATCGAATCTCATATAATCCAATCATCAACTTCCAGTTTCCTTGAGACTAATACATGAAAAGTAATTTTGACACACAGGTTTGTGACTCTTTCTAGTCTGTGAATTAGCCTGATACAAAATGACATGTAGTGGGGCCAGCAGGTGGCGTGGTGGTTAAAGGCGCTGGACTCCCACATGGCCGACCACGGTTCGAGTCCTGAACCTGGTGGCTTGCTTTCTCCCTTTCCCTCTCTCTCTCTTTCTCTCTCTCTCTCTGTCTCTCTCTGATCAAATGGAAAATAATAAAGTTAAATAAAAAACAAATAATTCTTTAAAAAAAAATGACATGTAGTAGGGTGATAGGAATCGTGTTAATGTGAGTGTAGGATGTTTTTCTTTTTAAAGATTTATTTAATTTTATTTATTCATTCATTTATTTTAATTTACCAGAGAGAAAGAGAGGGGGGGGCGAGGAAGTGAGAAAGCAAGCCACCAAGTCTGGGACTAGAACCATGGTTGGCCATGTGGGAATGTCCAGCGCCTTAACCACCATGCCACCTGCTGGCCCCCAGAGTGTACAATGTTTTAAGAACCTCTTCCCTCCACTTTTATGGATTATTATCTCAGTGCTAAATGTACCCCTCCTAACTACCACAGAATCCTGAGATCAAAGCTTTTAACTGAAGTTCTCTGTGTAACGCAAAAAATATTTGAGAATTGTGAAAAGCAGGCAGAGCCATGGGTCTATATAGCATGCTTTGAGGAGTTCTTCTCCTATTTTTCCTGATAATTTATATAACATAGATTTATTCTTCCCAGATAAAAAGTTCAGTCATCCATTAAAATTGTATTATTCTTTAAGTATTTACATTAAGCTTTTAAAAATCACTGGAATTAGTTTGCCAGTTTTTTCTTTTCTTTTTTTTTTTTTTTTTGGAGAGGTTTTTTTGCTATAGGGCGCGTGCGCTCGCCAGACAGACAGAGAGAGACAGAGAGATAGAAAGCAGGAAATCACCCCCCAGGGGGGATGGCCACGCCGCAATCCCTTCTCCTCCATTCCCCTCTCGGGATCTTGGGCACGCACGCACACGCGCCCGGTGTGAGTTTAAGCCGCCGGGTCCGGGACTCGATCCATGGTCGACTACGTGGGAGTCCAGCGACATAGCCATTACGCTAACTGCTGGTCCCTCTTTTCTTTTTTTAAAATGATATTCTTTGTTCTAAAAACCAAGAAACACAAAAATACAAATTCAAACAAGATAACACAAAGGGGGTATAAAGAGAAAAAGATTTTTCTCTTCTCAGTATCCAAATTTTACTTGAATTTTGTGTGTCTCCCAAAAATATTCTTACGTGTGAAAGCATTTAATTTCAGATTAATTTTTTCCCAAGTAGGACAATCTTTACCTATCAATGAAAAAATAATAATCTTTTCCTTTATATGCTACTCTTTTATTTCATTCCAAGAGAAAACCAATGTCATTGATACTAATAGCCTTTCTTAATAGCACAATAAAAACAAATACTATCTTTGTCCAGTTTTTAAAAATGGGAGATTATACATTATTTGGCAATTGTCTTCTTGCTATACAGTAAGTGGACTTTCTAAAAAG
Organism: Tupaia tana; assembly: GCA_026018925.1. Classification (NCBI taxonomy): domain Eukaryota; kingdom Metazoa; phylum Chordata; class Mammalia; order Scandentia; family Tupaiidae; genus Tupaia; species Tupaia tana. The sequence goes on from JAKSZU010000003.1 coordinate 49,886,331, forward strand.
AAAGGAATAGATAGAAATCTTACTTTTTTCTTTTTCACAGCTACATAATACTACTTAGAATGGATATACCATTAGTAATTTCAGTGACAGCAATGTATTTTTCATTTGCAATGTTATAGTAACTATCCTTATATTATAGTCTTATATTGTTGCATTTATACTTTAAAAAGATGAATTTCTGAAAGGAGAGAGCTGTAAAAAGAGTACGTGTATACAGTATTGCACATTCATTGATATAACCATATTTCAAAAGTGTGGCAATTCATCCTCAGACTTCCACCATCAGTATCTGACTCTGGCTATAGTCCCATATCTTTGATAGCACTGGATTTTATCATTCTCTCTCTCTCTCTTTTTTTCCTTTGCTCTGGGGAGCACACACTCACCAGAAACAAAGACAGAAAGAGCTAGAAAGTGAGAAGGTGAAAGGGGAGAAGGTCATGTTGCAGTCTCCTCACCTACATTCTCCTCTTGGGATTTTGGGCACACATGTACATGCACCCAGCACATTCCTCAAGTTGCCAGGTCTGGAACTTGAACTTCACCTGCTACTTTCATTTGTATTTTCCTAGTAGAGTGTGTTTTTTACAGTTAATAGGCAGTTGATTTTCTTCTTGTGCAAGTTAACAATTGATATACTTTGTCAGTGATTCTACTGTTTACTTGTCTTTCGTTATTATGAATCTGCTGAATTTGAATATTAGAGATATAATTGGTGGTCATATATGTTAAGAATTAATTTTCAGAGTCAATTAATGATGTGGAGGCCACTTAGTATAGGGCCAAGTTCTGGAGGCAGACTGGTTAGGTTCACATTCCAGGCTTATTATTTATTGGCTTATGACCTGGTGCTCGAGTTTCATCATCTGCTTGCTGAAATATGGGGATGTTAATAGTGATACATGGCTCATAAAATGGGATGAAGATAAAGAAATTAATAAATGTGGGACCAGCAGTTAGCGTAATGGCTATGTCGCTGAACTCCCATGCAGTCGACTGCAATTCGAGGCCTGGACCTGGTGGCTTAAACTCACGCTGGGCACGTGTGCATGCATGCCCAAGATCCCGAGAGGAGAATGGAGGAGAAGGGATTGCGGCGTGGCCATCCTCCCTGGGGGGTGATTTATCGCTTTCTGTCTCTCTGTCTTTCTCTGTCTTTCTGGTGCGCACATGCGCCATATGGCAAAAACCTCTCCAAAAAAAAAAAAAAAAAGAAATTAATAAATGTATAACATGTATAATAGCAAATGGTACAGAGAAAGCCCATTTCTTCTTGTTTGCTGGTATTACTTTTATACTTTGCTCTAAAAGATTTTTGAATAGCTGTAATCTCTGTTTATTAATTTACTTAATGGATCCTGAGTTTTCTGCCACGCTTATGCAAATTTCCTCTGCTCCATGATTATGTAAACTAATAGTTTTATTGTTTTTAAATTTACATTGAAGTTCATTTCTGTATATATGGTGAATTAGGGAATAAACTTTAAATTTTAAAAATTAGTTTTTATTTTATTTTATTTATTATTATTTTTTTTAAAGTTTGCTATGGGGTATGTATGCTCACCAAAGAGAGAGAGAGAGAGAGAGTGAATAGGCAGCTACCAGGTTCAGGATTTGAACCACGGCTGGCCATGTGGGAGTCCAACACCTCAATCACCACACCACCCGCTGGCTCCATGAACTTTGACTTTTATCTACGGGACGAGCCTACTGTACTTGCATTATATGTTAAATAAGCCTTAGTTTCCCCTTCTTTTAAAATGTTTCCATGTGTGTGTGTGTGTGTGTGTGTATATATATATATATATATATATATATATATATATATTTGATTTTTTTCTTTCACTCCCTATTTTACTATATATTCCTGCTGCTTTTATTATGATACCATTATAGTAGGTTTAATAGATGGCAAGACTAATCCCATATCGAAATTCCTTCTTTCAGATTTTTATTGGCTACCCTCAGAAGCTTTTGATTGACCTTCAACATGTTACACAGTTCTAAAATGTGTATTTGAATTGAATTAAATTTAGATATTCATTTCAGAACATTAACATTTTATGATCTTAAAGTTACTCTTTGGGATCATTCAATCTGTTCAAGACTGGACTTAGTTCTTCAGTATAGTTTTATATTATTCCTCATGTATATTTTGTCATAATTATTTCTATTGTGAAAGATGAATGGTATTTCTATTCTATTGATTATTAATATGCTATTCTATTAGTTATTGCTAGAATAAAGAGAAAGTAAATATTTTTGTATTTCATCTCAAATTCATTCTTTTTTACATTATTAATTCTTTAAGCTAGTCTTTTGAGGTTTCCTATAAGAACATATCCTACAAAGAAGTTTGCTTTTTATTATTGCACATTTTACAATATTAGTATGAATTTTTATTTTATAAAATACAAAAGGTCTATATGATGTTGAATAATAATGCTGATGTGGACCTTCTCCCTTGTTCTGATTTTAATAAAAATGGGTTCAATATATTTTTTTAAAATTTTGCCAGAGGGCACCTGTGCTCATCAGAGAGAGACATAGAGTCAGAAAAGAGGGAAAAATCACCTCTCACTGCCGTCTTTTGTCCTCCGTCTTGCTCCACCTTTAGGATTTGGGCATGCAGGTATATGCACCCAGAGCATCCATCAAGCCACTGGGCCATGACTCAGACCCTATAGTCGGCCATGTGGAATCCAGCTGCCCTAACCACCAGACCAAAGGACCAGCCTGGTTTCAATGTTTTACTATTTAGTTTGATACTGAGTCTTAGTTTGTGGCAGATAGTCTGTATCATATTTTTCTTCTACTTCTATTTTATTTGAAGGTTTTTAGAATTAGGAATAGATGATGAATTTTGATAAATTCCATCTTGTATGCTGTTGTTACAGTCATAATATTTATTTTCACACTCAATTTGTTGGTACAATGAATTATCTTGAAGGATTGTTTAACATTGGACTGTCCTTGCATATCTAGGATAAACTCAAATTGTTGTCCTTCTCATTTATTGCTTGATTAAGTTGGTAATAATATATTTAAAATTTTGCATGTATGTTTATCAGCAAAACTGCTTTATAAATGTACAGTCTATTGGGTTTTGTTAATAATGTATTGCTAGTTGTATAAAATAAACATTAATGCATTGTCTATAATCTAGAGTATAGTATATAACATAAATGAACAGGTTTTTGTTGTTGGTATTGTTGTTTTTGCCAGATGACATGTGCACTCTCCAAAGAGAGAGACAGAGAGAGAGAAAGTGAGAAAGTACTGCCCAGGAGGAATGGTCATATCACATCCATTCTCCATTTCTCCTTCCTTTTGGGATTTTGGGCACACAGGTACACATGCCAGGTGTGTTTTTCAAGTCACTGGGTCCAGGATTCAAATTGCAGTCAGCTATATACAGTCTAGCTGCCGTAACCATGCCACTGGTGGTCTCTGAATTATCAGTTTTTTAAGACTAAGTATATTTATAAAACCACTTACACCTGTACTTTTCTTAAACATATGTTTTTAGTTTCTATGTTTATTGGTCTGTTTTGCTGTTCATTCTTCTCTTAGGCTAATTTTGGTCATTTATATTTTGCAGGAAAATTACCACTCCTCTCCAGATTTTCTTTAAATTTATTTATTTACATTAATTCACTATACATCATTACAGAAAACAAAATGAGATTTCCCATCCAGAATACACTGTATATTGGCTCAATCAAGCAAATCAACATACGTGTTATCAACAAATAATTTTCCATTTCTTGCTTCCTATATATTTTGTTATTTATTTTGCCATCCTTGATTCCCTATCCCTCACCCTCTGCCATATCTCACCCTCCTCCCAAACTGTCTCTGGTATCCATGATTGCTTTCTATGCCTTTTCCCCCCATTTTATTTATTCACTAATGAACTTAATTAATCTAAATACTTCCAACAGCAAGTGCAGCTGATATGTACATATCCATGAACACAAGTCTGACTTTAAGCATAAACCTCGGTGAGTAGAATGAACATAGTATAAAGTAGCACCTAGCTGGGGCTATCTAGCTTACTGCAGTCATCAAATATGCATTTTTTTTAATTTCAAGAAAAATAGTTTTCATGGTTTTTTCTCCGGAAACTTTTTTCTTAATTAATTAATTTACATTCATCCCCTAATCATTGTCATAGCATACAAAAAGTGGTTTCCATCCAGAATATACTGCATAGTGGCTTAATCATGTATGTTATTATCAATAATTTTCCATTTCTAGTTGCACATTTATTTATTTATTTATTTATATTTACCCCTATGTCTGATGCTCTGCCCTTTCCCACCCTCTTCTCACACTATCTCTGGTGTCTACAGTTGTCTTCCATTCCTTTCCCCCCGCATTTTATTGACCACACAATTTCTTAAATAATCTAACTACTTTCAATAGCAAGTTCAGCTGGTAATTTCAAGAAAAGCAGTTTTGAATTGGTAAGGAAATTTGCTTAAAACTTAAAGCCTGGAAACAGGTTAGTATTCTGTTCAAATAGTAGGTACATGAACCTATTGACAGCTCAAGACAGGACAGTAACTCTTAAAACCAGACAACAAAGCCTAGAAGAAAAGCAGCAATAGATTTTCAATTTTATTTCCTTAGAGTGACACATATTTTCTTCATAATTTTTATAACTTTTATGTATCTGTGATTCAACCTCTCTTTTTGAAAATTGTATTTATTCATTCATTTATCTTAGTTTGACCAGAGAGAGACACAAAGAGAGAGAGAGGGAAAGTGAGAAAGCAAGCCACCATGTCCAGGACTCAAACCATGGTCAGCCATGTGGGTGTGTCCAGCACCATGACCACCACACCTCTTGCTGGCCCAATCTCTCTTAAACATGTATATTTTGCTTTCTTTTTAAATCAGATTCATCTTTTATTATTATTTTTTTTTAAGAACCTGCTTGTTGGGATCAGCAGTTGACATAATGGCTATGTCACTGGACTTCCATGTAGTCGACTGCAGTTCAAGTCCTGGACCCAGTGGCTTAAACTCATGCTGGGCGTGTGTGTGCGCATGCCCAAGATCCTGAGAAGGGATTGCGGCGTGGCCATCTTCCCTGGGGGGTGATTTCTCACTTACTGTCTCTCTGTCTTTCTGGCGAGTGCATGCGCCCTATAGCAAAAACCTCTCAAAAAAAAAAAAAAAAAAAACCCAGAAGAAGAAGAACCTGCTTGTTTCAGATTGCTTTTCAAATAGGAGTTAAATGAAATTAAAAATACAGGGCACAAGCAGAGGGAACAGTACAAACACAGAATAATCCTATGGGAAAGAGCTGCCTCTCAGCCCTGTCTCACATTTTTGCCTCTGATTCATTCTTCAGGGGCAAGTTTTGCTTTCTGACTATCAGATTGTTAAAATTAGCTTGGTAATAGTACTCAGATGACAAAATGGTTTCAACTAATCTGGCAAATATAATAGATTGGAAGCTGCTGTCTGCTTCTCTGTGCTGAGGAAGATACTGACACCCTATTTTTGACAATGTGTTTACTTATTAAATTTGAGTTCAAGTTTTGGCTGTTATTTACAAACTGTTTCAGCACATTGGATGCACTCAACCAATTACATGAATGAATGAATCTCTACCGAGTGCCCCAAAACTCACTGAGCTTCATCATCTGCATCTATAGAATGAAGTGGTAATACCAATGCCAGGAGTTTATTGTGAAGATTAAATAAAACCAGTGCTTGTCCATGCAAATGCCTGCTCCATTTTATTGTACTAGGTTGTCAGGAAAGTCATGATGTATTTTCCTATGTTTTTCTATACAAAAAAATGCATCATGGCTTTCCCAATAACATGAAAGAATACTATGAACACGTAAAACTTGTGACCTGAAGATGTACTAATTTTAGGTTATTGGATTGCTAAGTTCTCTACTGACCACTTGTGCTTTTGTTTCTCTGATCTTATTTAACGGTTCATCATTGGATAATAAGCAATTAAGAAAATAAATGTTAACAGTAAGGCTCATCAGGATTTGCAGCACACAGGATTTGCCTGGTATGTAATAAAATGTAATTGGGTCAAAGAACATATCGGACCGTAAAAACCACATGTTGAACTAATTTAACATATTCTGCTCTCACTGAGTTCTTAAAATTTCATCAGCTAGGGTAATAAGGAAGATTATTTTGATTATTGAGTCTTTAAAATATGTTTTTCTTCTCCTGAAGTTCAGATTTCCATGTTTTTATCTAATTTGGCCGGGGAAGAAAACATCATTTTGGCTTCAAGCTATCTAAAAAGTACGAGCAATTTGATACCTAAAATGACTGCAACAAAATAAATAGCCCCAAATCAACAAACTGTGGCCCATTACATCAATAGTAATTACTGAGAGATGTAGTCACTAAGTCAGAACCTTCAAAATCTTTAAGGGTTTACATATAATTTTCTCTAGAGAAATCATTCTAGATTCTAGAGAATCATTCATACACGTTCACTTCAAACCTCAATGAACTGCTTTATAATAGGTCAGAACAATAGTTGTTCTAATCAAGATTAGCCATTGATATCAAAATTAGCAGAACTCTAAATGTGGAAGATAAAAGAAGGTCCATCCTACTGTTAAGATATGAGACTTTAGCCTAGGCTCAGTTTATCCTTGAGCAGAAGCACTGTTGTACTGAAGGTCATTTTGAGGTCAACATTATTTTTCAACAGTAACACCCTTCACAGGCCTCTCTTAAGTTGGCACTTGTCATTTTCCCCCTTTTTCCTTTTCCTTTGACCTGGAAATCAGAGGGCAGGCCATTGATGCTGAACCTTCATCAGGCCTCCCTAGAGTTACAGCCATGCCTCATTCTCAAATTCAGAAAAAAAAGAGAGCTCAATGATTAACAGAACCAGAAGGGCTGTATAGAAGCCAGAGTTCCCAGAAAGTGCTCTTATTGACATATAAAGCTTAGGGTTTTCATTATAAGCAAGCAAAGCTCTGACCCCACATAACTCACTACCTGCTGTCACCCTGGGTATGGATTGCTTGTCTACCCAGGTCAGAGGGCATAGCTCCCTAGACAGAGGGAGCCTTCACTGTGAGACACCCTTTTCCCTAGGCCTTCTAACTGGGAAGCACTTCTCAACTTGTTTCATGTGGAGCCTCCAAACTACCCTAATTTTGGAGAAAATCCTCTCTTAGTCACTTTAAATGGCTATCTAAAAGTACGAGCAATTTGATACCTAAAATTGGTATCTCTTGGAAGAGTCTGACCTCTGAAAGGGCTTTTGCAAAGTAAATCAGGATAGGTAGATTGTATTTTCATGGAAGAAGAGTTAGAAAATCAATCCTTATATTATATATATCATATTGGATGGTCAATCTCGTATGAATGGATATTTAACTCTGGTATATTTCAGTGCTGTATCTGAGAAGACTGCATTATAAGAGCATAAAATGTGATTTCTTTATCAGCTTTCTTAGTCTACAACATCCCGACTTGGTTAAGTTGAACAGAGAAAACAATTATAAATACCTCTGTCTTGAATTTCACCCTTAATATAAAGCCAATCAGTTAGCTGTTTGCATTATTGTGTGTACCTTAAAGTAAGTTATAAATTGTTATAAAGTGGAAGGAGGAGATTTTTATTACCATCAATGTTTTAACAACACTTCAGATTAAAAAAAAATTATCTAGAATAAATATTTACAAGTAAATTTTAAAAGTGGTGTACCCACCTGGCAGGCAGTCATTTTGTGACCCACACTAGCAGTTTTTCCAGAAAGAAGAAACAAGGTCATAAATAATTTTAGGAGCCCTAATACAAAATAATTTAATAAAATAAAAGTTACTAACAAAATCTTCCTTATGCTTGAAAACTCTAACACTTGAAGACTTATAAAACTGGGGCCAGCAGGTGGCATGGTGGGGAAGGCACTGGATTCCTGCATGGCCTACTGCAGTTCAAGTCCTGGACCTGACATCTTGCTTTCTCACTTTCCCTCATTCTCACTCTCTCTCTTTATCTCTCTCTAGTGAGTGCACATGCCCTATAGCAAATTAAAAATAAATAAATAAATAAATAAATAAATAAATAAATAAAATATAAATAAATAATTCTTAAAAAAAAACAAAAAGAAAAGAAAATATTTGAGACCAGCAGATGGTATAATGGTTATGTTGCTGGACTCCCACGTAATCAACTGCAGTTCCAGTTATGGACCCGGCAGCTTAAAATTCATGTCGGGCCTGTGTGCGTGCATGCATAAGATCCCAAGAGGAGAATGGAGTAGAGGGGACTATGGTATGGCCCTTCCCTCAAGGGGTGATTTCTCACTTTCTGTCTCTCTGACTCTCTGGTAAGCACAAGTGCTCTATAGTAAAAATCTCTCTCTCTAAAAAAAAAAATAAGAGACTTACAAAATTAATCACTTAAGATGTGGTTGCACATATTTGCTTCTGAGGCCTCACATATAGTGCAAAATTATAATGTAATAATTTTAAAGGCTTCAACTTAGCCAAACTATCATTATAGTATTTATAAATAATTGAAATTATGTTTTCAAAATAAGTATGACTACCATTCTAAAGAGTAAACATACAACTTAGAGTTATTAGACTTATAAAATGGGTCACAATTATATTAATTGATTTTATTAGAACCCTTCTAAGGGTTGAAATTCACAAGCCGTCAAAATAATCAGAACCACTGAGGAGCTAGCAGTGCATGCAAAAGGACCTGGGTCTTTGTTCGAGATGATCGGTTATAACCTAAAAGTCAACTGCTGCCATCACACCACTTGTAGCACTAGGTTATTTACTAAACTTGCTGGATTTGAGGCCTTTTAGTCATGGGTCTATATCCATTTATATATCTTAATACTGAAACTGTACCATCGATCTTGTTATGAATATGTCCCCTGGTATTTTTAATGTAAAACTTGTGCTATTTATTATTTCTTATATAAATTACATAAATAACAGAGGAATTATCTAAGTTGAGGCTTTGAAAATTACTTTTACTTTTTACATTGGTAACTATAGCCTCAGCGGCAAATATATGCAACCATGTCTTCACACTGACCAGTTTTACATGTTTTAAAGTGTTAGATTTTTCAATTATAAGGTACATTTTGGCAATGATCTTTTATCAAATTCTTTAACATTAAAGAGCAAAGCGTGTTCATTAAGCTACTAGGAAAAGAGGATATCTTACTTTGGACTATATAATATTTACAAGTTTATGTCTTCAACAGAATTGTTAGACATGTTCCTGCTTCAAGAAATATCTACATTATACTCATTAACTGAAAAACAAAGACAAAAATATGCCATTGTGTCCACTATGTGAAAATAAAATCTCGTAATATCATAGGCATGGAAGCTGCTTATCATTTCACATTTAGTGCTTTGTTTGAAACTGCCCCATGACCCATTTGAGATCAAAGTTCATGCAACTGGCAAGTAATGGTTGCATTATTGTGTATCTCTGACATGTGAAGTACACAAAAAAGGAATTCATAGAGATAAATTGGAGTGAACAAGTCCCCTCTAAGCCTTAAAGGCTTTCTCAAATTCAAATGAGGATAAAGAATGAGAGAAATAAATTATTAAAGGTAGCCAGTTTTATTCTTTTTTCTCCCCAAAAGGCTTGGGATTCCTGGTTCTTGAATATTTTTATGCCCTTCAGAGTGAGTTTCATGCTCCAAGACCCACGCGTTTACTAAACATGACAGAACTTTTAGCAGTGGAATAGTGCTATATTTCAGCTATGTAATGTGTTAAATAGGCTTTTATGTCTAGGCTTAAACCCTAACTATAATTTACTATATTCAGAGGAGGCTGTGAGGGGAGGCAAATAAACTCAGAATTGTAATGCAGTATTCCTGGTAACCTGCCATAGCCAAAACTACTTTCATGGACACCTGTGTACCACTCATAGATCAGGCCAGCCAGAAAGAGAGAAGAGCTGGAGCTTTATAATATAAACTTGAAAGGGAGGCTTATGCCTTGAACAGGGGAATCACTTAGCTGTATGGAATTCTGACCTGCTTCTCCAGGGTGGAAGATGAATAAGCGGGGTTGGGTAGAGTTTCCCTTCTCTCTTCAACACCATTGTCCAAAGTGAGGAAGAATATTTCATGTAGTCTCAGAGAGAAAAATGAAGGGGAAGAGCTGCCCAGACATTCAGAGATGGAGGAATTTGTCATTGGAGTTGCCTTGGCTAGGAAGGAGTACTGTTTTTGGAATCCAAAGATTTTGGTTTAATTCACAGCTCTGCTAGTTAGTACAGACCTTGGACAAGTCTCCTGGTCTTATAATTCACATCATATCTGAAGACAGTCACATCCATTCACTTACATATTGTGCAAGGCTACTTTCATGGTACAATACAGAGTTGAGTAGTTGTAGCAGAAACTCTATGACTTGTGCTATGATTTGAACGTTTTTGTCCCCTTCTAATTCATGTGCTGGGAGCATCCCAATGTGATAGCCTTGGTAAGTGGATCCTAGTGGGAAGTATTTAGGTCATAAGGGATCTGCTATCAAGAATGGATTACGATCTTATAAAAGGTTTTTTTTTTTTTTCATTACATTCACTCTCTTCTGCAATTCTGCCATGTGAGGAATAATGTTCTCCTCTGGAGGATGCAGTGCTCAAGAGAGCATCTTAGAAGAAAAACATGAACCCAGTTGTGGCCAGTTGCCAGTTGTTGGCACTTTGATCTTGGACTTCCTAGTCTTTAGAACTGTGAGAATTAAATATCTTTTCTTTTGAATTTACTCAGTCTGAGGAATTCTGTTGTTGTAGTTAAAACAAACTAAGTCACCTTGTAAAGCCAAAAATATTTACCATCTGGCCCTTTAGAGGTAAAGTTTGCTGACTCCTAATATAAGCTAAATGTTATGACAACAACCTGATTAAACTACTTTGCTCTAAGATGTGGATGATAATCTCTGACCCATAACCATCCCCCCAAAATATGAACCTGTTAAAAATGCCTTTAGGACTAAATTAATTACAATTACATGAATAAAATGTCATAGATATGTGACAGGCATTTTTTAATAGATATCTTCATTAGGCCTACCAGGAAGTGCCTGCATCTTCAGCTACATACATCCTTTGCTTGAGTCTGTTTTAGTTAACTGAACACACCATGCCTGCACATTTCTCTGTGTACTCTGCTTGGCTTGCTTTTTCTTCCCTATTCTACTCCCTTTTACCTGGATAATTCCTACCTGTCCATAAGACATATGCCAAATTTCCTCTAAGATATTTATTTCCTGTTGAAGTATTTCCCAATATCTCTGCTATGCCATCCCATTATTTTTCCACTAACCCTCAATTCTAAGTACCACAACATGTATTCTTCATTTTATCAAAGTATTTATCATGCTACATTTTAATTACCTGTCTGTATGTTTCCCCAATTAAATTATAAACTCTTTGGGAGCCTAGACTGTCTATCTTCATTTTCATATTCCTAGAGCCTAGCATGGCACATGGTGTATAGTAGAACATGTAATAAATCAATGTTTTTTAATCTCCCTAAGTATAACCCCTCATAAGCAAAATTCTCATTACCTGTTTCTTTCATTTCTTTAAAGATTATTTTGTATTTATTTACTTTTTTTTTTTTTTTTTTTTTGACAGGGTGTGTGCACTTGCCAGAGACAGAGAGAGGGAAAGTGAGAAATCACCCCCCAAGGGGGATAGCCATGCTGCAATCCCTTCTCCTCTGTTTGCCTTCAGGATTTTGGGCATGCATGCATGCACCCACCTTTATTTTCCAGCTGCCAGGTATGGGACTTGAACTGCAGTTGGCCATGTGGGAATCCAGCTTCTTACCTACTATGCCATCTGTTGGCCCCATCTAGTTACCTATTTTAATGGTACAAATGTTCATTAAGTAGAGAATTACCTTAGAAAATTTTCCTTGAATACTGTGAAAGAAACTGAGTAGATATCTATAGTTTTATGCTTGTCTGTTATAGAAAACTTACTTTCTGGGCATTGCTATTAGTTACTGTATTTCATGATAAAATTTTTCATGGTGAAAGTTGCCAACAAGGTTATACGCTCAGAAAGTATAGATTGTAGTTTTTATAAGCCCAGGTGTGCCGAGGTATTGATAATGTGGGCAGTATTTTTTCAAGAATGAAATGTTCCTGAATAATTTTCCCATTACATCAGCATTATAGAGCACTGAATTCAACAATATTAAACAAATCCTTCTTCTTTATTTAATGTTGCCGGGAAGCTTTACAGAATTATATATTATTCATGTAGAACTTTATCATCTAAGTAGCAAGCCAAAGACCCAAATAGGAAACACTATTAATACTAAGTTTTGTGGGATATGGGACTTCTGGCCTCTATTTTTACAATGGTCTAGACTTGTCTTGATCAAGTTAAAAGTCAGCTTACCATGAAAGCTTCTTCTGAAAATCAGCCTTGATTAGCACTCATCACTAAACAGAAGAAAGCATTCAGACATAGTATCAGACATCTGCAGTTATTGGGGAGAGTGACTCAGAAGTGAGTCTCCACTACCAGGCAATGGAGGGACATTTGAATATTGTTAATCTCATGGACATTTGTCATTTCTTCTGTCAGCAGAAGAGCTGGAGTCCCGTCTCTTCCCATAGTCCATGAAGTTTTATACATACCCTAGGCTCTAAGAGACATACCCCAGATGGACCAATCAGAGTTTCCATCTCAGTGACTGGCTTAATAATAAATATATGACTCTCAGTCAGTCCAATGAGACTTAGTCCTCTAATAATAAAATACACCTAGACATGCCAGGGCTACCATGTTGATAGAGTATACCTGAGAGTGATGTCACTGCAGAGAAGAGCAGAACTGAGAGAGGAGAGAGTCCCAGAAGTATTACTGGAGCTGTGCCTAACAACATTAAAAAATGATTAAAGACTAAAGTGAAAAATCAGTGTTGCTTGTTAATCAGGTATATCCCATTCCACGATAGCTGTGTTCTTGAAGAACAAAACCAAAATCAAGGAAGCTGTTAAAGGATCTGCTTCAATGAAGGCAAGAAAAATTCATGAAGTGCTTGTATCAGACATGGAGAAACTTCTAATGAACTGAATTGAGGATGAGATACAGAAGCATGTTCTTTTCAGCACAATGATGATCGTGACCAAAGCAAAAAAAAAAAAAATTGTGATATTGCAAAAACAGACTGGATCAGCAGCTGTTGAATTTCAACACCATAAATTTACTGCTAGCTCTGGGTGGTTGAAACAAGTCAAGAATCAGTATTCATTACATAATGTGAAAGTCTCAGTGTCGAGTCTGAGTACTGATGTGAAGGCAGTTGGAGAACTTCTAAAAACTCTAGATAAGCTGATTGTAGAGGAAAATCAATTGCCAGGAAAATTTTTAATGTGGGTGAGATTTCCCTATTCTGGCAATGAATGACTGAAAGGACTTTTATCCCCAAGGAAGCCAAGTCAATGCAAATTTCAAGGCTTTTTTAAAAAGCCTTGCTTGGAGACAATGTTGCTGGCTACAAATTGAAAACTTTTGTGATCTGGCACGTGAGAACTCCAGGACATAGTAAATAAGTATAGCAAATAGCACATGCTGCCACTGTACTGCGAGAGCAATAAGTCACAGATGACCCATCTCTTCCATGATGCCCTTCTGAATTGCTTTGCCAGCAGAATGGAGAAGCAGTATTTAGAGAATAATATACCTTTCAAGATTTTGCTTAATGTTAATAATGCTCCTACACTTCCTCCTTTAACTGGTGATCTTAATCCCAATAACCAAGTGATGTTTCTCCGTCCAGATATTACGTCTTTAATTCAATCAATAGATCAAGGAATTAAGGGATATGTGGCGTATATCATGTTGGGTAAAAATCTCTTTACAATCTAAATGATGTATAGCAATTGAATGTATAAATAATAATAAATAATAAAAGAATTAAGGCAGATTTCAAGACCTCTTAACTGAGGAATAACAGGCTATTGCTGGAACTGAGGAAGATGCTGGGAAGAGGGACCAGCAGTTAGCGTAATGGCTATGTCGCTGGACTCCCATGTAATTGACCGAGGTTCTCGTTCCGGACCCGGTGGCTTAAAACTCAGGCCAGGCACGTGTGTGTGTGTTCCCAAGATCCTGAGAGGAGAACGGAGGAGAGGGATTGCGGCGTGGCCATCCCCCTGGGAAGTGATTTCTCGCTTTCGTCTCTCTGTCTCTCTCTGTCTGGCGAGCGCACGCGCCCTATAGCAAAAACCTCTCAAAAAAAAAAAATGATGCTGGCAAGAACTGATGAAATTCTGGAGGATTACAACATCTGTGATTTCATCAAGAATCTTGATTGGTTTTGGAGTGATATGATCAAGCAGTGTATAAAGGGCATCTAGGAAAAGACACTCAGATGTTCATTCATGATTTCAAAGAGTTTGCCAAGAATGGGAATTTATAAAAGCTGATAAAGCTGTGGTTGAGATGGCAAACAACTTCAGCCTGAGCGTGGATGCGGATGACATTGAAGAGAGCTCCTAGAGTTGGTTTCTAAGGAACTGGCTAATGAGTTACTGGAACTGAAACAGGAACACATAGCTGAAGAGGCAGGAGAAAAGAAAACTGCAGAGGAAAAAAGAATAACCCTCAAGAAAAACCATGATAAAGTGGTGGCAGAAGCTTTTGCAGACTTCAACAAACTCCTTCAAAGGTTAAGGTATCTTACTGAAGTATTAGCAGCTTATAAGCAAGTCTATTACAAAAAGAAACAAACCAAGGAAACCTCCATGGACACATTTCTGGAGACAGTGGCACCTCCTCAAATAGAGCCTGAGGCAGGTCCTTCAGGAGGTATTTCAGAAGAAGACATTCATATCTTGGGGGATGATAGTTCCATGTGTGTTATTATCCTTGAAGACCCAGTGAGAGAAGATGTGGAGGTAGTAGACAACAATGTTGATGTTTCTATGTAAGCCTAGGCTAATATGTATGTTTGTGTGTTAGTTTTTAACAAAAAAGTTTAAACAATAAAAAAAGTTCAAAGTAGAAAAAAATCTTACAGAATACAGATACAAAGAAAGACTAATATTGAATATCTGTACAATGTGTTTGTGTTTTAAGTTATGTGTTATTACAAAAGAGTCAAAGCTTAAAGGGAGGTTATACAGGCCAGCAAGTGGCATGGTGGTTAAGGTGGCTGGACTCCTACATGGCCAATTGTGGATTGAGTTCTGGACCTGGCAGCTTGCTGTCTCATTTCCCCCTCACTCTCTCTCTCTGGTCAAATTGAAATTAATTAATTAATTAATTCAATTAAATACATAATTCCTTTTAAAAAGTTATAAAGTAAAACTGTTATCATAAGCAAAGGTTAATTTATTATTGAAGAAAAAATATTTTTATAACTTTTTAAAAGTTTACTTATTGCTTCCATAAGAGAGAAATGAAGAAAGAGAGAGAGAGAGAGGCAACTCCAACAGGGTCTTATGCCATGACCCATCCTCAGCTAGAGCAAGGTCACACACAAATATGCTTAGTGTGTACAGGGAAGCCTTGAGACATGAACCCTAGACCTTCCCATGTGGGGCCACCATCACAGAGTGCTGCATTATTGCTGTGCAATTGGTGGACTCCTTTTTATAAATTTAGTATAGCACAAATGTGCAGTTTTCATAAAGTTTGCAATGTGTACAGTAATGTCCTAGGCCTTCACATTCACTCATTGCTCACTGACTCACTCAGACCAACTGGTAGTCCTGCAAGTTCTATTCATGCTAAGTGTCCTATATAGATGTACCATTTAAAAATATTTTATGCCATATTTTTAATGTACCTTTCCTGTTTAGAAACACAAATTCTTACCATGTTTTTTATAATTGCCTACAGTATTCAGTACAGTAATATGCTGTACAAGTTTGTAGCCTAGAAGCAATAAATTATACCATATAGCCTTGGTGTGCAGAAGATTATATCATCTAAGTCTGTGAAAATACACTCTGATGTTTGCACTATGAAATCATCTAACGACACATTTCTTAAAGTATGTCCTCATGGTTAAATGACATATGAATATATATGGAAATGTACTAGAAACATACAATTTAAACATATACTATATAAGATATATTATATTATAACATATAATATTTATTACATTATCACACATAATATATAAATATATTCTACAAAATATATTAATGTATTTAATAAATATAATTAAAATATATTAATATATTAATTATATATTGATATAATGTATTAAAACATATATAAGAATATATTTATACATCATTATATATTATATATTAACATACATATAATATATAACAAATACCGCAAACACACTAGTCTAAGAAATATATCATTACAAATAAAGTTTAAGTTCCCTGAATCCCCTTCTAGACAAATCCCTCTCTCCCTCCTAGAAGTAATTATCAGCCTGAATTTGTTGTTCATTATTCCCATGCATTTCTTCATACTTCATTATATATGAATAAATGCCTAAACAACAGATAGTGTTATTTAGTACATATATAAATGTTTATTGGGTTGTTGGAAAAGTCACGACATATTTTTTCTGTTTTTTTTTTTAATGCAAAAAAGCATTATGACTTTTTCTTTTTTTTAGAGAGATTTTTTTCCTGTAGGGCGTGTGTGCTTGCCAGAGAGACAGAGAGAGATAGAGAGACAGAAAGTGAGAAGTCACCTTCCCCCTCCCCCAGGGAGGTTGGCCATGGAGTGATTCTTTCATCACTCCTCTCAAGATTTGGGGTATGCTTGCATATACTCCTGGCGTGAGTTTTAGCTGCTGGGTCTGGTACTAGAACCACAGTTGATTATGTGGGAGTCCAGCAACATTAACTATTATGCCATCTGCTGGTTCCAGCATCATGACTTTTTCAATAACCCAGAAATGAGAGAGTAATGTGTGTATTTTCTTTTCTTTTTTTAGAGGTGTTTGCCTTAGGGCATATGCCAGAGAGAGAGACAGAGAGAAAGAGACAGTGAAAGGGAAACTGAGAAATCACCCCCTGGGGGGATGACAACACTGCAACCCCTTTACCTCCATTCTCCTCCCAGGATCTGGGGGAGGCATGCACACATGCCACCCGATCTGAGACTTGAACCATGGTCATCGATGTATGAGTCCAGTGCCATAACCACTATGCCATCTGCTGAACCCAATTTTCTACTTCAAATTTTTTTTTAGCTAAACATAATTTTATGAGATTCATTCATGTTGAAGTGAGTAGCTTTTTTTCATTCATTTTCACTATAGTACTATATAATATTCCTTTTCAATTTCAGAGGATGAGAGAAATCTATGAAGTAGAACTTTCATTGACCTTTACCTGAAATTATATTATAAAGCAGACAATTAACCATACTGATATGTGACTTTGTCACCAATAGAATCACAATATTTTCTGACCCAGCTGTGTAGGTACTGGTAGTAGGGGTGCTGCTATGCAATGTTGGAGATCATATAGGAAGGCTCTGAGTTCACATCCTGGATTTCCCTGAATGAACTGGGCATACCTGT
Organism: Tupaia tana; assembly: GCA_026018925.1. Lineage (NCBI taxonomy): Eukaryota > Metazoa > Chordata > Mammalia > Scandentia > Tupaiidae > Tupaia > Tupaia tana. Next base: position 49,903,853 of record JAKSZU010000003.1, read on the forward strand.
GGAGTAAAATCAAGGAGTGAAGGCCCAAGGGTGCCTGCCCTCTCCGCCCCCCCCCCCCTTGAAATATATAAGTAAACTTAAAAATAAGTTTCCTTTTAAAATTTATTTTATTTTATTTTAGAGGTTTTTGCTATAGGGCCCATGCACTCACAGAAAGACAGAGAGAGACAAAGAGACAGAAAGCGAAACCCTGTCCCCCAGGGGGATGGCCATGCCACAATCCCTTCTCCTCCATTCTCCTCTCGGGATCTTGGACATGCCCGCACAAACACCTGGCGTGAGATTAAGTCACTGGGTCCGGGATTCGAACCGCAGTTGACTACATGGGAGTCCAGCAACATAGCCATTACGCTACCTGCTGGTCCCATAATTTATTTTATTATTATTATTTTTTTACATTCAATCACTATACATCATTTAGCTTGTATAGAGAACTGACCCAACATGAAATACACCTCAGACCAGTCCAATTGAGAATACTATACACGTTATCAACAGGTAATAAACCATTTCTGTGTCCCACAAATGTCTTATTTCTCTATTTTTTTCTCCCTAATTTTCTTCACCACACTCTTCCCCCTCCCACCTTCATTCTACACTGCCTCCAGTGTCCATAACTATTTAAATGCTTTTTGTGTTCTCAGTCTTTCAGTCTCTACCATACAGTGTGGACAATCAGTATATGTTAAGTGGAAACATTGTTAAGAGAGACATACAATGTATGTCAATGTATAGCCTGACTTGCTTCACTCAGCAATAAATCTATATTTGTCCACTTTCTATCAAATGCAAGGTCTTGTTAGTTATAGCTGAATAGTATTCCATGAAGTATATATGCCACATTTTTTTAATTCACTCATCTGTTCATGGATATTTGGGTTGGTTCTGTGTCTTAGCAATGGTGAATAATGCTGCAATAAACATAGATGTGTAAGCACTTCTCTGATTGAGCATTCTCCTGTCCTTTGGGTAGATACCCAGGAATGGAATTGCTAGATCATATGGTAGTTATATCTGTAGGTCTTTGAGAAACCTCCATATTATTCTCCACAGCAGCTGGACCAATTTACATTCCCACCAACAGGGCAGGAGAATTCCCCTTTCAATCACAATATTTTCACATTACATTATGGTTGATACAGAGATCTGGGAATACAGAAATTGTTAGTTGTTAATCTTGCTACTCTATCTTATTTAATGAGACAATAAAAATATTTAGCATGTCTTTTAAAACATGATTAAAGACATATTTCAATATAATATATTATTCATAATTTTATATGTTTTATTCAAAGGCATTAACAAAACCTTATGCATCACCCTGAGAAGAGCTTATTTAGCTTTATCAGACTACCAGAGAGGTCCTTCTCACAAACTAGGATAAGAACCTTTCCTTCCACTCCTAAGCATCTACTTCAGAGAAATGAAAATGTTTGTCTGCACAAAGAGTTGTATGTGAATGTTCATGGCAGTATTATTTATAAAAAGCAAAAGTGAATTTTTTATACATTAGGATACTATTAGTTTATTAGGAAAATCAGGACATATTTTTCTCTATTTTTCTATGTAAAAATGAGTCATGGTTTTCTCAATGACCCAATATTTAGCAATAAAAAACAGCTCACTACTGATACCTGTTACAATATAGATGAACTTGAAAACATACTGTGAACGGGAACCAGCAGTTAGTGTAATGGCTATGTTGCTGGACTCCCACGTAGTCGACCGCGGTTCGCGTCCCGGACCTGGTGGCTTAAACTCACGCCGGGTGCGTGTGTGTGCGTGCCCAAGATCCCGAGAGGAGAATGGAGGAGAAGGGATTGTGGCATGACCATCCCCCTGGGGGGTGATTTCTCGCTTTCTGTCTCTATATCTCTCTCTGTCTGTCTGGCGAGCGTACGTGCCCTATAGTGAAAACCTCTTCAAAAAAAAAACATACTGTGAACGAAAACAAATGTGAAAGACGACAGATTTTATGATTCCATTTATATGAACTGTCCCAAAAAGGCAAACCTATAGAAACAGAAAGTAAGTTACTGATTTCTTGGGATTGGTGGTAAGGAAGATTAGATTAGTTGCAAATGAACATGAGGAATCTGTCTCGGGGTAATGGAAATGTTCTGAAAGTAGATGTTAATGATGATGCACAACTCTGTAAATTTACTAAAAATCACTGAATTGTATATTCACAATGGCTGGAAATTTATGATACTTAAATTAAACCTCAGTGAAGCTATTGAAAAGCAAGAAACTTTGCTCCATTGTATGACCATATTATTTATTTTTCCTATTGATGAATATTTAGTTGTGCCTATTTTTTTGTTTTGACTTTAATTTTACTTTATATTATTTTTGCCAGGAGACACATGTGCTTGTCAGAGAGACTAAGAGATACAGAAAAAGAGAGAAGGAGAAAGCATCCCCTTCATGGGGTGTGCTCATGCCAAAATCTCTTCTCCATTTCTCCATCCTGTTGAAACTTGGGGCTTGCTTCCATACCAACCCTGTGCGTTTTTCAAGCCACAAGGGCCAGAATTTGAAACATGTGGTCAGCTATGTGAGATCCAGTCTATCAATCGCCAGGCGACAGGGCCAGCTCTGCCTTCGCTTTTTTTTTTTTTTTTTTTGGAGAGGTTTTTTGCTATAGGGCGCGTGCGCTCGCCAGACAGACAGAGAGAGACATAGAGACAGAAAGCGAGAAATCACCCCCCAGGGGGGATGGTCACGCCGCAATCCCTTCTCCTCCATTCTCCTCTCGGGATCTTGGGCACGAACGCACACGCGCCCGGCATGAGTTGTAAGCCACCGGGTCCGAGACGCGAACCGCGGTCGACTACGTGGGAGTCCAGTGACATAGCCATTACGCTAACTGCTGGTTCCCTGCCTTTGCTTTTAACAGCAATTTAACCACAAGTATTGTTGTATATCTTCTTGTGCCCTACTAGACATGTCTCTGTGGTGAATGGCTAGAGGCAGAACTACTATATTGCTTCAACTTTACTATATGGATATTGTAAATGTGTTTTCTATTTGGCTGCAACAATTTTCATTTCACCAGCATTGTAAAGGAGTTCTTATTCACTTGTAGCCTCACCAATACTTGGTACTGTCAACTTTTAACTTTTGACCATCTAGTGGAAATGATTTTCATCTGGTGTGAGACATGGGCGTTTTCTCTTCTGTGAATCAAGGAAGGGTGTAGTAGTTAAGTGTTACAGTCTATGTTTGAATTATAGCTCTATGGCTTCCTAGAGATTAAGTGACCTGGGCAAATTATTTTATAATTTTTCTATTTATACCTTCTTATCTTGTTTTAATTTCTAGAGGCCATTTTTCTCTTGCTGTTTTGCTTCTCTTACTAGTATCATTTTATATTTCCCCCTGTTTTCCATATAGGCACTCATATCACTTGTGACATACAAACTATTAGAAATAATACGTGTTACAAAATATGTTGGATTTCTTTTTTATTTTTTTGCATCAGAAAACAGTGTATCATAGTTAAACTGAAGAACATCAATGATAAAAGATAAATTCCTAAAAGAGAAAGGAAAAAAATCATCCAGGTTACCTTAAAATAAGCATCAGTTGAGATAATGATGGGGCTGACATCTGTACAGCAACAATGAAAGATAAGACAATATAACTGCAACTTCAATAAACTAAAAAAAAAAAAAATGAACTTCTAACTCAGAATTCAGTTTATTCCTTAAATATTTATTTCTTTTTTTCTGTACTTATTTGACTGTCTTGGATCCCCAATACAATATTAAATAAAACTCATGATGAGAAATGTCTTTGTCTCATTCATGGTCTTAAAGGGATGCATTTAATGTTTCACAATCAAGCATAGTGTTTCCTGCAGAATTTTTGTAAATATCCTTCATTAGATTAAGGTAGTTTCATTCCATTTTTATTTTGCTGTGTGTTTATCACAAATAGATGCTAAATTACTATATGTATTGGAATGACTGCTTTGTTTTTCTCCTTCAATTATTAATAGAGTGAATCACAGTAAGAAGTTTTCTAATGTTATTCTTTTAGTCATGGAATGAACTCAACTTTATCATTCCATACTATCTTTTTTATACTTTTTCTGTTTCTCTCTCTCTCTCTTTTATTTTAGAGAGAAAGTTTTGCTATAGGGCACATGTGCTTGCTAGAGAGACAGAAAGTAAGAAATCATTCCCCAGGGTGGACAGCCACATTGCAATCTCTTCTCCTCCATTCTCCTCTCAGATTTTTGGCATGAACATATAAGCACCCAGCAAGAGTTTTAAGCCACCTGGGTCTGGGATTCGAAGCATGGTTGACTATGTGGGAGTCCAGTGGCATAACCATTACACCATATGCTGGTCCCAAGTTTCAATTTGTTAATAGATTATTTAAGATTTGTGCATCTTGGTACAGGTGATTAAAATTGGCCCTTAATTTTCCATCCTCATATTGTCTTATCTGAGTTTTACAAGTGGAGAACAAGCAAATTCATTTGTCACTCCTGTCCCCTAAGTGAGCAGTCTTCTTTAGTGTAAGCCCTATACACCTGAACACACTGGACATAATGTTTAATTTAACTTCCATTAATAAAGATTGAAGTTAGTCATTATGCTCTTCCTAAACACTCTGATTACACCACTCTCAACTTCAATGCTATGGTGGCATGCATATTTTAAATTTAAAATATTTGATACATACATTTATTTATTATAATTATTATCCGTTATTCTTTATTATTGCATTATTTTGCTCACATATTCAATAATTACAAAAAAGAAAACATAAAATTAATCTCCCAAAGTAGTCAAATGCAATATCATCTTCTAACGTTAATAGTACATACATATTATATAGTTCTACTGATAAATATGTTTGGGAGATTTGTCACTGGAACCTTTGTTTCTTCAGGCAATTTCAGTTGGTGACAGTATTGTGTGTTGTTTTACCAGAAAAATCAGATCTTCAGAGCAAGGTGCATCAGATACATTAAATCTGTGATTCAACAGATTGGGAATTGAAGCCAGCAGGAGGTGTTGTGGTTAAGGCACTGGACTCCCACATGACTGACTGATTCAAGCCTGCTTTCTCACTTTCCCACTCTCTGGTCAAATTAAAAAACAATACTACTACTAATAAATAAAATAAGATTAATTAATTAAAAAATAGATTGGGGATCATGAAACAGGCTTTCTCTTGCAGATGTATTTACCATTTGTAGTGGTCCAATAGTTTTTTGTTTTTTTTTTTGTTTGTTTTTAAAATAGAGATAGAGATTTTTGCCATAGGGCACATGCACTTGCAAGGAGAAAGAGAGAAAGAAAGCAAGAAATCATCCCTAAGAGGGGTTGGCCACACTCCAATCCTTTCTTCTCTATTCTCCTCTAGGGATTTTGGTCACACATACACACACATCTGGCATGAGTTTTTATAGCTGCCATTTCTGGGACTCAAACCTTTACTACAGAGGAGTCCAGGGACATAACCACTACACTATATGCTGGTCCCAGTTTGTGCCCTTTAAATCCAGAAATTCTGGTTAAGTTGAATTACATTTCAGGTGATCCTATTAAAAAATAAAAAAAAAGTTATATTTACAAACACTGTATTATTTAATGTATTTCTGACAGAAGAGAACATATATTTTGAAATGTCATACAATTGGAAGAATTTCCTATAGAGTAGTTACTGACTGTACATTTCAAACCCGTTACCCTTCCACTATACACATATTTCTGGAGGTAGGGCTCAGAGGCCACTTTTCAGATAAAAACTCTGACCTGCACCTACATGTCAGGACTCCAGTTAGGTTAGCATAGTAGATAGTAAAAGTATTTCTGGGCTCAGCCTGAGTGGCACAGTTCATAGAATACTGGACTGTTGTGCTGGAAGCCATATGGCCAGCTGTGGGTCTGGATCCCTTGATCAGCAAGATCCTGACAAGCTGGGGAGGTCAGAAAGGAGATCACAACATGATGAGATCCTGTCAAGGGTGCTTTCTCTCTCTCTCTTCTCTATCTTTCTCTCTCGTGTGAGTGCACACATGCTCTCTACTATAAAAGTTTTTAAAATATATTTCTTAAATATTTCTGGGTCAGCCTTGTGTCCTGATTTGGTTAAGGGAATCAGATCCCACATGGCCAGCCACACTGAATCCCATATGGATAGTCAATTGCCTAAGCGTGCTTATCAAAAAGCCCATTTTCCTCTCTGATTTGCAGTGCCAGCTGCCATATATGGAATTTCTGTTTAATTGGGAACACGCATTCACATGTACTCACTGCACATACTCACTGTTGTGGCTCTCCCTTGGGAATGGCTCCCTTTGTAAGCTTCTTGATCGCTGAGTGATTTTCTTTACTTTTTGTTAGCCCGATAACACAAGAAAATGATGTTTTATGTTGGATATTCAGCTTAAAAGGTCTCCCAGAATATGTAATATGATATACTGTCAGAAGCAGATCTCTGTCCTTAGAGTTTTAAATTCTAGTTCTATTTCACTTCAAGAATAACTAGTCATTCCTAATGATCCCTTATTCTTATTTTGGAAATATTTTATTTTTCTAAGTTAAATAAGTATTACATTTCTGTAGCTGATAAATCCAGTCTCTGAAATATTTGTGTATCTTATTCTGGTTATTTACTATTTCTATTGACTCCCGGGGCTCTGCTTTCTCACAGTTGTAGTGACTTTGAATATGAATATATATATATATATTCCATGAATCTCCCTCTGTTGTAATTCTTTGAAGACTGACTTAAAGGAGTTGTTTATTTTGTTTTGTTTTGTTTTCTTCCCAGAGATCTGAATTTGGTTCTGCCAGGTATGTGGGAGTGTGTTCAATCCAGGATGCTATAAAATTAATTCTTGGCTTGAGAGCTCTCAAATCAAAAAGAAGCATGAATTTGGGCTGCAAAATCTGTGAGAGCCAGATTGTGGTTTCAAATTCTGGTGAAAGAATTTCTCTGTCATCATTACTGTATGTCAAAATTAATATAAATGAGATTTTTTTTTTCTAGTTCACCTTTCCATTGAGGGTCTAGCTATTTGGATAGCCAAAGCTTTATACATGATTTTTCCGTGATAGCACTTAGCAAACTGTTCAATCCATCACAGATAGATACTTTTGCAAAATACAATCAATACATGTTTCTAGAGACATGGAATGCTGCTTGGATGTACATTTCTCAGTGTGAACTGGCAATAGATATTTTGGAGACCAATCTGCAAAACATGCTCATAGTATCACTGCTCTATTATTCTTTTCACATTTGGTAGTTCAAACCTTTATCTCTTGTTCCCACACCCCATGTGGCTATCAAAATGGAAATTCAGTATCTTTTGGAATGGGCATATATCTCCTAATCCTGAATGGGTTAGATACCCACTGTTCATCTCTGGATTCCTGCTTTCATTTCATGTTTTTCTTCTGTTTTAAAACTTGCTAGAGGGGACATGCCCTCACCAGAGAGAGACAGAGAGAAAAAGGGAAGGAAAGTGAGATCATCCCCCCATCTCCTCAATGGGGGATGGTCACACCATAATCCCTTCTCCTCCATTTCTCTTTTCAAGATGTAGGGCATCGATGTGCCCAACATGTTTTCCAAACTGCTGGATCTGGGACTTGAACCACATAGTCAACCACATGGTATCCAGCTGCTCCAACCATCACACCTTAGGCTGGTCCTTCACCTCATTATTTTTTACCTTAGTCTAGGGATTTCTCTTTATTTCTTTCTAGTTTGACATTGCATTATATGTCAAATATGACCCAATACTGCCTCTCCAAACTGAAATGTATGTATTCGGTTATTGGAAAAATCAAGATGCATTTTTGCATAGAAAAATATAGAAATAAATATGTCATTGCTTTTCTGACAACCCAAAATATGTTCACCAACAGGTATGTACATAGTAATTTTAGTCTCATTGCTCATAGCTGCCTAAAATGGAGGATAGCCAATACATCCATAAAAGTAGATAAATGCAATATATTGTGATTTTTTTCTTATACACTATATCACTATGTGTGTGTGTGTGTGTGTGTGTATTACATATATATATATTTATATATGTATATATGTGTATATATATATAACCTCTTTCTGTGTACAACCCACATATATGATTCTCACAACCATGATTTTGAGTCAAAGAAGCCAAATATATTGTATAATTCCATTTATATAAAGTTTGAAAACAGATAAAAATAACTATCCTGAAGACATGTGACATCTCAGCTTCAAAAAGAGCAACTGCTCAAAGGGTTCACAGAGACTTCTACGTGATGTTCTCTTGATGTTGCCTACATAAGATGTTCCATTTGTGACAGCACATCATACTCTACATTCTCTATTTGTTCACTTATTTTATGCATATGTTATTTTCATGAGAAATTTTACTTAATAAGATATATTTTTTAAAAATGGCTTGTTCAGCAGCCATAATGATCAAACTGCAAAAGCCTAAAAGTTGAGCATCATCTTCAGTATATCCCTGTGTAGGGTCACCAATCTCTTATCCAGTCCTGTGGTTCTAACTCCTCAATACTCCTCAGTCTCATCTTCTGTTCTCCAGTTCTTTTCCAAACCATCATCTCTGTGCTACAGCCTAATCCTTTCCCTGTATCCATTTCACTGCTCTCCAATCCATCCTGCCTTCTATAACCAAAACGGTCTTCCAAAGATAGGAATATGACCATGCTTAAAATCCCTTCTATGCCTCATCGTTTTCAGGAATGAAAACAAAATCTTCACTGTGCAGACAAGGCCCTACCCAGTCTGCACCTGCCCATGTGACCAACTCATCTCCCAACCTGTCTACTTTGCTATCTCACCTGCACTGACCTTTTCATAGGTCTTCAATCTGCCACTTCCCTTTCCCCCTCGGATCCTTCTGTGTAAGAAAGCACTTTGATCTGTAGTATTTTTTTCCTTTTTCCCCCCACAAACTTTTACCCAACTTATTCCTCACAGATCTTAGTTTTGGCCTCTTCGTCAGTCAAGCCTCCAACTATCCTCTTTTTTCTTGTCACTCTATTTCCTTTTAGAGCACATATCTTTTCTGTAACTCCATAACTGATTTTAATAATCTGTTCTAATAATTCTGATACCAAGGTTTGTCTTCCCACTAAAATATAACCTCCATGAAGCAGGAGCTGAATCTGTGTGGTTCACCACAGTTTTCTCATTGCCTAACACAGTGCTTTGTGTGTAATAATAGTTCAGTTACTATTTCTCGAATAAATGAGCAAATGTACTTTGTTATTCTGTAATAAAAACTGTGCTGTAAACAGTTACATAAAGTACAAGGGGGTCTTCCTAGAGCTAATGGAAAATGCGTAGTATGAGACAATGAGGTGTGGATTTCAAAAATATTTTGCACCAAAATGAACTCTTATTTTAATTCCACTTTTCTATGAATTTTTTGAAGTCCCCTTGGATTATGTCAGATATTTATTTTAACTTTAGAGAAAGGTTATTAAAATTTCTTTTCCTCAAGTCTTTTGACCTTCCTCAACACTTTTTTTTCTTTTCTTTAGAGAGGTTTTTGCTATAGGGTGCGTGTGCTCTCCAGAAAGACAGAGAGAGACAGAGAGGAGGATGCCCTCCTCCCCACCCCCACCCTCCCCCCCCGGGAGGATGGCCACTCCACAATCCCGTCTCCTCTATTCTCCTCTTGGAATCATGGGCACGCATGCACGCACACATGCCTGGTGTGAGTTTAAGCCACTGGGTCCAGGACTCAAACCGTAGTTGGCTACATAGGAGCCCAGTGACACAGCCATTACGCCAACTGCTGGTCTCCCTTCCTCAACATTTTATCCTTTAATTAATTTACTCTGATTATGTCACTCTGTGACCCAAATCTCTCATCATATTTATATAATCTAGTCTCTGCCTGCTCCTCTGGCCTCATCCCATTCCACTCATCCCTTCCTGAGCCTTTACCATGCCAAGCATAGTCCTGCTTCGGGGCCGACACACTAGCTGTTCTCTCTAGCTGGATAGACCATTCTTGCCCTACATCTTCCCCTGGTGGGCTTTTCCATATCAGTGAAGTTTCAGCCCCAATTTCACTCTTCAGAGAACCTTTCTCTAACTCCCAGTTAACCTCCCTGTCCTAGATACTCTCTACCACGTCATCCTGTTTTATTTCTTCCTAGCATTTACAGTATTGAATTGTATCATTTTAGTGTACTAGTTTACTGTCTGTCCCCAACAGTAGATTGAATGCACCATGAGGGCAGGCAAAGTATTAGCTTTATGTACTACTGTGTCCATGGTATCTGGCACTTTATCATATAAGAGATATCTGATGAATATTGATTGAGTGATTGGATGAACATATTAGTTCATCTGACAGTGCTGTCTCCTAGGACTTTCTGCAATGATGACCACAGTCCTCATGTCTGCATTGTACAACACAGTAGCTATTAGCCACAGGTAGCTATCGGCTACTGGAAATGTGGCTCTATGACTGGAACTAAATTCTAAACTACATTAAATTTAAATTTAATTAGCTGCTTTTGGCTAGGGCCTAACACATTGGATAGTGCAGCTCTAGAGAACCTGATTTAGGTGACCAGCAAAGATCTCTCAAAGGCAAAAACATGTAAGTGGAGACATGGAGACTTGGAGTGTGAGTTGTTGCCAGCCAAGTGAGCAGTGAGGTGGGAAAGGGAAGGGCTGAGAGGACAGTTGGGACGCAGAAATGGGAGGGCATTCCAGAGAGAGATAACAGCATGTGCAAACCCCTGGAAGTAGAGAAGTTTGAAAGAAAGAATTTTTAGTGTTGAATAAAGGGGTTCTGTTTCAGCAACTTTAATATGTAATGACTTTTTGTTGACCCATGGTTTATCTGGTCTCAGTTTTTAATTTGGAGTGGCATTAAGTAGCATGTTCTGGCAGGACATGCATATCAGAACCATCCTCAAATAGCCTACCTTTCCCAGGGAAATGTTTTTTTTTTTTTTGTTTGTTTGTAGAAGGGCCTCAGCTTTATCACAATGTACTATCTTAGGGGTAAAGAGTTTTGTAAGTTTATTAGCTGCTATGTTGGGAAGAGTTTGCCCTTATTTGGCCTTTAATTACCATTTTGGAACCTAAAGGGTTGATGGATTTCATTTTGTTAATGCTGTTCACATTTATATTTACACATACATATTTTTAATTTTATGGACTTCCTATTTTACATAGCAAATAAAAGGAGCAATTCACTTTTCTATACGTACCAGAATGTTTGATACTTTGGTTTTTTAAAAAAATAAATAAATGAAAGGTAGACAGTGAGTGAAATCTTACAACTTTTAATTTAATATCTTTTTTTTGTATTTCATTTAGATCCATTGCCTCCAATAGTTTTAAAGTTGTATATACACAAAAAATTTAATTCTCATTGTATTATGATTATTCAAATATTGGGTAATAATTTTTACTTACCCAGAAGAATGGATTCATTATCTAAGAATGCTAAGTATAATTTTTTTGGTGGACTAATTACTACCTTGAAGGTGTTTTTAGCTTGCTGGAGAGAGACAGAAAGAGGGAGAGAGAAGGAAAGTGAGAAAGCATCCCCATGAGGCATGGTCATGCCCCTAATATCTTCTCCTCCATCTCAGGATTTGGGGCACACATGCACACACACTCAGTGTGTTTCACAAGCTGCTGAGTCCAGGACTTGTACTATGTAGTCAGCTATGTGGATTCCAGTTGCCCTAACTACTATGCCATTGGCTAGGCTTGAAGCTCTTTTAATTATAAATTCCATTCCATTGCTCGTAAGTTTATCTTTTTACCCCCAACATCACCTTTTATTCTCTGTAGATTTTTTTTCACCATAAACCAATTTTTCCTGAAAAGCACTTCTGCTTTTTCCATTAGTTCAGAGGGCTTGTAGATGCTGTAGAACAAATATTCTTGAAGATATTTATTATGGATCACTAAACAGAGGTAAAGTCTAAGAGTTAGTACATGACTTAGGAAATTGGAAGTTTTGCAGATTTTTTTGTTTGTTTTTAATTTGCAAGAGGGAGCATGTGCACCCCAGAGAGAGAGAGAGAGACAGAGAGAGAGGGATAAAACACCCCTCAGTGGGGCATAGTCATATCATAATCCCTTCTCCACTTCTCTATCCTGTTGGGATTTGGGGCACACATACATAGGTGTCCACACTGGGACTGGATACTTAAAATGTGGCTCTATGACGGAGACACTGGGTCTGAGCCTTGAACTCTATATTGGTCATGTGGGATCTGGCTCCCTTAGCCATAAGGCCATGGGGCTGGCCCCCCAGAAGTTTTTATTTCTGATCAGGTTTTTTCTAATCACATACTTTAGAATGTGACTTTAGTTAAATTGCTCATAAGAGAATGCTACTGTCATGGTTCAGAGTGATTCTATATAAGTTTTGTGTATTTTCCTCCTTGTTTTGAAATTATGAAAAAGTTTCTTTCTTTTTTTTTTTTTTTTTTTTTTTTTTGAGAGAGATTTTTGCTATAGGGCACGTGTTCTTGCTGGACAGACAAAGAGAGACAGAAAGCAAGAAATGGCTCCTCAGGAGGAATGGCCACACTGCAATCCCTTCTCCATTCTCTTCTCGGGATTTTGGGCATGCATGCACATGCGCCCAGAGTGAGTTTTAAGCTGCCGGGTCTGGGACTCAAGCCACGGCCAACTACATAGAAGTCTAGCGACTTAACCATTACTCCATCTGCTGGTCCTGAAAAAGTTTTAATAGTAAATTAAACTGCATATAAATTAAACTGCATATAACCAAGATAGTCTCAGAGATGTGTGAACGTGGGCCTCTGTTACTAAATAAACACAAGTAAAAGACTCAGTGAGTCCAAAGGACTACAAAGTGGAGTGTAGCAAGATCAGCCTACCTCTTGACCGGCTCAACACCACTCAGAGCATTATTTAAGCAGTCTGTATGCCTATTAATGAACAACTACGGGGCTGTAGCCAGAAATTTGAGCCTGTGTATGAAAGTCATCCAAATGCACATAGCAAAGTAATGTTGTAAGAAGTCAAGGAAGCACAAAAAAAGGGAAAGATTTGGAAAATAAACTTGGTCACATAAGTTGAATGTTAAGCAAGCCATGGTGAAAGACAGAAGAAAGAACACAGTACTTCTTATAGAACATACTGCACAGTGGGAAGAGGAGGACCTCTTGGAAATTTAGGATTGTCTGGGAATTCCGTGTCAATTATATCCTGGTCCAAGTGTCTGTGTAATCAGTTTCTTTAAAGCAGCAGCCTTGAGATCAAGCATGGTTGGATTCGATTTTAGATTCTTCTTACTGAGCATCCTTGAACAAATTACTTGGTTTCTATGAATCTCAAAGTTCTCTCGCCTCTTTAAAAGTGCTGATAATTATACTTACTTTGCAGACTAATGTAAGGATTAAATGAAGTAATCTGACACTGGATAAAAAACAGTTCTCCAATTTCTCTAACAAATACCAACATGAATTCTTTTGTAGAGGTTTTTGTTTTTTTTTTGCTATAGGGTGTGTGCGCTCGCCAGAGAGACAGAGATAGAGAGACAGAAAGCGAGAAATCACCCCCCAGAGGGGATGGCCACTCCGCAATCCCTTCTCCATTCTCCTCTCGGGATCTTGGGCATGTATGCACATGCGCCAGGCGTGAATTTAAGCCACCGGGTCCAGGGCTCGAACCGCGGTTGACTACATGGGAGCTCAGCGACATAGCCACCACGCTAACTGCTGGTCCCCCAACATGAATTCTTTAGAGGTAGTTTTCATTCATTAAGTCCTGGAACTCTGGAAAACACTGCCTGTGTTCAAGTCAGGGCTCTCTCATTTATTGGCTATGTGACCTTGGTCAAGTTACTTAACCTCTCTGTGCTTTTCTCATCACACGTAAAGTGAAAATAGTACCTTCCCCATAGTGCTACCAGGTTTAAAGAAATCAATATATGTAAAGTACTTGGGACAGCGTTCAGCACATAGTAAACATTTTCAAGTGTTAGCTGGAAACCTTCGCCAGCTTTGGATTATTTCTAGAAGTGATTCATTTTGTCTTGGGCAATATTCTCATAGCTGGACAGGGAAACCGGGTAGCTGTGTTTGGTGTAACACTGCCTGCTGGGAACAGGTGGTGGTAGCTTCCCCTTCAGGTGGGTCTCTCCACAGGTACAAGGTCGGGCTGGGTGAGAGCCCCTGCCTCGCATCCACCTATGTCACTGCCTCTGAGCAAGTCCGTTTTCTCCCCCGTGAAATGGGCATAATTTTTGCCCCTGTAGGTGGTGGTAGGGTTATAAAGCCTGCACTCAGCCCAGAACTAGCTACAGTGTAATGACGGTTGTTATTAAATCACACACTTCATTACATGTTTTATATATAATATATATATATATATATGTATATGTGTGTGTGTATATATATAATATATATATAAAACTGCCATACTTTATATATATATATATGTGTGTGTGTGTGTGTGTGTGTGTGTATACACGTAGCAGTTGAGCCATCAGGATTTTAAGTAAGGGAAATCAGAAGGCAGAAGTGGGCTCTCTCTACTTGTCTAAACTTGGACTGGGTAAGAGGAAGAACAGCCGTCTCATCTTTTGCAGCGAAATGAGAGGTCTCCCCTTCAACCCAGCTAATTCACACGCTCCACATCCCGCCCTCCACCTCCCAAGCAGGCAAAGCCACCATCCCTTCCAATTTTATAAGCTACTCATTTCTGTTCGTGAGCGTTTATCTGTGCTTAGTGGCAAGCCAAGGGTGGGTGGGGAGAGGCATTAAAACCTGGCAACCCCGCTCCCGCATCTCCGGTTGCCGCAGGGCTCCTGCCAGCCGTCCCGGTTAAAACGTGCTTAGGATTACTTCACTTCCCCGCAGTCTGCTGTGCAGCGGCTCATTACCACCCGCTTCAGTCACCGCTGCCAGCATCTCCCCTGAACGTCTCTCCCTCCCCCCACTTCAGGGATACAGGACATAACTGACATTTATGGAAATAAACACTGTTTAAAAAAACAACAACAACAAAAACGAAAACAAAACAAAAAACCCACACCCAGCCTCGCCTGAAGACCCCAGAATACCAGAACCGGCAGCAAAGAGCGCCTGCCAGGTCTCAGCTCCGCAGCCCGGCCGGCCTCACCGATCCCTGCACCCGAGCAGCACAAATCAGCATTTCCAGGCACCACTCGAGCCTGCCAATTCCACTCGCCTAATCTCATTTTAAATCCAGCTACAGATGAGGCTCTGTTGTGCGGCGAGGAGCCGGGCGGGGCGGCCGGAGGGACCTGAGGCTTGGCTGGGATGAGCGCGCAGGGGCCCCTAGCGGTTAGGGGCCGCGGGCGAGTCCCCAGAACGAGTGCGGACCGCCGGGCCGCGAGCCTCGAGGGGCGCGGGGCGCAGCTGGTGGAGACAAAGGAGCCCGCGCCAGCGCGGTTCCCCACCACCCCTTTCCTTCCTTCGCGCATCCTCCCAGGAAAAAGAGGGAAACCTGGGCGAAAGGGGCTAGTTTTCTTCCTCTGCTCGTTCGGACGGCTAGGCGGGAGGCTCCCCTCTCCGGGGCTTTCCGTCCCCCACTGTGAGCTCGCGGGCTCCGCGCCTGACTGCGTCCTCGGTGCCAGCCCGGCGCGCGGCCCTCGCGGCCCTTCCCCGTGCGCCCCAGGCGCAGACCAGGGCTCCAGGGAGGCGTGAGCCCCGCGCGGCGCGAGGTGCAGCCGAGAGAGCCCGAGAGCCCGAGAGGCGGGGGCGGGCGCGCGCGCGGGGCGGCGCGCGGGGGCGGGGGCGCTGCCGGGACACGTGTGGCGGCGGCGGGGGGGACTCGGCGCCCGGGGCTTTAAGAAGGTGTGGAGTGGGGCGGGCGCTTTCCCAGGCCTGGCCGAGGGGCGTCGCGCAGAGGCGGCGGCGCACGGCGGCGGCGGACAACGCGCTCTCGGCGCCCTCAGCCCCGGCCCCGCGCTCCCGCGGCCCAAAGTACAATAACTTTGGGATCCACCTTCTCCCGCGGAACTTCCCGGCGGGGCTTCGCTTCCGAGCTCGCTCTGCTCCCGGCCGCCGCCTTCGAGGCTTGCGTCCGCCTGGCTCCTCCGTCCCGAGGTCTCCAAAACTGAATGAGCGAGCGGCGCGCGGGGAGCGCGGCGGCGGCGGCGGCGGCATGGGGCGCAGTTGCTGGGCCCCGCGGACTTTCCTCCTGGCGCTGTTGCTGGGGGCGACGCTGAGGGCGCGCGCGGCGGTGGGCTATTACCCCCGTTTTTCGCCCTTCTTTTTCCTGTGCACCCACCACGGGGAGCTGGAAGGGGATGGGGAGCAGGGCGAGGTGCTCATTTCCCTGCACATTGCGGGCAACCCCACCTACTACGTACCGGGACAAGAATACCATGGTAGGTACCACGGCAGCTCCGCGCTCGTCGCCGCCCTGGTGCGCCCGCGGGCGCAGCTTTTTATCCGGTGCTTTATTCCAGAGGCCCTTTAAACAAGAACCATGACAAGCCTTACCCCAACGTGGCGCTCTGTCGAGGGAGAGAGAACAAAGTTAGTGGAGGATGGAGTCGCGAGTTGGGATTTTTTTTCTCCACCCCCTACACCTCCCCAAAGGCATGTCCTCAGAATGAGCTGGTGCTTGTGCTACACGCCTGAGAATTCTTGGGGGTTGGTGTCCTCTCCCCTCACTCATTCTTGTAGCTGGCACTTGAACAAACCCGCTCCTCTTGTTCCCTTAACCCCAGTATTTGCATTTCAGACCTTTGTCCTGCTCCCGGTCCCCCAGGGTGGCGCTGGGTCTGTCACTGGGCTTTGCAGATTGGCCGGTGACAGATCGAAGCGCCCTGGCCGGCCGGTGGCCGCTCCGCGCTGCCGGCTCGCCCGCTGCAAAGTTCCCGCTGCTCACCAGCCAGGGGTCCCTCTCCTTTCATTCAGTGTCAAATAGCCCTCCTGACAGGAGCTGCTGCTTCCACCTCTCTGTTCTTTTTTAAAGTGTCCTTTAAAATGTCAGTAATGGATGATTTTTCTGATTCCTCTCTTACTTTTAACGTGGTGCGTGTTGGGATGATCTTTGCGATATTTATTAATGACTTTGTCTTTTATGTGCACAGCTTTAATTTTCAGGTGGGGCTGCAAGCACCTTATAATTGAATAGTACCTCTTTTAAAAAGCGTCATTACACAGTCCTTCATCAGAATTAAACATTGAAGAAGTAAAATTTAGCTCCAAGGACTATAATTTTACACCCTGCATGTATTTTTAATATTTGAAGCTAGTAAAGTGAGTAGGCGGAAAAATGAAAATATCGTCTATTTTTATATTTCTGCTGGGACTTAAGAACGTTCCACTTCCATGGAGCTCTTAAATAGTGACAGGTACTGTTTATTAAAATTCCAGTGCAAAAATATGTGTACCCAACCAAACAGAAAGTAATGTCTAGTAAACTCATATTATGGCTTCTATTTCTAATAGCTAATGGTGATTGACATGGCAGAAGATTATTCTGGGTGGCAGTGGCATTTCAGATAGCATATAAAAATGATAAGAATCCTTAAGTGTTTTCTGTTTTTGAAAAAGACCTTCATATCTGTTCTGAAATATTTAGCTTAGATAAATGCTTTCTAAAGGTGTAGGATACTGCTGTGACAAATTTCTTGTGGCAAAGGTGGGAGCTTCATCTATAGCGAAAATTATAAAATTTTAGAATTAGTTTTGGAAAATTAATATTCTGTAACTAGTCTCCTTTTTTAATAAAAGTGCTTCTGGCATTCTTTTCCAAAGAACAATCTAGTGCTTTTCAGAAGTCATGAGAATCTGTAAGTGGAGGGACCAACCAGTATGATGGCAACCCAGACCTAACCCAAAGACTGACTGACTGAGCCTGTCACTCAGTGTGATTCTTAGCAAAGATGCTGGCCCACTAGGAACTCCTCAGTGAGAGTGGGAGGTGAGTGAGCTGGCCCAAGGTATGATGTCAGGTTGTGATGGAAGACCATGTGATGATACTAAGCCTTATTGGTATTTATTTCCCCATCCTTGGTAAAAGGCCGGCATAGACAACTTAAATAAAACCACCAAAATATGATACAGCCTTTGCTTTTGCTGCTAAGTTAGCACATGTAAGTCAACATGAGACTGAGCATATTCATATCCCCAAGTATGAAAAGGAGTAGATGATACAGACTAAGAATCAAGTGTGAGACTTCAAATTGGACAATTGGGAGAGGGGGCCCCACTTTCGCCCTCTTTTCTACCACCAGATGAGGTAGAAAGATGTCATACGCAAGTCATGAGCAGTCAAATTACTGTAAGCTTTGAGAGTAATGTCACATTTTAAATTCTTATTCCCTGTTTTAGCCAACATTTAGATTTTGGAGCTGACTGTAAGTACAGGCCTACAGTAAGTTCTTCCTATAGAATGTTCTACAGGTAGAAGGAATGTTTTAAAATGAAATGCTGCTTCGATGTCTCTTCTCCTTTTAGACTTTTGAAAATTAATTAAAAGAAAACTAATGGTATAATATCTGTTAGAATTGAATTGCGCACAGGAAAACTTAACCTAATATACTTGTGTGGTTGGTTCATTTTGATATGTGACCAAAATGGAAGGGCATTTGTTCAAAAAGTCTATGTATGCTAAGAAATCTGTTAAACGTTAGCTTGAGACTTTATTTCTAACCTTCTAAATCTTTAAAATGTACCGATTACGTCAGGAGAAATCAATATTGTCTATGATTGACATTGAACTCAGCATTTGGATGAATGGTGTTTAGGTGCAAAGCTAATGGCTGTGACTTTTCAACCTGAAACAATTCAATGAGATAGAGGTGGTGTGCGCGCAATGGCGCCGAACAGAGCACATTACCGTGGATCAGTCAGCTGCTCTCCGAGATCTGAGCTGTGACAGAGCTTGGAATGTGAAACGAAGGAACAAGTGTAAATCTAAA
Organism: Tupaia tana; assembly: GCA_026018925.1. Classification (NCBI taxonomy): domain Eukaryota; kingdom Metazoa; phylum Chordata; class Mammalia; order Scandentia; family Tupaiidae; genus Tupaia; species Tupaia tana. Next base: position 49,922,763 of record JAKSZU010000003.1, read on the forward strand.
TACAAAATAAACAAAAGTGGCTCAAAATTATGGGTCCCTGTAGGCGTCGCATTCATTTAAAGATTTTTATAAAAAATCTTTGACCTAACATAGTACTAAAGAATTTGAAGCTCACGGGTATAACAGAATTGTCACAGATTCCAACATTAAGTGGAATACCCATCAATTAGCAATATTGGCAACTGGATGAATAGTGCATGGTTTCATCTAATGGGTTCTCACCTCTCAATTGAACGGTGTCACTTGGTGTCTATTTTCTCATCTTCATGTACCTTTTAATCTCTGTGGTCTATGACTCTCTTGAGACGGCATTGTTAGTCACTATAAACTCTGATACTTTTCCATGAATACACCACAATGTAAAAGCTCAGCAGAAAGGGGTCTTATATACATCAGGTTGAATTAAAAAGGCCTCAGGGTCAGAACATGTTTTGAAGATAATTTTTTTTTGCACAAATCCTAAGATATGATCAATTTCTCCATGTTGTTCCCAGACTCCAAAAATTATTTTTTAACAGAACTTTGCAAATAGAAAAATAGGAAATTAGCCTAAATAGTCCAGCCAGCTAACCATTTCTCATCCTCAGCCACAGCCCGTGACCCACCGTTCCTTCTACGAACCAGGCAGTTGTGAAATATGTGAGGCTGAGTCGAAGTCTGCACCCTTCTTCCTCTTCCATAGTAATCCCTTTTTCTCACCCTCACTCCTCAAGAATCTACCTGCCACCTTTGTTTGAAGCTCCTTTTCTGCCCTCTCAAGCAATAGTGAATGTGACTTGTCAGTATCACAATAAACTCTCCAACAGTTTTACAACTGGAGAAAGATATTTTTCAGTCTTTCTTTTTTAAAAATAACATCACTGAGCAGGAAGATAATGTATTTTGGGATTAAAAGAAAGCTTTTGGATACCCCTGATATCATGTCAGTAAGGACTTGCCCTCCTACAGGATTGACTTTACTCTGTCACCATCAAAAGGGAGACGTCAGCCATTGGGGGCGGGGGGGGGGGGGGGGGGAGAAGCATTGTATGTGAAGCCAAGCATAGGCAAATGAGTCTACCCCCAAATACTTGACCTGTGGTAAGATAATTTACCTCCATTTCTAAATGGTAAATGGACTAACGTACTTATTATTATGCTGGCATATGGCGGGGGGGACTGTTCTGTTAATGGTGAGAAATATGTTCTAAAATAGCAACTTAGAGTAAAAAAAATCTGTCTTGAGTAGAACTGAGTTGATGATATGGAATGATGTTTTAGAGGAAGTGTCTTACTGTATTTTATAAACCCAGCATCAATACTGGTAATTCTTTCTTGTTAGTTCTTACATTTCTACTTCATTGTCTTTTTTTAATCGCATTGCCAGGAGGTTAGGAGAATCCATTCTTTTACAGCTAAAACTGAACATTTACCTAAAAAAAGAGAATCATTTGGATAAAGTATTGAGAGCACTCTATTGTAAGAGTTGCCAGTATTGCTATTATATACAGTTCTTCTGAAATCAACTGGTTGTTATTTAAAAATCATGGTTCAAAGGAAGTGTGATGGAATAACTTCAAAAACAGGAATAATTCTATGTCAGACATAACTTTTGAAAATATACTTCAGATTTAATTTCTTTCAACAGAATTATTTTACTATTTGAATTAAACCAATTTGCTATTGCTAGAATAACTGTGTTGCTGATAAGGTGTATAGTTGTATATCCTTTATATGTCTCTGATCCCAGAATCAGCATATTCAAATTCTTAAAATCATTTGTCAAATGCAATTTATAAGTGAACTGCAGCTGTGTCTTGCTTATGTATGACTATGAAAATTGGGCATTTAAAAGCATTTTGCTCAACTTGTCACATATTTCATCTCCCTCTCTACAATTTATTTCAAACATATTTTACTGATGTGGTTCAGATTGTTTCTTAAATCATATAAATCTTGCTTCTTGTCATTTATATCCCCTATGTGAGTTTCAATTCCAATCTTAAACTAAAAATCAGGTCTTTGGAATCATAATTCAGAACATCTCATTTAGGCAGAAATTCTTTCTTTACTCACTGCGCACAGGACTAGACATTTTTTAATGACAGCATTTCTAATTTTTGTGGATCTTCATTTTAAACTATTTTTATTTTCATTAAAAATGTTGAATAAAATAGGAAAGCTGTATTGTGATCATCTGAGTATATTTTTATGGAACTGTCTTATTCCAATACATTTTTCTTGTCCACTTTAAAAAGAGGGCGATAGATATTTTAACATGATTTTAAAGTTAATATTATTGACTTTCAAATTTTTTGTAAATTATTTTCTTTTATTCAAAACAAAATATCTAATATCTATCTTTGATTTTCTTCCCTCCCTCTTGAAAACTGGTCACTTTTATAGAATAAACTGGGAGCCTTAGTTCATCAATTATGTAAAATAAATTGCATATTAATCCATAATTCTTTTTCTGATTATTTCCAATGCTAATTATGTCTGCTATCTTCACAAACAGTTGCTGGTATGGTGACCTGACCTCTTTATTTTAAAAAAACCTCACTCTTGAAAAATATTAATAAATCAACTAGTACTTTTTGAATATTTGCATTTTAAAACACTTACATATACTTACAAAAAATGTAACTTTCTTTACTGCATACAAAAATAGGAAAAGTGGATATCTCTACACTCAGGCAGGAAAAGAAGGGAGGCAGAGTGTATTAGGTTGAAATAGGCAGGTTCACTCTAAACAGAGAGGGGGCTTAGGCTGTGTCTGAGTAATGACACAACATAAAAAGGAAAATTCATTTATGTAAATATTTTGGCTTTAAGAAACATGGCAGTATTTATTCCACCCTTTCAACTTGATTTTAGAGTAATTAAAAATAACTAGACTGTATCATTTCAGTCTAATTATTTTTAAGCACATTTAAGCACATTTTTCAGAAATTAGGATAGAATATTCTAATATGAAGACCCCTTAAAGACTATTCAAACAGAGAAATGATTATATTAAAAAATAAAATAAACTTCTTGGCTCTCAGGGTATTCTACAAGAAGTGATCTCACTTTGGTGTCAGTTGTGTGGCTCAGAGAGTAATTTTCACTATGGTCACCTGCCATGCCCATCTCATTGAAGGCAGAGCTTTTGAAGGGTTGAACGCTGTGCCTGTGGGTTAACCAATTATTTTAAAAATGTATGCTTCTCAAAAACTATACTTATTCCCCCCCCCCCTTTTATTCTATCCCCTGTAGGAAATGGATTTCAGGATGTGCAGATGGGGGATCAGTACAGATGTATAAATGCTGATACTTGATATAAGGCAGCTCTCATCATTCAAAAAACAAAGCTAAGGTATTAGATAGCTTTGAATGACACAAGAGATAGTTATAAGAACTACATTTCCAAAATATTTAAAACTTGGGTTCTTCTGTAATGCTGAATCATTTCCCTTAATAAAAAAAAAAAAAAGAAAAATAAGAAAAACCCTTTATATGGATAAACGAAATAGAATTTTATTGATTAAAAGACGTACACTCTCCGAGAGCTGATAAGTTTCAGAAACTACTAATTATTGATGTACAGTAGTGACCACACGCCACGTGGGCTGAGGAGTGATTATTTACCCTTAAGTGCTACCCTCACTCCACAATCATCCTTCTCTGCCGCTGTGTCTTCCTCTCCTTTTATCTGTATCTTTCCTGCTTTGTCCCTTGGTCTTTCTCATCCTTTTCCTAATTTTTTCTTCATTGTCTTTCCTCTGTTGCTCCCTTCCACTCCATGTCACAGGTCCTTGTTTTCTCTCCTTTTATTTTTCCTGCATCACAGCTCCACTCCCTTCTTTTTTTTTTTTTTTTTTTGCTTTTGTTTTAGTTTAATTTAGTTTAGTTTAGTTTTGTTTTGTTTTCTTTTTCTTTACTCCCTTCAGGGTTCTCCTTATCAGCATCCCCATTTCTTTTTCATCCTTTAACTGACTGTAATGTGAAAAATATAGTGCATGTAAATCAACCGTTATATTCATTGGCTATTTGCCATAATAAAAGTAGGTTAGTAGGCTTGTATATTACTATCTTAAAAAATCAGTTGGGGGGCCAGGCAGTGACACAGTGGAAACACAGCTGGAGCCACATGGGAAGGTCCCAAGTTCACATCCTGAGATCTCCTTGAATACACTGAGCATAGGTTTGTCCTTGAGGTGGGGCTGTCTGAAGGCCAGGGGGAGGTGGCAGCATGAAGTCCCTACTGAGGATGCCTGCCTTTCTGTCTCTGTCTTCCTCTCTTATGAAATAAATAAATGCACTTTTTAAAAGTCAATTTTATCTTTCCATGAGCTACATTTGGCCTTTTAAAAGTTTATGGGCTAGTTATTCCTAATAGAAAAGTGATTCCCTTTTCCTATGTTATAAATGTCTCAGAAGAACCTTCCAGCCTATAGTTTAATTCCAAATTAGGTATATTCTCTTCTGTCAGTTGCATGGTCACGTTGCAGAATCTGAAGTTTGTGCCCAGAAAATGAATACACAGCAGGTAAAAGTGTAGAAATTAGAAAACAGCACATTTAATTAGTTTGAACCAAAAGGTAACTCATATTGTGACTGCTTGAATGGCTGGGGACACTTCCAGTAAACTGATGAAGGCTTGTCTTCATTATTGCTGCACTTACCTCGTCCTCTCTGTTAAAGTTCATAATTGCAATTGTGTTGCTACCAAGAAAGCAATGCCACCTTTTTAGGTAGCTGGCACTTGATAGGCCAAAAAGGGGCTCATTATGGCAAAGAACACTCTGTTGGAAGTCAAGAGCGAGGTGGTTGCTTTGGGATAAGTTTCATAATCTTTCTTGAACAGAGTCTGTTTTACTATTTTCTATCATGTGGTCTCCAATAATGTATTCCATCTCAAAGATTCTGTGGCTGGCCTCAGACATATTGTGAAAAGAGAAGTTCAGGGGGCTGGATGGTGGTACAGCAGTAAGGCAGTGCTGACCACATGGGAAGGTTCTGGGTCATCTGGAGACCTTCCTGAATATGCCAGGCACACGTGTGCCTCTAATACAAAGCTGGCTGAAGCCTTGGCATGGAGACTTGTCTGGGAGTGGATCTGTCTCTGTCTCTGTCTCTCTCACTCATGAAAGAAAGAGGAAGGCAGAAAATGAAGGAAGAAAATGGGGAGAGGGAGAGGAAAGAAAGGAAGGAAAGAAGAAAATAAATTATTTCAAGAGAGAAAAAGAAGTCTGAAGAGGCACAATGATTGTTATGAAAAGGGTTCAAGCTTTTGCAGCAGAGACCCATGTGTCTGTCTTGTTCTGCTACGTATTGGCTGTTTGTCTTCTGCAACTTTCCTAGTTTCTAACACAGAATAATGATTCCCAGAGTAATGGTATTTCGGAGTTGCTGTTATTTAAAAAGATTATGTAGCATCTGATACCCAGTAGGTGTTTACCAGATAGTAGTTATTATTATCTGTTGCAGTTACCCAGTTTGAGATAAGAATGGTACAAAAGAGCCACTGGCCCATGTTTGTCTGTTTATTGCCTGTTTATGTTGTGCCTTGTCATTATATGGCACAGCTGAAGAAAACATCTAGATGGAGTATATTGGGAAGGATCACAAAAGTAGAACAAAAATCAATTCATCACCAAATATATATCATCAGAAAATGCTTCTCAGTCAAAATAAAAATGTCACTTGTCTATAATTAGAGTAAGGTTAATTTGAATAGTTTCAGTCCAACCAAAGCTTTTTAAGTTTGGCCAGTTCCTAAGTTCAGACCTTTCTGTTCTTAAATTGAGTGTCTTTACTTAGCTGATGGTCATGATAACCAAAATTTTATGTGAGGTAGTACTCTAGGAATGATGCTAAGGGAAGTAAATATAGACATCCATTTAATATTTTTTTAGGGGGGTTGAAAAGGCAACTTTAATTGGTTGCAGAGAATGCGAGTTTATCCCATTTTAAAATGTTAACCAAAAAAAAAAAAAAAAAAAGAACCCCTTATAGGATTTCAGAATTTGAATAACATTTATTCCTGCGAAGAATTATTTGGGAACTCACTCTGAATTCCCTTCAATCCCAGTGTAGAGTCCAAACAGATAGGTTTGCCTTACCTCGTATGATCCTGGGAAATTGGAGATGAAAAAATCTTGAACATATTGTCACTTCCAATCCGCAAGGGAAGTCAGTTAATCAAAGAATCCGCCCAGTCACTGTGTTTCCATAAATTTAAAGTATTAGTTTAATAATATGAATACTCACCCTGAGTTTTCTTTTTTACAAAAAGAAAATTACATATAGAGTTTTCTTAAAGTGGCATTCTGGTGGTTGGTATTGTTCTGATACAACATGTTAACAATCTGTATTGAAGATGTAGCATAAAAATCTCATGGCATTATGAATATCTGGTAAGATGTAATAGAATATCCTTTTTTTTTGGAGAAGTTTTTGCTATAGGGCATGTGCACTCACCAGAAAGACAGAGAGACAGAAAGTGAGAAATCACCCCCCCCCCCCGGGGGGATGATCATACTGCAATCCCTTCTCCTCCATTCTCCTCTCGGGATCTTGGGCACGCACACACACGCACCCGGCGTGAGTTTAAGCCACCGGGTCCGGGACTCAAACTGTGGTCGACTACACAGAAGTCTAGCAATGTAGCCATTATGCCAACTGCTGGTCCCTTGGAGTATCCTTTTCTAACAACTGAGTACTCCCAGGGTTCATGGACATAGTCTTCTCTGAGAATTTTGATAATAACTTTTTTTTACTAGTTATAGAAACAAAGTATTCTCTTGGTTTGATCATTTGTATTCAGACTTTTGTTTCCTGAATGGATGTTTTAATGAGATCGATAGCAATAGTCAAGGGAGTTGTAAGACTTTTCTAGCAAGGATGGCATCCACATACTTGCTTGGGTCTGAGAAATCTTAGCGTATGATCCGGTCCTGAAAATGTGGAAGATATGCCCAGTGTCACAGGCTTTGAGAGCAGAGTCTGCTCCCTCGCACCTGGGGTGACAGAGAGAATGTGGCTGGCAAGGAGGCAAGAGCAATGGAGGAGAAATGTTTATAAAAAAAAAAAAAAAAAAAAAAAAAAAAGGCAATGGGAAGCGCGTCCCCAGGTTTAGTGCACTCCAGTTTAGTGTTTCCATCGAACTCACACCTGTATATCAGGACTTCTCAAGTGCTGCCCCGCTTGTATCCCAGCAAGATGCAAGGCTTTATGGCACCTAAAGCCCAAAAACTCAAAGCCTTCACCCACAGACAACCCACTCCAGAACCATCCTGTACTACCCTCTCCTGACCACACAGCCCAGGCTGCACAGCCTGCTTCCAGGTCTTGGCCTGAGCCACTTTTGCCCCAGCATCTCCCCCATCCTGCTGTCCCACTGGTGCCTCTGAAGCTCCACTGTGGGGCCTGCACCTCGCTCCCTGACACTAACGTGTATTGGTCCTCAAACAACAAAACACAGTCCTAGCCTTGGGCTCTGCTCTGTCTTGCTATTTCTACTTCAGATACATCGTTTAGAGTTCCTTTCTAATCCAAGCACCGATCCAGTCCAGGGCTGCAGTGTGTTCGCTCCAGGCTGGTAACTCCCAGGTGTTTCTCCACAGATGCTGGCAATGTCTTTATATTCCACTATCAATCTAAGATTTATAAAAGAGGTCACAGGGAGATCCATATCCAAATGTTTACCATGTAACAACATTTTCGTTGTTATACTTAGAGTTGTATGCCGCTGATAATGGTTCCGAATAAGCCCCCCATTCCTAAAAACTCCTCTCTGCTCAGCTTCTTCACGATGTATTCTTCGCAAACATTAGAAACGGCATAGAGAGATGCCCCAAGAAGGACCAAGATGTCTCCGATCAGTACTTGGCTCCCTGGACACTGGTCAGAGTCGTGTACTGGTATGCTCTGACAATCAGGTAGTTAGCTTCTATGTCTGCCAGGCCCAGCAGGATGTACTTCCACCACTTTCTTTTCAAGATATTTAGAAGATTATCACTGCCTGATTGAAAGGCCAGCATCACTGTATAAATTAGGAACAGCAAGCAATAGTTGATAAAGCTCTGAAGCATGGGGGTATTCACTTGGTATTTTTCTGCCAAATACTGGCTAGTGATGGCTGTCCCACATATACACAAGGACAACATCTGACCCAGAGCCACTGTTTTCAAAATATTCACAGTCAGGAGCTCCACGAACCAGCACTCCTTTCCTAGAGGTATGTATGTATACTTGCATGTGTATGAAAGAAGCTCCTAACACATGATCAATGGAAGATATGTAAAAGAATGTTTCTGGAAGTCCTGTTCACAATAGCAAAAAATCAGGTGAAGAGTTTGCGTTGACCCTGCGCAGCAGCCTGCCCACCGCACCTGCCGCTCCCTGCGCCCGTGGCTGTGGGGTGATGGGGCCTGCCGGCGAGGCTGGCTCCATGAGGGACCCCATTTAATATTTTTGTCAAATTCTGTAATATATGTCTACGACTCTATGAAAAATAATTTTATAATAGAAAACTATTTCAGCCAAATTAGGACTGAGAGAGACTGACTTTGATAGTAGACCCAGAGTTTGCTAGACCATTTGGAACTGGCTGGAGAAACTTACATTCATAAGTGGTTAGGCGGTGAACTGGAAGGTCAGTTCATTTACAATTAAAACAAAAATAAGAACAAGAAAACTTGTCAGGAAAAAGGCATTGGCTGGACAGGGCACTCTGTCTACTACAGCAAAGTTTTTATGGGTAATCAAATGACTATTAGTATGTCATCTGAAACTATGAAGTTAGATGATCTCAATGATAGATGATAAAGTTTATGCAAGTTTATCCGTCCAACTCATGTCAGTTGCAATCCTCTTCCCTAGACAGTACTGGAGAAAGATAGCCTTGTTTCTAGATCCCATGACATCCCATTTTGTGGCATACAAAAAGTCTTGGTTATTATTAGGACTTCTTTTCTTGCCTATTTGGTACAGATCAACTATGTGTCTAGTTAAAAATACTCAGCTCCAAGGCTGTCATGCAGCTCTATGTAATTCAGCAATAGGAGGTGGAAATCTCCTGCTTATTGTGTTTGGGAAAGTTTTTGATAAAAATTACTATAGGGGGTTGTAAAAAAGGCTCAGCAGGTGCCTGCTCTTTGCTCTACCCTGACTAATTTCTTCAGCCATGAGGTGATACAGCCATCTTGTGACTTTGACAGTAACAGCCAGATACTGAAGGTGGTGGATGAGAAGTTTAGAGGGAGCCTGGGTTTTGATTTACATCTTAGGCAGCTATACTGGCCCTGGAATAATTTATGGATTTCCTTTTTTGTAAGAAAACTTATTCCTATCAAGTCACATATCTGTTACTTGCAGCTGAATGCAATACTAATGAATATACATTTCTACAAAAGGACAACCACCCAGTTCATGTTCTCCAAAATTATTGTATGGATCTCTGAATTGTTCTGATCCTCCCATAGATTTTTTTGTTTCTGTGCCTTGATGGAATGAAACTATTTCCTAAGACACTTTTGATCATTTATTTTCAAAATATCTCTCAATATCTTTCAAAATATCTGTGCAGATGGTGAAGATAGTACATTTTATGCTAACTTTTAAGTTATACTTGGAGAAAGTAACCTGTGTCTGACCTCCAATTTCTGGAGTTTCTTAAATATTGGCCATTTATGCTTGCTGGTTCCCTTCTCTATACCTTATTTCCCAACATCCCTGTTTCTCTGAAATTCAGTGTCACCATATGTAAATCCTGTTGACATTTCAGGTACTGAGACATGTGCCATGATTTTGACTGAGCTCTGCCCCAGCCTTCACCTTGTTTGTTATGCCTGGCTCAGCCTCCAGGACCAAATCCAATGTTATCATTCCTCTTGCCTGTTCTATGTTGTCAGAGGAAACAGACACCTCAGTCTTACCTTCAGGAACATGCAGTCTTTTAACTGAGGTCACCTTTGTGCTGAATGTTGAGATATCCTGTGATCATAGTCCCAGTTCTTTTCACATTTCCTTTCCTTGCATAAACACTTCCTGAGTTCTCATCCTGCAAAAGTGTTGCATGTCCAATGTTTGTAATGTAGAAATATAAGGAAATTAGCTGTTTATAGGCTCTAAAAAAAGTGGGTTCATATTCCTATTCCAAGCACTGATACTACCCAAAAAAGGGCAGCTCAGGATTTCTGAATAAATTAACTGCAGAAGTAACAATAACAAACCTTAAAGTGGTGCTTAATATGAGCCATGCACTGATCTTAATACCTTACATATATTAATTCATGCAATTCCCCCAACAGCCTCAAGAGGTAGGTATTATTTTCCTCCTTTTATGGATGCAGAAACCAAGTCACAAAGGTATAAATGTTTTGGCTAAGATTGCAAAGCTACTGTGCAGGAGTTCTCCATCCACTTCCCAATCCAGTACTTTTAATCAACTTTTTTTTTTTTTTTAGAAGTGACAGTTATTACAGTAAAGTAATAAGTAATAGGAATCAGTATAAGAAAGAGAAAACAAGGAAAAATGGAAGAAAATTTTGCTATTTAAAATAAAGATGTAAGGCCCAGTCTCAGCACAAGTTGTAGTGTACTGAGCTGCAATATCGGAGCCACATGGCCGGCTGCAGGTTCAGATCCCTGGTCTGGCTGACCTGAAATACTCTGGGCCCATGTCAGTGCCCACGGTCCTGATAAGCTATAGGGCTGAGAGAAGGGGATTGTGCTGACAGAAACCTACTGAGGGTGCTTCTGTCTTTCTCTTGTGTGCACATTCACACGTTCTCTGTTGTGAAAAAAAAAATAAACTTATTTGAATAAAAATAGAGCTGGCCCCATGGCACAGTGGTTAAAGAGTGTACTGAGGGAGTTGGATCCCACATGGCCAACCACAGTTCAAATCCCAGCCCTGATGACTTGAAAAACATGCTGGGTACCTGTGCATGCCTGCTCCAAATTCTGACTTGCTGGAGAAAAAAGAATTGTGGTATGGCCAGACCCTATTGGGGTGCTTTCTCTCTTTCTCTCTCTCTCTCTATTAAGTGCATGTGCCCTGTGACATTAAAAAAAAAAAAAAAAAAACAACAAACAAAAAAAAAAACTAAGGGACTAGCAGATGGCATAATGGCTATGTCACTGGACTCCCATGTAGTCAACTGTGGTTTCAGTCTCAGACCTGGTAGCTTAAACTCATGCTGTGCATGTGTGCATGCATGCCCAGGATCCCAAGAGGAGAATGGAAAAGGGATTGCAGTGTGACCATGCCTCCTGGGGGGTGATTTCTCACTTTCTGTCTCTCTGTCTCTCTCTGTCTTTGCAGCAAGTGCATGAACCCTATAACAAAAACCTCTCCAAAATTAATTAATTAAATAAATAAATAAATAAATAAATAAATACAAAGAAAGATTCCAAAATCAAGCCAGAAAGCTGATATCAATGCCAAAGAAGGCTTTTCATAGCCCAAGTCCACAGTTCTTTGTTTTCTTCTGGATAAAACATAAAACAAAGATATCATGTAGTATACTGTTGGCCTCAGAGTTTAATATGCCTTCAAAGTATGAGAAGAAATAAAAAATACAAAAGCAATTTTTAAATTTGTTCAAATTTATTTTTAGCATTTTAAATTTTATTGTATGTCTTATTTTCATTTCATTATTGTACATCTCTAAAACAAAGTTTACATGCAATATGTGATGATTTAATTATCATGCACATGTATATAATTTTCAACAAAGAATTTTACATTCTTGTGTGTGTTAAGTGTTTTTCCCTAAGCTCCTCCCTTCTCCCATAGAGGACAGAGCTCAGCACTTAACTTCAGGGTGACCAGGAGGGGAGCAATCAGGAAAGAATGAAGCCTGAGGGATTGCAAGATTGTCAGCGTCTAGTGGCGAGAAGCAGGGTCTAACTCTGGCCTCATACTTCTGTTAACTTATGAATGTTTCTGATTTGTCACTGTCATGTTTACCCCGAAGTTTGCCATCAGATCTGAACTGGGATCCACTGACTCCTACTGGAAGTTAAATCAGAGTCTGGAGGATTGATTCAGGCAGAGAGCTTAATGTCTGAAGTTCTGAAGATAGGCTCATATTTTCATCAGGAGAGAAAAATTGACCTCATTGGACTTTAAGAACTCAAAGGACAGGGACCAGCAGTTAGCGTAATGGCTACGTTGATGGACTCCCATGTAGTCGACTGCAGTTCGAATTCCGCACCCGACGGCTTAAGCTCATGCCAGGCACGTGTACGTGCGTGCCCAAGATCCCTAGAGGAGAATGGAGGAGAAGGGATTGCAGTGTGGCCATCCCCCCTGGGGGATGATTTCTTGCTTTCTGTCTCTGTCTCTCTCTTTCTGGCGAGCGCATGTGCCCTATAGCAAAAACCTCTACCAAAAAAAAAGAACTCGAAGGACAGTACCATAAAAATATAGAGACGATCCATATAGACTTTTCCCCTATAATTCTAACAAACCTGATCATTTCTCTTTAGCATTCTCTGATAAGCTATGCTAAGTTGTAGCTCAAATGGGCAAGTCTATGAACCACAAGGGTGGATGGAGTAGGGAAGCCATAAGACTTCTGACCTTGACAACAGGTACTAAAACGTTCAGAGTATTTCCCTCAAATATAAATGGTGTATGCAAGATTTTTATAGAAAATGAAATAGACACTTCAATTATAAATAGGTTGTGAAATATTTTAAAAATATAGAAAATTACAGTAGGATCAGCAGATAAAATAGTGGTTACATCACTAGACTCCCACATGGCTGACTGTGGTTCAAGTCATGGACCCAGTAGCTTGAAAATCATGCCAGGTGCGTGTGCATGCATGCCCAAATTCCCAGGAGGAGAATTGAGGAGAAGGGATTGTGGCATGGCATCCCCCCCTGGGGAGAGTGATTTCTCACTTTCCCTTTCTCTATGTCTGTCTGTCTCTTTGAACACACATGCCCTAACATAAAAATATCTTAAAAAAAGAAAGATATAATAAATGAAGATTAAAAATTGGCATCACTGAAGCATACTCAATCGATAGCTGCTAAAATGCAAATTCTGTAGAGATTAAACTTCACATTGTTAAAATAATGACCATTGATTGCTAATTATTTTTATTCATCTAAACAAGTTTGTCATGGCCTATTTATACCAGTCATTCTTAAGTGTTTTTATAACATCATGAATAACATGGAAGTTCCACAAATATAAAAATAGGAAATCTTGTGGCCAGTAGGTGGTGTGGTGGATAAGGGCACTGGATTCCCACATGGCCAACCATGGTTCAAGTCCTGGACCTGGTGGCTTGCAATTAAATAAATTAAAAAAAAAATAGGAAATCTTTAATGAGGTATATGCTTGATCTCCATCCTGTAGAAACAGCCACTTATGGAATACTACTCTTATTTTTTAAAAAAGAAACTCTGGGACCAGCAGTGGTGTAGTGGTTAGAGGTCTGGACTCTCACATGGCCGACCGCAGTTTGAGTTCCAGACCCAGCAGCTTGACAATCATTCTGGATGCGTGTGCATGTGTGCCCCAAATCCCAGGAGAACGAAGGTGAAGGGATTGCAGCTTGGGATCTCTCCGGGGAATGATTTCTCACTTTCTCTCTTACTGTCTGTTTCTCTCTGGTGAGCACATGCACCCTATGACAAAAACCTTAAAAAAGATAAATAAATAAAAAAGGAACTCCTGTCATTTATGACAATGTGGAAAACTTGGAGGCAGTGTACTAAGTGAAATAAGTGAGACATAAGACAAACAACATATTTCACTTACATGTGGTATCTAAACAAGTTGATCTCATAGAAGTAGAGAACAGACTAGTAGTTACCAGGGTCTGGGGGTGGGAGTGGGTGAAATGAAGAAAGGTCAGTTGAAGGATACAAAATTTCATTTAGACAGGAGGAATAAGTTCAAGAGATCCAGTGTATAAAATGTTGACTTTAGTTAATAACAATGTATTATATACTTTTTATAAAAATGTTTAAAAAGTTTTAAAAAGATACCTATTACTTTGACTAACTTAAGACAAATAAATGTTTCCAGTGAATCAAATCAGTGTCTTCCCTTATCAATGTTTCCTCTATAAAAGAAGCATTTACAATCAGAAGTTAGGGATAGTTAGTGGAGTATCAAGCTTTTATTTTGCTAGTATGGTAAGGCCTTTAAGCCTTTATTTATTTATGATAGAAAATTAACCCAACTTGAAAACATAGTTTCATTAGCTACCACGGAGCGGTACAGTTTGGAGAGTAGCAGGTAGGTTTAGCAAGGGAAACCGGCTTTGGTGATTGGGGCTAGAGGAACTTACCAATAGGAGGTGGGTTAGCTTGCAGAATAGAAGGGAAATCCAAACACTAAGCTTAGAGATGATGAAAGTGTCTCGGGGGAGGATATGGTCAACTGCCAGGGGAATCTTGGTGGTAGGAACTAGAGGACAGTCTTCGACCCTACAACTGATAGGAATCTTCTTCAATTCCTTTCTGTTTTTGTGTGATTGGATTCTGTATTCAGATTCCTGGGACCCCAAGTCTCACTGGCCTAAGTGGAGATGAAATTTGTCCTCGTATCATACATATCACACCTATATATAGGCCCCAAAGTGATTCAGCATGCTTTTGTAGTTCTGTGAAAATGTCTCATTCTCTCCTGAAAGTCGCACAGCACCATACAGCTCGCCTGTTCTTGCCCAGATTCTCTCGTCTTGTGTCTGCTCCTCTTCAAACCACCAGGGGTCTTACACTTACCAACCCACGAGGGAATATCGGAGGTAGATCAATGAGTCCATCCCTCCGCCGTCACATGCCATTGTAGGAGAACCATCTCTACATTCACTAGGAAGATGTCAGAACACTTCCCTTAGTCCTCAGCTCACCAGGACCAAAGCGGCACTTGTCCTGACTGATCAATCGCTCTCTCTTCCTTGACAGGCTTTTATCAGCTAGCTTCTGGGATTTCACACTCCCCTGGTTTCTTGCTACATTCCCGGCTGCAGCTTCGCAGCCTCCTTTGCTGTCTTCTCCTCTCCCCCTTGCCTCTAGTGTTGGGGTACCCAGGACTCTCTGCTTCCTCCTTCTCTCTTTCTCATCTACCCGCTCTCCCTAGGAATGCCGTGGCATTCTTAGTGCTCCACGTGCCACTGTGAGGACTAGGGAAGCCCTGTCTTGTGCCTGCAGTGCTTTACTGCCTATTCAGTATCTCCATCTGGAGCTTCTTGTCTGCCCTTACCCTAACACCCTAAACCAGCCCCTCTGGAGTCTCCCCAACCCTGTTAATTCCATCTCAATCCCTAAAAGTGTTCGGTCTTCAGATCTTTTTTTTTTTTTCTGTAATGCCCACATTCAGTTCCCCACTAAGTCCTGGTGGGTTCACATGAAAACACACCCAGAATCTGGCACCCTCCCCACTCTAAGTCTCACCTGGACATGACAGAGGCTCCTAATTAATTTCCTTACTTCGACACCTGCTCCCTTTCATGCTAGCCTTGAAATAGCAGCCTGAGTGATCTGGTTAAAACCTAGACCATGTCACTTCTCGCCTGTGTGCTTTCCACCGATTCACCTGTAACAACCCTGTTCTTCCTCTCTTTTTCCAGTGCCTCCATGTAATTTAGCATTTTACCCACAAAAATGCCAGAATTTAAATACTAAATTATATAGTCATGCCTATCCCTTTGGCTGTTCCTCATCTGTCTTTGAGAAAAAGTTAAAGTCCCCAGCACAGCCTATAAGGCCCTAGAGCACCTGGCTCCTCCATCACTTTCCTGACCTCATAATTTTACTACTTTCCACTGAAAACACAGTAGAGGCTCAGTCCCACCTCAGGGCCTTTGCACTTGCTACTGCCCTGTCTAGGGTGCCCTTCCCTAGACAGCCTCATGCTGGTTCTCTTCCTGATTCAGGTCAGTATGTAAATGTCCCTCTCTCAGTCAGACTTTCCCTGACCACTTAAAACTGTGATCCCCCTTAAAAACTGTGTTCCCTGTATCCCCTTGGCCTGCTTTATTTTCTCTCATTGCAGTTATCTTCATGTGTATATTTTGCTATTTCTCACATTTGCGTTCTGTGTGCTGGCGGTATAATACCTTAAAATTCTGCCCAGACTGGGATTTTTGTCTTTCTTTTTTTTTTTTTTTTTTTTTGCCTGGCACATGGCAGGCATTGAAACATTTTAATATAATGAATTAATGAGCAAAGATTACACTCGGACTCCCTGGAAATCGTCTCAAAGTGGCAACTCCATAATAATTAAAATAATCAGTAACACCATTTATAAAGACAGATTTGTAAATACAACTTCTACATTTTGACTTTCTATTGATAACAAGGTCTTTTGAAACAAATCATCTGAAAACCGTGTTTATACTTTCCCACCCTCCAAACTTAGAAAAGTCGCCTGACTTCCTTGTGATTGTGCAAAGCTATTTATAGTAGTTTGTTGGATCGACTTTTCTTTAACTATATGTTAGCATATCCAAAAAAGTTCTCATAGTCATTAGTGACTACACTTATTAATAGAAACAGTAATAGATTTTAAGTTCTTACTCCCGGAAGCCTTCTCTTTGCTGTACCATAAATAAATTTGAAATAATCTTGATGAATGGGTAGCTAGTTTGTATTTCAATTTTCATTTGAATGGAAATAGATAATGGGAAGGACAAAGGCCAAAATACTTTGGCTTCCTACTGAACAGATATGTGATAACCTTATAGAAAAGACAAAATGAAAACTCAAAAAGAAAAATTACCCAGAAGTTTCATCTTCTAAGATAAATCGACTTGAGAAGATGAATATATGAAGAGACCCAAGAGCTGAGAATTCTGGATCCTCATTACATTTCACTTATTCGTGTCCTATAAATTGAGATAATCAGAGCATCAGACTTGTTAACATCAACCTGAATGTTTCCAGGAACTGTGGATGACAATCACTCAAATATTATAGATAAAACGGAAAAAAAAATGCCAACTCTGTTCTTAACATATGGAATACTTTAATGAGCCTTTGAAATCAGAGGAGCCTTACCTCTTAGAGGTTGATGCTGTTAATAACACTCAAGCTCAGGAAACAGACCAGCCAAATTCATTCCCAGGCTTTGTACTTTTCAAGCTGTGTGACTTTGGACAAGTGACCTCATCTCTGTATCTCAGTTTTCTGTTTTGAAACGCAGGAGTGATGGAGAGTACCTCTCATGTAAGATTGTTCTAAGCCTGCAATGATATATTGTATCTAAAGAGTAATGTGATGCCTGATACAGAAAATAATGTTAAGTAGGATTATTATCATGGCATGCTTTCTGTTATTTTTCCCCCTGTGAGTAAATAGATCTATATTTACAATGACAGGATTTATCATCTTTCTTATCTCTTAATATTTTGTGCTCCTGATATTGACATTTTTCAAAAACAGAATTACATTTTCCTTTATGAGAGAGAGAGGGAAGGAGACAGAAGTAGATCGTTTCCACTGCGTCGCTATCTTCCTGTCCCCCGCCTCCCAATTAGTTAGGATTACAGGCATGTGCAGTAGTTCTGGAATCTTCAGATTAGCCTGAGAGCCAAACCTGGACCTCCTATACAGCTTCCAGTCTACTAAGCAGTGGTGCTCTGTGTGACATATTGACCAGGCCTTAAGACATTTTTCTTAAAAGGTTTTTGTCATAGGGTATGTGTGCTCGCTGGAGAGACAGTGAGAGGGGAAGTGAGAAATCACTTCCCAGGGGAATGGCCTCGCTGCAATCCCTTCTCCTCTATTCTCCTGGGATTTTTGGCCATGCTTGCACACGCACCTAGCATAAATTTCAAGCCTCTGGGTCCAGGACTCCAACTGTGATGGGGCGTGTGGGAGTCCAGCACCTTAACCACTATGCCACCTGCTGGCCCCTTAAAACATAATTTTAATGACAATATAGTATTCTATTATATGACTATAGCATAATTTGTAAATTTATAAGTGATGTCTTAGCTATTTTAATTTTGTTCTTAATGTTATGAACATTATAATAAATATCTTTGTACATCTTTCAATTTTTAGTAATATTTTTTCTGCAAGTTGTGATTTTATTTTTGTTACAAAATTTTGTATCCAGAGTATGTTAATGGATTTACACAAATAGATATATCTTTGTTTCTTTTGTTTTCTCACATTTATTTTGTGCTTGGAGAATCTTTTCCTAAGACTAGATAAATATTCTCATAAATAACGTAAGTATTGACATAAATACAGTTATTTCCCTTATGGTTTAAATTGTGGGTTATAATAACTCCAATGCACAGTTAGTGAGATGATCTCATTTATGTTTCTCTTCTTGTGGAGTGAGGGGCTCTCCAGTACCACACAGACACACTCTGTTATACAGTAACCTACGGTAATAATTACCTGCTTTGTCTTAGCCACTAGCAGAAATGCTTCTGAGGGGCCAGCAGATGGCACAGTGGTTAAGGTTCTGGACTCCCATGTGGTCAATCATGGTTTGAGTCCTGGACCTAGTGGCTTGAAAAATTATGCCAGGTGCACATATGCACATGCCCAAAATCCCAAGAGGAGAATGGGTGGGTGTGCATTCATGCTTGCCTAAAATCCCAAGAGGAGAATGGAAGGCAAGGAACGGAGGTGTGGTCATCCCCTCGGGGGTAATTTCTCTCTTTCCCTCTCTGCATCTCTCTCCAGCGAGCACACACACCCTAAGGCAGAAGCCTTAAAAAAAAAGTCTTGGAAAAGCTGTCCCATTCACCATATGGACTGGATTATTGCTCTCACTGTGAGTGCAAATGCCAGATGCCTTTTTCTAAGCCTTTTGGGGACCTTTGCCACTTTCAACAAGTCACTCTCTGGCACCAAATTCTTTTGGGGATTCTGTTATTCTCAACTATGGAACATGGCTGGATCAGAGTAACTGCTGAAATCACAAATGTACCCTTTTGTAGATGGAACTTTTATGATGCCAAGTCTAAGAGTATTTCTATCTACTGTTGAACTACATATATATTATCTTATGGCCATGCATACTTGTAGTATGTGAAGAACCTATTTCTTTTTTAATTTTTAAGAGGTTTTTTTGTCTTAGGGCACATGTGTTCACCAGAGAGATAGAGAGAGACAGAAGGAAAGTGAAAAATCACTCCCCAAGCCCCTGCAGGGAGGATGGCCATGCCACAATCCCCTCTTGTCCTTTCTCTTTCTGGGATCTTAGGTACACATGCTCAGAGTGATTTTTCAAGCCACCAGGTCTGGGACTCGAACTGTGGTCATAGGGGTCCAGTGATATAACCACTACACCATCTGCTGGCCTGCATCTTTTTTTTTTTTTTTTTTTTTAAATCAAAGAAAATATTAACAAGCCAGAAAAGAAACACATGTGAAATGCAAACTGTAGGTTTCTCATTCTTTCTAATTTAGCTTCCAAGTTACTCTTGCTGCTCTGAATTCTCTCCTCAGCTTACCTTTCTTGCAAGCCTCTGTCTCACAATGATGCTGTATCTCATCATGCATTGTCTTTTCCTAAATCCAGTGATGTCCAACTGCAGGAATCCGTAACCATGTCTGCCTCTCTATTGTGAATGTAGTCAGGTGACCAATGCCATTAATCACAACATAGGACATGCCCACACTTTACCTGCACTCCAACTCCATCAGTGCTTCTCCACGGGACAGTGCCATATCTCTTTGCTCTCTGGTTCTAAGAAATGTCACTGGGAAGTTTTAAAATGTTTAGTTATGAAATCCAAGGAAATCCTCTTCAATATGGTCCTCAGGACTGAGCCCTTCCAGTGTGAGCAAGGAAACTAATCTAGAAACCCAATCTCTCTGTCTTTTTTGTTGTTGTTAAGGCAGGGTTTGCTGTTGTGATCCCCCTGCCTCAGCCTCCCAAGATGCTGGGATGACAGGCACACGCCATCATGCAAGGTCTTTCAGCTGGACCAGGAAACCAAGGCAGGCCTCTCATGTGGTCCCACCATCTTAGCAGCACACGCCACTGAGATTGAGCTAAATCTAATCTCTTGCTTATAAATAATTTGTGACTTTATCTGCATACGTCTTTACCATCTTTCCATGCCAGTAAATACAAAGCTAGTTGTTTTTTATTTCCCCTGCCAGAGAGCATTCATGTGCACTCCCTGGAGAGACACAGAGAGAGTCATAGACTGAGTAAGAAAATGAGAGAGTACCTCCCATGGGAGATGGTTATGCCACAATCTCTTCTCCATCTCTCCCTCCCTTCAAGATTTTGGGCATGCATGCACATGCACCTGGCATGTTTCTCAAGCATCATGGTCCAAGACTCAAACCTCTGGGTCAACTTTGTGTGGTCCAGCCACCTTAACCACCACCCCACTGGCTGGCCGTGTAGTTTTGTTTAGCATTACATTGTATGGTACACAAATGTACTTACTTCCCTGTAATATTCAAATTCATAATAGTATGTACAACTTTTATTGATATTCAAATACTTTCACAGTATATATTATTAGAACTGAAATTTCCAGTTAAAATTTTATTGATAACATTAAGACTGTTAATACTTAGTGCTGAATTGTCGTTCAGGTAGGTATGGTAGTCTATACTTTGTGCACTGCCATGGCTGGGCCTTTGGTAGTTAGACTCTGCAAGGTCTCTGTGAACACTGAGTTAGTGAACCACTGAGCTTCTGAACCATTGCTGCTAGAAAAAAATATAGAGTTAGGTTCTAATGAGCCTTTGGTCACATTTTAATGAACTGATCGATATGTAACCTTGTTTTATGAGTGTTTCTGTTTAAAGATACATTATTAAGAATATATTGTTGATTCATAAACATTGAACTCACAGCCAACAGAACTGGAACACGTGCCTGAATGCATTGTCTCCATAAGACACAACATAGCCATCTTGTGTTTAATAATATTAGACAGAACTCTGCTTAGGGGCTTTGTTTGTTTGTTTGTTTAAGGTTTTTGTCATAGGGCATGTGCACTCATTGGAGAGAGATGGAGAGAGTGACAGTAAGAGGGAAAATGAGAAATCCTCAGGGAGGATGGTCATGCTGCAATCCCTTCTCCCCCAGGGATTTTGGGCGCGTGCACACACACACACATGCCCAGCATGATTTTCAAGCCACCAGGTTTGGGACTTGAACTATGGTTGGCCATGTGGGAGTCCAGTGCCTTAACCACCATGCCACCTGCTGGCCCCACTTGGGGGCCATTGTAAGTAGTGAAAAGGACAAAACTGCAAAAAATAAATGTAGCTCTAACTAGATCGTGAAAAGGACACTTTGCTTCTACATGAAAACTAGAGAAAAATCAAAAAAGGCAGTCTTGGGACCAGCAGATGGCATAATGGTTACATCCTTGGAGTCCCACATGGCTGACTGAGGTTCAAGTTCCAGACCTTGCAACTTGAAACTCATGCCGGGCTCCTGTACATGTGTACCCAAAAACCCGAGAGGAGAATGGAAGAGAAGGGATTGTAGCGTGGCCACCCCCAGGGGGTGATTTCTTGCTTTCTGTCTCTATGTCTCTCTCTTTGGTGAGCACACTTGCCCTGTAGCAAAACTCCCTCTTAAAGAAAAAAAAGGTCAGCCTTGTTTGACTTTAGCTGGAAATGTATTTGGCTGGTGCAAAAGTAATTGCAGTTTCAGACTGTGAATTTTTTGTTGGGCCATTCAATTTTTTGCAGTCTGTGTGTGTATGTCCAAAAATGACCATGAAAACTTTAAGTATTTATTCTGGAGTTAAAAAATAAATTCACAGAGGAGGAATCTGTGAATAATAATGAAGTGTGTACACTTATATAAAAGTTACTTAACCTGAGTCTCTTTTCTTTAAAGTTACTTCATCTCTCAGTCCCCTTTATTCTAAAATGAAGACATGACTATAAATGAGATAGCGTATGCTTGGTCAAAGTCAGCTGGTGGATATTAGCTGCTATTGTTGTATGGTTTCTGCTTTCAGTGTTATACATGGAAAAGTTGCATAAGTCCTCAAATTACAAAAACATTCTCATATTCTTTCTCCTAGGACTGTTATAATGTTTGCTTCTGCACTTAACTTTCAAATTCATTTGGTATTTATTTATGTCTAATAAGTGATACTGGTTGAATGTTTTCCTATACCAGGGGACTTCAAAAAATTTGTAAAAAATGAAATTAAAAGTTCAAGTTTACTTGGTAATAATACATTTGATATCCATCCATAACTTTTACATAATATTCATTTCCATAAACTCTTTGAAGACACTCTCATGTATTATGTCAGTTTTGTTAGTACCATCTATTGAATAGAAGAATATTTTTCTCCCACTAATTCTTAAGTATTCCATTCCATATTTACAAGTATTGTTTTCCTCCCTTTATGAGAAAGAGAAAGGAAGAGAGATGGGGGAAGGGAGTTGGAGAGGGAGATGGAGACAAAGATAGGCATTTGTGACAGGATCTTCCTGTGTCATGACCCTCCTGCCCCAGCCCCCCAATTAGTTAGAATTACAGCACACAGAACTGCCCCTGGCATGTTCAGGTTGGCCTGGGAACTGAACCCCGGCTTCCCACATGGTGGTGCAACCTTGTGTACCACCGTGGCTGGGCCGATAAGTGATCTTTTTAGTTACATCTTCTAATTGGCAATTTCTAGTGTATAGCAAGTTTATTGATATTTTGTGTCTAGACATCTTATTGAACTCTGAATGTTTTTTACAAATTAATACTTGAGACTGATTTTCTTCCATTTTTGGAAAGTATTTTTAAGACGTTTGAAATTAATAAGACAAGAAGAAGATAAAGGAAAGATTATATATAAACCAGAAAGAAGCCACAGCAACTTAATTTTACATCTTGTTATATACATTTGTTTTCTGGGAGGCCGGCAAATGGTGTGGTGATTGTGATGCTGGACTCCCAAATGGCCATCTGCAGTTCAAGTCTCAGACCTGGTGGCTTGGTTTCTCACTTTTCCTCTCTCTGTTTCTCTCTGGTGAAATTAAAATAATAATAAGAGATAAAATTAAATAAATAATTATTTAAAAAACTGTTTTCTACAAGTCATTAGGGCGTAACAGTTTAGAATACTTTAATTGGAGGAGTTAAGAGCCCCAAATTATTCATTTTAATAGCATGTATTTTGTGGATACATATACCTCTATCATATGAATAGGAAAACAAGGATGATAGGAATACTCACAACAGCATAACAGTATACTATTAATATTCAATAGTATTAATTGAGTTCTCACTATGTTCTGGGCCTTTCTCTAGGAAGTAATTAACTTATGCTCAGGAAAACTGTATTACATAGTTTATAGTATTATTCCAATTTACAGTTAAAATGATGGAGACACAGAAAGGTTTTGAAACCTACACAATGTCAAGTTAAATAGGTCATTTCTTTCACAGAATTTTGAAATTTTAATTGAATTTGGTTCTTACTTTTATATTTTAATAAAACCATAACAATTTATATCAATATCTTTGAAGTGTTATGAGGTTTTAGTTATAATTTTTTATTGTTAAGTAGAATGTATAAATTTGATATCAATTAGCATTTTTGGATGACCATTTGAAAGGATGTCTTTTGGGAGTCAGCAGGTGGTGTGACAGTTAAGGTGGCTGGATGCCACATGGCTGACTGTACGGTTTGAATCCCAGATCCTGTATTTTGAAAAACGTGTGTGTGTGTGTGTTTATGTGTGTGTATCCAAAATCCCAAAGGGATTGTGGTATGACCATCCCCTGTGGGAGATGATTTCTCACTTTCTCTGGTGAGCACATACTCCCTATTGCAAACTGTAAAATAAATAAATAAATGGATGTCTGGGTCTGGCAGGTGGCATGGTGGTTAAGGTGCTGGACTCCCACATGGGTAACTGCAGTTCAAGTCCCAAACCTCGTAACTTGCTTTCTCACTTTTCCTTTCTCTCTCTCTCTCTCTCTCTCTCTCTCTGTCTCTCTCTGGTCAAATGAAAAAAATAATAATAACAAATAAAATTTAATGAATAAATAATTCTTTAAAAAAATAAATGGATGTGTTTCATGGGTTCCATTTCCATCTTTCCTAACTGCTACTTAATGGTCTACTGCCTCTTATCTCTATTTGAGAATGGATTAGAGAAATAGCTTAGTGAGAGGAATTACTAGATTCTTAGATTAGATTTGAACAAGGAAAAAGTAATATCCTTTGCCTTGTCGGATGTTTTATTAAGGAAATTTCTTCTTTACATTTACTTGCCTCTCTAAATTCCTTTCATATTTTAAATTTCTGTTTTCTGTCTTCCCTGTCCATCTGCATTTGCTCCCTGTAGAGAGACAGAGAGAGAGAGAAAGTAAGAAATCACTCCCCAGGGGGTGGCCACGATACAGTCCCTTTTCTTCCACTGTCCTCTTAGGACCCTGGACACACACGCACACTTGATTGGCATGACTTCCAAGCTTCTGGGTCTGGGACTTGAGCCACCAGATCCAGGACTCTAACCGCAGTGGCCACGTGGGAGTCCAGTGCCTTGACTACCACACCACCTACTTGCCCCTGTATATTTATTTTTAAAAATGGTTCTGCAACTTTTTCTTGTTTTCTCTCTTAATAAAATATAATTTGGTCTATCTGCAGTGGCATAGGTGGTGGGATGCTTGTTTGTGCTCTGGTGTCATATGAGAGGCCCTGGGTTCAGGTCCTAGGTTGACCTGAACACTCTAGGCATGCCCACAGATGTACCTATGACCCTGACTGACTGGAAAGTCAGGGAATTGGGGTAGTAATCATGACGTGATAGGATGTCTTGGTTATCTGTCTGTATCTCTCATGAAAAAAAAAAAAAGAAAGAAAACTTAAATAAAACAAACATATAATTTGGAATTTACCAAACATGTTGAATGAAAACGCTGTAGCTGCAAAGACTGTCTAAACAATTTTGTGGCAGTGGTTCTATTTCACCTGAAGGGATTTGGGTTAATTGTGCAAGGAAAGTGTTGGTGGTGGCTCTGCCCACATCTGTCTGCTGGACCATCTAAGAGTGGGACCAGCTACTCTGCTGCATACAGTGGGCTCCTTTGGGCCTTCTTCAGTTATTCCTCACAGGCTACCAAATAGTCCTGAATAACAACTGCTGGTGCCTGCGGATCCAGATGTCAAATCAGTTGATTAAGGGGCAATCGGTATTCCAGGTTCCATCTCTGAGATAATCCGGTACCCTCTTCTTCTAGTTCCTTTATTTCTGACTTCAAATTAGGTAGAGTTCAAGACATTTCCTTGCCCTTGATCATGTCTGACAAGCCATTTGATTGAAGAATACATATCACAAATAATGGAATTAAAGTATGTTTATTTTGGTGTAAAATTATTTCAAATCTGTGTGTAGTATTTTTCATAATACACGTTTTCCTTGAGCTTTTGGAAGATCCCTGGTAAATGCCCAGTAAGTGTTAGGTATTGCAAGAGCGTTGGCAATGACGGTGACTGCAGAAGGTCACAGAATGTCTCACAGGAAAGATAGGCAGGGCTTCCTCAGTTAAATGTGGAGAAAACAGAGGAAGGGAGAGCCATCAGTGACTCCAACTTGTGGGTTATCGAAAAGATGGTGGGAGCAGTGACAGTTTGGCAGAGAAGTTTTGGAAAGATGTGCAGGCTCTTGTAAAGCTGTGGGTTTATTCAGTGCATTGCGTCCCTTCAGAGAAAACATGGGTGCATTATTCTAGCACAACTAGTGTTCTACAGTGGGCAGCTCTGGTTGGTTCATTAATCCTTGTATTTAGAAAATAAAGGAAATTCCATAGCCAAGCTCCTAGCACCTCTGTAGCTTTCAGAACTAGCTTCTGCTACATGTATCTCTAACCTGAACCATTTAGCCATACATGGTAGAACAGACTTACAAATGGATTTTTTCATATCTTATATACTTATTATCCTATGCCATGTGCAAAGCATTACATTCTTTGATGTTTCTTATTAAATTATAAATCTAAGATTTCTAGGTGGTAAGCATATATATATAGGTAGGAATAATTCAAATGTTAGGCATAGGAAAAGAGCGAAGAACTTTAGTTTAGATTAGATGTTATTTGAGTTCACAAAATAAATAATTGTTTAAACCGATTGGATGCAAAATAAAATCTTTCCCAAATATTGAATACTATTCACATCAGCGCTCTAGGTTTCTGTGTTTATGTAAAACAAAGCACTTTGCAGTGCTTGCAGAAAGAGAAAAAAGATCTGAAAATTATATCGATCCAACCAGGTAATCAAGAAAATATGCAAATAAATGTGCTACCATTGCCACTGGTGTCAAAGTTGATCTTCTATGCCCAAATAGATCATTTAGGACAGAATCCTAGCCTCTAATATACCAAAAGACCAAGAACCAAAATATAATATGTGACAGGGTCCTTAAAAACATATAAAAATGATAGCTTTATTACATTTTTCCCATTCAGAGACATGATTTTATGAGTATATGGCTATAATACTCACTTTTATTTATTTAAATTGTCTTTCTTTTTTTCCGTTCTTAGGTTTCTGTTATAAGATGTCTGCATTCACCAGAGAAAGACAATGAGAGAGAAAGTGAAAAATCACCCCCCAGGGAATGGCCATGTTGCAGTCCTTTCTCTTCCATTCTCCTACTGGGATTTTGTGCATGCATGCACACATGCCTGGTGTAATTTTCCAGCCATCAGGTCCAGAACTTGAACCACAGTTGGCTGTGTGGAATCCAGCACCTTAACCACCACATCACCTACTGGCCCCTTAAAAAGTGTCATTTAAAAGGCCATTCTGTGACACATTTTCTACCAAGTAAACTGATGAAATTGCTCAGGGCAATTGTTTTCTTCTTGTGGACAAACGCAATTCATTAATTTGAGTTCTGAGTTCTCTCTAGCATTTACTGCGATATATTAATTTATTACATTTAGTTGCACTTTGCGCAAGGTAGCCTATCAAGGTAGCCTATCATATTTACAACTTTCTATCATTCTGATTTAAAAGTAGATGTCATACGCCCCAAGATCTAAGAAAGAAAGAAAGGCTCTCTGGTCACAAATTTAAAAAGTGCTGTAGGTTCACATGTAAATGTGTTTTTTTTCATAACAGTTCTATATATAATACTTTACCATTTAAAACAGTGCTTGGCAGTTTTCAGTATTGCTTTATATAAGTCATTTTATTTATTCCTCACAGTAGCTCTATGAGTTGGCATTAATATCCTCACTTCAGGTGTCACAAAACAGAAGTTTAGAAAGAGTGAGTGGCTTGGCCAGCACTTTATTAATTTATAATCTGGAGCTGGCATACTCTTCCAGGTCTGAGACTTCAAGTCCCAGACTATGTCCATGTGGCCACAGATGTGTCAGAGTGGTCTCACCCAACAGTACTCTTCCAGTAGTCCCACTTTCCTGAGGATTCAATGAACTGAAGTAGTTGAGAATGGCAGGGGACTGTAAAATGGCACCTATGCATAAAGGCGAATGAAATGACAGAGTGAAGTGCCTCAGTCAGTGAGTTAATCCTTTACTTTTTAAATTTATTGATCATAATAATGTTGGGTCATCAGGAAAGTCACATGACACATTTTTCCATAGAAAAATACGTCATGAACTTTCCAACAACCTAATAGTAGAGCAGGGCTGGTCCATAGCACAGTGGTTAAGCTTTGTGCAGGGAGAGCTGGATCCCATATGACTGAGCATGGTTTGAATCCTATCTCTGGTGGCAACATTCTGGGTACCTGTGCATATATGCTCATGCTTCTGATGGGATGGAGAAATTAAGAGAAAAGGATTTTAGTGTGTCCAGGCCCTGTTTAGAGATGATTTTTCTCTCTCTCTTTGTTTGATGCGTTTATGACATAGGGGAAGAAAGGAGGAATTGTGAATTGTAAGCTTTTACTGACTTTTCTTTCTTTAGAGAGAGATTTTGCTATAGGGCACATGTGCTCATCGGCGAGACAAGACAGAGACACAGTGAGAGGGAAAATGAGAAAACACTCCCCAGGGAGGATGGCCATGTTGCAATCTCCTCCTGAAATTTTGGACACTCACACATATGTGCCTGGCATGATTCCCAAGCCATCAGGTCCAGGACTCAAACTGGGATTGGCCATGTGGGAGTCGAGTACCTTAACCTGCTGGCCTCTTTCTTTCCACAAATATTTGAAATCCCCTCATATTTAGATTGACATTGATCACAGAAAACCAGATTTATTCCAGTCTCTTTCTCCTTTTTTGAGTAGCGTAATGAAATCTACCACAATATACATAAAGTGTTAATATCTTTATTTTCTAATTATACATAGTCAAAGAGTTTGAGAACTTATCCAAAATGTGTGATATTAGTGTAACTTTGCATGGCAAATCGCTTACCCTGTCTCTGCCCTGGTTTTACTCATCTTAAAAAGGAGATATTAAATTCACTTAATCTGTCTGTACTCAGGTTTTCCTCACTGAAAAGAGAGCTATTAATACCCACTTGGCAAGGTTATATTTTTTTCTTTTTCTTTTTTGTATTTATGATGAAATATTTCAAACAGATGAAACAAAGTGAGTGATCTAACACCTGTGGATTGCCACCCCAATGCAAGAAATATTAATACTTACCTTATTTTTTACATATTTAAAATAAATTCAAAAGATATTTAAGAGCTTCTTTGTTCCTCTGTGCTCCTCTGCTACTCTCTCCACAACCATCCAGTCTGCCTAGGGATAACTGAAATTCTGAAGTTAGCTTATAGCTACAAGGTTATTTTCATGAATAGAAGACATAATGTCTACGTAGTAGTGCTACATAAAGAACCTGAATTTCACTAAGTTTCTATCTGTTCGTGCATTGGAGATTAAAATATCTTGCTTACTCACCTCAGAGGGTCACATGAGATCACATATGTGAAAATGCTTTGTAACCTGTAAAGTGATAAAGAAGTGGAGAATGGTATTAACGAGGTTTAAAGTCCAACTAGTTGCAGCTAGTTGTCTAGAAAAGACTTGAGTAGGAAGAGAAGACAAAGGAAAGAGAAGAGGGATTGGGAAGAGAGAACCTGAGGGAAAAGAAGGGGAGAAGAAAGGAGGAGAGAGGGCGTGGCCAGTTGAGGCAGTCCAACTCCCGAGTCTCCTCAGGTTGTCCTCCTGTTCTGCTGTTCTCACCACTGGCTTGCTTTGCCTCTTGTTCCTGGCATCCCTAGCCCACCCAGCAAAAGTGGACTCATTCCAACCTTAACCACCACCTTCTCCGGCTTAGAGTCCCATTTCCTTAGACGGAGAAATGAAATTTTATATTATTTCTGGTTTTATCGTATTTCCACAAGCACACTCAAAATATTTTATATTAGATTAAGTCATGATAATACTTTTCTTGAAGTTATCCATTTTTACTTTTGCTTTTTATTCTTTCTGGTTAGACTGTCAGTTAATAAAATATATTCTATGAGATTAAGACTTAATTCCTACTTGTCATTACCGTGTTGTAGTAATGGAAGACTCCTGAGTTTATATGTCTGTTACGTAAATATACACACCTATACATACACCCCTAAACACACACACACACACACACACACACACTAACTTTTGAGTGGAAAATCCAAATGAGTCTGCCCTGAAATGCCTTTCAGTTCTCTTCTTTGGGGAGGTGTGATCTTTTCTCTCTCTCTCTCTCTTTTTTTTTTTTTGTTTGTTTCTGTGAGCTGAAGTCTCCTACTGGTGAGGTGCTCCAGGGTCACAGCCTGGGGGCAGATCGTCTATCTGTGGCACAGAGCTGTGAACTGAGGCACCTCATTTATTCATCTTGGTGGTGATTGGAAAAGGACTCAAAGAAGAAGAAGAACCAAGAGAGGGAGGGCAGCAGGGAAAGCTGGGAATGAATGATACCATGACAGGAAAAAGCAAGATGAGTCAGCAAATGCTGAAGTTGGGGGTGTGTGTGTGTTGTGTGTGTGTGTACCCGTGTGTGTGTGCACATGCTCATGGTATTGAGAAGAATGTCTTGAAGGAGAGAGTTAAGTGAATATGGCCAATTATGAGGATTAGAGGGAGTGGATATGGTGTTTAATAATTAAGGTAAAGGCTATGTTGATGAAATAACCAAATTGTAAAATCTTGGAAAAGATTCTAAGCCAAAACATGAGGACTGCAGCTAGCTTGCAGTCTGGGTGAGCAAAATTTAGGCAGCCCCAACCGTGCTCACTGAGGTCTTACAATCCTTAAGCAGGTTTTAAAAGCAAACCCCACAACTAGTCAGAGGAAGGGAAGAGGGGACACGCCATTGTTTTGTGGTTAGTAATGAGTGTGAACCTTGTTATTGGCATCAGTTGTTTTTAGTTAGACAAGCAGTTTCTGAGCAGGTGTTCTTGCAGTAGTCCTTGCGTCAAATTGCAGGGGCTTTGTGCAGGGTTGTGATTCCAGTACCTTCTCTGAGTAACAGTTCTTGTTATCAGCATGCCAGGGTGAGAAAACATCTTCTTTGTGGCCTCGCTGGCTTAGTGTAGTTGGGATGACACAAATGACTCCATTTTTATTTTGAAAACTTCTACAGATAGTAGTGAGTGTTCAGAATGGGAAGAAGGGAGCTATGTTTTGTTATAGGTGTTAAATATTGCTTGATGTGATGAGTTGTAGGTAATTGACAGTATTAGGGGTTAAGAAAATAATCCTGAAATTTAAAAAAAGGCAAAAAGAAAGAGAGAAAAAGGAAAAAAAAAAAGAAATAACTTTTCAGAAAGAGAACTTTGAGAAGATTGCCTCATTCCCCACTCTCAAAAGTTTTAAAATAAGAGCTTATTTTTACTTTGTGGTTTTATCATGGCCACCCTTTATTTCTTTACTTCCATAACATGTAAATGACTGAAAACAGAAGGAAAAACCCAGATTCATCAGTCTGTTGATTTCCGAGTCTCAGTTTGGTGGCATCATAGGTAATACAAAAATATATTGAAGTATTTTTCAGATGATAATTGCCAACCATAACTTTTAAAGATAAGTTTGAATCCCTCAAAACTTAAAGTGTACAAAAAATGATTTTATCTGGGGGATAATGAACTGGTTTTGTGTCAAGATCCAGAAAAGTGGTTATAGAATACCTTCTTAAACTTGTTTTCTTTCATAATTTGTTGTCATTTACCTTAGTTAGCCAAGAATCCAGGCACTTACAATAGACATGTCTTCTTTTTTTATATATAGAAATTTTTGCTATAGGGTGTG
Organism: Tupaia tana; assembly: GCA_026018925.1. Lineage (NCBI taxonomy): Eukaryota > Metazoa > Chordata > Mammalia > Scandentia > Tupaiidae > Tupaia > Tupaia tana. Next base: position 49,953,886 of record JAKSZU010000003.1, read on the forward strand.
TGCACTCACTGGAGAGACAGAGAGAGACAAAGAGACAGAAAGAAGAAAGTCACTCTGCATGGGGAAAACCATGCCACAGTCCCTTTTCCTCCACTCTCCTCTCAGGATTTTGGGCACACATGCACACGTGCCCAGCTTGAATTTTAAGCCACTAGGTTCAGGACTTGAACCACAGTTGACTACATGGGAGTTCAGCAATGTTACCATTATGCCATCTGCTGGTCCCAATAGCTGTGTCTTCTATTTTTGTATTTCTTACACAAGTAACATTTTAAATCCTGTTATTAGCACTTTGCTAACCAAACATATGGTTTATAGTTGTGTTTAAAGAAAATCATCTGCACTATGAGTTTATGTATCCCTCTTGTGAACACACACCTCTAAAGAACACCAGCTATTCATAAAAGCTTGCTCATGCTTGTTAGTGATTTCTGGATAGTAAAATTAGGGGAAAAATTAAGAAAAGCATTTGAAAGTAGTTTCTTTATTAGTTACAATGGCTCTGCTATTTCTAATCTTTGGGAAACAGTTTGATAGTACTTCCTCGTGCCCCCATAGATAAGGAAGAATGTAGGAGCCCAGATAGTGCTAACCTTGCTATTCACAGATACTGTCTCAGGAAAAGCACACGTATACATACACAGGCATGCACTTAACAAATGCACAGATGACTAAAGTATTTAATATGTGCATTTAATAGAAACATTTGTAATTTCTTGGTGGTCACTGTAATCTTGTTTTGGGAACCAGAATTATTTAGAGAGGATTCTGTGTATTTGTTGACTTATTCATTCACTCACCAGGTTCTTTCTGCCCTTATGTTATAACCAGATAGGGAAGTCAGAAATAATAAGATAAGTAAATAATATATTTTAAATGAGAAAAATAAAGCTGAGGAGGAAAAATAAAATAAATAAGGAAAAGGGATAAAGAGTGTCAATGGGTGGGGAGGTTGGCTGGGAGCCCTTACCCCACTCACGAAGGTAACAGTTGAGTAGAGACTTGAAAGAGATGAGAAGAGAGACCGCAACTGGTATAATGGTTAAGGTGCTGGACTTCCACTGGTCAACTGTGGTTCAAATCCCACACTCGATGGTTTGAAACTCACACCAGTGCGTGTCATACATACCCAAAATCCCAAGAGGAGGATGAGAGAGGAAGGACTGTGGTGTGGCCATTCCCTGTGGGGGGTGATTTTTGACTTTCTGTCTTGCTGCTGAGCACATGCATCTTATAGCAAAAAATCTCTCTCAACAAAAGAAAGAGAGATGAGAGGATGAGCTCTGCAGTTATCTGGAGGAAGAACTTTCCACACAGATGCAACAATAGGCACACAGGAGCCTGCCTCTGTATTCGAGTCACAGCAAGGATAGACTGTAGGCAGATCGCAGAGGAAGGACAGGACAGGGGACAGGACAGAGCCAACAATGCCAAGTCTCATAGGCCTTTGTGGGGACTGGAGTGAAAGGGAACCTGTTAAACTGTTTTGAGTCAAGGAGCTTCATTATCTATTTTTTTTTTTCCTTTCAAAAAGATCATTCTGGATGCTGAATTGAGTATGCAGGTGTGGGGTTGGAATGGAAGCAGAGACCAGTTCAAAGGCTGTTGTAACCAACATGGATGGCAAATGATGACTGGGAACAAGGTGGGGACTGGAGATGTGGTTTGTGGTCATGGGGAAACTGCAGAGAGAGAAGGTGTGGGTAGAGTATCAAAAGGGCGGGAACCAGCAGTTAGCGTAATGGCTATGTCGCTGGACTCCCACGTAGTCGACCGCGGTTCGCGTCTCGGACCCGGTGGCTTACAACTCACACCGGGCGCATGTGCGTGCGTGCCCAAGATCCCAAGAGGAGAATGGAGGAGAAGGGATTGCAGCGTGACCATCCCCCCTGGGGGGTGATTTCTCGCTTTCTGTCTCTATGTCTCTCTCTGTCTGTCTGGCGAGCGCACGCGCCCTATAGCGAAAAACCTCTCCAAAAAAAAAAAAAGGGACATGCTTAGTTTGAGAGAACTGATGGAACACATATGTGAGGATTTGTGGTAGGCAGCCAGGTGCTGAAGTCCGACATTCTGGGAAAAGGTCCAGACTAGGGATATAGATAGGGTGTCACCTGCAAGGAAGTGGGAACCAAAGCAAGTGAAAAGCGAGTGTGTCTAGAAGAAGGTATAATTCCATGGGAATACACTAATTAATTCAGGAAGGAAGGGGAAAGTGTGATTACTTTTTAAAATGTTGGACTGAGGGACCAGCAGTTAGCGTAATGGCTATGTCACTGGACTCCCATGTAGTCGATCGTGGTTCGAGTTCCGGACCCGGTGGCTTAAACTCACACTGGGTGCATGTGCGTGTGTGCCCAAGATCCCAAGAGGAGAATGGAGGAGAAGAGATTGTGGCGTGGCCATGCCCCCTGGCGGGTGATTTCTCGCTTTCTGTCTCTCTGTCTCTCTCTGTCTTTCTGGCGAGCGCACGCGCCCTGTAGCAAAAATCTCTCCAAAAAAAAAAAAAAAAATTGCTGGACTGAGTGTTTGAAAGTGTGTGTGATGTTGACCAAATTTCTATTTTCAAACGTAAGTTTCTTGTCTGTAGAATGGGGAAATAAATAGCCTCAGACACTCCTTTCTTGGACTAGATGGTCTCTGGGATTCTGGCCATTCCGAAATATAAAGTGTCACACTTCAGGTATATTTTTCTGTTTCAGATTAGTAGTGGAGAAACTCAGATACTTTAATCTCAGTTCAGTAAGATTCTTTCTGGTAGCCATTGCAAAATGAATCATTTGTATATGGCTAATGACAGATAATATTTTTGACCCTAGTCATTACTTTGTTCAAAGACAAGGTGTAGCCAAAAGTATACACACACACACACACACACGCGCGCGCGCGCGCAGGAATTCGCTGAAGTCAGAAGTACATCGAGATCCTCCAAATAGAGATTTTTCTACTCTGTGCTTTTTGAGAGAAGGCAGAGAAGGTTGGGTGGCTAAGAGGACAGTGTAACAGTAGGGTTACAACGGCCTATAAGGCTGCTTCATTCATGTCAAACCAGAAGCATCCTGCAATCCTGCAGTCCACATGGATTTTCTTCAAACTTGCAGGAAATCAGTCACAAAACAGACCTTAATTCCTATTTCAGAAATGCCAGCCTGTGCATCTTCCTTTCCTTGACATCACTGAAGTCCTGTACCAAATCTGTACAAGGGTTTAAGTTTCAGAATACTGAGTTCTCAGCTGACTATCCCTGGACTCTTTGTGACAGGAGAACTGATGTCCTCCTTAAAGTGCCAGCGAAGGGCAGTTTATTCTTAGGGGAGAGGAAGATTCATTGAGCGCTTTATCCATCCTTTATTCATTGAGTGTTCTATCCATTGCTGGATGCTTCATGTGCATTATCCTGCTTTAATCCTTGTGAGACTACAGTGAGGCAGATATTATTCTGCCTGTTATGTAGTGGAGGACTGATGTACAAATAACTTAAAGCTCTAGCCATGGGTTGCATCAGCAGGATTGGTAAAGTTAGGAGTCAGGGTCTCAGAACTCACACTTGTCCTAGGATGTACATTATATTCTTCAGGTGTTCAGGTCAAGAGAGCCAAATTTGGGAGAGGTGGAGTCTGCCTAAAGGGTCTGAAGAGGTCTCAGTCTGCAGTTGGCATCAAAGGTCTGGTGTGTGCTGTTCCAGTGTTTCTAATACTCAGAGGACAACGAGGCAGTATTTCATCATCCTTCATACTATAACTAATGCTTTTTCAAATCTGCTATTCAGGTACACATTTTGCCTTCATGGGGATTTTCTACAGATTTAATGTGTTTCCTCTGTGTCACACAAACATCTGAGTATTACTTACCAACAATCTAGGGATGACTGAAATCTAGAAGCCCCATATGCAAATACTCCAATACATATAAAACCAATATAGATGTGATGAATTAAAAGAAGGGGTAGCCCTATGGGGCCTGAAGTGCAATCAGCAGGCATTGCAACAAGGTCTTCCTGTTGACTCTGTGAATGTGTGTGTGTGTGTGTGTCCAGGGTAAGTAACTTAACTATCCTGTGCCTCGATTCACAAAAAGGTGATCAAGTAGTCTCTGCTTTCTTTATATTACAAGATTGTGGTGAAGGTTAAATTAGACATCTGGCAGTGTTTTATGAAGTGTGCATGGATGTTAAAGGGTTACTGGAATAAACCCCCTTAGAATTAGGTAATTTTATATTATAGCTAAAAACCAGAGAACTTAGTTTTCTAGTTTTAATCTCTCAGGTAATCATTGGGACTCCATTTTTGTTCAGCAAATTGTACATAAAAAGAATAATTTGTTTTTCTACATATGTTAATTCTCTTCTGGAGCTGAGACAATTGAAAAAGTCCTTATTCAACTGAAGACAGATTTTAGTGTAGCACTCTCTCTCTCTCAAACTCAGGGGAACTGAGTAGCAGAAATATTTCCAATAATGGCTTCATGTAGCCAACGCAAATACCTAGTGCCCCTCCAATCTCACCTCTACAGCATAAGTTATTTATCCCCCCGGGCACGGCCAGTTTTCTGCTTTATGGCAAAATTCTTAGTCTCCTGTGATCTGTGGAAATGCTTCCAGTTCCCAATGTGAAGTGTTAATCTTCTCTTTGTCTTAGACAATCCCAAGATACCAAAAAACATCCATTCATCTCTCCCCCTCCTTTTTTCTTTTTCATGTTGTTCTTTGACTGTCATTTCTAAGCACAACTTGTGAAGTTGCCAGGACAGTCCTCTCTTAACACTCCAGTGAGTACTTTATTTTTTTGTCCAGCACAACAGTTCTTAGCATCTATGGCTTCATCCTTAATGTATCTACCTTCTTTTCAAGTCTACATTGAAATTTTAGCATTTTTAAGCCTTCTTAAATCTTTGCTAATAGCCCCTTTTGGGAGAAGATGCAAACACAGTTTTCTTTCTTTTTTTTTTATTTTAGTCGATCATACTTTCATATCTTCTCCTTGTTAACCAAGCATCTATCCAAAGATTATAGTATGTCAGTATGGTTCCTCATTAAAAAGTTTTGAAAACTAACCCAAAGGAAAGATTCTCTCATAAGATTATTTTTTTATTATACCCAGAAATCCTGCTGACACTTTAGTGTAATGCTGATTAGAGCTCAAATTTTTGGACATGTTTTAAAAATTATGTTTGGCTTTATCCTGGCCTCTTCTTTGTAGGAGATTAATTTAGCAAAATAATTAACTTTGCTTTCCTTATCGTATATTTTTAACATTAAAATCACACTGCCATCTTTTAACATTAAAATCACATTGTACATCTTTCAAGGAAGCTTTTCATTTTCAGGTAATGGCTTCTCTGGGGGGGGGGGGGGAAAGAAGGTCATGCCTACCACCAGTTTTATTTACTATAGAGCTGAGCTGACATTGCAACTGAATCTTTGTTTGGTCCCAAAGGACCACATAAGATATAGTACTTTATGGTCTATATGAAGACTGGAGATATAGCAGAAAGAATGAATCAATATGCAAAACTCTGATAACAGTCCAAACACATTAAATGCTGGGTAAAATATGGCTAGAATTTTCTAAAAAGTATATGATTGAGTTCAAACAAATCAGGGGAAATCTTTTTATTTTTTGAAGGTTTTTGCCGTGGGGTGCATGGGCTCGCCATGGAGAGACAGAGACAGAAATCACCCCCCTGGGAGAAATGGACTTGCCACAGGCACTTCTCCATTCCCCTCCTGGGATTTTGGGCATGCATGCACACCACAGGTCATAATCCTCAAGCAGCCAGGTCCAGGACTCAAACCTCAGTTACATGTGGGAGTCCAGCACCTTAACTCCACCAGCGGGCCCAGAGTGGGAAATCTTTAGGTGCCATAGAAAAGGAAGACCTCTATCACATAGTAGTTAGAAAGAATGAATGCTCTAGCAGCCCACTGTAGTATGTGGACTTAATACAAAGGTACTTCAAAAAGTTCACGGAAAAAATGGAATTCAAGTGTGAGTTTGTTTTCAGGCAAAACATTTCTGAGATTTATACATGGTTTTCTTATAATATGCATTTGCCATGAACCTTTTGAAGACCTCTTATATATGCTTTAGAAACTGAGATTTCTTTTGTTACATTTCTGAATCCAGGCTTCAGGTCTCCATGCACTAAAGAAAGATGGATTTGAACTCTCAACATAAGTTCTGAGCCAGGATGGAAATTTCCTGTCCTTATGTCAATACCAAAGTATCTCTGCCCATCAAATTTGCCAGATGCCACGCAAGGCTTCTTGTCCTGGATTTTGGTCAGGAGAAAAGGTCATTTAGGTGTAATCAAAGCCAAAATGGTTTACATGTAGGAGGAGCCCGAATGGACATCACTCGCTGTCAGAAACGTGATCCAACACAGTAACACCACTACCACCATCCTACAACTAAAAGGAGTTCCAAAGGAGAGGGTGCCACAAAGTAGGCAGATACTATGTGCAAAGGGATAATAACAGAGAGTTTTCTAGAATTTCAGGGTTTGAATTTTCAGATTAAAAATGCACAGTGACTATCACTGAGTAGGATGAATTTGGATAATATAAAATCACAAAGAATTACCAAGTCATATCCGTTCCTCTGCTTCTAGAAAATAACCTTATGTTCTAGTAGGAAGAAACATTATTATTTTTACTCATTTTTTAAAATTGCCAGAGGGCACATGCACTCACCTGAGAGGGATTAAAAACAGAGAGAAAGGTAGACAGTCCCTCCAATGGGGTGGGCTCACACCTCAACCCCTTCTCCTCAATTTCTTCATCCTGTCATCATTTTGAGCATGCAAGCACACATGCCTTGTATGTTTTTCAAGCTACTAGGGCTGGCATTTGAAGCAGGGTTGACCTGTGGAATCTGGCTCCCTTATCCACTAGGCTAAAGGGCTGGCCCACTCCTTTTTAATTTCTTTCTTTTTTTTTTTTTTTTTGGAGAGGTTTTTCACAATAGAGCACGTGCACTCACCAGAAAGACAGAGAAAGACAGAGAGACAGAAAGCGAGAAGTCACCCCCCAGGGGGGATGGCCACGCCACAATCCCTTCTCCTCCATTCTCCTCTCGGGATCTTGGGCACGCACGCACACGCACCCAGTGTGAGTTTAAGCCACCGGGTCCGGGACTCGAACCGTGGTTGACTACATGGTAGTCCAGCGACATAGCCATTACACTAACTGCTGGTGCCCACTCATTTTTAATTTCTAGAGAAAGGAATTCAGTAACTGTTCATGGTAATATAGTAAATAGTAAAACATCTCATAGGCATGCTAAAGATCATAAGAGATTTTGATCTGGGAAACATTTTGTATTTTTACTGACTCTGCTTCTGTTTTATGCTTTATAAAACTTAGGTTCAAAATAATGGGTTGTATTACTTATTCAAAGTCTCATAGTTAGGTATAGGTAAGACTTAAACACAGACTTCTTTCCATATGGTTGTTTCTGATTAAATTAAAAATATGCTATCTAGGGAACCAGCAGTTGGCGTAATGGCTATGTCGCTGGACTCCCACGTAGTCGATCGCGGTTCGCGTCTCGGACCCGGTGGCTTACAACTCACGCCGGGCACATGTGCGTGCGTGCCCAAGATCCCGAGAGGAGAATGGAGGAGAAGGGATTGCGGCGTGACCATCCCCCCGGGGGGTGATTTCTCGCTTTCTGTCTCTGTGTCTCTCTCTGTCTGTCTGGCGAGCGCACGCGCCCTATAGCGAAAAGCCTCTCCAAAAAAAAAAAAAATATGCTATCTAAAATATACAAGTACTTAATTTCTGCTGTATACACCTGTAAGGTCAGGATACTAGACCGCTGCTGCTGCTGGTATCTTTTTCCATTTGGGTTTTTTTTGTTTTGGTTTTGTATTTTTAATTGCCAGGGGGTGTGTGCTTTTGCCATAGAAAAATTGGAGAGGAGAGAGATCCTTCAATGGTTTGTGGTCATGCCTCCTCTTCCATTTCTCCATCCTGTGAAGATTTGGGGCATGCTTGCACACTGACTCAGCATATTTTTTCAAATCAATGAGGCTGGGATTCAAACCACAGTCAGCCATGTTGGATCTGGCTCCTTAAACAACAGGCTACAGGGCCAGCTCTCCTTTTCTGTTTATAATAAACAACTTAGGTGACATCAGCTAAAACCTCTTTTATAAAGAATAGCCATTGATTTTCTCTTTAGCTATAAAAGCTTTTTTTGGAGGGAGAGGGAACCAACAGGTGATATAATAGTTACGTCACTTGACTGCCAGGTTCAAGTCCCGGACCTGGTTGCTTAAACCTCACACCAGGCATGTGTGTGTACTTGTCCAAGATCCCAAGAGGAGAATGGAGGAGAAGGGATTGCAGCATGGTCATCTCCTCTAGGGGGTGACTTCTCACCTTCTGTCTCTCTGTCTCTCCAGTAAGCACACATGCCCTATAGCAAAAATCTCTCACCCAAAAAAAGCTTTGTTTTTTTCTTAATCTTAGTAATTATATATTAAGCTCTTTAAATTGCTGTTCTTAAAGAAATCAGCATAGAAGATATGTGGAATCATTTATTTCTGTCCATGCACTTTTGAAATGCTGAAAATTTAGCCTTTATTCAGATAAATAAGTCTTCATCATCATTTCTGTTTTAGCTTACCAAACACAAAAATCAGGTTTTTTCCCTTTCCAGATTTAAGCACTTTGACAATCTAATTACGAAATCTGTGCATGATGTATTAATTTCGTACTTCATTGTTCACTTTATAGATTCCATGCCAGAACTTGGTCTCAAGACTATTTGGATATCTAGTGTCTCCTGTGTATTTGTTTTATCAGTATTGCTAAGATCTTAATCCATATGATCTACAACTGGGCAGTGATTGTCAGTGTGTGACCAGAAAGGATATTTGAAGAAAAGCTATTGAAGCCTGTTTCTAATAAAGGAAAATAAAGCAAGTAATTCGTGTGCACACACAAACACATTCACACACGCCCTCATTCACCAAACACGCACACACTCTCATGCCCTTCTCTTCCAAAGTGTTTGGTTAGGTGTCTGTCACCATAGCATATTGACAGCCATACTGTCAATGACTGGAAGAGACAAAGCTGGTGAGCATTGATCATATCATTTTACCAGAGTAAATTCACTACAACTGCTTGTTGAGATTATCGTTCCATGTTGTGTTTCGATTGACCTATTAATATTTGTACATTAACTTCTTCGTCTGTGTGAGTATGTTTGTTTCCCCCAAACAGTGCTGCAGTGATATGAGCACTGCCAAAATGTGATTTGTCAAGAGCACTTTTGCACTGTTCTTAGTGACACTGTGCAGAACATGGAATACCGCTAGTGCCTGAATTACAGTATCCAAGTTGTCCTGAGTCCTCTTGACAACCCTCTCACATGTTATTGTGAGTTTTAGGTAAGGCACTCTTTTAGCTTTTTCAGTGAAATGTTTATAATAAACATGAGTTTAGGATATTTTCAATAGTTAGTTTGTCCTCCCTTGGAAGCCTTTTATTGCCCTGATTTTTTCTCCCTGTGGTGCTGATCTAGGAACACACCTCCCTTTGAAGTCAGCAGGAATCTTGGAGCATGGATCAAGAATGAGAACTAGAAAGGGAGGAACCAGGCTGGTGGTTAGTTCCCACCTGAAGGCATATTGAGGTGACTGTGACAGCCTAGAGGGGTGTGACCATTTAATGAGGGGTAAGCAGGGGGAAACACCTTGCAATAAGGCCAGACCCTATTTCCATCTTGAAATACCATTTTCCCAGTTGGAATTGAAACACAAAGCAAAAGGCATTTCATTGGAATATTTCTTTCATCTTTCTGTGGGTGTCATAGACACTTATGCATTGCTCAGCCTTCTTCTGTCTAAACAATATAATGATTTTTAAAAAGATTTCCTGACCTTTTGAATATAAACAACTAGTGTGTATTTTTTTTTTCAATGCATTTCCTTAATGCTTTATATAGGAAAGATACTAGTTCTTCATGTCTCCATTTACTTCATGAAGACTTATGCGTTTGGGGTCATTTCCAGTGACAATACTTCGAGACCCCCAAGATTTTTCTGTAATGTTAAGGAGGGGTTTAAAGCAAAGTTTATTTAAAAGCACTGGAAAAAATGTACACACTGGAAGTGAAAGTTGTTAGCTCATGGTTATTTAAATACTAAACATGTATTATTTAAAATAAATATACATAAATTTATTTAAAATTTTAAATTAATGTTGTGTAGGTCAACCAGTGGCATGATAGTTAAGGGAGATGAATTTCACATGGCCAACATCACGGTTCAAATCCTGGACCTGGCACCTTGAGAATCACAGCAGGCACATGTGCATGTGTGCTCAAAATCTGTAAAGGACTAATTGGGGAGAGGGATTAGAGAATGACCATGCCCCATGAGGGGTGCTTTCTCATTTTCTTTCTCTCTCTCCATCTCTCTCAGGTGAGCACACATTGTCTAGCCAGCTTTTTTTTTTTTGAAAATTTTAAAAAGAATTATTTATTTATTTAATTCCATTTGTTGTTGTTATTATTATTATTATTTAATTTGATCAGACAGAGAGAAAAGGGGAAAGGGAGAAAGCAAGCCACCAGGTCTGGTACTCGAACCGCGGTCAGCCATGTGGGAGTCCAGTGCCTTTATCCACCACGCCACCTGCCAGCCCCTCTAGCAAATTTTAAAAAATAAAAATGAACATTGTAACAGGTGTCTGCAAAGTCAAGAATCAGAAAGAGTTGTATGTACTTAACATGTTATCAGTTTCTTTTTCTTGTCCTAGAAAGAGAGATTTTTGCTATAGGACCTGTGTGCTTGCCAGAGAGAGAGAGAGACAGAGAAACAGAAAACAAGCAATTACCACCCTGGGTGGATGTCCATTCTGCAATCCCTTCTCCTCCATTCTCCTTTCAGGAGTTTGGGCACACATGCACACGCACCAGGCATGTGTTTTAAGCTGCAGGTCTGGGACGCAAACCATGGTCAACTATGTGGGAGTCCAGTGCCATAACCATTATACCCTCTGCTATCCACAACATACTATCAGTTTCTTGTTTCCTGACTTTAGTACACTGAGGGTGATATAAAGAATCATATGAAGTTCTCTTCGATTCTTGTGTTCAGTCCTTTTCTGCCTTAAAGTTCTCCAAATAATTAATAGACCACATTTAAATAAAATGGAGCAATAAACCAGTGGTTCTAAAGCAATAACGAAAAAGCAGTAGCTTACTGCAATGCTAGTGATGGCACAGTGGTAAAGCAACTCTCTGTGTTGCTGGACCTACATGGAAAGGTTTTGGGTTTCCATCCAGAGGTCTCACTGCGGATAAAGGATGCACCTCTGATCTGGGCTGCTTGGGGCTGAGGGTACCCCCATTGGGGGTTCCTGTCTTTCTCTCTCCCTTCATGGAAGAAATAAAATGAACTTTTCTTTTCTAAAGTAATAAATATCAATAGCACCCAACGTATATTCTTTTCTGGAGGACTGACTTGATGGACGTCACAATGAAAAGATGTTTGACCAAGAACTGGTATTTGAATATGTGACTGTAAATCTATTAGACTTTTCACTTTACGGGCTCAAAAGTCAAAGAAGACCTAGAAAAAGATACTTGTAAGAGATGACTCATGTAAATACATGTACACAATGTAAATTATTTTGTGGCTAGGGTATTGGAAGATTTGTTGAAGAAAGCTCAGGCTAACTCAACTATACTGAGTGGTAGAATACTAGGGTGAAAGCGAGGTCTCCTTAAAGCACATTTCTGGAGAAAAATATCAAGATGAACATAGCTGCTACACAGCTGAGTGTCTTATTAAGACTGTGATTTGGTAATCCATGCAACATCCAAAGTATTGAACAGTCATTACATAATACTAAGGCAATTACAAGATTAAAAGTATATAACATTTATTACTCCTACGAAATACCATGTTTACTCTCTAGACTATTATACCTGCCATCCTATTTCACTTAGGTATAATTCAAAATTTTATATATAAATAAAATTTGTTTACTTGATTATTAGCAGTTCATAAGTTCATAGGCAAGTGTTGAGACTGGTGAGTGGTGTCTGATTTCTGATAGATTTGAGAGGGAACTGGGGAACTCACTGGTTTTTTAAAAAACCAGCTGCAGCTATAGTGAGAGTATTGAAGATTCTTTTTTTGCTGAATATTTTAATATTATTTATTAAAATTTTATTTTCAGTAATGTGGTAATAGTCTCTTTAATACAGAAGAGGGAATAGATTATCACAGTAGAATGCAATGTAGAAAAGGAAATGTTTTCATAACAACTGTCCCTTTAGAGACAAAATCATTTATAGGGGCCAACAGGCGGCATAGTGGTTAAGGCACTGGACTCCCATGTGGTTGATTGTGGTTCCAGTCCCAGTCCTGGCTGCTTGAAACTCACACTGGGCATACATGTGCATGTGCCCAAAATCATGAAAGGAGAATGGAGAAGGGATTGTGGTGTGGCCATCCCCCTTCGGGATAATTTCTCACTTTCTGTTTCTCTGTCTCTCTCTGTGTCTCTGGTGAGTACACATACCCTATAGCGAAAATCTCTCTCAAAAAAAATAAATAAATAAGCATCGAATCATTTATAGGAGGTCTTTAATCAAAATGAAAATAATAAAGATTCAGAATATTTTCTTGTAGTGGAATGCGCTATGAAATAACTTTAGATAACTAAATAAAGGCGGATATAATTAATACAACATTATTTAGTAATATTTGATGCCCAAAATGTTTGGTATTTATATCTAAAGTTTATATGTTTGTATACATATGGGAAGACTCTTAGTTACCTTAAAAATATCTAGATTTATTGTTTTAAATACTTTGTTTTGGACAAATAAATTTATACTGCTGAATTTTCTCATAATTTTAGATTATCACAAATCACTTATCATGAATTAGTTTATTACTTATTTAACATTTATGTATACTTTAATACATTTCTTGAAATTTTGTTTTTGACTCTGATATATTTTATAGAAACACATAAAATTATAATATTAATTATTATAAATTTGTCTGTCTTGAGAACATGTGCTGTGGTCTGAATATCTGTGTCTTCCCCAAATTCATATGTTGAAATGGGAATTTGGTGACAGTGTTAGGCAGTGAGACCTTCTTTGGGTAATTCATGAACTTTATAAATGGAACTCTAGATAACAAGTTAGTCCTCCTGCTGTGTTGTGAACACAGTGATGAGACACCGTTCATGAACTAGGAAACAGACCACCTGACACAGATGCTACCTGCACCTTGATCTTGGACTTTCCAGCTTCCAGAACTGTGAGAAATGAATTTCTGTTATTTTTATACCACCCAGTTTATGGTATTTTGTTGTAGCAGCCTGAATAGAATAAGATAACATGTTTTCCTTTTATTTATTTATTTATTTATTTTTAGAGTATTTATTTATTTATTTTGCTATAGGGTGCATGGGCTCAATGGTAAGACAGAGAGAGAAAGTTAGAAATCACCCCCCTGGGGGATGGCCACACCATAATCTCTTGTCCTTCATTCCCCTCTCAGGATTTTGGACATGCACACACACATGCCTGGCATGAATTTCAACTCTCTGGGTCTGGAGCTTGAACCATAGTCAACCAAGTGAGAGTCCAGTGCCATAATCACTACACCATTTGCTGGACCTGACATGTCTTTCTGTCAAGAAAATACGCTAATAGCTTGATATAAGTCGCTTTGTTTGGCATTTAGATACAGAAGTATACATGAAGTTCACTGAAATTCAGGGAACTAACCATGCATCTTGTAGCTAAATGTTGAATATAGTGTAGGTGAGAGAGAAAGAGTAGGAAAGAAGATGTGCTTTTCAAATTTATGTTCTTTCTTTAGAAGTTTATGTCTTTTGTAAGCAAGAGAGGCAAAGAGACAGAAACAGGCAGAGAAACAGCGAGACAGTGCCCTCAACAGAGTATTTCATGATCCACCGTTAACCTTAGCTAGCCAGGATCACGGGCACATGCGTACCCAGCATACTTAGGAAGGTCTTTGTACATGAACCCAGAACCTTCCTGCATGGGTCAGCCTCGCAGAGTCTTGAATTTGTTGTGTCACCACCTGACCCCTTCAAATTTATTTTCTTAAATACCATGATGATTGCAATGGTTACAGCCATAAACAGTGCTAGACATGAATATATGTGTAGATATACTTGTTTTGGCCTTCCTGTATCTGTTCTGAATTTGCTTTACTAAAGGAAGAGTGGTGTTAGTCATCTGAGTAAAATAGTCATATTTTATACTTATTCTTTGTTATAGTTAATTTTGCTATATGTGTAGACAGAAAATATTTTGAAAAGGAAAAAGGCATTATTATGGTCAAATCTATATTAATGTGAAAACGTTAGAAATTTCAGAGGAGCAAGTATCATAGCAATTATAACTCTCTTAAGTATCATTGACATTGTAAAAAGTAACATTTAATAATACATGACACCGTTTCTCATGTTAATGTATTATAAGCATTAGAGTCTGATTGTAGCTGCACGGGGATGTACAGTTTTTATGTTTCATGAATGGAATATTTCTGTTGGAATACACAATATTTTACTATGTCACTGTATTCTTTGCTAGAATTGCTGTAACAAAATACTACCTGCTGGTTGACTTAAACAACAGAAATTATTGTTTCACAGATCTAGAGGCTAGGAATTTCAAAACTCCCTGGGGCAGTCTTGATTCTTTCTGAGGGCTAGAAGGGAATGATCTGTTCCAGGCTTCTCTCCTTGGCTTAGTACTAAGTGTGTCGGTATGTTTTTCTTCATATTATATTCTTTTCATGCTTTCTGTCTCTATGTCCTGATTTACCCTTTTATAAGGATACCCATTTTATTAGATTACAGCCAACTTTAATGACCTCAGTTTAACCCAATTATCTCTAGAAAGGTGTTACCTCCAAATAGCATCACATTCTGAGGTACTGGCATTAGGGTTTGCAGCATATGAATCTGGGGGTCTGCCCTGTAGTATAGTGGTTAAGCACTGTGTAGAAGAGACCGGATCCTGCATGACCTATGACATGTTGAATCCTGGCTCTGAGAGCAACACATTGGGCAAATGCACACACGCCAAGGATCCTGAAGGGATGGAGAAATGTAGGAAAAAGAATTGTGGCATGACGAGGCATAATGGGGGATAGTTTCTCTCTCATGTGTTTGCACGTACTTGCTTTTTTTTTTTTTTTTTTTTTTTTTTTTTTAAGGTTTTTGCCATAGGGAACATGCACTTGCCAGAGAGAGACAGAGAAAGAAAGTGAGAGGGAAAGTGAGAAATCATCCCTCAGGGGAAATGGCCAGGCTGCAATCCCTTCTCCTCCATTCTTCTCCTGGGATTTTGGGTACACGTACACATGTGCTGGTGTGACTTTCAAGCTGCCAGGTTGGGGACTTGAACTGTGGTTGGAGTGTGGGAGTCCAGCACCCCGACTACCACACCACCTATCGGCCCCTTGTATGTGCTTTCTATCATGCATAGAAAAATAAGACTTCAAAATATAATTTTGGGGTGGGGAAGGAAGCACAATTCAACTTTATAACAGTCACCTTTTTTTTTTTTTTTAGAGAGTGAGTTTTGCTATAGGGTGCATGTGCTAGCTGGAGAGACAGAGAGAGAGTAAGTGAGAAATCACACCTGGTGCGGGGGGGACCACCATGCCACAATCCCTTTTCCTCCATTCTCCTCTTGGGGTTTTGGGCACACATGCACATGCACCCAGTGTGAGTTTTTAAGCTGCTGGGTTCAGGACTCTAACTGTGGTTGACTATGTGGGAGTCCAGCGACAAAACCGTTACGCCATCAGCTGGGTCCCCAGTCATCAGTGTTTTATAAATGATACATAAATGTATTTCGCTTGCTACGGTTAAAGGAACTGAATATGTTATAAGATATAATGAGTCGCAGTTAATTTCCTTGAGATTTCTGAATGATAGAATATATGGAAGAGTAAAGCATTATGGGTATTATTAAATTTTTAAATGCCAACATTAGTTTTAAGATGCCTGAGAGGACTCGGAATGGATGAATTCATTTAGGAGAATATTATTCTATTTCCACAGCTAGTGTTTAGATTTACTAGGCTAACATGCAAGCACTAATACTTTGTATTACCTAAAATGCCCTTAGCATACCACTTACATTTGTCTAGGGGAGTTTGTGAAAGCCAGATTTTTAGTAAGCTTCTACAAATAATTTATCATGGATGAAAGGCAATCACATTGCACAAGCACTTACTTTTGCTTATCGTGAGTGTTTTTGTTGTTATTATCTCTTTGCATCTGAGATAAATGTGTTGAGAATTTCTTCAAAAGCTTAATGCTTTATAATCATGTTTCCCTTTAATGTACAGATCACTGTGAATTCCATAACAAGAGTTCTAAGATATTATATATCAACTCTATTGTTATTCATTTGTAAGAGACATAGTAAAGTGTAATAATTTCAAGACTGTAGAAGCATGAGCATTAAATATTAAACATTTAAATGAGGAAGCACTGATTAATTCATAATATTCTGAGCAGCTCATGAATGTTTAATACCTATATCTTGCCTTGATTGGATATTATTTAACTGAAGCCATGGTCACAATAGAACTACTTAGTTACCATTTTTAATTGTAGGCCCCCTATACAAAATGATTCATTTTGCTTAAGGTAAATATTATTTTGAAATTCTCACCATTTTTCATTAAGTTTTATAAGCTAAAGTAGAATTAAAAATTAAAGGTTAACAATAACTGTTAAGCATGTTACACTATAATTATCTTTAAAAGTAACAGTTGAGGTTAAGTTTGCACAGTTTTAATGAAGTGAAAGCACCTTAGTGATGACTTTACCTTGATTTTAATTTTTAGGAAGTCTAGTATTCATTCAATAGATATTATTCAGCATTTATTATGTGCCTTGGCATTGGGGAAATAGTAGCAGTGAACAGGGCAAACACAGTCTCTGCTTCATGAAACCTATGGTCTATTGAGGGATTTAGAGATTGAACAATAAATTACTCAAATTATTTAGTCCCCGTATAGTTAGTGCTAAGCAGGAGGACTATGAGATTTTATGGGAATATTTAATGGAGTTGGCAACCTGGTCAGGAGGATTAAGGACAACGTCCTTGGGAAAATGCAGCTATGGGGTGGCTTGCAAACAGAGCAACCATTGGCCAGGGGAAGGGCTGGAAGGAAGTGCATTCTGGGCAGAGGGGGCCATGCATTGAGGTCTTGAGGCCCATCAGTCTTTGAGAAGGGGAAAAAAATCAGGCTCAAAGTTCCAAATAGTATTACAGGTGAAAACTGGTTTTCTCTATAGATTGAGGTGGTCGGCTGGAAAGTGAGAGATCTAGAGAATTAGTAAGGTAATCTCAGTTAATAGGAATGGGTTATGAGAATTCATGGTCAAGGCTGATCCTTAGGTAAAGGAATAAAATTACAGGATTTCTTTGGCAAGGGTGGGGCAGGGGAAGGCCTTTCTCACATCAGTTTTGTCCTGTCATACTTTCCCATGATTACTCTCTTGAGCACTCCCCCTACTGCCTTGGGAAGCTCTTAATACTTGACACTGTAGTTTAGAGATTCTTGCTATTTACAGCTTGGCTTCCTTTTCTGTGAGTGTGCTTAGCTCTTTCATAATTCTTCCTATAATTTTCTTTTTTTTTTTTTTTTTTTGGAGAGGTTTTTTGTTTTTTTTTTTTGTTTGTTTGTTTGTTTTTTTGCTATAGGGCGCGTGCGCTCGCCAGAAAGACAGAGAGAGACGACAGAGAGACAGAAAGCGAGAAATCACCCCCTGGGGGGATGGCCACGCCGCAATCCCTTCTCCTCCATTCTCCTCTTGGTATCTTGGGCACGCATGCACACGCGCCGGTGTGAGTTTAAGCCACCGGGTCCAAGACTCAAACCGCGGTCGACTACGTGGGAGTCCAGCGACATAGCCATTACGCTAACTGCTGGTCCCCCTATAATTTTATTTTGAGGGTGAACCAGAAGCACCCTAGGTAGAGCTACAAGGAGATCTAGAAGCTTAAAAAATAACTGGGAGCTTAGACTTTTGACTTCTCAGGAAGCTACCAGGCTGACAGTCTCTCCATTGGCTTTAGTAAAAGGGTTATGGGGCCATGCAGGTGCTGGTCTTCCCTCTTACGCCAAACCAAAACAAGCACTGACCATTTCCAAAACCCAAAGCTCAGCCAGTGTCAAGTTTTTCAGTAGTTTATTTGCTCATATTAGTCCACAAAACACCAGGGGTGAGTCATCGAAGTTTGTTCACACCAGGCACGTGTGCGTGCATGCCCAAAATCCCGAGAGGAGAATGGAGAAGAAATGATTGTGGGATGACCATCCTTCCACTTCCTCTCTCTCCCTCTGTCTTTGTCTCTCTCTGGTGCATGCACAAGCCCTACATCAAAACTGAAAAAAAGAAAAAGAAAAAAAAAATGACTAAAAGAGTAGATCATAGGGGCCTGCAGGTGAAATGGTGGTTAAGGGCACTGGACTCCCACATGGCCGATTGTGGTTTGAGTCCCAGACTGGGTGGCTTGCTTTTTCACTTTCCATCTCTCTCTCTCTCTCTGTCCTTCTCTGGGCAAATTTTAATAAATAAAGATAAATAAAATAGTTATTTTTTTTTAAAAGTACATTGTAGATATAATCACCACATGTACAAAAATATAGTATATGACTTAGTGGTTATGCTAATACAAAAAAATAATGTGCCCCTTAGTATGTGCTATAGATACAAATTAAATTTTTGATTTTTAGAAGAGATATATACTTAGAATGTTTGTGTAAATATAGTACATAGAATTGCATTTTAAGCCTTAATTATGCTATTTAAGCAAAATACTCAATATTTATAAGCGTAATAATAATATGTAACTTATTATATAACTTATATATATTATATGACATAATAACAATATTTTTAAATTATGATGCTACACATTAGCTCTCCTTAGATTCTGCTGCCTGGCGAGTCCTTTCTCTTTGTCCCAGTTCTAGGGAAATAATCTGGTGGTATCCCTAGTAGACACATAGTCTCATTTGTATGGTTTTAGTTTTTAAAAAGAGGGAAATAGTGAACAAATGTTATAATTTTATATGTATGTCTGAAAAAAAATGTTGACAGTAGTTATTTCTGGATAATGATATTTCAGGTGATTTTATCTTTTTATTAAAAATAGTTTTAAAAATTAAAAAAAATGGAATGAATAAGCATTACATAATTTAAAACATGTAATTTATTATTTATTTATTGAAGAGGTTTTTGCTATAAGGTGTGTGTGCTCACCAGAAAGACAGAGAGAGAAAGAGAGACAGAAAGCAAGAAATCACCCCCCTAGGGGGGATGGCCACACCACAATCCCTTCTCCTCTATTCTCCTCTCAAAATCTTGGGTACGCACGCACACGTGCCTGGTGTGAGTTTAAGCCACCGGGTCCAGGATTTGAAACACAGTTGACTACATGGGAGTCCAGCGACATAGCCATTACTCCAACTGCTGGTCCCAAAACATGTAATTTAGTTTTAATATAAGAATGAAAAATAATTTTCATCTGGCTAGATATAGTTGGAGATAGAGACTAAAAATAATAAACTAAACTAGAAAAGCATTCCAGATAATGGAATTTATCAATTAGTGCCAGAGAGGGGTTTTACTATGAATCTGATGGAAGGGGAAAAAACTCTTTCTTTTTTTTTTGGAGAGGTTTTTGCTATAGGGAGAGTGTGCTCGCCAGACAGACAGAGAGCAACAGAGAGACAGAAAGCAAGAAATCACCCCCCAGGGGGATGGCCACGCCGCAGTCCCTTCTCCTCCATTCTCCTCCCGGGATCCTGGGCACGCACGCACATGCACCCGGCGACATGCACCCGGCGTGAGTTTTAAGCCACCGGGTCCAGGACTCGAACCGCGGTCGACTACGTGGGAGTCCAGCGACATAGCCATTACGCTAACTGCTGGTCCCAAAAAACTCTTTCTTAAAAGGAAAGAAACAATGTGATTTCTTCATGCCCTTTGGACAATCTCAACAACCTGTATTTGTCTTAATAAGTTTCAGTTTGTCCAAAAATGTTTTACCTACCACTTAGGGGAAATAGGAGAGTCTAGGATTTATGGTCAGAGTGAATTTGGTAGAAATTCAGTACATCTTTCCCTTTGTCAGCTGCCTGAAAACTTCCAAGTGACAGTAGTTATGGACATTTAAACTCTTCTGTAGGCACCATGTGTCTTAAAGAAACTGCATCAATATAGTTTTGACCTGATGGTGTGGGCACACTAAGAGGAGGTGACTGAGGTAGAGTATATAATCCACGGAGAAAGATTTGGGCCTTGAATATTTATTGAGTAAAATTCATCCTTGACCTTTGGGAATAGAGGCTATTATTAGTTTAACAATAAAGTTTCTTAGCTCTGATCGAATTAACAGTGACCTTCAAAATGTTAGATAACGTAGGCAAAAGTTTCACAAAGAAAGAAAATAGTACCCACGACTGATATCCTGTAAAATGACCCCATTTACAAAGTCAGCTGTGGAAAGTTTTATTTCAGCTATCTCGACTCTGAGTCTGTTATTTCATAATCACCCAGTCATCCACTGCGGAATGAAATGATTTCATTGAATCTGTAGGCAAACTAAAGCAATTTGTTTATCTTAAAGATTTAAGATTTTGTTATGTTGCAAGGAATCAGATGAGAAGTTTATGCCTCAGGATATAACTTATCTCTTCAGGGTGCTGTAAGGAATGCATGGGTGAGAGTCCACGCCCAGGTTAGAAATAAGGCAGCTGCTGGTAAGCAGTGATGATCATGGGGCAAATTCCCAGATTTGTGTTTATAGTGATTGCTTTCAATAACCTCATTCTCAGCAAGAATTTAAGTCCTGTTCAATAGTTGTTTTAAAGTTTTGATAAGATTGTAATTTCTTTAAAAACTCATATATAGTAAATTCTTTCATTTAATTCCTAAATCATGGTAACCCCATTTTACAGATAGGGAGAGTAAAATTCAGAGAGGTCATGAAGCCCCAGAAAACCTAGCCAGTAATAGGGACGCTAGATCATGAAGCCTTTTTTGCTTTCTAAATAGACTTCGTCCTACCCCAATAAATTACCAAGGCAAATACCAGGGAAATTGAAATCTGTTTTGTTGTTGTTGATATTTCATCCCATTTTTTGGACTGGATATATATATATATATACATACACACACACACACACACACACACACACATGCACACACACATATATATGTGTGCATATTATAAATATATTTATAATGTTATATAAATTTATAAAACATTATTACTCATTCCTTAACAAATGCTTTATTGATATATATTAAGGATACAGAAAAATAGTATCAGATTGATGAGTTTTTACAAACTGAACACACCCATGTAACTTTCACCCAGATTAACAAGTGGAACATTTATAAATTTACTTTTAAACAGAATTAGATTCTATTATATAGCATTTGGCCTCCCACTTTTTCCATTTAATGTTTAATTTTCAATTATTTCCTATGTTAATACATATTCCTCAAAAAATAAGCTTTTAATTGCTGCATGATAGATCCTCAAGTGGGTATACAGTAATTTATATAACCATTCTTTGAATATCGAAGTTTTTGTTGGGTCATTGGAAAAGTCATGACACATTTTTGCATAGGAAAACATAGAAATATATATCATGCCTTTTCCAGTGATCCATAGTATTGAACATACCTCTGGCAGCATCTTTGATTATTTCTTTAGGATATGTTTCTGTGATTCTTTGACCAAAGAACATGAATATTTTAAAGCTCCTGATGCATGTTGACAAATTATCCCCACAGAATTGTTTTACTAGTGTTCATGCATGCCCATATTTTAATACTGGTTATTCTTTTTTTCCATGTGTGTAAAGTACATGTATGTTTGTTGGTCTTTGTCTTTATTTATTTTTTTTTAATGTCAGAAACAATGCATATTTGCAAGAGGGCGAGAGAGAGAGATGAAGAGGGAGAGGCAAAAAGCACCCCTAGTGGGGCATGATCATGCACAATCCTTTTCCCTCTGTTTCTCCTTTCCATCAGAATTTTAGGCATGCACACAGACACACCCAGAATGTTTTTCAAGCTGTCAAGGCCCGGACACAAACCATGGTCAGCTATGTGGGATCTGACTCCTTGTGCATAGTGCTTAACTACTGCACTATGAAGCTGGTCCAATCTTTGCCTTTTTGATAGAAATAGTGGATCATCAGAAAAGTCATGACATGTTTTCTATTCATTTTTGCATAGAAAGACATAAAAAAACATAGAGAATGCATGACTTTTCTCACAACCCAGTATATATCTTAAATAGTGCTTGGGCTTTCTTTCATAAGTTACTGTGTTTTGAGATGTTTATCACACATCACTATATTTTATTTTACATAGAATTTAACATATAATTATAAAATTACTTTCTACTTATTTTCCTTCATTTCTTTGGGACATAAAAACTCACAAAACTGTAACCAGCAATTAGCGTAATGGCTGTTGTTGCCAGACTCCCATATAGTCGACCGCGGTTGGAGTCCCGGATCCAGTGGCTTAAACTCACACCGGGCGCATGTGCGTGCATGCCCAAGATCCCAAAACCTCTCTCTTTAAAAAAAAACCAAAAAACAAACAAAAAAACCCCCGAAAAACTCACAAAACTTCAGAAGAATGTCTTACTTAGCTCATAAAATGTGAGCGAAAAACCTCTCTCTAAAAAAACAAAACAAAACCGTAAAGCTCGCAAAACTTCAGAAGAATGTCTTACTTAGCTCATAAAAATGTGAGAAAGTAATGAAGTAGGTTTTCTCATAATAATCCATCTTGTCAAAGTATCTGTACTCTGATTTAGAGAAAAATCAGGGTCCATTCCTGAAAATTACTCTAGAAAGACCCAGATGACTCTGGGTCATTTGAGTCTGAATTGACAAGCTCCCTTATGAGCCGGTTTTCACACTGTTGCTGCTGATTAGTGTGGTTGTACGTGGTGACTCACTTCTTCAGGAGGCTCCTACTATTTCCATATCTAAGGAAACAAGCTATGTTGGAAGACAATAATCACACAAGTAAAATACAACGTAGTTGGATAGTTCAGTTATGATTAGACATGAAGACTTCCCTATTTATAGTGTTTCCTATACGTAAAATAACATTGGACTAGATTTTAGATCATTCTTCACCTTTAGAAAAATACAAATGTGAAACTCTAGGATGATTAACATATCTGTAATTGCTTCTGGTTCTGTCCTGAGCCTGGTACCAAGCGGAGATTGCCAGGACTTGCAGACTGTGTTGTCTCACATAATGCAGACAAATCCCTGGCAGTTCTGAGCCTATTAGGGTGATTTTTACCATGCATATTTTAATCTCTGTGTTAGAATTCTAATCTCCAGATGTTACAAGAATTAAACCATCCTTCCCTCTTCAGTAAGTCAATTTGCCAGAATATTTTATGTACCTCCAAGTATCTAGGCTGTAACTTTGAGCTTTATGTTATCATTCTTTGCTCTCTTTTTTATTGAAAGTTTTTTTTTTTTTTTTTTTTTTTTTTTTTTTTTTTGCTATAGGGCGCGTGCCCTATAGCAAAAGAGAGACAGAGAGACAGAAAGTGAGAAATCACCCCCCAGTGGGGATGGCCACGCCGCAATCCATTCTCCTCTCGGGATCTTGGGCACGCACGCACACGCGCCCGGTGTGAGTTTTTTAAGCCGCCAGGTCCAGGACACGAACCGCGGTCGACTACATGGGAGTCCAGTGACATAGCCATTATGCTAACTGCTGGTCCCTCTTTGCTCTATATTTTGATGTCAACAAAATTTAACATCCCCCATTATATCATTAATAATGATTTCGAGACCTTAGATACTATGTATTCCTTCACATCTTCAGGTCTGAATGTCTGCCCAGGCCAGGAATATATGTGAAAAATTACCAGGAAGTGATGTTGGGTAGTCAGAAACAATGATGACTAATGTATTCAGTGGTCACATTTGGCCTGTAGGCCTCCAATTTATAATCTCGCTAATCTTACTTTTAAAATAAATTGTTCTTTCTAGTCAAATTTTTGTGGGCTGAGATTAGAATCCAGGTCTTCTAGGGACCAGCAAATGGCAGAATGGTTACGTCACTGGACTCCCATGTAGTCGACTGTGGTTTGAGTTCTGGACCTGGTGGCTTAAAACTCATGCTGGGTGTCTGCGTATGTGTGCCCCAAATTTTGAGAGGAGAACGGAGGAGAAGGGATTACAGCATGGACATTGCCCTTGGGGAGCGGTGATTTCTCACTTTCTGTTTCTCTGTCTCTCCGGTGCGCACATGTACTTTATAGCAAAAAAATCTCTCTCCTAAAAATAAAAAAGAATTCAGGTTTCCTTATTTCCAATTATTGATTAATTAAATATCTATCAGGTCATCCTGAGATGGATACTGAATTTGAGCTGTGAAATACTGCTTTCCTTGACCAAAAAAATTAAGATTTTCTGCTGAGACTTCTCCCTCCAGATTCATTTCTAGTGGCCTCTATGCACTAAGTATCTAGACAGGTCCAAGTGAATAGCATCCAAATATCTGAATCCAATTAGGGTCAGAACATTCCTCTGTTCCCACTGAACCTGATGCACAAAGAGTGAAAACAGAACATAAGAGAGATCACAGATCACCAACTTTGTACGCCTCTGATCGCTCAGATTGAACTTCAAGAATTAGGAAGAAACACACCATCCATTAGATGACTAGAAATCACTGCAAGATCACAAGAAATATGGGAAAGCAAAAAAAAATACCTCTCCTCCGAAGGAAAAGGATAACTCCTCTTCATCTTTAGACATACAATGAAATTGATGGAAATGTCTGATAAAGAATTTAGAATATTCATAGTGACAAAGCTAACAGAGATGGAAGAGAAAAGAGACAGTGAACTGCAGAAGAGTCAGGAGAAAGGAGCTGACGAGTTCCAGGAGGTGAGGAAATTCTTGCAAGATCTAAAAGAGGAAATACACACTATAAAAAAAGAATCAAATGAACCTGTTAGAGATGAAGGCTATAATACAGGAAGCCAAAATCTCCCTTGAAAGTATTAAAACCAGACTAGATAATACAGAAAAAAGAATCTCAGATATAGAAGAGAAAATTGCTGGCCTAGGAAAATCCACCACGAAGACTGAGAAAATAGCCCCCCAAAATGAGAATGATATACGAGAAGTACTAGATACCATCAAACGTCCAAACATTCAGATAATTAGTATCTCAGAAGGGGAAGAGACTAATAAGGACATTGACAATCTAGTCCATGAAATCCTGAAGAAAACTTTTCAAACCTAGAAAGGCATTCAAAGATCCAGTGCCAAGAAATACAAAGGTCTCCAAATAGAATCAACCCAAGAAGATCTTCTCCAAGGCACATTATAGCCAGATTGACCAAAACCACAGAGAAACACAAGATACTAAGATTGGCAAGAGAGAAACATCAAGTTACCTACAAAGGATATCCCATCAGGCTAACAGTGGACCTCTCATCAGAAACAATGCAAGCAAAGAAAGAATGGGAAAATCTATTCAAAGTGTTAAGGAAAAAGCAATTTCAACCAAGTATACTGTACTTGGCAAGATTATCCTTCATATGGGAAGAAAAGACAAGAACGTTCTTAGATAAACAAAACCTGAAATAATTTACCAACACCAGACCAGATCTCCAAGAAGTTCTCAAGGGAGTGCTATACCAGAAAAACTAAATACATACACACAGAAATAAGAG
This sequence comes from Tupaia tana, assembly GCA_026018925.1. NCBI lineage: Eukaryota > Metazoa > Chordata > Mammalia > Scandentia > Tupaiidae > Tupaia > Tupaia tana. The sequence goes on from JAKSZU010000003.1 coordinate 49,979,673, forward strand.
TTCAGAAACTAAAAAAATGGCCAACTTAATGGTAGGGACAAGTCTAGAGTTGAATATTATATCCCAGAATTTAATTGGGAAGATGGAACCACAACAGAAGATAGATTAAGTACATGAGACTGAACTGGTGAAATAAAATTTTATGAGTTTTGACTAAAACATTGTTGATTTTCTTCTAGGCTTTGTTTTCCAGTTTTAAGGACTTTTGTCTTGTCTTGAGCTGCCGATAGATTCATGTTCCTACTATTTGAACAGAATCTTAACCTGTTTCCTGGCTTTAAGTTTTAAGTTCCTTAGCATTTCTTTGATTTATTAAAGCTAAAACTGCTTTTCTTGACATTAAAAATATATTAAAAATACCTATTTAATGACTGTAGTAAGCTATATAACATCAACTAGGTGCTACCTTATAGTATATTCATTCTACTCAGAGTTTCATGCCTAAAGTCAGACATGTATTCACAGATATGTATATACCAGCTAAACTTGCTATTGAAAGTCGTTAGATTATTTAAGAAATTTTGTGAATCAATAAAATGTGGGGAAAAAAGGAAAAAATCTATCAAGTGACACTTCCATCAGACATTTTTGAATATTTACTTAATTTATCGTGTTCATGCTATGTATTTACAAAAGTAGACTTGAGGCCAAGAACAATAAATACACACATATTATACATAAAAGAGGAGGATAAAATAAAGATGAAAAAGATGCTTAAAATCACAGGGGAAAAAGGAATAACATTTTAGAAGAAATCTGAGATGAAACATGGCAGCCAAATTTTATAAAAGAAGAAAAACAAATGGAATATATGATTGTCTAGCAGTATCTATCTATCTTGCTTTTGATGACCTTAATTGGTTGAAAGATATCCTTGGAAATAGTTCAAAGCAATAATAGTTGTAAACTGAGTGAACATATGGGAAGTTAGGGAAGTCTTAGCTGCCAAGACTGCAGAAGAAATAGAATTTTATAAGGCAGGAGTGTGTGCAGTTGTGCATGCACGTGCATGCATGTGTGTATATGGAATGTTTCCAGTAAAGGAAACAGCAGATACATAGACATATGTTCTGTGAAGGGTGAGAGAGAAGGTAAACATGAATAGAATAATGAGAGCCTCTGTAGTCAGGATGAGGCTGAACAGTAAGCAGTGGTTTGTAGGCCATTGCTTAGGAGTTTGTCTATGTCCAAAGAAGAAAGAGAAGCAATGAGAGATGTTAACCTGGGGCTATGAGTGGAGAAGAAGGGTTCCATGATCAAATCTACCATTTGAGAAGATTACTCTGACTACTGTGTGTAGAGGCAGACTAGAATGACTCCTGAATAACCAGTTAAGAAGCTATTGAAACAATTTATGTGAGATGGTAGAAGTTTGGAAAAGGGAGTCAGTATAGGAGATGAACAGATTTAAGATATGGGCAGACTTTAACATATTTAAAAGATGGGGGCCAGAAGGTTATGCTGATTAAGTTGTTGAACTTCCACATGGCTGACTGTAATTCAAGTCCTAGGCCTGTGTGCCTTGAAATTCATGCTGAACACGTGTGTGTAGGTGCCCAAAATCCTAAGAGGAGAATGGAGGAGAAGGGATCACAGCATGGCCATCCTCCCTGGGAGGTGATCTCACACTTTCCCTTTCATTGTCTCTCTCCATCTCTCTCTGATGAGTTCAAGTGCCCTCTAGAAAGAACTGTAAAAAAATATTTAAGAGATGAAATTGGCAGTAATAAGAGTGGATGTGGAAGGACAGTGAGAGAGATAGATAGAGAGAGAGAGGTTTAAGATGATTCTAATCCTTAGATTGTACTTGGTTGGATGACTGTGCTATTCAGGAAAGTGGGGAACACTGAGAAAGGATCAAATTGGGGGTGAGGGATAGAGAATGTTCTCATACTCTTTGAGGTCAGGAGCACAGTCTCATTTATGGAACCTCTCAGTTCCAGTACAGTACCTCACACTTGGTAGATACTCAATAAATGTTCTATCAATAAATTATGCATTCCTTAATGGACAGGTCGAATTTCAATGCTTTTGAGATACCCAAGTAGTGATATCAAATAGATGTGTGAACTTATGGTGAGCTAAGCTAGGCTTTAGAACAGAGAGACTTGGGATCAATTAACATGTAGATGTTAAGATGCTGAGATTTCCTAGGTGTAGGAGTAGAATAAGAAATGGAGAGGGCTTGGGACAGAGTTTATAAGAATACCAGCCTTTAGAGGTTGTGGAGAGGTTGCCAGAAAGAGGACAAAAAGGCAATACCAGTTATATAGGAGAAAAACAAAGAATTAGGCTCAAAAAAACTAAGAGAAAAGACTAAAATTGTTCAGAGAGCTAAAAATGTCATGAGGTTTAGCAATATAGAGGTTCTTAGTGACTTTAGTGCAGCTGTTCAAGTGGACTGCTTGGGGTGGGAGCTAAATCAGAATTTATTGAAGAGTGAATGGTAGATGGAAAGAAGAGAAGCAATAGTTTGGAGGCAAATGATGTGGACATTTGATCACCCGTAAAATATTTCTAAAGGCTAACTAAAAACCCAGGAAATTCAGGAAACTGGAATGTACTTTAACATAAATATTTGAGACACAGAGAAATATTGTTCAATTATTCACCAAACACTTACCATGGACCTTTTTGTTTCAGATTCTGTGCTAGAGAAACATGGCACACTCATCACTTTCCTTTTCTCATGTAGCCACTATGATTGGTGTCATCCAAAGCTCTGTACCTCTGTTACTTCTTGCTATATTAAAAGGGCTAGGAAGAATATAGGTTAAAATCCTGTTCTGTGTGGAATCCCTTCTAGTGTGGTTGCTTCTTCAAAGATTTCAATCGTAATTGAACAAATGAGGTGATTTCATCACCATCCTGAAATCCCTTAACGCCATAGATTAATGAGAGTCCCAAGTCAGTGAAGTGCTCTCTTCTGGTGTTGGTCAGTCTGACTCCAAAGCTAGTGAACAGGTACTTCCTCCAGCACCAGGTGGAGTAGCAGGAGTGTTGTTCCTGGTAAAATGAGCATGGTTACCTAGCAACAGGAGGAAATGCTGTTGCCCATCAGTGTGTGAGCACAGTATATTCTTGCTCAAAGTGCTCGATGAACACCGTATTACATGGACGCTCCATATCACCTTTGGAAGCTGTGGTTCTGAGACTGGGAAGCTGGGCTTTCTTTGGATGCTCAATTTGGAAAAGAAAGGGAGATATAGGATGCAGTCATCTGGCTACATAGATAAGTACTGAAAAACAGGATTTGGATTTCTGGCTATGGCTTAAGCTACAAGAATAATGGGATCCTGGCAAAGGATAAAGTCTATCTCATGAAGACAAGAAATAGTGTGTCTGGCAGGCATGCAGTTTTCACTAAATATGAGGAAATGTGAGACAAATGCCTAGATAAAACTGAAAAACAAAAAAAATAAAAAGTAAATTTATAAAGGACACCAGGTGTGAAGTAGAAAGAACCACAGTGGGAAAGACACGAAGAATGAAAATGAAATTTTAATACAAGGCAGTAATTTATCATCGAGCTATTATTAAGATTCAGAAGTGTCATGCAAGGTGGGTCTTTTTGTAGTATCCAATTGTCCTGAAAGGATTTGGGACAAATTACACATTATCACGGTATAGATTAACAAATAGGCCTTCTAAGGAACACTTAAAGAACAAAGAGCTTCAAAAAATAGAACATTTTTGCTGTCTTATCATTCCATGGAGAGGTAGCAGGGACCAGGATGCTACAGAACCCTTGGTGTGGGTCTGTGTTTCAGTGATGGACCTTCCTCTCCCATAGTTTTCCCTTTTTGTAGAGAAAGGGGCAGGGAATAATTTTGTCAGTTGGGGAATAATCAAACTGCTTGGGGCCAGGTAGTCAAACAGAGCTGTCTCAAAGATCAACCTGCCCAGGATCTAGAAACTTTGGGGCCCATTGCGTATTGCAGCCCATGCTGGAGGTGGAGGCTCCCCATTCCATGGGAAGCTGAATGTGGATACCTCCTCTCCTGCTGCAAGAAAGAGGACTCATTTCTAGTTAACTCCCAGACAAACTGGACTTGTAAACAGTTTTTCTTGTTGCCCCACAGATAGGACAGAATGCATGGTTAGAATACAACATAGAAAGGGGATGTTTTGTTAGAGCAGATACCGTAACAGATACTTCATTACCCTCATATTCAGTCAGCTCACAAATGCCATTGATTAGAGCTTCAGAAATTTTTTTTTGAGAGGATTTTTTTTCTGCAATAGGAGGTGTGTGCTCACCATAAACAAACAAACAAACAAACAAAAACAAACAAAAAAAAAAAAACAGAGAGACAGAGACAGAAAGTGAGAAATCACCTCCCCGGGGGATGGCCACACCGCAATCCCTTCTCCTCCATTCTCCTCTCAGGATCTTGGGTACGCATGCACACATGCCTGGCATGAGTTTAAACCACTGGGTCCAGGACTCGAACCACAGTTGACTACATGGGAATCCAGCTACATAAACATTATGCCAACTGCTGGTCCCTAGCTTCAGAAAATTTTTAAACTGGTTGTTAAACAATGATTATTAAAGATTAAATTATGCCAAAGTATGATTAAATAAATTATATTAAAACAAAGTTAATGCATACTTATAACCCATCACTTCCTATTTGTTGTACTACATTTTATCTTTGTTTATGTCTCCTGTATCTGTATGGGGAAAAGCACTCTATGGCGAAATATTGGAATGCTGCTCTGCTACTCTTCTGAGTGCAGTGGTCAGTAAGGTAGCATTTGGAAACTTGAAATAAGCCTCAGTGGGAGTTTGTAGTATCTATAAAATACCAGAAACCAGGCCCTTTTGCACAGAACAGCAGTCATTCCACATTTATCTGCACCCTACAGCCCTCATGCCTTGAACTTGGCCATTGGCCATTTCATTGTACTCTAGCATAGAGACTCCAACAGTGGAGCTGCCAGTGTCTGCATCTCGTGCCAGAGGACTTTCTCTGGAAGGTCACTTTATTCCTGCCTATCTGTTTTATCAGCAATAATTAACTACCCTCAGGAGCAGCCCTCACTAGGGAAGGATGGGCATAAATACCCCTAGCTCCATTGACCCTCAAATGGGATCATTTTGAGGCAAGTATTTTATACTATTTTTCAAGGTGTTCCCACAAGATTAAGTTTCAGTTGCTGACTACAGGGCATAGTTCCCATTGTACTTTTTACTGACTGCCCTCCTTTCCCATATCACTTCTTTTCATCTGTACTGGTGTTCCCTCAACCTTGCCTCAAGGCCTGCTTTGGAAAGAGTTGTATAAAGGAAAGAAAGTAGTGATGTGTGGATAGTGGAAGCATATTGGAGAACTTTTGGGTCAGATTAAGAGAAACAGCAGAAGTATGGTGTCCTGTGAGAATCAACAATAAAACATCCAGCCAGATGGCAGGCATGTATGATGATTTTCTAATAGCTATCACAAAATTGGCAGGGAAGCAAGATAGAGTAGTCATGAGGGATTTCAACTGTATTTGCCTAATTTTAATTCAGATTCTACTAAAAGCAGAACATATCTACTGAAAAAACACTTTCTAATAACCCACTAGAAGTGTGCACCATGGTGTGGGGTGCAGTAATGAATAAGACATTGCCAATGCTTCCAGGCACTTGTAACCCATAAAGGGATGTTAGAAGTATACACAGATATTTAGAGGTAAAAAGTAGCAAATTTTAGAGAGCTGGGAATGGATATAGCTCTTGGGAGGGAGAGTGAAGGCTTGAACAGAGAGGGAGAATTCTGCAAGAAGTGGTATTTAGATAAGGCTTTGGGGAGTTGGAAGGATTTCAGTAGAGAGAGATGGAGAGGAATGGGATTCTGGGTGGAGAAGATGTTGAGAACAAAGGCCTGAAACTGGTCATCAATAATTCTTGTGTTCATTTTCTTGGACACACAGAGCACACTTCTATATGGAGTCAGAGGAAAGCATGGGAAGGCAGAGGCAGGTTGTAGAGATTTGGAGGGAATACTGGGTAATTCTTGGCATATAGTAAATTTATGGATGCAGAGAAACTCTAAGGGATCTGAGCTCCTGCAAAAGACTCCACAAAGACTTTTATGACTCAAGAGGGACAGTAATCTCTAAACAGTCAACCCTAATTATATATTGTAAATTTTAATAATGAGAAGTAAAGAGAGAGAGTTCTACTCAGCTTGGATTTCAAAAGGCATTTTAAGAGCATAGAGAGAGACATACGACCAGGAGTCATAACTTGAACATTTTGAGGAAGAGCAAGCTTGCAAAGATCTGAAGCGTGAAGAAAAACAATGTATTATAGGAAGGGATTGCTTAATATAGCTAAATTGTGCCTCTTCCTCTGCCCCAAATTCATATGTAGAAGCCCTAACCCCTCGTAACTCAGAAGGTGAATACATTAGGATATAAAAAGTCTATAAGTTGAGCAAGCAGGTGGTGCAGTGATCAAGGTGTGGACTCCCACATGGTTGACTGTGATTCAAGTCTCAGACCCAGTGGCTTGAAACTCACACCGGGCATGTGTGCTTGTGTGCCCTCATTTTCTAAAAAAAAATTTGAAAGAGTTTTTTTTTTTTTTTAAGAATTATTTTATTTAACTTCATTCATTCACTCATTCATTTAAATTTGACCAGAGAGGGACAGAAAGAGAGAAGAAGTGAGAAAGCAAGCTGCCAAGTCCAGGACTCAAACTGTTGTTGGACATGTGGGAGTCCAGCGCCTTTAGCCACCATGCCACCTGCTGGCCCCATGTGCCCAAAATTTTGAGAGGAGAATGGAGAAAGGATTGTGACATAGCCATCTCTCCTTGGGGGGCGATTTCTCACTTTCTGTCTCTCTAGTGAGTGCACATGTTTTAGAGCAAAAATCTCAAAAAAAAAAAAAAAAAAGGAAAAGAAAAGGTTCTTAAGTTAAAAGAGGCCATTTGGGTGGCCCTTCTCCACAAGAACTGGTGTCATCATAAGGAGTGGAGACTCAGGTATAGACATGTGTAAACGCAGGGGAAGGTCACACAAGGACACAGTGAGAAGGTAGCTATCTGCAAACCGATGAGGAAGGCTTCAGGAGGAAACAAACTTATAGTGTGATTTTAGATACTCTGATATCTAATCTTCAGAACTGTGAGAAAATAAATTTCTGTATTTTATGCCACTCGGGCTGTGGTACTTTGTTAGGGCAGCCCTAACAAGCTAATACACTTGACAGGAGGTGAACAATGAATGGAACCTTTGGCTTGGGGCAGATGATACCGTCAATCCTCATTATTCTCAGGCTCCTTATTTGCCAATTCACCTGCTGTCTAAAATTTATTTGAATCCTCAAAATCAATAGTTGAAGTGCTTTTTGGTCATTTGCAGACATGCACAGAACAGTGAAAAACCCAAATGGCCAGATGTACATTTTTCTACCTTAGGTCGAATGCTCTGCCTTCTTCTTCCAGCATTTGTACTGTAAGCAAGTGTCCTTTTTCCAATTTCTCTGTCATGTTTTCCATATTTTTGTGCTTTTTTGTTGGTAATTTCGCTGTTAATGATGGCCCCAAATGCAGTGTGGAAGTGCTGAAGGCTGTGATATACTTCATAGAGAAAATATGGGTGTTGGATAGCTTCCTTCAGGCATGAATTATCACACTGCTGGCCATGAGTTCAACGTTAACAATGTATGTTAAATAAGGATGCTTTTCAAAAGAAACACAAATCAAACAAGGTTATGATTAATTGATGAAAATGTTGTGACCAGAGGTTTACAGAAACCTAACCTTGCATGTCCCCTAAAAATAATATGTCTGAATTTGCTAATTCCATATTTGTGGTGACTCTGTAGAATGTAACTAACACAAATGGCAGCACTATACTTAGTGACGTGAAAGGATGGAGGAGAAGTCTAGCTTTTTAAATTCTGTGTTTACCTTCTCCATCAAGAAGGTTATTACAAATGGAAAATGTGGAAGTAATTTTAGAGAAGAGCTAGTCAGTCAGTGAGATTACCTCAACATTGAAAATGAGCTCAGTTATACAGCGGTGATGCTGAAAAGTTTATACTTGGCCATGAGCATTACTTCTGTTTTATGGATAACAGAAGTACTACAGTAAAGATTTTAACAACCACAGGCCAGTAGACTTGATATTGGTTCATTAGTGAATTCAGCAAGTTTTGATGACCGAATAGCAGTCAGAAAAGAGAGCAGTATGCTTTAGCACCTAGTAAGGATTCTCATTTCAAGATGTGCTAACTTCAGGTACAACTTTTTTAGTGTGTGTGTTTAAATGATAATATATGTAATGTAGGCTAGATGCTGTTTCATGGTATACCTGCCAAATTCAGGAAATATTTAGCTTTTATCTTTGTTATCATTACAGTCAGGACATAGTGGTCCCATTGCCAAGGTCGTCACCACGGGGTTCTGCTATTGCTCTTTAGGGCTCACCCCAAATCCACTGCAACCTTGGCTGTTCATCCTCATGCTGGATTTGTTTCAGTCCTCATCAGTCAGAGAAAATTCACTGGCACATGTGAGGTCTCCTAAGAACAGGTGTCCCATTACATCCTCATCTTGTTAAACATCATTTGCACTAGGAGGAAACTGCAGAATAATAAAGGCAAAGTGGCTTTTTACTGTAGTGGAATTCTTAATGTAGTCTCAATTCAATTCAATTATAATTTTTAGTCCCATGGATAGCCTTCATTGGAAATTCTGTTTCCCAGGAGCTATCAATCAAAGCTTTTCACATTGTTGTAATTGGTCTACACCAGGACTATCTACACAGAATTTACCTGAAATGGACATTGTTAAACACACCGATTCCTGGCTTTATCCCATCCTTCAGAGTTGGAATCCCTAGGAGAAGTAGGAATCTCAATTTCAATAAGCTTCCCAAGTGATTTAAGTTTTAGTTATAAAAATAAAATGATCTTTGGGAGAATTCAGTGGACTAATAGTTCCACCAAATATTCATGATTTGGCTTAAAAGTAATCATTGTATTTATTAGGTTTATATTTATATGAGTCCATCTGTTGAATAGATATTTTAACTAATACTTCAAAATCTGTTTAGAACTTTATCTTAAATAGGTATTTCTCTACACAAATATTTGCAAGCAAGATATGTGTTTATAAAAATGTATCTGTATGTTAGATTGCCATTCATCCAACTTTTTTTATACCAAGTCTTCAACTAATAATGCAGACCAATTTTCTTTAAAAAAAAAAAATCAACAACTCTAAACCAAATACATGTTAAGGCTAGATTAAGATTTGCTTAGAAATTCTGTACGGAATAAAAGAAATACCACAGCTGCAAAGAATACTTAGTCCTGTGCAAAAATCTTTTCATTTAAACAATCTTTAGATAACTAATCATTTAACTTTTTCCTGTACTCCCAGGCCTCAAGACATTTCCTGATGATTATTCACACCTGGGGTTTTTCTTTATCTTTAGAAATTTTTTTCTCTGGCTGTATTGAAAATGCAAATTTATATAAACTGCGAGAGACTCTGTTATTTTAAGAAGGATTTTAAGACTCATCATCCTAAGTGCCAAGTTGTAAAATACAAAGTACAACATTTTCCATCTTACCCATAGGAGAAATATTATATATAATTACAATTTAATGTTACACAATTAGCTGTGCATTTATTCTTTCTTGTATAATTCACCAAATATAATTTATCAATGTAAATGCCATTTGAGTTGTATTTTTATTTAGCGATTATGCTAATCTGAAAATTTTAGAAAGGCATTTAATTGTAGCATATCAGAAAAGCAACTAGCTATGTTAGTGCCTGAAAATTTCTCTGTCATATAATTTATTTATCATTATTTTGTGAATTTCAGTGTTAGCAAGAGCTAGTTTGGTTTTTATGAATTGGAATTTAAAACATGGGATAGAGATTCCTCAGAAAATAAACAATTATTTAAGTGTTATATTTGTAAACATACAGATGGTTTACTAATATATGCCCACTACCAATAGTACCACTTTGTATTTGTTCAATAAAAGAATTCATTGAACAACATATACACATACACAAACCAATGAGAATTTTTATTTTTCTTATATAAGTTTGTTATTGTTTTATACTTGATTTAATTGTATGTATCCTATCTGTGTATATACTTAATAAATATTTGAATTCTTTAGTTTTAGGATAGCTGTTTATAATTAGTTTATATATATTGAAATAAATGTGTGAAATGCCATAAGAGAATACTATGTAAAAACCCCTTTTGAGGGACCAGCAGTTAGCATAATGGCTATGTCACTGAACTCCCATGTAGTCGACCACGGTTCAAGTCCTGGACCCAGTGGCTTAAACTCATGCCAGATGTGTGTGCGTGCATGCACAAGATCCTGAGAGGGGAATGGAGGAGAAGGGATTGTGGCGTGGCCATCCCCTCTGGGGTGTGATTTCTAGCTTTCTATCTCTCTGTCTCTCTCTGTCTTTCTGGCGAGTGCACACACCCTATAGTAAAAACCTCTTAAAAAAAAAAAAAAAGAACCCTTTTGAAAAACTTGTTATGTTTTTAAAGCTACATTTATTTAGCTATGTCCGTTAGGAATTCTATCAAATACTATTAGGTAACTGTACCAACTATTAGGTTGTTGGTAAAGTCATCATGTATTTTTCTATGTTTCACAATGGAAAAATACATCATGACTTTCTTGGAGACCCAATAATTTATTAATGTTGATTTTTATTTTACAAACATAACAGACATATATGCCTTACACGTGAGTACTAGCATGTCACCTTTGGCCTACTCTTGAACAATAACACAGTTGTTATAAATATAAATATATTTTAAAAATTTATAATGGTATAGTATCAATATGTTAAACTAGAATCAAAAGCATATATGTATGATTTGTACAGATTAAAACACTATTTGAGATTACCCTGTGATTTGTTACATGTATTCAAATTTTCTTTAGTTACTCTCTGTCAAAACCACACTTTGGAAAGATGGGAGGGCACTTCATGTTAACAGGGAAAAAAGAAAGCATAAAAGAAAAAATATATAGGCCTTTAGAAGCTTTGAACATCTGATTACATTGGAAAAATCATACACATATTTATTCTGAATATACATATTGCATTCTATTGTAACATATTTATCTATGTATGTGCTTAGGAGAATTACTAGGCTTTTTTTTTCTCCCTCAGTCTAGAAAAGCTTAATTATCATCTACGCTCAAAAGAAACATTCTTAGAACTTCTCATAGAAGGTTGAGGGTTATAAATCTCTTGAAATGATTTCTTTTAACATTAATCTTTGCTTAAACTTCAGTGAGTTATGAGTTATAGAAAAGATAGCCTTTCCCTCAAAAAAGAAAGAACAAAAGAATAAAAATTGCTGAAAACCTGAACACTACATTCCTATTCACATCACTTTAATAATTTATCGAGTGCAGGGCCAACAGTATGAAATTTTCATGTATGAGTATCATCTAGCCTTATATAAAAATAACACATGGAAATAAGGCCAAAGATAAATCACAAATACCAGTAACTCCTGGCTATAATTCTTTATATTATAACAATAAAATGTCATTTATAAAGAAAACCATTTTTGGTTCTGGAAACTAAACAATTTTATTATTGTTCATAGAATATTTTTTTTAAATTCAGAACTATATCATTACATTATAAAAGCCAAAAGTGGAGCTAATAATACAGTCATTACTGCCTTAAGTGTATTTGGGACTAGAAATAGGGTAGAGCATTGTAAAATTCTATTTTTCTTTTTTATATTCAAGATCACTAGTTAAGGAATTTGTGTTTTGGATGGACTGGACAATCTTTGGGAGATTTTAAAAACACTGTGTAAGACCTCATTTGAGTGTTTTATTCTGATGTAGGCCTTCAAGTTTAGGGAAAGGATTTCACCTGAATAAATATGTGAGATTTTACCCCAAGGTTAATGGTTAATGTTTTCACAAATGCTCTGTGTGCGTATGAGAGAGAAGAGAGAGTGAGCAGGAAAACTGGAAAGAGTCCTGGGGCATAAAGAAGAGAAAAGGACAATGTGGAGGGATGGAGAAACATTTATATTCACTGAATGCTGTCACCTAAGTGTACTTCCAAAGGGCTTAATTTTAAAATAATAAATTCACAAACATATTTGACTGCACTGGTTTTATCTCCTAAGAAGTTAAAGGAAGGAAAAAATCTCAGTGGATCTCCTTTTATTATTGGTGGTGCCAGAGATAAGACTTAGAGACTACGTGTGGTTCATATGAATCTCTGAATCTGTAATAAATGTATCATAATAGGGTTCCACAGAGATGCCAGAACCTTCTTTCAACTAGCAAAAAGCATTTCCAAGACCCTAGGACATGCTTGAATATATCACTAAGTTTTGCATATAATGGGTTTCAACACTGGCCGCAATTCCCGGATCGCGCTCAGTCTTTCCTGTCCTCTCAGGTGGAGACAATGGTGGAAGGCCTTTGCCAGGGTATTTGCCCCCCCGCCCCCCCTGCTTCCAGGGAAAGGCTTAGCCAGGGCTCTTTGACCTTATTTTGATGTGCAGCTTAGTTCTCCATCACACTGCATTTAGCTGTCCATGGAGGCCACTCCTTCTCTTTTTGTCCCTCCAGGGATAAAATAAAGAAAAGGAGTAATAATAATGATAATAAATGGCTGCAATTATAATTGCTGCAGCAAACATCAGGCTAAGTGCATTCTACAGAGCGACCTGCTGGGCTTACTTTCAGGACACTGCATCCATGGAGCTGGAGCATGGGAGCATCACTGTGCCACTGCTTTCCAAGAGGAGATCAAATTCCTGCCACCCTTTTGGTGTACCTGGAGATGGAGGCTGCTGTATTTAGTGCAGTCCATGCAGGATCAGGATTAGAACACAGCATCCGTTTCTCAGAGCCACCTTTTACATGCCAGCTAAGCATATTACTTAGCCCCCCATTTGTTTCAGCTTTCTAGTGGGTAAAAGAGTATAATAATAGTACCTATCTCATAGAGATATTGGAAGGGTTACATAATACCTATAAAAGAGAGAACAGTATATGGTATATAGCACTCAAATATTGAGTAGCTAGTATTTGTATTAAGGAGATTGTCTATCTGTTTATTTTTTGGAGAGCTTTTATCTATAGGGCATGTGTGCTCGCCAGAAAGACAGAGACAGAGAGACAGAAAGTGAGAAACCACCCCCCCCCCCCCACCCGGGGGAATGGCCATGTCGCAATCCCTTCTCCTCCATTCTCCTCTTGGGATTTTGGGCATGCACACACACATGTGCTCGGTGTGAGTTTAAGCCACCAACTCCGGGTCTCGAACCGTGGTCGACTACATGGGAGTCCAGTGACATAGCCATTACGCTAACTGCTGGTCCTCAGGTCTATTAAATCTGAAAGTGAAGCACTGTTAATGATGATCTGTGTCACCCATCCAATAAAGACTTACAGAAGTAGGGAAGGGTGGGTAGATAACATTTAGCAGAGCTTCCCCAGAGACCACCGGATAGGATGCTACAGCATGTGGGCAGCAGCTCTTTCCTCATCATGCTCCTTATCATTAATTGTCAGAATAAATAGGTAAGGCAGGAGTGATCTCCCTCTACCCCTCACAAAAGGCTGGCCAAACCCATTTGTTCTTGGTCTGATTATGTTAAGATCCCTGTGTTCAGTTCACTGCTATGGATTATGTCCTCCCCAGTGAATTGTGACCTCCAGTCATTTCTTTTACATCTTTACTGGCGTAATTCTGTTTTCAGCTTTTGGTCTGGGATGTTACTATTGAAATACCTGGCTTAATATTTGAAGACTGCATAAAACCATGTCAAGATGGAAATAATATATGTAATAGGAAGTAGCTCATGGGTCACATAGAGTGGAGGTTATGATGTTTTTTTAGATGGTCTCTATTTGGTATCCAGAGCTAGAGACACTTTAAAGAAGAATCAGCAGTTGAACATACCGTGTTGATGAAATTTTGCACTAAATAAGCTCAGTTTATTTTATTTTCAGGGAACTATGTTTGTTCCTCAGGCTATTTAATCTATTCTGTACTCGAAAGGCAAACGAGTTTCTGTTCATAATGCAAATTGTGGCATTTAAAAAAAATTGACAATATAAGATTCTTCAAAATATAGAAAATTAAGAAATGGGAACTCTTTGCCATCAGTACATTATCACTGATATTTAAATACTAATCTTCAACGTTTTTGCAATTTACTATCATCTGCTGTTTGTCCTCTTGGAAAAAAAAAAGATGAAAACATCATTTAAAATATTGTATAACATGTTTCTTTTCTATACATATTAAGGTCTTTTGTATGAAGTAGTAATGGAATATGCTTGAAGTGACCAAAATTTAATGGACCATAGAGCATTTATAGGCCAGAAGCTTTAGAATGAAATGCAAACAGCATTACATGTCTAAATTTATTTTCTCCCAGACTTGCATCTTCCAGTGATTTTCTGCAAGAATGGTATTAGGGTCTTGTTGAGAACATTTAATAGAAGCTATAATAGATAATAACCAACTCTGTAATTAGTCATTTCAAGACAGAGGTACACTTTGAGCCACTGATAAGAATTGAATTGTGTCACTACATCATGTTTTCATTCTGCTGTCACAACCTGGTAATCCATATTCATAGTCTCCTGGTGCTAAGCTTATTGCCCATTTAACACAGATGTGGGAGAGATATGTATAACCTCCTCAGCCTTTTGATCCCTTCTTATTTTTTGTTTGAGAAAATAGCAGAGAGAGTAACTGTAGAGTGTGGATAACGATATAAAGTATCTTAGTGGCAAAAATTATCAGAAGATTAATTTGGTATGTGCATAAAAATATATATATTTACATACATAAGCAAAAGAAATGCTATTATAGTTAAATGTAATGTTCAACCATAATTTTCTCAAATAGTTCTGATTTTTTAGTACTATGATAATACTTTTAAATACTATAATAAAAATTTTCCCCCCAAGTGAAACCTTCATTTTCATATGTCTCCATGAAAGACACTGGTCTGTCTTTTCTGCAGAATAGAGTTAGATTTTACAATTTTAGTTACATTGACTATATTGCATTTCCAGTTATGTATGTGTAAATATACGTTATTTTTTGTTGTTGTTATTATTGTAACACATATTTCTATGTAGTTGAATTCAACCAATGCTGATTGAGCCCTTCCTTGGAGTCTAGCTCCCTAGAAGGTGGAATGGCTCCAAGGCTTCTGAGAGCTCAGGATCCCAGAGGAGGAAGAAGTGGCTTTCTGTAAGAAGTCAGAACAGACTTCATGACGATGACGGCATATGCACTTGAGGAATGGGTGGGATTTTTAACAAAAGGCACCTGGGCAAGTCAATCTAGGTGAGCGCGCCCTCCAAGGAAATCCAAGCCGAGGGAAATACAGAGCATGTTCTGGTTTCAATTAGTCCAAGAGCATTTTCTGCTCAAATGGGGATATTTGACTGGAGAGATTGGTATGCTTTCTGAAGGTGTTTGGAAGTATTTGAATACTCTGGTTTTTAACTAGTGAATAGGAAGCTAGAGATGTTTATTAAACAAGGAATGATATGATCTAATAAAGCACTATGACTTTCCAATTATAGGTACCAATACACATACCTTATTTCACTTTAAAATGTAAAATTCTACCTACAGTCCATAATACCACTTACATTTTTTTCTCTATGGTTAAAGTGGCTAATTATATTTATAGCATCTAAATGCAAAACTATGAAAGATATAAAAATTGATGCCAAGAGGGAAAAACTACCCTGGGGGAAAATTTTACAAATTTTACCATGGAAATTGGTAAAGCCTTAAGTAGAAATAGATCATTTGACAGAATGGATTGTTTAAGTAGGAATTTATCTATTTAAAGTCATCAAATTATTATTCAGTGATTTTATATGAACCATTGGTGTCTGAAAAAGAAACTGGTGAATCTTATGTCATTAGTGGTAATATATTTTAATTTGCATACAATAGGATTGATAGGGTGTTAAAGTTTGTAAATATTTTTGTCAAGGGGGAACTAGCTCTAAATATCTCTTTTCACCATTCTAATTAATATAAAACCTAATTACAGTGCTAACAGAGTTTTTGGCTCATAGAAGTATTTGATTTTATATGTAAATGTATCTGTCTACATGTATATCTGTCATATACCCTGCTTAGTTCCTGAAATGTTATGTACCTTGTAGTGCATTTAATTATCTAAGGTAGTTTGCTCATCTTAAATGCATTTATAATAAAATTCTCCCAGCTTTTATTTTTTTATTTTTTTTAATTTGCCAGAGGGTACATACACTCATCAGAAGGAGAGAGAGATAGTGATAAAGCACCCCTAGTGGGACAAGGTCCTGCCATAATACCTTTTCCTTCACTTCTCCCTGCTTTCAGGACTTTGGGCACACATGAACATACACCTGCTGTATTTCTATAGCTACCCGGTCCAGGACTCAAACTGTGCAGTTAGCCTTGTAAGATCAAGCCACCTCAGTCATCACACCACTGCTGAACTGCCACCATCAACGTTTTAGTATGGAGTTTTTTTCTAAAAACAAAGATAAAGGACTAGTACAACAAACATCTATGTAGACAGTACCTACTCTCAGCAATTGTTCATATTGTATAATAGCATTTTTTTTTAAATGATTTTTGTAAAGAGGTTTTTGCCTTACGGCATGTCCACTTTCTAGAAAGAGAGAGAGACAGAGACAGTGAGGGGGAACGTGAAAAGTTACCCCTTGGGGAGTGGCTATGCCACAATCCCTTCTCCTCCATTATTCTCCTGAAATCTTCGGTGTGCAGGCACATGCACCCGGCATGATTTTCAAACCACTGGGTCTGGGACTTGAACCATAGTCAACCATGTGGGAGTCTGGCGACCTAACTGCTATACTATCTGCTGGCCCCTAAAAATGATATGACACTTGGTAAATATTATTTGTTCTTCATGTTAACATTAGAGCTTTGGGCTAATCTTGGACAGAAAATTGAAGATTTGCTTATTAACTGGGTTTAGTTAGTTAAATACACATAGTCCAACAATTGTTTATGGTATTTCAACTATTGATATAAAAACTGTGTTTTTTCCCTATCCTAATGTACCCAAATTTATATTGTTTAGCTATAACATTTTTGTATGCAAAGATATTTCATATATAAATATTTGTAAAAGGAACATTTTTAAGTGACAGTAGCATTTGAAAATGACAATATATTATTTTTAACTATGTAATTTGGAACCTAGCATTCTAAATCTGAGAAAATTACAAAAGTATCTGGTGGGAATTAGTATTGTGTATTTTACATTCTACAAATGAGCTTATCTCTATCTATACACACATGTAATCTATGATTCATATATCATTTATTTACTTAAAATATTAGGTTGTTGATAAAGTCATGATGTACTTTCTATGCAAAAATGGGTCATGACTTTTCTGACAACCCAATAGTAAAACAGCAGCTATCTCTTTTTACTTAATTAGCTTCTTCGATGGGCCACTTGTGGTAACCATGAAAGTTTTTAGTTTTCCTTCGTGTTCATATACATTTTAAAATAGTTTTACATTCACAAATGTGAGCTTCAATTTTTTGCCTATCATGAGACATTTTAATACTACATATTATAAACTTTTAAATTAATCAGAAATCACTCTTCTGCTTTCCTGAATTCTTAATTGTCTATGTAGCCAGAGGCTGAGTTTAAGCAATGAGCTGAGACTAGAGAAGCTAAAACAGTGCTTGAAGGGTGAGTTCCAGTGAAACTAGAGGAAAGAAAATCAAGTCAGGGCACATTGATGGGATAGGAGCCAGCACAACTAAGGAGTCAGATGCAGCTTGATAGCGAGGAATCTGGAATATGTGGAGGGCAAGGGGAGGGGAGAGCCCTAGGTGAAACCTGAAACCTGCAGGGGCTGATGACAGGGAACAATGCAGGGTGACTGTCATTAAGAGTAATTTACTGTATATGTATTTTAAAATAACTAGAATAGAGGATTTTGAATGTTCCCAACACAAAGCGGTGATACATGTTTGTGGTGGTAGATATGCTAATTATCCTGATTTGATCAATACACATTGTATTCATGTATCAAAAATGACACTGGGGCCAGGTGGCAAGATGGTTAAGGCAACTGGAACCCACATGGCCAATTGCACAGTTCGTCTTGGACCCAGCAACTTGAGAAACACACCGGGTATGTGTATGTATGCTCAAAATCCTGAAAGGAGAAGTAGAGGAGAAGGGATTATGGTATGACTATGCCCCAGCAGAGTGCTTTCTCAGGTTCCCTCTCTCTATGACAAGTTCATATACCCTCTGGCAAATTACAAAACAAAACAAAAACTGCATACTGCACACCAAAAACATGTACAATTATTCATGTCAATTTAAAAATTATGTAGGCAAGAATAGGAGGGTCCCAGAGAATGGTGTTCTGACATAGTTTCAAAGTCAGCATACCTTGGTGTAAGGTTTTCAGTGTGTTTGCTTGTACTGCTCAAGTGTTCACTACCACTGCTTTGTCAATAAAGCCCTGTGGGCTGCAACAGCTGTGGTAGTGCAAGTGGGAGGGCATTTCTGTGAGGTGACTGAGCCTGCGTGGGAGGCCTGGAGTTGACTCTCTGTCCAAGTTAAGTAGACTGGGCATGGCAACTTGTGCCTGTGGTCCTAGCTTAGCTGAGTGTCTGGGGCAGTGGATCATGACATGGTGAAACCCTATCAAAAACACCCCTCTCTAAGTTTTCTTTCTCTCTCTCTTTCTTTTACAAAAACAAAATAAAACATGTGGGCTGCCGTTTTTGACATTTCCTGCATACTAACAGGGGATCACACTGTTTGATGTTTCTCAAAAACATAAATTGGACCCATTATCTTCTTACGTAAAAGGGTTTCTGGAAATCAGAAAGATGTGTCTTAAATCCCATAAGAATCTGGACAACTTTCTTGTTTCTTTAAAAAAAAAAAAGACAGATTACCAGTTTACATATGGATTATGTATTCCATATGTTTAAAGAAGGAAAGAAATGCCTGTTCCACAGTGTCAAGACAGTAGCATTTTTCCAAAGACAGATACTTTTTTTTCCTTAAAACAAAAACAGAAACTTTAAGTTTTCAACTCTAGTAAGCAGACAATAGATTATAACCAGTTCATTTCAAACAATGCAACTTCTTTAGATTACTTGAGTGAGCAAACAGCATGTGAAAATTTACATATACTTACATTGGCCTGCTTTTTTTTCCAAATGCTTTTGGCTGGTCTTTAAATTCATTTCTCTCTGCATTAATATGTCTTGAACTCTGGAAAACATTTTACATATTTAAATATCCAATTTTTCTCTGTCTTCTTTATTTCCATGTGGCTTTTCCAAGTAGGATTCATCTGACATATAAAGCCTAGGATTTACAACATCCTTCTCTGGAAACAAATTGTAGGGAAGACAGCCACTCACTACTTTTGTATGAATGTGTGATTCATTAAAAGTTCACTAAATATTTATTGAGCAGTTCAAAGTGTTAGGAATTGTTCTAGACACCTGAGATATATCATTGAACAAAACCCTTGGTATACAACCTTGATGGAGATTGTATTCTACAGAATGAGATTGATAGTAAGTGTAATAAACAAAAACATGTTTTAAGTAGATATATCAGTATTATGTGTTAGAAGTTGATAATTACATACAGAAAAAAGAATGGAATTAAAATCAGGTAAGGAGGACTGGGAATCTGAAGAAGGTAGGTGGGCAGGTCTGCAATTTCAAATAGTGAAGTTGAAACAGGTTTTATGAAGAGGGTAGCATTTGAACTGAGCCTTAAAGGAAGTGAGGGAATTGGGCCTTGAGTATATAGAGACAGGAGTCCAAGGTAAAGGACATGGCCAGTGCTAAGTCCTTATACATCCAAGCAATAGCAAGGATCCTAGTGTGCTTGGAGTTGAGTGACCCAGGAGGAAAGCAGGAGATGAAAACAGAGGAAATATAGGGCAGACTATGTAGGACTTTGTAGGCCATGGTATAGACTGAGCAAGGAAATGAAAAGCCATTAGAAAACTGTATGGAGAAGAGTGATATGATCAATCATATGTATTAAAAACAACAACAACAACAACAAAAACTCCTCTGACTCAAACTGAAAGTAGATTGTAGGTAGGTGAGGGTAGAACCAGGAAGACCACATTGATGTCTAATACAAAGATCCATAGGAAAGATGATGGTACTTCAGGACAGGGTACCTGGTAGTTAGATTCTGGATATGGTCTGAAGGCAAAGCTAACATGATTTGGTTGGATATGATTGGGCCCCGATGAGGTAGGTGCAGAAGGCCTGTACAGGACTCCTATTCTCAGGAATAGGAGAACAAAACAGGGCTTCGGGGTCTGAGAGATGCCAGGGAGAGGGAACTAACTTTTACTGATTATTTGCTATATGCATGATACTAAGTCAAGGAGATAGACACATTGATACAGATATAATAGCTATATTTGCTTTTAATACCTACAGTAAACGTGACAGTATTATAACTCTCTTTTATGAATGAGGAATCAGATGCTTCCCTAAGGTCTCAAACTGACCAGAAGTAGACATACCTGACATTCAAATTCAGCTTTCAGCTTTGTTTCACTTCCAAATCCAGAAAACCTGTATATTTTCAGACTCTTGGAAACTAGAGCAAAATATAAAGGAACACAGAGGAGTGTGCAGGGACTGTGCTTGTGCAGTAAGACAGCATTGCTGCCATTCACTGAATGAGAGCAGCATGGATTGAAAGGAAGTGGGTAAAGACAGGGTCTCCTGGGTCCATAGTGAGATATTGCAGGTTGGGTGTGATTTGCTGTGAAGGACGACCTGAGACATTAAAGTCGGATGCTCAGCATGGTCAATTTAACAGGAAGTAACTTAATTCTAAATCCCACTGAGCTTGGAGCATAGAAGCATTGAAGCAATTTCTAATCTTAGTCAAGATTAACTCACTGAAGCAAAGGAAGGAAGAATCAGTACAACCAATTGTGGGAATCTGGAGTAAGAAAGAAGAGATGAGGGGCCTGATGATTAGAGCATCATCCTACAGTTGAGGAAATGTAGACTCAGAGAGATGAGGTGATTTGCCCAAGAACATGCAGGTTGCAGAGAGGGTCCACATCCAGGTCCCATGCCTTACTTACCCTGGAGCTTCGCCCATCATGTTCAAGGTCATCTCCTGGTAGCCACTGGCCCTTTCTAATCATAATATGTCAATTCCTGGAGCTTTCACTTTTTTTTTCCTTTAAGTACTCTTCAGACTCATGAATAATCTGGCAAAGGAGTTGTTAAGCAAAGATTTGATCATGGCCACCTTGGCATCTGGAAGGAGGGATAAAAAACAAAACAAAACAAAAGAAAGCCCATGTCAACAGCATCAACATATTTTAAATGATATTGGATGGTCCTGGGCCATTTAAAAACTTGTTTTTTAATTGCTCTGTACTGTAAATTCCTCATTGGTACACTGGGAATAATAATAGCATCCCCTTTATAGGTGTTTTGGCAATAAAATGAGATAATGCATGTCAACTACTTAGCTCAGTGCCCAGCTGAGTGGTTGTCTGGTTTACAGGTCAGGACTCAAAAATATTAGTGATTATTTCTTATTAAAGAATGGGAAGATGATTTATTTCAATATCTGATGCCATTTTTGGGGTAACATGACAGTCTGTTCTATCTATATGTATGTCTTGTTTTATGTTTTGTAATATGTATGTTTTGGACCATTAGGCTCTACTAACTGGATTTCCCGGGGTTTAGTTTAAACATTGTCATCCAAGTTAATGTGACTCTGGCCATTCTTATTGACACCAAGCATGATGACAACCTTGTACGGTGCACTACCAAAGTAAGGTTATTATTTCCCCCAGGCTACTTCTAGTAAATGGCATCATCTTGATTTTAAAAAACCAGTGTAGAAGAAAATGTTATCATTCTAAGCAGAAAGTTAGGAGCAATTTTTAGGGTGGTGATCTAGACAACATTTTAAGAAGCCAACCCGAGTAGCCTACAGATACATTTAACTTGACCCTTTTCTTCCCAGGAGCATCCTGATTTTTCAGTTATGAAACCATTTGGACTCCTCTCATAGACTTTGTTCTGAACTTAAATCATGTGGAGGACTTTCTTTCTTGTTCACAGGAGGAAAGAGGCTGACTGTCTTCATGCAAATTAGTCTGCTTTTGTTGAAAAACTTCAGGGAACTCATCTAAGAAATGTAGATGCACAGTAAGAAATGCAGTGCATCTTACTGTTCTTTCAGCTGATTGTTTCCCACAATATACGATACTTAAAAAAAAAAAGTGTTTCATCACAATGCCAAAACTCCAGCAATGTCTTTGACTGCCTTCAGGGGTGGTATATCTATTCTTTGCCACATTATTTTCACATGATTTTTCACATAGCCAGAAAATGTGTAAATGAATTCAGAAAGATAGGACTGATGTACTAAATTTAGACCAGTAATTATAGTCATTGGAGTTTTGAGCTGCTTTTTTGCTCCTCTATAATTTCTAATATATAAAAAGATATACTAACTAGGGGTTGTATAAAAATAATATGTTAATAATGAGTAAAGATTGTTTTGACAATGTCTTACACTTCAGAAATATATCTCATTATTCTGACTATATTAATTGAGGTTTCTTTTTTTTTCTTCCATGCTTCAGTGACAATTTCAACAAGCACCTTCTTTGATGGCTTACTGGTGACAGGACTGTACACATCTACAAGTGTTCAGGCTTCACAGAGTATTGGCGGATCCAATGCTTTTGGATTTGGTAAGATTTACTGATTTAAGAAACCAGTAATTGTGATAGTTTATACAGTAATAGTTCTTATGTTTTGGGAAATATCTGTTTCAAAAGTATTAGATATTAATTTTTTCAGAGAAAATAATCTGAAGTAATTTTTAGGTGTTTGCTTGAAGTTGGGTGTTTATTATTTCAAAAAGAAATTGGGACTGATTTTTATGTGTTTGCTTGAAGCTGGGTGGATTGAAATAAATCATGTAGAAGTGCAGATAATCATGAGATTAGTGTTACTATCTTGCTATCCCTCTCTCCATTTACTGACACTGCCATGCTAGGTCCTGTGTGGTTCATGTAAATTTCTGTGTTCTGTCACATAGCCAGAATATGACATTCATTCAGTCACTCAGTAACGTGTTCTCATAGACAGTTCTTAAAATCCTGGGACATGCAGATGGCTTAATGGTTACATTGCTGGACTCCCACAGAATCAACTGGAAAAGGGTATGACAGAAACTAGACCTAGTTTTGAGTAAAGTGGGGTGTGAGTAGGAAAGGCTTTACTTAGGAAATAGTATTTGAGTTGAGATCTAAAGGGATAGTAATTATTGATTAAAGGTCTGCAGAAGGTGGGGCACTGCCTACCAGAAGACAACAGGTACAAAGTCCTTGGGTGGGAAGAGGCTGGCTATGTTCTAGAGCTGAAAGAAAACTTTGGAGTGGCCAGGCCCAGAAACAAGAGAGAAAGTAGTAAGTGGATAGGTGTCCAAAACTAGACTATCCTGCAAACTTAAGCCTGCTGCTTCTATTTGCGGACAATGTAATTAGAGGAAGAGGCTGAAGAAGGAAGTTTATTTCTGCAGTCAGGCCGGGTTTTTATCTTAAGAGAAGGGCAACCCTTTGAAGGTTTTAGGTTGAAGAGAAACTTGACCAGACTTTAACTTTAAAAGAAATCACTCTGAGGTCAGTGTGGAGAACAAACTGTACGGCTCAGAGTGGATGCAGAAAGACTGTTCTGCAGTTAAAGATTCTGTTACGATAGGGTGTGTAAGCAGTCAGGTGCAGGCTGGCCTTGGCAACGAGAAGGAGCTGAATATTGTAGGGAAGAAGTTTGAGTTGTTAAGTTTTGGGGACCTGCTTGTAGATCCAGTCCCCATATCTTGTTAGTCGTGTGCTTCAGCCAAATTGCTTAACCTCTCTAAGCTTAATTTCCTCATCTATGAAGTGGCGATGATAATGGTACCTTTCCTTTTAAGACTTGGATATCACTGAGGATTAAAGGAGAGGATTTATGTAAAGCTTTTAGCACATAGAAAACGTTCAATAAAATTAGCTTTCCAAAATTATACATCTTGGTAACTGAAGAAGCCGACTTTCTTAGTCTAGCACTTATATACTTCCTGAGAAGGGTGGAGGTTCAAAAATCAGTTCTCAATTTAATTAATCTGGAATATGGTAGGTTCAGATTATTTGAGAGGACTTGGCTGAATTAAGTAACTACCATTTGTCAATTTCGGGGCTTTAAGCCAGGAAAATCATTGAAGATCATTCACAAGTGTATTGTAAACAAGTGGGGAAAAATGCTTGCATAAAATGTATGTATCATATTGCCTCAGGTTTTAGCTGGTAAGAAAAACAAAACAAAACAAAGAATGAAATTGTTATAAATTATTTAAGAAATCCAGACTTCAAGACATCTACTGTGGTGACTCTGAAAGCTGTACAAAGCCAGTTTTACTTGAATTGTATTTTGATTAATTTGAGTTGCACTTAGCTTCCCTTTCATTATCAACCCTGTATTACTGGCTTCTGAACATGGGCAGAGCCCACTCAGATATCCCACTAGACCTTTGACTTTGAGTTTCATATGAGTAGGTAGATTGGTGAGATCTTTTTAAGTTCTAGTAATATACAAATTTATGTATATTTATGTAAAATGGTAAGTAATTTAAAGCACAAAAATTTAAAGTATGCCCGAATATTGTTAAATAGTGTTAATCTTCACAAACAGTGTTTTGAATGGAAGGCAGGAGATAAAATATCTTTTTAGACAAAATTGTCACTTTTGAGAAAAAACAATTTTGGGGGGAACCAGCAGGTGGCGTAATGGTTAGATCGCTGGACTCCCATGTAGTCTACTGCAGTTTGAGTCTCAGACCCAGCGACTTAAAACAC
This sequence comes from Tupaia tana, assembly GCA_026018925.1. Taxonomy (NCBI): domain Eukaryota; kingdom Metazoa; phylum Chordata; class Mammalia; order Scandentia; family Tupaiidae; genus Tupaia; species Tupaia tana. The sequence continues at coordinate 50,004,612 of JAKSZU010000003.1, forward strand.
ACAGGCATGCATGTGTGCATGTGTGCCTGAAATCCCGAGAGGAGGATGGAGAAGAAGGGATTATGGTGTGGCTATACCCCCAGGGAATGATTTCTCACTTTCTGTCTCTCTAGCTAATGCATGCAGTACCATATAGCAAAAATCTCTCTTAAAAACAAAAACAGTTTTTTTGGTATTCGATTTAAGTTTAGCATGTTCTTTACAATTTCAAAGCAAAATGATAAATATTTAATTTGTTTAGGAAAGTAGAGGACACTTATAGAAGGTGGAATTTAAAAGAATTGTTGCTATTTGGAAGCTTAGTAGTTAAGGTAGGATCAGGCTGAAGTAACATAGCATTCTTTGATTTAGAACAAAAGAATTATTGAATACATAATCTATGATTAGTCTCTGACTTTTTTGATGGAATGTTAGGCAAACATGGTTTATTTGGCATTTCCCCAATATATCACAGTAGTGTGCACTGTGTGTAACCAGCTGTGACAAATAAGGCAAAATAGAACCTTACAGTTGAGTTTAAATAGTACTTCTGAAAGTTTTACCCTACTTGGAGTTCACTTAATTTTGCGAATTACACTGAAGTTAGAGACACTTTTAAATATAAAATATGTATATTATAAGCCAAAATAAGGTTATACTTATTCTTAAGATAGTGTTGTAGAAATAGAATCCCACTAATGTAACAACAGCCTTTTATGCAAGACCAGAATTCTTTAAAATGCATGCTTCACTGACCAAAAATAGACAAATGTCTAATAGCCAGCAATACATTAAAACAATAGCTGTACAAAAGATGACTGTTCACCAGCAATGCCTGATTTGAAATACCTCATTTTGCTTGTCAATATAAGAAAACGTGCAGCCCTGGGGAAGTGTGATGTTTAATTATGGATATCTCTTTGTGCATCCCAGAAAAAAAAAATGGTTCCCTCTTGTCTTTGGCTTTGAATTCCAGCTCAATCATGTAAATCTTCAAGGCTCATTGTGGTCGCTCAATGAAAGGCTATTTGAATATCCTTTCATAGAAAATTGTTCTTTTTCCAGGGGCTGAAATGCTTTTTACTCATATTTAGTATTCTGGCTCTCAAAGCTACAGATTTTACTCAATTTTTGGTATTCTAGTTCTAAAACCTGAGAATTTGGTGTGCAGGTCTAATGACTGGCATTCACAATTGAAATTGTTAGACCTTATATAAATTAAACCACTGTTCTTTGCGCTTTCTACATAATCTTGCTCAGCTACTACATCCACAATTAAAAGTTTTTCACTTAAATGTTATAATACCTTACTCAGAATGATCTTGTTAAATTTATCTGTCTCTTCATGAAGAAATGCAAAAACAAATCTAGTAGAAGAATGAAACTAGACTCCCATTTCTTACAATACACAAAAATAAGTCAGGCACAGAAAGACAAGTAACACATGAAAAAATTTGATCTTATAGAAGTGGAGGGCAAAATAGTGGTTACCAGAAGCTGGAAAGAGTAGTGGGAGTAGATAGGAAGAAATTGGTTAACAGATGCAAAATTATAGTTAAAAAGAATAAATTATAGATTTCTACAGCATAGTGGCATGACTGTAGTTAATAATATATGCTTTTGTTTTTTTGAGAGGTTTTTGCTACAAGGCGCCAGAAAGACAGAGAGAGACAGAAAGCAAGAAATCATCCCCCGGGGGGATGGGCACATTGCAATCCCTTCTCCTCCATTCTCCTCTCAGGATCTTGGGCATGCACGTACATGTGCCCAGTGTGAGTTTAAGCCACCAGGTCCGGGACTCAAACCATGGTTGACTACATGGGAGTCCAGCGACATAGCCATTATGCTAACTGCTGGCCCAATTATATATACTTTAAGATAGCTAGAAGAGAGGATATTAAATGGTTCCAACACAAAGAAATGATAAATGTTTGAGGTGATATGCATGCTAATTACCTTTATCATTATACATTGTATTCCTATGTTAGGCTGTCATACTGTACCTCATAAATATGTACAATTGCTATGTGCCAAATGATTTTTTTAAAATTAATTAATTAATTAATTAATTTTTCATTTGACCAGAAAGAGATAGAAGAAGTGAGAAAGCAAGTCACCAAATCCTTGAACTACAGTCTGCCTTGTGGGTGTCCAGCATCCCAATTACCATATCACCCGCTGGTCCCCATGTCAATTAATTTAAAAATACAATTTAAAAATACTTGAGAAATTTAAAAACATGAGGATTTTGGAGTATGGTATATGATTTAGAATTAACAAGTCTAGGTTAATTAAATGAATTAGTCAATGGTATAAAGTGAAGAGCTCACAAGAGATGAAATTGCCATTAATTTTTCCTATTTGCAGCATAGTCCCCTAAATTTGGTATTTATTTATTCTATTTGGGTATTCTAGTGTTACCTTCATTAAGAAATCATTTAATATGATTTGTATTTGCATATGACAAAGAATTCAGGATCATTTCCCAATTTCTAAATAACTTCCAAAGAATCACTTACCTGAACAGTGGATGTGATAAATATAAAGCTTTTGAATTAATCATTCAACAAATTGTAAAACAAATGTTCATGGTTATGAGATTTGGGCCAGGATAGAGGAATTAGTAGGGAAAGGCATCCCAGTGCAGTGGTTGATTTTACTTCAGGCCCTGCTGTGGCTAACTGGCACCGTACATACATTCCCAGGCCTCAGTGCCTGCACTTGTAAAATGAGGATAACATGCCCAGTTCAGAAAGCTGTTGGATGGATTAAATGACATGATTTATTCAAGTGCGTAGTATATATTATACGCTCAAAATAGGTATTCTTTAAAGACCCAGAAAGAAGTAAGAATTCTTTCTTTGAAAAGAAATTTTAAAAGAATGAGGAATGAGAGGACAGTTCAAGTGCCAGAAGGTTTGAAATGAGAGAGATTGACTAATTTGAGGACAATGCACTCCAGCTTCTTACACGTAGAATTCATAGAGCAGAAATGGACTTTTGGTAGACGTTGGCTCAACACTCATTCTCAACATGTAGGTAAAGAAACAAGGCTTGGGAAGGGCAAGTGGGTGAATATTAGATGTGATAACATAAGGGTGAGGGCTAAAACCAGATGTTCTGACATATCCAGTTCTCAAATACTTTAAAAAAATATAATTCACGTACTATAAAATTAATCATTTTAAAATATATATTTCAGTGATTTTTAGTATAGTCATGGTATTGTTCAACTAATACCACTAACTGATTTCAGGACATTTTCATCACCTCCAAAAGAAACACTTGTTAACAGTCACTCTCCATTCTCTTCTCCCCTCATCCCCTGGCAACCATGAATCTACTTTCTATCTCTATGGATTTTCCTATTATGGACACTTCATATAAGGGAAATTATATAATAGGTAGCCTTTTGTGTCTGACTTCTTTTACTTAGCATAATTTCTCAGGTTCATTATGTTATACCATGACTCCGTATCTTATTCCTTTTTGTAGCTGGATAATATACCTTCTATGCTTATACCTCTAGTTTAGTGAATGGTTATTTGATATTTACTAGGTTCTTAAAAAGAATTAAGGTTATGCAAATTGGAAAAAGAAGGAAAAAAATTTAAGACGAATGCAAAGCCCTAAGATCACCAAATTCCTTAAATATTCATCAGTAGCTCTAAAATCTCTAAAGATTCAAATTGCTTAGCTTGTTCTATGACTCATACCTGGAATTGGTTAAACTTAGAAATCAAGAAAGATTTGTCCTCTGCCCTCCTTTCCTGTCCTTCAAGAGATAGGTTACTGTAGCATATTTTTACCTTAACCTCTTGACTTCAGTTTAAACTATGAGATAGGTACACAAGCCAAGGTGAGCCAATCAGATTTACTAGTACAGAAATTTGGAATCAAGATTCATCCACGCCAGTCCATCTCATCACCAGCTGGATCCAAGAATCATATAAACATTTAAGAGCTATGGGCAGTCATCTTCCACAATGACTCAGAGGCATCTTGTACAGGGAGAAGAGAGAGACAGGATGCTGCCTGTAGTAACAGAGCCTTCCAAGATTATTTTAGATTTTCTACAATAAGGCTCAGATATTCCTGGTTTCTAAGGAACAGTAATATAAATAGATAACATTATCAGGCATTTGCTAAATGCCAAATATGTTGCAGGTATTAACTCTTTTAATCCTAAAAGTTTTGCTGTAACTTTTCCTTATTTTGTAGATAAAGAACCCAAGGCACAGACTGGGTAAGTGACTTATTTGCCCAAGGTCATACTTATTTAGCAAGATGCCAAGCCATGATTCCAACTCAGCTCTATAGCCTTTCATTAAGCTCCTCTTGTAGTTCAAACAGCTGCAGTTATTTTCTCTGAAGGGACTTCAACAATTTCATGGAAAATGGAATTAAAGTATGAGTTTATTTTGGTATAAAAGTTTTTGAAATATTATGCATAGTTTTTACATAATATGTACTTTCCATAAGCTTTTAGGGTTTTTTTTTTATTAGCACATTATTTTGTTGAATTTACATTTGATTGTTGTACATCTTTATAATGTACAATATGGTTTTTCAACATATGCATGAGCGTAAAATCAAATATATTACCATATACATCATTTTCATCGGAGAACTTTACATTCTTTTGTCTGTTAAATGTTTCTTCCCTTTGCCCCTTCTACCTACCCTCTAACATTCATTCCTCTCCCTTATAGTCTCTGGTATCTACAGTTATCCTCTCTGCTATTATATCTTATGATCTTTCTATTTCTGCCATGAGTGCAGACATTTAGTTCACATTGAGTGTGGAAATATAGTGTGTGTCTTTCAAAATCTGGCTTACTTTGTATAGCATTAAGACTTTCATATTCATTCACCATGAATCAAATGATGAAGTATCATTGTTTCTTATGACTATTATTCCATTGTACATATGTGCCACAGCTTTGCACCCAATCATCATTTCTTGAACACATGTCTTAGCAATTGTGTTGTCTTAGCAATGCTGCAATAGATGTGGACTTGCAAGTATGTTCTCGACTAAGTATTTCCCTATGCTTTGGATAGATACCAAGGAGTGGGATTACTGGGTCATATCATAGTTCTATTTGTAGGCTTTTAAGAAACAGTCATACTGTTTTCCAGAGTGATTATAGTAATTTACATTCTCACCAACAGTGTAAGAAGGTTCTCTTCACCACAGCCTTGCTAACACTTGTTCTTTATATATATTTTTTATCATAGCCATTCTAACTACAATTAAATGGTTTTTCATTGTGGTTTTAAATTACATTTCCCTTATGATAAGAAATGTTGAACATGTTTTCATATATGCATTTGGCCATTCATATGTCTTCCTTGGACAATTGTCTATTCAGCTCATTTCCTCATTTTAAATTGGATTGTTTGTGTGTGTGTGTGTGTGTGTGTGTGTGTATGTGTGTATACACATATTATTTATTTATTTATTTACTTACTTACTTACTTACTTACCAGTGAACTAGTAGAGTTCTCTAGATATTCTGGTTACCAGTCCCTTATCTGAAGTGCAGTTTGCAAATATTTTCTCCCATTTCGAGGGTTGTCTCTTCAGTCTAATTGCCCATGAACTTTTTGAAGAGCCTCCAAATTAAAACCAAATGTGCCTTGAATAAAAAAAGACCCTCTCTTCATTATCCTGTCCTTCTTCTGAGCTCCATCCTTTTCCAGTTTACTGCTGTTCCTTTCTAGGCATCTACTCCTGCCACATACATACTCATATATGCCTGTGTACTAATCAAAATAACTCATTCACAGTTCCAAATCACTGCTACTCTAAGCCTTCAATTCCCTTGTTTATGGCCCTTGGAATTCCTTTAACTGTGTCTGCCAGGTAAACACTCTGCTCTTTATCTGTTCGACACACCTTGTCTATGGAGCTTTTATATCCCTTTCTTTCAGCTCCTCTCTAGCCAATACCTCTGTGGAATTTTCTGCTCCCTCTGTGCCTCTACTAGTCACCTCTAACAGCCTGTTGAATTTACTTGTTTAAAAATCTTTTTAACTTTTCGAGGACAAGGAGATAATCTAATCATCTTTATTCCCATGACGCAAAACAAGTGCTCAATAAATACTGATGGAATGAATAAGCTGATAAAAATCTTTAAGAATTCATAAGGCATTTTACTACTAGAGCTGCCACTAGTAAATGCACGTATATGCTTAAGTGTTTGGTGTGGGTGGCAGGAAGGAGAAGTGAAGATATTACCATCTTTAAGTTTGAGAATATTTTAAAATCTAGATATGTGCACATTTATATGTATATATGTGTGTATGTGTACACATCTTTATATGCATTTGAAAATGTATAAACATATGTAAGTAAATCTTATCATCAGAGATTCTGGGAAAATTTATCATCTTGGCTACCAGTTTGTTCCTTTCTGTCCTAGAGGTGGCAGGCATGAATACTTTCAGATAGAACAGTGATTTATTGCATGCATTTGTAGAATCAAGGGGACAGAAAAAACTTCAAGAAACAGTCTGGTTCAGCCTCATATGTTAGGGCATGCTGATATTTTAATGATACATCAAGTTAACTTTTTATTTTATCTCTTATTTCTGTTCAGAAAAGACAATTCTATAATTTCTTAGAAACATATTATAGATATTGTTAAGTGACATGATTAAGGAAAATTTCCTTGTAATACTTTGCTTACACTATTAGCACTTTTTATATAATTTCTTGTAAAATTAAAAATGGTAAATGTTTGTTTAAAAGTAGCTAAACCACTTGTTTTCTTTCCTTTTGGCAAGAGAAAACACTTCAAAACACCTGGGTTTTCTAGCTTCTTAATAATTTGCTTGTCAATTTTCTTTAGGCAGTTCATGAATTCTAGACAGAGAAATGTAGCCCTAATAAGATACATGCCAGCAGGTGGCATAGAGGTTAAAGTGGCTGGATCCTACATGGCTGACTCCACAGTTTGCATCTCAGACCCAGCAGCTTGAAACTCACACCAGGTGTGTGTGCATGCATGTTTGAAATCCCCAGAGGAGAATGGAGGAGAAGGAATTGTGGTGTTGTCGCCCCCCTTGGGAGTTGATTTCTCACTTTACTTCTCTCTCTCTCATCTCTGACAAGTGCATGTACCCTATAGCCAAAAAAAAAAAAAAAAAAAGAAAGGAAGAAAAAGAACAAAATAAGAGAGATGTACCAGGAAGCCACCATAAGAGCTTTAAAAATGCATTTCCAAAGAGCATTTGTTCTAGTTCCTTTTTCTTCCTTTTTCTTCTCAAATAAATATGGTCAGAATCATAATAAACTGGTTATTTTCTAAATAAGAGCATCTCAAAATGCACATTTTTACAGTAGGTTCGCTTTAAATTGCTACTATATAAATTATGATTTTGGAAAATGTTTTGTTATAATTTTGACTATATAGTCTTAAAATTTTGAGAAGAACTTCTGTCTTGGCAAAGTGTAATGTTATTTCTGTTGTTACAGAAGCCATTTGCCATGACGACTAAGCAGAGAACAAATGAGGACAAAGCAATAGGTCATTACGTGGGAAACTTTCTCATGTGCCAAAGTTTTCAAGAATTCTGGAAAATGAGTTCCTATAAATGAAGTCATTTCCCCTAGATAAAAACAGAATTGGGGATACTTAGCTCTTTATTTCTTAAATAATAATTTGAAACTACTTAGGAATCGTGGATCTTTGCTGATAAAAGATGCTGTGTTCTGGGAGAGTGACACTTTTCAGAGTATGCCAGACTGTCCATTTTAACAGTAACAGGATTGAAGTATGTGCTTCAGGGAATAAACTTCAAAGGTTGACTCTGACATACCCATCATTTTGCTTGTAATGTGGTTTACTCTGGAGGTTTTCCAGTCCTTTTTTTGGATTCCAGATAGTGATAAATGAGTTTATTTTCCCTGTCCACAGGAATTGATATATATATATATATATATATATATATATATATATATTTTTTTTTTTTTTTTTTTTTTTTTTTATTATTTTTTTCAATCTCCTCCTTGGATAAAGTTGGCCTCTTTTTTTTCCTGGCAATTAAATCTAAGAAAAACTTGAAATAATCGGGCAATATTTTTACTTTCTAGAAATAATTCTGATAATTATCTCTGAAATATGTAGTTTTAAAAAGTAGTGGAAGTAAATTCTTGGCATCTCCTAGGAAATAGCTCTGAATGCAGCAATGAATTTGAAAATAGATGTAGGAGTCCGATAAAGGCACTTCTCCAAATGTGTGTTCTGTTTCCACTCTTGTCTTCTGTTTTGTAGTTTGTATTCAACCCCCTGATGCTGAGTTTTGCATTTAGCCTAACAGACGTGTAGGCTGTTCCATGAGGCAAGCACACAACTAAATTATTGTTTTCGGGACTCAATGTCTGGATGGAGAGATACTTGTAAGTGTGGGAGTTGCCATTTTGGAAACTAGAAGAGCGAAAATTGTTAATATTTTGGTAAAAGTTCAGATTGAACTCCCCTCCTGCTTTTCTTCCTACATGTTTTCATACATCAGAACCATGTTGTTGTTATTATCTAGTTAATTATGTTATTTCTGGTTCTCTTACAGAGAATTTCCTCTCCACTTGAACTCTAGCAAATAGCAAATTAAAAGTAAAATAAATGCAGCTATCAGAGATCATATTCTGGGAAGATGTTTTGTTTATCCTTTAAGTATATACTTTTGACAACAATTATTTGCACTATGAGAAGATTCTTTTATAACCTGACTTTTAACCGATATGATTTCAATAGCATTTCCAAAAGTAATGACATAAACAGAAAGAAATATGTTACTAGTAAAAGAACTCAATTAGGGTTTGGCTTTCTGTTTTCAAAGAATGGGACAAACGACCAGCTCTAGAATGGTAATGAGGTCGGTGAATTTTATCTGTAGTATCTTTTCTTTTCCTCTCTTCGTTTTTCTTCTTATCCCCCTTTCATCAAGGAGCTGATATGAACTGCATCTTAAAGTACATTTTAACATGTGTTAATAGCAACTTTTCTCACACTGCACTTCTTGTAAGCATTAGTATTTATGATATATTAATAGGTCTTACATGGCAGAAGAATATTGCAGTATAAAAATGCTTAGATTGTTCTGGTTAAACACAGTTAAATAGTACTTCTTGGAGTCTTTAACATATTTTTTCTTTTGAGACATAAATTTCCCATAACAAAATACACCATTTTGTGTACAATTCAGTGTTCTTAGTATATTCACTATGTTATATTACCATCCCACTGCTAATTTGATAATTTGATAAAACGTTATAAAACTGTGCTAATTTGAAAACATTTTCATCACCCCGGAAAGAAATCCCCTATCCATTATCAGTCTGTTCCAAATCCTCCCTCTTATCCCCTGCCAGGCACTAATCTACTTCCTGTCTGTGGAGTTGCCTGTTCTAGGTACTTCATGTTGCCAAGGTTCATCCATATTGAAGCATGTACTTTATCTTAATTATGGCTGAAGAATATCCCATTGTATGGATATTCTGTATTACATTTATTTGTTCAATTTGTTGATGGTCATTTGGGTTATTTTCACTTTGGGCTTTTATGAATAATGGTCCATAAAAACCTTCACATGCAAGATTTTTGTGTGACCGTCTGTTTTAAATTCTTTCAGATGTCTATACCTAAGAGTAAACTTTATAGGTCATATGTTAATTCTGCTTCACGTTTAAAGAACTGCCAGACTTTTTCATAGCAGCTTTATTATTTTACCTTTCCACTAGCAATGTATGAGAGTTTTAGTTTCTTCACATTTTGTCCACATTTGTTTTCTATGTCCTCTCTCTTTCTCTCACTTAATAGCCATACTAGTAGTTTTGAAGTGGTATCTCTTTCTGGTTTGATTTTACTTCACTATGAGAAGATTCTTTTTACAAATAAATGACTAATGATGCTGAATATATTTTCATGTGCTCATTGGTCATTTGTGTATTTCCTTTGGAGAAATGTCTGTTCAAGTCCTTTACCCATTTTTAAATTGATTTATCAAGTCTTTTTATTATGTTCTCATAAGCTCAATATATTTTCACGCATTGCAAATTCTTTTTTTTTTTTTTTTTTTGAGAGGTTTTTTCTATAGGGCACATGCGCTCGCCAGACAGACAGAAAGAGACAGAGAGACAGAAAGCAAGAAATCACCCCCCAGGGGGGATGGTCACGCCTCAATCCCTTCTCCTCCATTCTCCTCTCAGGATCTTGGGCATGCACGCACACGCGCCCGGCGTGAGTTTAAGCCACCGGCTCTGGGACTCGAACCGCGGTTGACTACGTGGGAGTCCAGCGACATAGCCATTACGCTAACTGCTGGTCCCTACATTGCAAATTCTTAAGAACAGTATGAAATGAACATCAGTACAAAATTGTGTGTTAGCATGGTGTTTCCCCAAAGAAACATCTGCAGAACTAGTTTTTGCAGAGACAGTTTAGAAAGTATTGTTTTAAAGAATAATTTATGATGACTAAATTGATATTTTAAATCCATGGACTGGAAGGATAATTTAATCTTAGAACATGTAATACTTTTCTTCTTTATTTTCCAATTTTCTGGTAGTAAAGAACCACTTATAGAATTAAAATGCTAGTTTTTGAAAATGGAGATGAACAAACATGTTGCTCTAAGTGTTAATGGGCTTCGGGACCAGCAGTTAGCGTAATGGCTATGTCACTGGACTCCCATGTAGTCGACTGCGGTTCGCGTCCCAGACCCGGTGGCTTAAAACTCATGCCGGGCGCATGTGTATGTGTGCCCAAGATCCCAAGAGGAGAATGGAGGAGAAGGGATTGCGCATGGCCATCCCCCCAGGGGGGTGATTTCTCGCTTTCTATCTCTCTGTCTCTCTGTCTGCCTGGTGAGCGCACGTGCCATATAGCAAAAACCTCTCAAAAAAAAAAAAAAAAAAAATTAAGTGTTAATGGGCTTCTAGCCTTTATACAACCAAAAGAACAGGTAATGCCCTAACAGAAAAGAATAAAAAAACTCAGACCACTTAAAAAAGAAGAAAAATAAATGTCCAATGTATGTGAGCAAAATATTCCACTTACTATTAATAAAAATGTACAAAACTGTGACAGGTGTCATTTAAAAAAATGTGCCCAAGATGTTTAAACTTGTGCATACTCTCCTGTTAATGTGATAAATCATATCTATTGATTTGAGTTTGTTAAACCATCCTTTTATCCCAGGTGTAAGTCCAATGTGAATGAACTGGTATAAGTTATAGTTATATTTGCGTGTTTTTATAGTGTGTGTAGGTGCTCTCATAACGAACTGGTGTTTCAAGGGATGTAATATGCACTGATGATGTAAAATGATGTAAAAAACTAATGATGTTATTTTTGGTACTTTATAAGCATTAATTATTTTTTTTTCTTAGCCAGAGGTTGTGTGTGCTTGCCATAGAAAGAAAGCGAGAGAGAGAAAGAGAAAACAACCCTTCCATGGAGGATGGTCATAACATAGTCCCTTTGCCTCCATTCTCCTCATCTGGGCAAGCATGCACATACATGTACCTGGCGTGTTTTCTAAGCCTTTTAGTCTGGGACCTGAACTGCGCTGTAGAGATTGTGACATCCAGTTGCCTCAACTACCCTTGACACTGGCCCTTTTAAAGTATTTATTTTTTTTAGAGAGAGATTTTTACTATAAGGCACGTGCACTTGCCAGAGAGAGAGAGACAGAAAGCAATAAATCACCCCCCAGGAGGGATGGCCATGCTGCAGTCCCTTCTCCTCCATTCTCCTCTCAGGATTTTGGGCACACACGCACACGTACTCAGCATGAATTTTAAGCCACTGGGTCTGAGACTCAAACCGCAGTTGACTATGTGGGAATCCAGCGTTGTAACCATTGAGCCATCATCTACTGGTCCCTTAAGTATTTTTTAAAGAAGTTTTATTCATTCATTTCATTTATTGACAGAGTGACAAAGATAAGCACCTCCAACAGTGTCTTCATAGCACAGTCTTCTCCCAGCCTCAGCCAGCCGGGATCACAAGCACTTGTGTGCACTTGAAGTGCTCCAGGACACACACCCATGACCTTTCCATGTGGGTCCAGTTCTTACTGCGGTGCCTCAAGTGGCCCCTAATTCTTAAGTATTTTATTATGAAAAATTTCAAACATACATAGAAGTGAAAGAATTTTATAGCAAACACTTGCCATATAGATAGAGTTTGCATGCAGAGAGATGTACAGATCTTACGGATACATCAGGTTGTGTGTATCAGTCGTTCCTTTTTATTGCCAAGCATTATTCCTGTGCTTATTTTTGCATTCTTCTATTGTTGGAAACCTGGGTTATTTCTAGTTTTGATCGTTATACATACAGCTGCTATGAACATTCCTGTACAAGTATTTTTGTGAATATGTTTTTATTTTTATTGGGCAAATAACTAGTGATGGTATTCTTGGGCTTTCTCTTATAAGTAATTACTAGACTTTTTTCCAAAATGATTGTATCTTTCCTGTTTGTTTGTTTGTTTGTTTGTTTAAATTGCCAGAGAGCATATGTACTCACCAAAGAGACAGAGAGAGGGCAAGAGAAAGAAAGCGCTCCCCAGTGGGGCGTGATCATGCTGCAGTCCTTATCTGTTTCTCCATCCTGCTGTGTGCACATGAACACATACACACAGAGCCTGTTCCACAGGGGCTAGTATTCGAGTTACGGTCAACTATGTGGGATCCACCTCCCTTAAACACCAGGCCATGGGGCCAGCCCAGTAATACCTTTTTATACTCGTCGAACATAGTATGAGAGTTGCAATGGTTCTGCATTTTCAACACTACATTGGACAATGTTTTTAATGTTAACCATTTTGATAGGTATGTTACAGTATTTCATCATGATTTTAATTTGCATTTCCCAAATGACTAATGATATTGAGTGCTTATTTAGGTGCCTGTTGGCCACTTTTGTCAAGAGTCTATTCAAATCTGGGACCAGCAGTTAACGTAATGGCTATATCGCTGGACTCCCACGTAGCCGACCGCGGTTCGAGTCCCAGACCTGGTGGCTTAAATTCACGCCAGGCACGTGTACGTGCGTGCCCAAGATCCCAAGAGGAGAATGGAGGAGAAGGGATTGTGTCATGACCATCCCCCCCGGGGGGGGGGGTGATTTCTCGCTTTCTATCTCTCTGTCTGTCTCTGTCTGTCAAAACCTCTCCAAAAAAAAAAATTCTATTCAAATCTTAAGCCTATTTTATTAAACTGATTTCAATTTTTATTATAGAGTTATAGTAGTTTTAATATATCCTGGATACTAGTTCTCTTTCAGGTACATGCTTTGTGGATGTATTTTTGTATTCGTGGCTTGCCTGTTCTTTTACTCAGTGGTTTCATATACTTGGAAGAAGTTTATTTTGATAAATTCTAATTTACTGTTGTTATATTTTTTTCATAGTTATTGCTTACCACATCCTGCCTATGAAGCCATAACTGCACCAATGCCAATCTTTTATATTTTAATATGTGCTCTGGGTGATGAACCCTCATTATGAAAATGTAGTTATTTTTTGATCATGACAATCTCTGGGTGAGTGGAAAGCAGATACTAGAATTCACATACAGTATTTCTAAACATTTCTTTTAAAGCATTATATGCCTATTTTTAAAAAAAAAAATAGGACCCTTGGGACCAGCAGATGGTATAATGGTTAAGTTGCTGGACTCCCACATGGCCAACCACAATTCAAGTCCTAGACCCAGGCACATGTGCACGTGTGCCCAAAATCCCAAGAGAATGGAGGAGAAGGGATTGCAATATGGTCCTCCCCCGGGGGGTGATTTCTTGCTTTCTATCTCTCTGTCTCTCTCTGTCTCTCTATTGAGTGCACACGCCCTATAGCAATGATCTGTCAAAAGAAAAAATTAGGACCCTTTTCATTACAGTGGTCCCTTGGTATCTGCAGTAGATTGATTCTAGGACCCTGGTGGATACCAAAATCCATAGATGTATAAGTCCCTTATATAGAACAGTGCAGTAGCTGAGTAAGGTGGCATATACTTATAATCTAAGCTACTTGGAAGGCTGAGGCAAGAGGGTCACAAGTTTGAGTCCAGCTTGGGTAGCATAGAAAAACCCTGTCTTTAAAAAAGTGAAAAGTAAAATGGTAAACTATTTCCATATAACCAAAATATCTCCTTTTATATATTTTTAATCATGTCTAGACTACTTATAATACCTAATACAGTATAAAGCTATGTAAATCATTTTTAAACTATTCTCTAGAGAATAATGAAAAGGAAACCAAGTCTGTTCACATTCAATACTGACACAATTAAATTTGTTCCCAAATATTTTTGATCCAAGCTTGGTTGAATCCATGGATAACCAGACCCCAGATACAGAGCACAAATACAGATGTATGTGGCATCATTTCTACACTTAAAGTTTCTCATTCCACATGTATAAACTTCTGACTTTAATGTGCCACTTTATACATGACTGAAATTGCTTCAGACTCCTGGATTATACAGTAATAAAGCCAAATAGGCTTCAAGACACTCCCTTCACACCAGAGCCACATGCCAGCAACCAGATGGTGAACTAGGCAGAAATGACCCTCGGCATTCTCATTAGAGCAGTTGGGGAAATTTTAATGGGCCCCCATTTGTCTTGTGCTGTATCTAATACCCTTTGAACTGCCATTTTTTTTTTCCCTGTTACAAGTCAACATCCACCATGTATATTTTAATAAGGATTATCAAACACAATTTGCCCAGAAGATGTACAGCCCTCTAATGCTAATTAGCCAAGTTTAAATAATCACTGAGTTCTGGAATAATTGGAAAGAAACACTGTTTTTCTTGCCAGTGCATAATTACTAATTAACAGGAAGATAAAATATCCATGTAGCAGTCATATCTAGAAGAATCTGTTAATAGTTAATTAACTGATGAGTTGGTGCCAAGTTGATGTTCGTCAAGAAAGTTTACAGATGAAGTTCTTCTGTCAACTGTAAGTAAATATACACACTATGTAAAGATAATATCGTTGAGCCAGAGCAGATCAGAAGTGGGGAAATCCTGTGTGATTTTGACTCAGTGTTCTGGTGCTTATAGCCAGTGGTCATTACAAAAAAGAAGTTGTGTTTCCTTGGCTGTAAGTATTAAAAACACCAACTGCTGGCTGCTACTCTGCAGCTTATACATAAGAGTTGAGGGCTCATTAATTTGCTTTCCTCTTGATCCTAATAATTGCATGGGCTTTCTCAGCCTTAACATTTCCTAATGAAGTGGAGCCACAGCCTCTTCCACGTGTTTCTGCGTATTAGTTAGGACCTGAGTGCATAAAATGGATCATTGGAGAAAATAAAATTTGACTGTCCATTTTTACTGTTTTTGTTGATGCAGGAGTTATTGTCATGTTACTCTTCGAAAGTAGTCGAAAACACACACATTAAGGCACTTTTTAAAGTTTCCATGTTTATTAAAGAATAATGTGCTTTTTCTGTGGGGGGAGGAAGGCAGCCCCATAGCCTAGTGGTTGAAGGAGCTAGATCCCACAGGGCTAAATGTGTGATTCAAATCCTGGCCCTAGTGGCTTGAGAAACACCAGGTGCAAATGCATATGTCCCCTCAAATCATGACAGGATGGAGGATGCAGGTGAAGGGATCCCAGCGTGACCATGCCCCATTCCCTCTTCCTGTCTCTCTCTCTGGTGAGTACACATGCTCTCTAGCAACCAAAGTATTTTTTTTTAAAGATAGCATGCCTTTTGATATTTTAAAATTTTTTTCCTAAAGAGTGTGTGCAATCAAGCGTTTAATCCATTGCTTGAAGATTTAAGTATTTTAAAATTGAATTTGGGCATGTTTTAGTCTTTGGAGAAAAGCCAAAACTTCAGCTATTTCTTTGTGAATGCATACTCTTATTAAAACTTCTTTTTTGTAAAATATTTACTACAGTAGAAAGTATGCTGTAGTTTTTAAAATCTTGTAGAATTTAGAAGTTTCATAAATGATAAAATGCTGAATTGTTCAAAAGATAAGGTGGCAGACAGAACACATGGTAAAACAATATTTAATAGATTGTGGTGGAAGTAAATATTTTTGCTAATAAATAAAAATATTTAAGATAAAAAAATAAAATATTTAAAATAAAATTTAAAAAAATTTGTAGCAGGAACATTTCTACCATTGCGCATACATTTACATTTAACACACTGAAAATTCTGAAAGTGTTGTTGAAGTAAGAATTTTAATAAGTTACGATTTAGTTCTTGATAGTCAGTCCTCAGCCATACCTGAAAGTAGTTTCTCTTCAAAGGAAAAAGGAAGGAGAATCCATGCTATATGGTATATGATCATATGATCATTTTATTTCATCTTATTAATAATTCTCTTCTGATTACAGGAAATCACTCAATTTACTGATTCATTAAACACATTCTTCTGTCTTAATTATCCTCAGTTTTGGGGGGCTATGTGCAATTCTGTAGTTAGTGTTTAAACATACCGTAACAAAGATGATTTTTTTGATTGTGTGTGTTTTGGTGTCATTGGTTGCAAAGTAAAAAGTTTATTATTCTCTGCTCTGGACTGTGGAATTAAAGTAAGTTTGAAAAACACCCATTGGGAACCAGCAGATGGCATAATGGTTACATCACTGGACTTCCATGTAGTCAACTGCAGTTCAAATCCTGAACCCAGCAGCTTAAAACTCATGCTGGGCACATGTGTATGCATGCCCAAAATCCCAAGAGGAGAGTGGAAGAGAAGGGATTGCAGCATGGCCATTCCCGCCCCCTGCCCCTGGGGAGTGATTTCTTGCTTTCTGTCTCTCTGTCTTTCTCTGTCTCTCTAGCAAGCACACATGCCCTATAGCAAACATCTCTCTCAAAAGAAAAAAAGGAAAAGCACCTATTGCCTTAAGAGGTCTCCCCAGTGTTGTGTGGTTACTTAAGTGTATGTGCACTTACGTTCAGATATCTATATACATTAGATCTTTAGTGAGTAAGATTTAGCAGTTGTACTTTCAATTACTGGTGAGTCACCTCAGAGAACAATGTTATGTATTACTTATTATTTGGCTAAAATAAATTAAAATGATGTACATTTTAAAATTCAGTGATCTCACAATATCACATTTCAGTGTAATTTTGTGTTTCACTAATTAAGGGGTGACATAAACCTTATTTCTTGGCAAAAGTTACCCTACAAAGAAAGTCAATTGTTAGCACTGGAGATGGACACAAAGGGAAAGAGAAGAGTCTTAGCAGGGTACTCGTGTTCTTGGGCTTCTAACCTAATTGGCCCCTCATGAGCACTCTGCATACTACAGAAATTTCTAAGGAAGGAGGGGAGGGCAAAGGAGGGGAGTCTCTCTCTCTCTCTCTCTCTCTCTCTCTCTCTCGCTGAGTTCTAGCTTTCCTATATTCTGTTCTCACACAGTCACCTGTGAACACAGCTTTTGAGAGCAGCAAGGGAAAACTTTAATATAATTTTTTCTCCTTGTGCAATATCCTGTTCTCTGCTCAAGGACTTGAGCTGTACAGAGACTTCCTTCTGGCCTCCCTTCAAAACTTTTTCCACACTTAAGGTTAACGGCAGAAACCTGTCCCAGATCCCTTCTCTTCTCTTTCAGAATTCCTATGTTAGATTCAGAATTAAAGACCCCACTGGCTTTCCTATTATAAATTTAAATATAGACTAATCAAAAATGTATTCTGAAATATGAGGAAGCTTCAACAAGTTTGTGGAAAAATATAATAAATTATGAGTTTATTTTGGAATTTTTTGAAATACATGCATAGTTTTTTCATGATATGCATTTTCTATGACCATTTTGAAGACTCATTCCATTTCCTACAGATATAGAGTAACAGTGATTCCAGTTTCAGAGTGATAGTATTATTCTGTGCTAGAAAAGTTAGCATTATGCTGGGAACCCAGTGATTTTAGTTTTAAATGAGAAACTACTCAGTTTATATGGTGGAGCATGAAAAAATAATAAAAAAATAATATTGAATGGCTGTCCTGATTTGTTGAATTATTTTTTTCTTGCCATAGCATATGTGTGCTCACCAGAGACAGTGAGAGGAAAAGTGTGAAATCACTCCCCAGGCCACATCACAATTCCTTCTCCTCCCTTCTTTTCTCTGGATTTTGGGTACATATGCACACATGCCTGGCGTGATTTTCAAGCTGCCCAGGTCCAGGACACGAACCATAGTCAGTCATGTGGGAATCCAATGCCTTAACCATCACGTCACCTGCTGGACCCAGAATTAAAATAATTTTAAAACATCGAATATGTGATCTAACAATAGTGTAGAATTTTTAAAAATTCTGATCTTGATTTACCTTGAGAATAATTGAAACATGTACTAATGCAGTTTTTGTGTAGCAAAAATGGTTGTCTTTGAGATGGGTGTGTTGACATTTCCCTCCCTTTATGCCACACGTGCACACAGTTTTAGCATGAGACCCTGATCCCCGGGGAAAACAAAAGGAGATCACAGGGAGGGAGAGGAAAAGTGTTTAGCAGCAAGAAGAAGATTCACGCTGGTCTTGTGGGATGGGGGCATTCATGACTTTTCTTTGGACTTCTGACTTTTATTTTTCTTCCTTTTCAAAGTTTTGCTCTCTCTCTCTCTCTCTTTTTTCTTTAACTTTCCTCCTTTTTTAAAGTCTTCTTTAAGTCCCTCTTTGAGTGCTTTTCCAAATTCTCTCTTTTGCTTCTAAGGGGTTGCTCATTTTTTCCAAATGCCTATTTCTTTTCATCCTTTTAATCTTTTATTTCTCTTTTCTAATTTTCCCTACACTTACTTGTTCTCTTCTCCAGCATCTTTTCTGTTGGCTTAAGCTCACTTTCTACTCTTATATCTCCTTCCTTTATATAAGGAGCAAATACTCACTTAGATTATCCAGAGTAATAGTATTTAGGTTTCTTTATAGCTTACGTGATCAAGGAGAGTGGACTTATATTTATAGCATGCCAGAAGCAGAACAAACTTGTGAAGGCATATGAAGAGGTATCAAGATAAATGGCAGCCCTAGGAAAGAGAGACCTTGTTAAGTGATTGATCATCAAGTAGAAAAACGGTATTTATACATACTTTTTCTGGCATGTCTCACCATGTCTAATAATGCTTAATTCTTCACATAGAGTGCTTGATTGCTCAAATGTCAAAAGGACCTTGGGACCAGCAGATGGTGTAATGGTTATGTTTCTGGACTCCCACATATTCAGCCATGCTTGGTATGTGTGCCCAAAATCCCAAGAGGAGAATGGAGGAGGAGAAAGAATTGTGGCATGGTCATCCCCCGGGGGGTGATTTCTTGCTTTCTATTTTTCTGTTTTTCCAGCAAGCACATGTGCCCTATAGCAAAAATTCTCTCTAAAAAGTAAATAAATAAGTCAAAAGGGCCTTGGTGTCCCCCACGATGGTCTCATAGTGCGAATTCCAAGGACAGTCTTCTATCATTTGATGCACACAAGGTGCTAGAGCTGCAGTGAGAGGAAATGACAGCCTTGTTTAACTAGAAAGAAAAACCTTTGAAAAGAGATCTGAGTGGGAACCAGCAGTTAGCGTAATGGCTATGTCGCTGGACTCCCACATAGTCGACCGCGGTTCACGTCCTGGACCCAGTGGCTTAAAACTCACACCGGGCACGTGTGCGTGCGTGCCCAAGATCCCGAGAGGAGAATGGAGGAGAAGGGATTGCGGCGTGACCATCCCCCCTGGGGGGTGATTTCTCGCTTTCTGTCTCTATGTCTCTCTCTGTCTGTCTGGCGAGCGTACGCGCCCTATAGCGAAAATCTCTCTCAAAAAAATAAATAAAAAAATAAAAGAGAGATCTGAGCACCTAAGCAGGTCTAAGACTTGTATACTGCAGTACCAGTACTACAGAAGACATAGAGATGTAGGAGAGGGAAACCAGAGGCACACTGACCAGCAGACTGCAACCTATTGCCTGAAGTGCCACGAGGACTGGAGTGAAGTTCAGGAAGCAGAGAGGAGAGAAGAGAAGAGGGGGGAGGGGAGAAGAATGTATTAACAGAAAGGTCCCTGAACTGAAGAAGAGATTGAATTGGTAAGAACTGTTGGCTGGAGCTCAGAGATGTCCACACTAAAAGTGCAAGCTAAATTGGTTTTGCAAAGGTCATGTGTTTAGCTGGTGCACATTCCGTGTTGTGCTACCTACCTGGAGGAGGCTGGGAAAATGTTCCTGGTGCTGAACTTTTAGACAAGTGCTTCTAATAGTGAATCATTCCTCTCTAACAAGGAAGTATTTGAGTCTTTGTAGATAACTACAGAAAACATGGCCATTTGACAAACCTTTTCCAATCTTTACAATGTCACTCCGTTTGTGGTTTCAGTGTCTTGGCCTGCCTCCCACCCTCAACAGTCTTTCTCTCTCTGTCTTTCCCTCTCTTTCTCTCTCAATCTGTCTCTATCACGTGCAAAAAGTAAGATAGCCCCTGAGAATGTGCACCATCTTTCCAGAGGAGCCTTTGACTCCATCTGAGACTGGTCCTATCAAAAAGGAAAAAAATGCAGAAGGTTCTTCTTCAATGGCCTTACACTAGTCCTTTCCTCCCTAAACTTCCTTGGCTCATAGAAGTGTAAAATGTTATATTGCTTTTCACACCTTCTATGAGTTGTTCATTTGTGCATGTAAGTTACACAGTAACTCACAGTAGCATTCTCAAAAGAGAAATAAGGGTGGAAGGTCTTCAGTCTTCTGTTAATGTTCTCAGTGGGTGGGATTGGCTGCTGCCTTGCTACCAACACTCCCCTGTAGCTCAGAACTGCCAGCAAATCTAATCACCTCGTAAAGGTGTGATGTCAGAAAAGCAAGTGTTTACTTACATGACATGGAATATATGTTGTTTGCACATTCTAAAGCAGTCTGGGATCTTAGTGCTCAGAATAAACTGAGCACCGTTTCTCTGCTCTTGACCCTATCACCCTTACTAAGAATGTTCGTATAACTGGTTATTTTAGCCTCTGTATTTTCTCTGCTGTCAGAAACAGAGCTGAGTGACAAAGGGTCAGAATAAGGAACTGCAACTCATGAGTCCACAGCATGCCAAGGCCATGGCTTGGGGATCAATGGCCAGCAGGCCAAGTAAAAATGGCAAGGCATTTCCAGGATCTGAGAACCAGAAAGCCAGAGTGATAAGAGGGGATTAGGAGAAGTCATCCAGAGATGAAAGGCTAGAGGATAGATTGTGGGGAGCAGAGCTGCTGGTGTGCAGTGTGTGTCCTGCAGTTCGTACTTACAGAAAGCCTCCTGGCAAGTGGGGCTAAAATCTGGCTTACACTGTGCTTGCCAAGTCTTGTGCAGGACTGTCTGCCAGGAGAAAACGCCCTTGGATCACTATCCTGTGACATCACGGCCTTCATCTCTCTACAGAGGCCGAGGATTGACCAATACTGGCTGCCAGGAAATCTTTGTTGCTACACTTTAAGGCCATCTCTTTATCCATATGCTAAATAAGTGATTGTTAGAAAATGTGTTAATTGATTAGATGGGATTAGACAATGCCAAATATTGTTGTAAATGTATTAACATTTAGGACATATAAACACTAAAGTTTATATGTTTTTAAACTTTAGGTTTCTGCTTCAGCTTTTGGGATTTTTCTATGACTTTCAGTGGCCAAACTTAAAGTTCTTGGTCCAAGTTCCATCTGTGGGAAAAGACTAATGAAAGTGTCTGGTGAGAGGGGAGAACAATGGCAGTTTCTTGCGATTCCTCTCTAGATCCCTCTATATCTCTACTCCGTAAATATGTACTTGATTCCAGGTTCCCAGGTTATACAGTTTTTTCCCTTAAGTGAACTACTGTAGAAGAGCTCAAGCTCACATGTCAGTTTGAGAGAGGAGGGGATTTTATTTTAGGAGAAAAAATGATTTGTATACTATTTGGGAAGTAGACCAGAGAGTGAGTTGAGAACTCTAATGATGTCCTGGGATATCTGGAAACAATAATAGTGAACCCCTATAAGGCAGGATAAGGCAGTGAAAAGGCTGGCAGTCTGAGGCTGGATACTGTTTTACTCCAAACTTCTAGAACAGAGGGAGCACAGTTTATTTGCCCCAGATCCCTCTGGGCTAGTTCAATTCTAGTTATTTTCTCACCTATGTCTATGTGTAATAAGAGAAGAACATATTCTTCCTGGAACTTCTCTGAAAATGTTAAGGGCAAAGGCAAGAAAATAAAAGAACTTTCTCAATTCTAGTGTTTCTTCACTAAATTCAACCATTCATCTTCCTTTCCACCAATGACACCAATATGCACACCAAGGCACTTTAATTAGAGACAGAGGACCTTCTCTCCATGTGACATTCCTTGAATGTCCTTCTTGTCTAGACTATGTTGATCTCATGTCTGACCACAGAAACCTCTTACTTATACAACATCCTACCCTCAGTTCTCCATCCTTCCCTCCAACCCCATCTACAGAGTCAGAGTAGACCACACAGTGTGATCATGCTACACTCGCCTTTCATTTATTGGACTTTGTGTTGTACAGGAGATGCCAGTCCCCTCTTAGCATTTCAGCCATCTCTTCCATGTCCCTCTCAGTTTCCAGTATTTAAGTTGGTATTTTGTTTTTTTATCCTTTGAAGCTTCTTCTCTTCTGCCAGCTATCTTTTTGGTCTGGCCTTGTGTACTATACCAAGGTCGGATTCCTCCATCCTATACCCTTTCAGGTATAATGTCTAGGCAACTTTCTTTCGTTAATTTAGATCCACTGAAGACCCATCACAGGGTATTCAGCTCATCTTCACTTCCTTCTTACTGCTAATCAGCCAGCACCAAGATTTGTGTAAATGGTGAAGCTGTCTTAGGTACTAAATATTGAAATTGCATGAGAAAGTGAATTCTGAATTCCCTCAACCTCTCTTTCAGCTCTTTGCAGTCACATTAGTCAAGGTGAACATGCTTTCTCTTTGGCAGTTAAATTGTCCAAGTTGTTCCAAGGGTGGAAACAAGTTGAAGTTTGTAGTAACTATTCTGTTAGTAAATAAAGACCTTTCAATAGTAAACTGGATATGAACAATGCTTGCATGAAGCAGAAAATTTCCTTGCACTGGTTCTTGGGTTGTCTTATTGTTTTGTCTTTATTGTATATTGTCCTGCTACATGTATTATTTGTTTCTGTTCTTAATTTATCCTCATTCTTATATTTACCCTAGCTAGCTAGCAATGAGTTTAAGAGTGGCAACTGCCTGAAAGTGCACACTCCATAGCACCTGGTATGAAGGCATACATTGTGAGTATAGAATTATCACTGGTGATGAGATGCATCCTTATGATGACTTAAAAAGAAAAGACATTTCATTAGGGATTAATAAATTATAGGTGACCTTAATTGTTATCACAATTGTTCATTCACAAACAGCCATGCTTATCTCATAACTGTTTTCTAGATAAGATTATAACATTATAGGATTTGCTTAATTAGAATTACTTTTTTTTCTGTTCTGAATATCAAAATGACTTTCATCTTTCCACAAAACAAATAACTCACCATAGCTTAAAATCAAGATGTGCATTAATTTGTACATGAAAGATAATCCCTTGATTGAAAAAGGCTAATTGAGGTTAGCTTCTGTTAGTACAGAATCATGAAATAGCTTGCATATGGATAAATCTCTTCTCCAAACTTCTCAGGATGAAGAATATCTTTCTGTTGGATATCCTTTAAAGAATTTGATGCATAAAGAAAAAATCTTATCGGGCATAAAATGTTTGTCCATTTCTTCTTGATATGGATAATGAATTTCCTATCCTATTAACAAAGATTGAATTCATGTATACTAAAGAGATGGGAATTCCAACATATTTTTTCATTTTTCCTTTTGTGCACCTATTTAATTTTGGTTTTAAGAATAACAAAAACACGATTAAATGCTTTCTCGTTGTAGTCATCATCCATCATCTATTCTTATGGCACTGCTCATGAATAAAACTCATTAAATAATAGACTGTAATATGTAGTCACGTCACAGAAATTATTTTAAAGATCTATTTACTTTCACTCTTACAAATAATGTAATTTCTTTTTGGAAGGGAATAATGGCTGTTGAGATCATCATCATTTCTTCTTTTAAAAAAGACTTAATTAGCTGACATTAAATGTTTAATTTATAAAAGGACTTCAAGTTGGAAACAGTGTAACTTGGAAATGTACCTGTAAGACTCTCAGTGCAGCATTTTAATTGTAAGATGTTTAGAAAGCTATTACCATAATATAGAAATGGGTAATGAGAGTCTGATCTAGGTTGGAGGTGATTTTAAAGGAATAGATGAGTGCAAAAATTTTTTAAAAAATCATCAAACCAGTTTGATGAGAACTAGCAATTATCTGTATTAATGGGAAGGTCAAGGAAGAAGTCGGAGAACACTCACATTGGGAGAATGAACAGTGACAGGATATAGCCAGGAGGAGCAAATAGGGCCCTACTGTGGAGGTTTGTGAAAAGTTCAGTGTAAGGTAACAGAAGGGAACACACTTAAGAGAAAATATGTAACAGGAAATAGAAGCGGGACTGTAGCTGCAAACGCAGACCAGTTAGAGCTCTAGATGCGAAGAGCCCTCCCTGGATGTGAATTCACATAGCATTAGTTCTTTCCATTAGCTCTTCTTTTTTCTCATTTTATTGGTCAGTTGTGCTTTGGTTCAGAGAAACATTTAATTAAAATAAGAGAAAGAACTAAGTTGAGAAAGCTTTGGTTGATAGACTAGCACATTGGCTGGTTGGTCGGTAGATTGGTTGGTTGGTAGATTGGTTGGTTGATTCATTCATTCATGTCTGGAGACTTTCTGAGCTAAAAAATGTGTTGATTTGAATATAATATTCAATGAAATATGATTGTACCTTTGAGGAGGTTAAAATCTCGTAAGTTGGAGGTATTTTATATATCTATTGTTACCTAAAACTTAGTCATTAAAACAACAATTATTATTTATTTGCTCATGATTCTGTAATTTTGTCAAGGCTTCATGAAGAAGCTGGTCTCTGCTCTTTGAGAAAGGTACAGGTGAGGATGGAATACCCAAGACTTTTTCATTTACAAATCTGGTGGCTCTAATGGGATGGCTGGAACATAAGGTAATGTTTAAGCTGAGTTTTGAAGGACAAAAAGAGGGAGGAGAAAGAACATAACAAAAAGATGCATTGTATGGAATTCTGAGAAACTTGATACAGTTTGATGAGGTCAAAGACAGAAGTATGTAATTAAATGTAGGAATCGATTCCACAGAAGCAAACAGGGGCCGAATTACAAAGGTCATGTTTGCTGAACTAGAAAGAATCTAAAGCTCTTCTCTCTATATATTAATGATGCCAGCAGTTAAGGATGTTGAGAAAAAGGAGTTTACAGGATTTCAGAAGAAGAAGGTATTATTAGGTGGGAAAGAAAAATCAAGAGGGTTATCATAGAAATCAAAGGAGGAGAGAGTTTTAAGAAGAACAGTATGACCAACAGGATCAAATGCTCTAGTGAGATGAAGAAAGATACAAAAAATGAAAAGTGTTCATTTGATTTAGTAATTTTAGTAATGAGAAATGACAGTTAATGGCTTTGATAAGATCAGCTTTAAAAGAAGCTGAAGCTAGATTACAATGGATTAAGCACTTAATAGGAAGTAAGGAAATAGAAGAGAGAAAAGAGAACTATGAAGAAAGATGCAGATAGGAGAGACCTTGGTATGTTTTTATATTACATTAAAAGTAACTGATAAATGACAAGGAAAATATGTTTATTGAGTGTTTATTATAACCGTGGATGAAGAAATGGAAACCCAGAGAAGTTAAGCAACTTGTTCCAGGTCATGCAGCTATGAAGGGTGGGAGTAGAGATTTGAACTAGGTTCCACTTCCACAGCTCATGCTCATAACTATTGTACTTTTTTGAAATTTCTTTATTTCTTCCAATTGAGAGAGAGACAGAGACAAAAATATAAGCACCCCCAGTAGAATCTTCACACCACAATCCACCCCCAGTCTCAACTGGCTTGGATCATGGATGCGTGCTTACAGACCTGAAATGCTCAGGAAGGTCCCAGGACAGGGACCCTGGACCTTTCCTGGTTTATGGGTCTAGTTACTCCCCCCACTGCACCACTGCTGGTCTCTCAACTGCTGTGCTCCTTAACCACTGTACACGATGATAATGATGACGACTACGATAGAAAGGGGACACCTCTGCTGAATCTTTGTTAATGAAATGGACATTGGGTGTAAATATATAGCCTCTAATTGTTGGTGCATTCTTTTTCTTACATTTGAAATAACAGCTTTGTAATGGCAATGATTCACAATCTACTTCACAGTTGAGCTAAACATAAAAGAATAGCTAAAAGTAGCTTTAAAATATGCAAATTATTTTGCATGCATAAAATTTTATTCTGTGTTTTAAGCTTTTTTCAAGTTCTAAATAAAAATTACTTCTAAATTACACCTAGAATATGTAAGCTTTTTCACTTAGACATGCTTTGCCACGTTTCTCTTGTAAAGGTAGACGTTTAAATTGCCTGCTTCATAAATCAGCCTTCTGTTTGTAGCCTAGAAGTAACCTAGATCAGAACAAGTGGGCTCAGCCTTGGCAACTGTTGAGAAGAAATCATTGATTTTTTTTTTTTTTTTTGTAGTTTTCCATTTTAGAAAAGGGAGAATGTCTTATTTAAACTCACTATAGTATTAAACTCAGCTTGTGGAAAATGCTTACAAGCAGTTTTTGTGATATTTTAATAAACATTGCAATGATATATAGGTGAGAAAATTGGCTCAAGGGAAAGAAAATTAATGATGGCTGGGAAAGAGCCAGCTGTATGATTATGTGTGTGGAAGATCAGTATTTAGAAAAACATTATTTTTTCTACAACCAGTGTCTTCAGTTGTCAAATATTAAAAATTAGAAATATGTTCAAAATAAAATTGGCCGGTGGGAAAGACAGCAGTCAAGGTTATCAAAACATTAGAAAACACTAACTTATCACACCCATCCCCAGCACCTATGAGAAACTGCAAACTGATGAAAATGCATATGTTGCCAATTGAGCCATCTGTTGGAGCTACTGTTGGCCTGGTCACTGTTTGGAATGGAGACTCCTGTCAGATAAATTCACGTGTTGCAGGAAGCATAGTTGGTGTTTTGTCAGGTCATATTTTTCTCTTTGAACCAAAATGAAACAAATGTTTTGGCATTATGAGACCTGCATACGGTGGAGCATCCTTCCAGTGGGATATGCAAGTGTGGTTTGATTCCCTCACGGTGGCAAGCAGTCCCACTGAACCCAAACATCAGAATATAAAAAACTGAGAGTTGTTTTACCCACCCTTGCTAATTCCAGTTGCCTCTGCCTGTCTTATAAAACACAAGCAGAAGGAATCATAGCAATATTATTAAAGGTAGCTAATACTTCTTTGCATTGTGTTAGGCACTTTGTGTTAACACAATTATTCTATTAAAACTTTGAAAGAGACATAATTTGTATGAAAATTAAAGCTAGGAGAGTTTGAGTGACTTAACCAAAAATGATATAGGTAATAATCAGAAATTAGAATCTGGATCTCTCTAACTGCAGAGCTCAGTTTCTTAACCATAAAGTTAAACCATTTCCCACCTGAAGAGGATGTAGTTGGTGATATTTTACAGATGGCTGAAACTCAGGATAGCTATTATTTTTTGCCTTGGTGAACATTAGGGTCTCAGCCTGAGATTCACTTTGCTAGTAAAAGACTGAATTTTAACTTGACTCCTATCTAGTGTTTGAAAATTGATCAAGAATAAAACCAAACCCTGTTCATCTGCCTGCTTGTAGGGAAAAAGTCAATGAGAGAAAACCAATCTGGGTTTGTTCTGCAGTCAGAAGCATGTATTCCATTAAAAACCAACATTTGGGCACATACCTTTAAAAAGACTTTGGGAATCTACCTTATTTGAAGACAGGAAAACAAATTCAATTTTATTCCTTTACTGAATTGCATTGTTTGAATATTCCACCTCCATCCTGGGCACACATAATTGTGTGATGTTGATACATTTGCTTGAACTAAAAATTTTGAAGCAAAACATTTCATCAGACATTCGCGTCAGTGTGCCAAAGCCTGCAGTTGGAGTAGCCCCATCCAGCCACTTCTAGTCAGTCCCTTGGGTAGAAGTCTCCAGTGAATTCCACCTACTCCTGTTTTTAGAGTAGGCAGTGACTCCTCTATCACATTACTGGATGACTCATTTCTCAAAAAGGGCTCTGACATGTGTATACCTGGAAGTTGAGAGAAAGGGGCAGACACCAAAAATTAGCAAATACTTACCAATTTGATGAATATTTACTGAAGTAGATACCAAAGATTCAGAAGTCTTCAAAAAGTTCATGGGAAATGTGTTTAATGAGAAACCTATGCATGGATCTTGAAAATTGTTTGACCCCCAAATAAATTGATACTTTAATTCAATTTTTCTACATACTTCTTGATGTTCCTTCCTACAATGTTGAAAAAGTCACAATCTTAGCCCGAGAGTTAACTGGCTGTGCTGTGCAGTTTTTGCAAAGATCAGGGTAAGTACAGATGTCAAGGGAGCATATAAGTGAGGCAGAGTTTCTTCTTAGCTAAGACATGGATAATGCTGAGTTGTGGGTGTGAAATTAAAGGATCAAGAAAGAGAGGTGTTCCCGGAAGACATACAAGAATGTGACAAGACCTGAGGCAGGAGAAAACTTTTCTGAATAACTGGAAGAAATATGTTGGAGAGGAGATGAAAGTTGAGATCTGAAGAAGAAAGCTAAAATCAGATCCCTGAGAGTCTTATGCTACATGTTGGAGAATTTGAGCTTGAGGATGTTTCAACAGAGAAGTCACATATCCAGTTTGTACTTTAGAAAGATCACTCTGGGTCCAGGGTTTGAATAATTATGTTAAAAATATCAGGAATGGAGGAAGGAGACTCAGCGGTAATCCAGAGAAATGATAAGGGCTGAGCCAAGGTGGCAATAAAGACAATGAAGAGAAGTTCAGATTCTTACAAAATGTTACAGAAATAAAGTTTGAAAGGTGATGTTAAGGAAGAGTGATGGGGTCAAAGATAACGCTCAAGTTTATTTTTTAAGACAGGGCCTCCCCTATGTAATGATCCTTCTGCCTTAAGCCTCTCAGTTTGTACCACAGGCACACACGGCCATGCCTGAATCTTTTTTAGGCAGGGTCTTATTATGATGCTCAAGCCAGCCTCCAGCTTGTGATCCTCCTCCTCAGCTTCCTGAGTTACTGGGACTACAGGTTCATGCTACCACGCTGCACCTTAAAGTTCAACAGGGAATCAAACCCTGGCCTCCCATGTGGTTGCAGCCAGTGGAGCACAGTATATTGTTACCATGGCTGGGCCAGATAACACTGAGATTTGGACTTTGGTATAAGGTAATAGTCTTCATTCCAACAGCAAACACATCAGGTACAATAAATTGAGTCAGACATGTTGGGATATTCTAATGGATGTGTCCAATGTGCAATAATTAGGAGCTCAAGAAAGGTTTGTAGCTTAAGATATAAATTGGAGAATGAGCTATTTTCTACAGATGGTAATTAAAGCCATAGAGTAGATGAGATTACCCTTCAGTGGGAAGGGAGAAGACCAGTATGCATTAGACTCTGAGATGTACCAATATTTATGGAAGGGGCAGAGGAAGATTTTCTAAGTGGTGCTGAGAAGAGACAGTTAAATGGTAGGTCACACTGAGGGTGGGCATCCCAGGAGTCAACAGGAGATAGAATTCCCAGAAGGGAAGAGGAAGACAGCTAGTTGAAGCTGTGAAGAAATCAAGTTAAATAAAGCCTAAAACATATTTATAGTCTTTAGAGACATAGAGGTTGTTGATGACCTTGAATTAAATTTTCTATACTAGAAAACAGTAAGTGAAAATAACTCTTTTTGAATTATTATTATCTTTTTGGTACCAGAGAGCATGTTTGCTTACCAGAAAGAGACAGAAAGATAGAGACGAAGAGAAAGCATCTCCTCAAAGGGGCATCGTCACATCATAGTCATTTATTTTTCTGTTTCTCCAGCCCATCAAGATGTTGGGCATGCATGCATACATGCCGAGCATGTTTTTCAAGCCACCAGGCTGAGATTTGAACCATAGTTGTCTATATGAAATCTGGCTCCCAGTGTACCACACTTAACCACTATACTCTTGAGACTAGCCCTGAATTTGTATATATAATTTTTAAATTTGCTGTGAGCATACACACTCACTAGAGAGAGACAGAGAGAGAGAGAGAAAGTGAAAAAGTACCCCCCCCCCCCCGAGGGATTACCATGCCACAATTCCTTTTCCTTCTTTCTCCTTTTGGCCACACATTCACATGTGCCTGGCATGATTTTTTCAAGCCACTGGGTTTAGGACTTTGTCTATGCAGTTGGTCATGTGGGATCCAGCTGCCTTAACCACCACGTCACCGACTGGCCCATGATTTTTTTTTTTTTTTCCAATCCAAAATAGTGGTTTCTTTACCAAGGGAGTTTTCTTGATAGCTGAAACTTTAGCATGTGATTTAATAATTTTCTCATATTTTGAATCAGTTTTTTTTTCAGATAGCATTAAACATCTCATAGTATGTTGCTGAAAAGAGCACTCATTGCTAAACATTTGACGTGTAGATTAGTAAGTCACATATTCATAGAGTGAAAATAAAACCCATGCATCAGTCTTTATCCTGCTAATAATGCTCAGTGGAATTATAATATGAAGTATTATTAATGTCATTAAAAGGTATAAGAGCAATAAAAGCTTAATTATAGTAATAACTTATATTAGATAGTATTTTGTACTTCATGTACATTAAGCTTATAGTTCAATAATACTTTGGGAAGGACAGGAGGTAATTGTGTTTAAGGAAAATAGTAATTTACATTCTTTGTGTTCAGAGCCTTCAGTAATATAGTAAGTCTCTAAATTATGCTTCATAGCTTTACCCTGTGTGAGCTTGTCCTTGTGTATGCCCTTTCACAGATAAATATGATAAGAGGAGGGAGCAAACATATATTTGGGGAGATAAAAAAGATGTATTCTGACAGTTCACCTTAATTGAGTCCCTTAATGAAATACCTTTCCTTCTGTGTTTCTGTACAAGTTAATCCTAAAAAAGTATCAGTTATGGCTGATTGTTAGAGAAAGTGAAAGACAAAAACTAGAATCAATAGTCCCTTAAGAGTACATAATCAAACAAAGAAATAGCTATCTTGCAACAAGAACATCATGGCTACTGTGGGAATTCATGTTGTTATATTGTTTTGAAAATGCCTCCTCAAGAATGCTTGCTGGAAAGTGGCTTTTATGTGATGTTGCACTCACTCTTGGGGGTTGTCTCTCACATGTACTTAAAATATGAATAATGCCCTAAGTCTCTTGAATCTCTTCAGAATCACCTTACTCCAAGGAAATTTTATTTAGCAGGCTCCAAAGTAATTTCTACTTACCAATTATGAAAGAGCAATTCAGAGTTTTGAGTTTTAACTGGCTGTAATAATTGACATTTCCAGACAATGCCTGGAAAAAATTTCCTCAGTCTTCTGTATATGTCCTTTTGCCATGGTAACCCAAAAGGCAGGTGGTTCATCTGTTCTATATATTGCTAAAAATGTGATGTGACAAGTAGTTAAAAATACATTTTGTTTTTATAATTTATTTGTAACTTATAGCTTTCCATCTATAAATACTTTGAGGGATTTCTACGTAGCCACCATAATGGAGTTCTAGTACTTAACTGGTTAACCTACCATAATCAGTTTTAAAACTGGACCAAATATCCATGGACATTGTTTTTACTTATTGGACAACATGAAATGTATCAGAAAAGGTGAACTTCATGATTACCCCTGCTTCTGCCTAGGGACAGTTTCCTAGCAGCAAACCAGTAAGCTGAAGTCCAAGAAGAGTGTGGTAGTCCTGCTGAGATGAGAAGGCAAGGTCAGAGTTGGGGGCAGGTCTGTGTGGGATAGGGCACCAGTAGAGAGGTGTTATGAGGGAACACCTCAGAAATCTTTGTGGAGACTGCTCGTGAGGTGTTTTGTTTTTTTTTTTTTTTTTTTTTTTTTTGAGAGGTTTTCACTATAGGGTGTGTGTGCTCGCCAGAAAGACAGAGAGAGACAGAGGGACAGAAAGCAAGAAATCACCCCACAGGAGGGATGGCCACACCGCAATCCCTTCTCCTCCATTCTCTTCTTGGGCTCTTGGGCACGCACGCACACGCGCCCGGAGTGAGTTTAAGCTGCCGGGTCCAGGACTTGAACCGCAGTCGACTATGTGGGAATCCAGCGACATAGCCATTACGCTAACTGCTGGTTCCCACAATATAGAGAATCTTAAAAAAGAAATAGAAACTTGGGGCCAGAAGGTGGCATAGTATTTAAGATGCTGAACTCCCACATGACCTACCATGGTTCAAGTCTCGGACCTGGAGGCTTGCTTTCTCACTTTCCCTCTTTCTCTGTCTCTCTCTGGTCAAAAATAAATAAATAAGTTAAATAAATAATTCTCTTTAAAAAAAGAGAAATAAAGGGACCAGCAGTTAGTGTAATGGCTATATCGATGGACTCCCACATAGTCGACCGCAGTTCGAGTCCCGGACCCGGTGACTTAAACTCTCTCAGGGCATGTTTGCGTGCGTGCCCAAGATCCCAAAAGGAGAATGGAGAAGAAGGGATTGCAGCATGGCCATCCCCCCTGGGGGGTGATTTCTCGCTTTCTGTCTTCTGTCTCTCTCTGTCTGTCTGGCGAGCACACGTGCCCTATAGCAAAAACCTCTCTAAATATATTATATATATGTGTGTGTGTGTGTGTGTGTGTGTGTGTGTGTATATATATATATATATATATATATATATATATATATGAGAAATAAATAGAAACTATAGTAAAATATCCAAACTGAAATTCTGCAATAGAATGGAAAAGTACAATAAATGAAGCAAAAAAAAATTTGGATGAGCTTAACATAGGTGGCAGAAGAAAGACTAAATAATTGAAAATACATCAATAGAATTATTCAGTGTGGAGCCAGCAGGTGTCATGATGGTTAAGGTACTGGACTCCCACATGGCTGACCACAGTTTGAGTCCCAGACCCGATGTGTTGAAAATCACAGTGGGTACGTGCATGCATGCCCAAAATTCCAGGAGGAGAATGGAGAAGAGATTGTGGCATTGCCATCCCTCCTGGAGGATGATTTTTCACTTTCCCTCTCACTGTCTCTCTCTCTGTCTCCAGTGAATGCACATACCCTGTGTCAAAAAGTTAGAAAGGAAGAAAGAAAAGAAGAACGGAAGGAAGGAAGGAAGGAAGGAAGGAAGGAAGGAAGGAAGGAAGGAAGGAAGGAAGGAAGAGAGGGAGGGAGGGAGAGAGGGAGGAAGGAAGGAAGGAAGGAAGGAAGGAAGGAAGGAAGGAAGGAAGGAAGGAAGGAAGGAGGGAGGGAGGAAGGAAGGGAGGAAGGAAGGGAGAAAAGAAAGAAATCTAGTGTGCAGACAAATAGGACAAAGTTTGAAGAAGAACTTCAAAGACCTACGGAACAGTATGAAATAATTTAAAATATGGCTAGTAGGATTTCCAGAAGGAGAAGAGAATAAGAGTTGGACATTAAAATATTTGAAAAAGTAATGCCCAACCCCTCCCTAAATTTTATGAAAACCCTTAATTTTCAAATTCAAGAAGTTCAGCAATGACAAGCCATGTAAATACAAGAAAATACATAAGTAGGCACACTGTAGTCAGTTATAAAACAAAGATAAAAAGAAAAAATCTTTTTATCTTTGGAAAAGATCCAAAGGAAAAGGGACACCTTATACATAGGTAAGAATGAGTTTAATTTTTACATTCTACACTTAACAAAATTTGTTAAAATCTCTGCACTGAGGCCAGCAGATGGCATAGCAGGTATGTTGCTGGACTTTCACATGGCCGACCACAGTTCGAGTCCTGGACCTGGCAACTTAAAACTTATGCTGGGCACATATGCATGCATGCTGAAGATCTCTGGAGGAGAATGGAGGAGAAGGGATTGCAGTGTAGCCATCCCCCCCTGGGGGGTGACTTCTCACTTTCCCTCTCACTGTCTCTTGTCTGTTGCCAGTGAGCTCACATGCTTAAGGCAAAAACCTCCTTGGAAAAAAACCAAACGGTTAATAGGAAGAATGTGCTTTAGAGCTCTGTGACATCACATGGTGAGAGGCAAAAACCTCTAAAAATAAAAGTCTGTATGCGCCAAAGGGAAAAATTAAAAATGATGAACTTAAACCCAACTATATCAATAATTACATTAAATATAAACAGATTATTATACACTCCAATTAAAAATATTTATAAAAATATTTTAATTAATCTAAATACTTTTAATAGCAAGCTCAGCTGATATATACATATCAGTGAACACACGTATGGCTTTAGGCAATAAAACTCAGTGAGCAGAATGAACATATTATGAAGTGGCACCTAACTGAGTCTATATAGCTTACTGCGGTCATTTAATATATTTTTTAATTTCAAGAAAAGGAGTTTTAGTTTTAATAAGCCAGCAGGTGTATAGTGGTTACATCACTGGACTCCCACGTGGCTGACTGGGTTTGAGTCCTGGGCCCAACGGCTTGAAACTCACACGGTGCATGTGGGTCTGTTCCCAGGACAGAGGAGAAGGGATTGCAGTTTGGCCACACACACACCCCCGGTGGGGGGGGATGGGGAGGGGATTTCTCACTAGGGCCAGCATGTGGCATGGTGGTTAAGAGTTGTAATCATTCTAAACAAGATGTGTGCCAGGAATTTTGGAAAGATTCATGGAAAATATGTATTATGAAAACTATACATGGATTTCAAAATTATTTTGCACTAAAATAAACTTGTACTTTAATTACATTTTTTTCATAGAATTAAACTCCTTTTGAGACTTAACGGTCTCAAAATTCAGGAAGCAAAATCAGAAAGAACTAAGAAAGAAATGGACAAATCCAAAATTAGAGATGAGGATTTTAAATTTCACTCTGAGTTCCATAGCATACAATGTTTAGTTCTGTCTGATCAGTGAAGGTTTCTCAGGATAGTCTGTCACACACTGAATTCTAGGAGAGAATTATGACATAGATTCTTAAATTCAGGAAAATTCTTAGTAAATTTAGTTCTGAAATGATGTAGAAATAATCTTCAGATAAGATTTCTTGCTTTAAATTTTCTATAAAATAACATTTAGTAAAATATATTTAATTCATTTTTATATGGAGGTAGTTTTGGGAAACATTATTTTGCCTTTAATCTATTTTGACACAGAACTAGAGTTTGGGAACCCTGAAAATACTAACGTGGCCCTTAGAAGCTTTCATTGGAAATCAAATGGTTCAACCAAGCATTTAGCTTGGTCAGTTTAAGGCTGAATTTTCAAATTGGTTCCTAATATCCTATTTTACTGATTAAAAAGAGATCCATGTGTTTTAGGTTAACAGATGCAGGTGGCATTTTATTATGAAAATTCAAG
Organism: Tupaia tana; assembly: GCA_026018925.1. Taxonomy (NCBI): domain Eukaryota; kingdom Metazoa; phylum Chordata; class Mammalia; order Scandentia; family Tupaiidae; genus Tupaia; species Tupaia tana. The sequence continues at coordinate 50,040,101 of JAKSZU010000003.1, forward strand.
AGTGCTGACTGTATTTATGTCCATATGGAGCACCATTCCACTATTCATGGTGGGGGCCTGAGGGGTGCCTTTGGGTAGGGCCAAATTTTCCTCAAAATAGAGCTTTGAATTTTGTCAAGCACTTGGACAGAGCAGGAGGGCACTTGGCGCCAGGGGGAAAAAAGGCTTTGAAAACGGAGGTGGGAAGACACAGTAAACGGATTTGGCTGACTTCACAGTGTTGCCTGGGGTCTACTCTGGTTTGGAATATGAATTAGGCAGTTTGTGATTGTTACACATTGTTTTATCACAGGAAGAAATTCAGTAGATTTAAAAAATTATTATTCCTCTTACTATGCTGTAGAATGAAATCAAGAGCATATCCACTTGTATAGTTACTAAACATTATAGCCTCCTAAATTCAAAGAGAGATTTAATTTCAAGATGGCACAGAGGAAAACTTGCCAAATCTGGAGAAGCACCAAGGATTTTTTTTCCTTAATAGCACATTCAAAGGTAAGAATTCTGAGCCAAAAATTGACTTATAGATGTCAGTTAAAGAAGTACTGATTTTTCTTCTAGGAAATATTTTGAGATATTTGTAAATTTTTATTCTTTCCTTATCTAATAGTTGCATGGGAAGCTCAGCAACTTTGATCCAGCACATTTTAAATGATTTGCAATATATATTCCAAAACAAAAAGTAGCACAGAATCTCCTATGACATACTTTATATTTTCATGCCCAAAGGACACATAACAAACCTGTATGTGAGGATTTTGTTTGTTTGTTTCAGTAAGGCAATATAATGAACTAATCTTTCTCTTAAAGGTTGACATTTTGGGGTACTAGTATCAAACTGGGAGATATAAATGGTCTGGTTCATCGAATTTCTCTTTTTAAATGAAGGTACTGCCTCCTGGTTTGAATGCACTGTGCACAGCAATAAGAGTACATTAATAACATTTATTTTATAACAAGATCCACACAAAAATAATTAAATTGCTTCAGGTAAATATTAACTGTCACTTATTCAACTGTTGCAGAATTTGCATAGCATCTATTCAGTTAGGATTATAAGTTTGAAGCAATCTAACATCAGATTTACCAGTTATTTTTTTATTAGGGTTACTTAATTTTAAACTGTACAACTATATTTTATGTATTTGCTAGTTTTGTTTAGTATTTGAAATATACCATCTATTAGGACATCAATTAGGGATAACTAGTGATTCCCTCTCTAATTAATGAAAGCACCATCTAGTTCTGTATCTGTGAATGGTATTGGGGGAAGCTGTACACAGATATCAGGTAGATAAGATGAACTATTGAATGATATGGAGAACATATTGGACTTCTACTTATGTATTGTTTGTTTTATCATTCTCTTTCCTTTTATAATTTTTATCTTGGACATATTTTATAATATGCATAATAAAATGGTACAGTAATGAGTGGATTCTTTTACAAAATGAAGACACAGACTTGCTGATAGGATTGCCTGATTTTTGGTAATTGTAACAACTTTCCTTTAGACTTAAAATACAAAAATAACGACAGAAAAACAACTTACTAAGTTTGTTTGTTTGTTTGTTAACTAAATGATGTACGGGGATCCAAATGATTTCAAGAGTACAATCTCTAATACTGGTCCTAAAGAATATAAAGCAAATTTGGGACCAGCAGATGGTATAATGTACATTGCTGGACTCCCACATAGCTAATCACGGTTCAAATCCCAGACCTGGTGGCCTAAAACTCATCCTGGCTGCATGTGAGTATGTGCACAAAATCCTGAGAGGAGAATGGACGAGAAGAGATTGCAGTGTGGCCATCCCCCTGGGGGGATCGTTTATCCCTTTCTGTCTCTGTCTCTCGGGAGAGCACATATGCCCTATAGCAAAAATATCTCTCTGAAAAAATATCTATACTTATAATGAATTGTACAATTAATAAATTGAATTGCCAGAGCTACACATGTCTTTTAAGAGAAACAAGCTCTCATTTACTGACAAACATACCCTAAAGTAAGTCTTAAAACTTCATCATAACTTGATGCCCTGAAGTGAGTCCTAAAATTACAACTTAACTTAGTTTGGGAGCACCACAGAGACAAAGCAAATGTGTTTTAGTATTTTTCTCTTGACTTTAGCTAGGGTTCTTTGTTGTCACTTTTCTAAAGCTGTAGTGCTTATGTATATAATGAAATTGAACTCATTGCTTGTTTCTAGTAATAGGATGAGATATTTATCACATTTCCAGGACCAATACCAAGATAGAAACTAATTTATTTTATTTTTTGTTTTTTGCTATAGGGCATGTGCACTTACTGGAGAGAGAGAGAAGAAAAGTGAGAAATTACCCTTGGGAGCATGATTACACCATAATTCCTTCTCCTCTTGGGATTTTGGGCATGCGTGCACATGTGCTCAGTAGGATTTTCAATCCACTGGGTCCAGGCCTCAAATCATTGTCAGCTGTGTGGGAGTCTAGTGCCTTAACCACTCTGACCCCTGCTAGCCCTAGAAGCTAATCTTTTAAAAGAACAACAATTCTTGTTTTGTGTTTTTCTAATGGTTTTTCAGTTTACAAAATATTCTATCTGGGATTATCCCATTTGATCCATATAACATGCTAACAATAAGAGATTGGTAATATTAACCTTATTTTGCAAGTAAAGAAACTAAAATTAAGTGGTTGGGTAAATTGATGGAGGTTACATGGCTTTCACACATCAGATGTGGGTGCTAAATAAAAGAGTTTTGACTATGACTTCAGGTTCTCCAGACTCTGCCTTTCAAAATACACACTTTTCAGTACTGTACTGAATAGACGTGGTGAGACTGGGTATCCTTTGCCTTGTTTCTGATCTTAGAAGCAAAGCCTTCAGCTTTTCACCATTAAATATATGCTGTAGGCTTTTTATGTGTTGCCTTTATTATGTTGAGGGAAGTTTGTTCTACAACTAATTTGGAGAGAGTTTTGATCATGAAAGGGTGTTATACCATATGCTTTTCTCTACATCTGTTGCAATTATTTTGTAATTTTTATCTTTTACTCTGTTAATGTGGTGCATCATATTAATTGATTTGAGCTTTTGATCCATCCTTGTATCCCAGGAATAAATCCCACTTAGTTATGGTGTATCATCCCTTTTAAAAAAGAATTATTTATTATTATTATTATTATTATTATTATTATTTTAATTTGCTATAGGCATGTGCACTCACCAGAGGGAGACGGGTGGGGCAGGGAGTGAGAAGGCAAGCCCCTGGGTGTCCGGGACTTGAACTGTGGTTGATCATGTTGGAGTCCAGTGCCTTAACCACACCACACCACTGCTGGCCCAATATATCATCCTTTTAATGATCTGTTGAATTTGATTTGCTAGTATTTGGTTTGAGAATTGTTGTATCTACATTCATTAAAGATATTGGCCTGCAGTTTTCTTTTCACAGAGTCTCTTTGTCTGGCTTTGTTATCAGAGTAATGCTGCCTTCATAAAATGAGTTTGGAAGTATGGCATTTTCTTCACTTTTTTGGAAAAGTTTAAAAAGGATTGGTGTTAGGGGACCAGCAGATGGCATAATGATTACATTACTGGTAACCATTACATAGTTGACCATTGTACGAGTCCTAGACCTGGTGGCTTAAAACTCTCGCTGGACGTGTGTGCATGTGTGCCCAATGTCTTGAGAGCTAAATGGAAGGATTGCAGTGTGGCCATCCCCACTAGGGGGGTGATTTCTCTCTTTCTATCTCTCTGTCTCTCTGACAAGCACACATTCGTGCCCTATAGTAAAAATCTTTCTCAAAAAAAAAAAAAAAAAGAGAAAGAGAAAGAAGAGAGAAGGACTGGTGTTAGTGTTTCTTTAAATGTTTAGTAGAATTTAGCAGTAAAGTCATCTAGTCCTGAGTTTTTCTTTTTTGGGAGTTATTTGATTACTGGTTCAATTTTCTTATTCATTATTGATTTGTACCAGTTTTCTGTTACATCATTATTCAGTCTTGGTAGTTTGTATGTTTTAGGAATTTATTTTTTCTGGGTTATCTATAACTTTCAGGTATATAATTACTCATAATAGTCTTTCATCCCTTCTATTTCTGTATATCTTTCATTTCTGATTTTTAAAAATCTCCTTTTTTTAATCTAACAGTTTGTAAATTTTACTTTTTTTAAATAGTCAACTCTTAGTTTAGTTGATTTTTTTCTGTTATCTTTCTAGTCTCTATTTTTGTTCTAGTCGTTGTTAGTTTTTCCTTTTTGCTAAATGAAATCTTAGTTTGTCCTTTTTATAGTTACTTAAGGTGTAAAGTTAGGTTGTTCATTTGAGAAAACCCTTCCAGGGGCCAGCAGGTGATGTGGTGTTTAAGGCGCTAGACTCCCACATGGCTGACTCCGTGACTTGAGTCTCAGACTCGGTGGCTTGAAAATTACTCCTGGCACGTGTGTGTATGTGCCCAAAATCCCAAGAGGAAAGTGGAGGAGAAGGGATCCTGGTGTGATCATCCCTTCTGAAAGATTATTTCACTCTCTCTGCTGCCCTCTGGTGAGTGTGTACAACCTATGTCAAAAACTTAAAAAAAAGAATGAAAATCCTGCCATATGTGACAACTACTATGAACCTGGAGGACAACATGCCAAGTGAAATAATCCTGATTGTACTTATAGGAGGTATCTAAAAAAAATATTACTCATAGTAGTGGAGAGGAGAGTGGTAGTTGTGAGGAGTTAGGAGGAGGGTGAAATGGGGAGCTTCAGTTATGCAAGATGAGTACACTCTAGATCTTTATGTACAACATTGCATCTGTAGTGAACAACACTGTATTGTACCATTTAAAATTCAATTAAGAGGGAAGACCCCATGTTAAGTGTCCTTACTACCATGAAAAAGTTAACACTTTTTATTAGCTTTCTCATGATCTCATATACGTATGGGTCTGGCATGACCCTAAGCCTCATGACCTTGGGTTAGTCCCATAGAGTTGCACCATATGTATGTTTGAGTTATGAGAATTAAACTATGGGTGAAAGAGACAGAAGAATAAAAGTAAATAATGGGAGTGGTTCTACCCACCTTCTCATCCAAAGAGCACACACCTCTGAGTGAAGGTGTAAAGCAAGATGTACGTCTTCTGGTCCTTCAGTTTGTCTGAGTACTTGCATGGCTCCAGTAGTGTGAACATCCCCCTCAGCTGAGTGTAATTTTATTGTTTAAAGATCCATAGATTTGTACAATATGTCTCCATCATGCAAGTCAACTACCTCATTCAATGCTCAGCCAGCTGAACAGTGAGTTATTCCAGTGGATCACCACATATGTTTAACTTCTGTTGACATTTATAGAGAGAAATTGAAGTTCTCTGTTTCAGTAGAAATGTAGTAAGGGCCTATCCTGTGCTGTGCACTGGGAATAAAATGGGGGCTATAAATTAGAGAACCTGAGAGGTAGGAACATTAAAAGAATGACTGATGAAAATAAGAGTGAGATGTGAGAATGAAGAGATAGCAAGACAAGAGGCAGACAGAGAGAGGATGGACTAATGGATAGATAGGTAGGTAGATGAATAAAGGCATGAATGGAGGAGATCTGGAGACACATACTACAATAGGAGTCCAATACCAAAATTACAAGTTAATTTCCAGCTCTCATTACCTTTTATCCACCTGAAGACTATGAACATGTATCAACTGCAGTCACATACAAATACTGAGAGATAATGCTGCAATATTTCAAATTCACTGACAGCAAGCACTTTCAGATCCATACATTTAAAGGTCAGCCATTTCAAACTTCCTAAATAATCTTGCTTTTTCCTTCCTTAGTCAGAAAATTTATACTTGTTTTATTTCTTTCTGCTTCTTGGATTTTCTACAATCTTGACCTTATCCAAGAGAGGTATGAATTATAAGCAGAGTGAGTTGTAGCTGATGGGTGGCCTCTGAATTAATTCATGAGTCCTCCACTGGAAAAGTCTAACTTTATTTTTGTATTCTTCCATATTTTTTATTTTCGGTCTCTCCTCTGATTTTTTTCAGCTTACAAATGTAATTTTGAACAACCCTAAAACTAAAACCAAAATATAATTTCTGTACTTGATCTTATCTCCTCCTCAAACTATTATCATATCATTCAGCTTTATTTCATTGCCAAATTTCATATAAAAATGCTAGTTAATAATTTTACTACTACTCACCACTCAATACATTATTGTAAAGCTTTTTTTTCTTTTCAATACTATTGTTAATTATACTTCCATAAAGGTCTGTAGTGACAATCTGTGAACCAAATCCAATTGGCCATTTTTAATTTCTCATTTCTCCTGGTGTCTTGGCAATATTTGACACTGTTGGCTATTTCCTATATCTGGAACTTCTCTTTTTTTCCTTGGAATATAAACAGGTTTTTCCTGTGCTTCTCTATGGCTGGTCTTCCTACAACACTTACATGCTTCCTAAAATAGAGTGTTATTCACTAAATAATATCCATTGTGACACACTTAAAATATGCCTATTTCCAAATACTGTGATTCATGGCATGGGCTTTGCCACCCTCCAAACTTACTGAAGTCTCATCCCTTTCCTTCCCATCTCTGGGCTAAAACAATGCATTAATTTGTATTATGCTGCATTTTTTTCTAAATGTGAACTGCAACACCTTGTCGGCATACCATGGATTTGGGACACTATTTTTTAAAAACTTGGCTATTATTTATATTTGCATCCAGTGAAGGAGCTTCTAGAAAATTGAAAGCATTTTCTCATTTTTGAGAGAGAGGTTTTTGCTATAGGGCGTGTGCACTTGCCAGAAAGAGAGAAACAGAGAGACAGAAAGTGAGAAATCACCCCCAGGGGGGATGGCCACGCTGCATTCCCTTCTCCTCCATTCTCCTCTCAGGATCTTGGGCACGCACACACATTTACCCGACGTGAGCTTAAGCCACCAGGTCCGGGACTCAAACCGTGGTTGACTACATGGGAGTCCAGCAACATAGCCATTACGCCAACTGCTGGTTCTGAAAGCATGTTCTAACATCAACTTCTAGGAACCTTAGAGCACCTTCAATCATAAATGTGTATATTGGTTAAAATATACTATTATGTAAGCAGTTTCAGCTTCACTTTATGCAAAAAGAGAAGAAAATGCTTCCTGCTCTGACATTACTTCAGCATTTATACATAAGCACATATCTTCTGTCTTGTGCTTTAATATCCATTGGTCTCCTTAATTAGGAAATTAGGTCCTTGTTATCAGGAGCTTTGCCTTTTATGTATGCGTTCTTGGTATTACCTTTTACAATGCTAAATGTAGTAGAATTAGCCTCAGGGTGTTTTAGAATTTTCATATCAAAGTCATACTGTTGATTACTTTGATGAAACAGACAAAGAATCAATATACCATTTCTCTTTCAATAGTAATAATAATCATCACATTGTAGTTTTATACAATAGTACTCTTTATGACACTTTTGCTTACTTTAGAATTATAATTGGTGCACTTTCCAGCCTGTTATCTCAAATACCAAAATGTGGTCTTCTATATGAATTAAATATCTCCATTAGGAATTTTAATTACTACTATAAAATATTAGATATTATGTTCCAGAATTTTCTAAACTGGGTCTTTATCCTGGAAATATGCCAAGGGCTGCTTTGGTTAGAAAAATATAAATACCAATATAAGAGCTAAGGCACTGTGTTGTGGTATTTTTTGTATTTTCACTTTTGAAAGGGATTTATTTATTTAGCATCTGAGGAAGATGGGCAGGAGGACACTTTTGGAGAGTTATGAATATACTCCAAAATTGGATTGTAGTGATGGCTACACAACTCTGTAAAATTATTTAAAATCATTGACTCATATGCTTAAAAAGGGTACATTTTATAGCATATAAATTATCACAATAAAGTTATTTAGAAGGTGAAAAAAACTGGAGGAATGAAATTTTGAAATTGAAAGTAGGCCTACGATTTATTGCTCTTACTCTTTCTTCTGGTTGCTCTACTTGGCGTCTCAGTGCTATGAGGTTTAATTCAGTACTTTTTCTTTAATAAATTTGTGGGAAACCCATTAATAGTAGTATAAATAGGTATTCTCTTTCCCTTTTTCATACCTGTAGCACTTTATTGTGTACCGTGTTTTTTCACTAATCATTAATTGCTTACTAATGATCTTTTGAGTTGTTTCTAATTTTTTTTTCCTGAAGTAAACAGTGCTATGAAGTAGAGGTTATAAACTTTTAACATCAAAATAGATTTCTAAATTCTATCTGCTCAACTTACAATTGAGTTGGTATTTACTATGTTTAATTGATTTGTTTATCCAAATGTCAGTATTATATATTTAAACTTTTTATTATAAAAAAATTAAATTACATGTAAAATTAGACATGTTAACAATAATTTTTTTGAGAGGTTTTTGCTATAGGGTGCGTACACTCGCCAGAAGGGCAGAGAGAGAGAGACAGAAAGCGAGAAATCACCCCCCAGGGGGCATGGCCATGCAGCAATCTCTTCTCCATTTTCCTCTTGGGATCTTGGGCATTTATGCACATGCCCTCAGCATGAGTTTAAGCCACTGGGTCCGGGACTCAAACCGTGGTCGACTACATGGGAATCCAGCGACAGCCATTATTCCAACTGCTGGTCCCAGCAATAAATTCTTATGTATCCATTACCTAGTTTCAATAATCATCAACTCAGAGTAAATTTTATTATTTCTATATTCTCACCCATTTTCCCTTTTCCCACTGAATTGTTTTGAAGTAAATTTCTGCCTTAAATTCTGTGACCTAATCAAAACACTTAATCTTACTAAGTGTCAGTTGCTTTCTATATAATGTGGCCATTATCTTACCTATTTCCAATGGTATGCCGGTAAATGTTTAAGAACCAGTTCTTTAGGGAGAAAAATAAGCCCTGGCTTGTTGTGTCTGTCAATATTTGTGGTATAAATACTCCCATCATGGCCAATTTCAAGCTACTCAAATTCAATTCTACTGAATTGAGTTGGGAAGAGATGTGTACAGTCAGCTTTTGTTAGCCGGTATAATCCAGCTCCAGTGTACCGTTGCTGCTATTTTGCAGGGTTGTAGTAAGGATTTGGAAGTTGGGGGAGTGCAAGGAGTGAAAGTCACCTAGAAAACATCAGTAAATGGTAGCTCTTGTCATTTATATTGAAACTACCTCCTCATTTGAGAGAGTTCTTCAACAATTTATTTTTTATTAAGTGTTTTCCTGCATGTAAACCTTCAGTTTTCAGTACTATCTAAGGACTCATGAAGCAGTGTGATCCCATTTACTGCCTTACTCCATATAATAATTGGCTTGATACACATTATAATTAAAATAAAAACTTAAATATCTTGATCTCTTAGAGAATATAGTAAAGAATAAGCATATATCTGCCTCAGAATTCATGATTCAGAGATACTGTTTTGAGAGTTGAGCACAGAGTTATTTTGAAGTATTTTTTTGGTGTGTGATCATTAATTACCTACTGCTATTGATAGAAGCAACTGGGGAATATTAACATTTTCCATTTATAGTTATGATATAATGAACAACATATGCCCAATTTAGTTTATCATGGCTTGGCTTGCATAGTTAAGGCCAATAAAACAAGTAATTGTACGAATGTCTTTAGGGGCCGAATGATTTAGTTACATATTTCTGACATTTTGTTCATGGGGATTTGAGGAATATTATTGTCATTGAGCACATTTTAAAAAACTGAAGTGATCTTAGTGCCTTATATTAAATATCTTCACTATTTAACAGCTTCTCAGTGACAGTAAATAAGATGAGTAAGATGAATCCTGTGTTATGTGTTACATTTAATCAGATTTCTGGAAATGTGCTAAAGATTTGATACAAAAACAAAGTTAGACACAGAATTCTAGGTTTTGTAAAGAAAAGTTTAAATGCCATAAAGTGGTTTCAGCCTGGGTAATGAAATAAAAATGGATACACTGTGTACTATATTGTTAAAAATTCAATTAATATTCTTTCATTATATTAAGCTAGTATTAATATGAAATCTTTAAAGATACTGATATGCAGATTGTTAGAACTAATCTGATTTTAATAAATTCCTCTACTTCTTTCCCCTCACTCACCTGACCAATTTATTTTTTACCCCTCCATTTTTAAAGCTAAAAGAAACAAGTATTTGCTGCATTTTCCAGTGACCATCTCATAGTCATGGAAACTTGGGAATATAAAAATATAATTAATATAATAGAATTATATAATTAATACAGCAATAATATTATATACTATAGTTATACAATATTATATATTATAATTCTATGTTAATTATATAATTATTAAATATATTAATATTATAATTATATTAATCATATAATTATATATGATTATATACTATAAAATTATATTATAAATAATATATTGTTAATTATATATTATTTAAAATTCTATTATCTCTGTCCTCAAGGCAAGGCTATACTCAGAATCTTTCTGATGTGTATCAGATAAATAGTTTGTTTGCCCTGTAGGGCTAGCATTTGTTCTGAAAACAAGTTAGATGTAATAGGATCATCTCATAAATAAAATCTATATCACTTTGCCAGTGTTTGCTATAGTAAAGAATAGAAGCTGATGGTACACTATTGACCACTGCTGTTGTGGGGGTATCTTAAAGTAAGGAAATAAGGCTATATAGTAAGCACTGGTGACAGTGCTGCTGTGGTCAGAAAAGAAAGATTCTTCAGTTACTTGGAATTGTGTACTATATTTTTCCAGTGATGTTTAGGATTCATACTAACTACAAACTTAATAATTGCAAAGAAAGAAAAGCAAACTCTTCAATACTTTCATGAAAAGAAAAGTGAGACAAAGAGACACAGAGACAGGAGAGAAAGTAACCCCCATAGAGCATAGCCATGCCACAATCCCTTCTCCTCCATCTTTCCTTCTTTTTGGGATTTTGGGCATACATGCACTTCCACCTGGCATATTTCTCAAATCAATGGGCCAAGGACTTCAACTGTGCAATTGGCTATATGGGTTCTAACTACCTTAACCACTAGACCATAGGCTGGCCCAACTTTTGAATATTTTTGACCCCTTCTTTCATTATAGACTATCAAAGTATTTGGCTTGATTACTCAAATCTTATAATGTTACCAGGAATTCAACTCTCATGTCAAAGATGAATAGACAATATACAGAATTTTTTTTTTTTTTTACTTTTTTTTTTATTATCATCATATTCTTCTTTATATTACATTGAATTACATATAACTTTACATTGTATTACATTACTTTTTCAAAAGGGAATGCCATGCATGTCAGTCAGTACAGAGACATTAATCTCCCTGCTTCAACATTCAATATCTTTTCTATGTTTTCCCCAATCATTATTATTATTCTAATTATTTTTTAAGACAGTCCATCGCTATTTCTCATGTTGCTTGTACAAATACTTTGCCCATCATGAAATACTTCTCAGACAAATCCAGTTGAGAATACTATACATGTCAACATCAACAGTTAATAAGCCATATCTGTTTCTCACTAATGTCCTACCTCTCTATTGTTCATTTGTTATCTTTCTCTATCCTCTTCTCTTCACTTCCCCCATTCCACACTGTCCTATTCTCATTAAGTACCTTCACTGCTTTTATGTCCTCCAATTTTTTTTCACTATCATAGAATGCTGATAGTCGGTATATATTGAGTGGATACATACAATATCTTTCTTTCATATCCTGGCTTACTTCACTCAGCAATATATCCTCCGTATCTGACCACTTTCTATCAAATTCCAGGGCCTTGTTATTTTTTATGGCTGAGTAGTATTCCATAGAGTATATATACCACACTTTTCCAATCCATTCATCAGTTTGTGGACATTTAGGTTGGTTCCATGTCTTGGCAATTGTGAATAATGCTGCAATAAACACTGATGTGCAAGCACTTTTCTGACTGAGCGTTCTCCTGTCTTTTGGGTAAATACCCAGAAGTGGGATTACTGGATCGAATGGTAGTTCTATTTGTAGATCTTTGAGGAACCTCCATATTGTTCTCCACAGTGGTTGAACTAGTTTACATTCCCACCAACAGTGTAGGAGGGTTCCCTTTTCACCACATCCCCACCAACACTTATCACTTTTTATATTCTTAATCTTTGCCATTCTGACAGGGGTTAGGTGGTATCTCATTGTAGTTTTTATCTGCATCTCCCTTATGATGAGGGATGTTGAGCATTTCCTCATATGCTTTTTGGCTATTCGTATGTCTTCCTTAGAGAGACTTTTGTTCAGCTCATTTTCCCACCTTTTAATTGGGTTAATCATTTTTTTTCGCATAAGGCACTTGAGTTCCCTATGTATTCTGGTTATCAGTCCCTTGTCTGAGGCATATTTAACAAAAATATTTTCCCATTCTGAGGGTTGTCGGTTCACACTTGTTACTGTGTCCTTTGCTGTGCAGAAACTTCTTAGTCTAATATAGTCCCACTTGTCTATTTTAGGGATTATTGCCTGTGCCTTGGGAGTCTTATTTAAGAAGTCTTTGCCTACTCCAATGTCCCCCAGAGTTTCCCCAGCATTTTCCACCAGTAGTTTTATTGTTTGAGGTTTTAGGTTAAGATCTTTGATCCATTTTGAGTTGACTGTTGTTAGTGGTGAAAGATGGGGGTTCAGTTTCATCTTTCTGCAGGTGGATACCCAGTTTTTCCAGCACCATTTACTAAAGATGTTTTCCTTTTCCCAATGGATTGACTGATATCCTTTGTCAAAGATCAGTTGGCTGTAAGCTTTGGGGGTTATTTCTGGGGTCTCTATTCTCTTCCATTGGTCCACATGTCTGTTTTTATGCCAATACCATGCTGTTTTGATGACCACAGCTTTATAGTATATCTTGGGATCAGGGAGTGATATGCCTCCTACTCCACTCTTCTTGCGCAGGATTGCTTTTGCAATACGAGGTCTTTTATGGTTCCAGACAAATTCTATGATTGCCCTTTCTAGATCTCTGAAGAATATCTCTGGTATTTCGATTGGAATTGCATTAAACATGTAGATTAATTTGGGTAGAATTGCCATTTTGATTATGTTAATTCTTCCAATCCAGGAGCATGGGATATCCTTCCACTTTTTTATGTCACTTTCAATGTCTCTTTTAAGATTTTCGTAGTTTTCTTTATAAAGATCTTTGACTTTCTTAGTTAGGTTTATCCCTAGGTATCTTATACACCTTGTGGCTACGGTGAAAGGGATTCCTTTCTTCAGCTCTGCTTCGTTCAACTTGTTGTTCATAAATAGAAATGCTATAGATTTTTGGATATTGATTTTGTATCCTGCCACTTTACTGTATTCACTTATTACTTCAAGCAGTTTTTTCATGGATACCTTTGGGTCTTCTAAGTATACCATCATGTCATCTGCAAATAAAGATATTTTCAATTCTTCTTTGCCTATTCGAATGCCTTTAATATTGTTCTCTTCTCTGATTGCAATAGCTAAGACTTCCAGTACTATATTAAAGAGCAGTGGAGAAAGTGGGCAGCCCTGCCTAGTACCTGTTTTCAGAGGAAAAGCTTTCAGCTTTTCCCCATTCAGTATAATGTTAGCTGTAGGTTTTTCATAGATGGCTTTTATTGTGTTCAGAAATGACCCTTCTATACCAATCTTACTGAGAGTCTTAATCATAAAAGGATGCTGTATTTTATCAAATGCTTTCTCCGCATCAATTGAGATGATCATATGGTTTTTATCTTTCTTTCTGTTAATGTGGTGTATTACATTTATGGTCTTGCGTATATTGAACCATCCTTGCATCCCTGGTATAAAGCCTACCTGATCGTGATGAATGATCTTTGTTATATGTTGTTGGATACGATTTGCGAGTATTTTGTTGAGAATTTTCGCATCTATATTCATCAATGATATTGGTCTGTAGTTTTCCTTTTTTGTCATATCCTTATCTGTTTTGGGGATGAGGATGATGGAGGCTTCATAAAATGAATTTGGAAGGTTTCCTTCCTTTTGAATCTTTAGAAATAATTTTAGTAGGATAGGGGTTAACTCTTCCTTAAAAGTTTTGTAGAATTCACAAGTGAAGCCATCTGGGCCTGGGCTTTTCTTTGTTGGGAGGTTATTTATTACTGATTCAATCTCCTGGCTTGTTATAGGTCTATTCAGGTTCTCTATGTCTTCCTGATCCAATCTTGGTAGATTATATGCATCCAGGAATTTGTCCATCTCCTCCAGGTTATCTTGTTTGTTGGCGTAAAGTTGCTCATAGTATCCTCTAATGATATTTTGTATTTCTGCTATGTCTGTGGTAATATTGCCTGTTTCATCACATATTTGATTAATCTGGTTTCTTTCTTTCTTCTTCTTAATCAGTCTAGCCAATGGTGTGTCGATCTTGTTAATCTTTTCAAAGAACCAGCTTTTGCTTTCATTTATTTTCTGTATGGTTCGTTTATTTTCTATTTCATTTATTTCTGCTCGAACCTTTATTATTTCTTTTCGCCTGGCATTTTGGGGATTTGTTTGTTGTTGTTTTTCCAATTCTCTGAGGCATGATGATAAGTTATCTAGTTGCCATCTTTCTGTCCTTTTCTTATGTGCACTAATTGCTATGAATTTTCCTCTTATGACTGCTTTTGCTGTGTCCCATAGATTCTGGACACTTGTGTACTCATTATCATTAGTTTCCATAAATTTTTTTATTTCAGCCTTAATTTCTTCAGTAGTGAAGAAGTCATTCAGAAGTAGGTTGTTCAGTTTCCATGTGTTCGTGTATTTTCGGGGTTGTGTCTTGAAATTAATCTTGAGTTTAATTCCATCATGGTCAGAGAAGATGCTGGGTACAGTTTCTATGCCTTTGAATCTATAAAGGCTTGATTTGTGTCCTAATATATGATCTATCTTTGAAAAGGTTCCATGTCGGGGTGAGAAAAATGTATATGTTGTGGATGTAGGGTGGAAAGTTCTATAGATATCTGTCAAGCCCATTCCATTTATAGTATCATTTAAGTCCTGTATCTCTCTATTTATTTTCTGTCTAGAAGACCTGTCTATAGGAGATAATGGGGTGTTGAGATCTCCAACAATTATAGTATTTCTCCCTATCTCTCCTTTTAGCTCCAACAGTCTTTCCTTCACATATTTAGGCGCACCTGAGTTGGGTGCATAGATATTTATAAGGGTTATGTCTTCTTGCTGGATTACCCCATTTACTATTATATAATGCCCTTCTTTGTCTCTTCTTACAGTCTTTGTCTTGAAATCTATTTTGTCTGAGATCAATATCGCTACTCCAGCCTTTTTTCGATTTCCATTTGCATGGAGTATCTTTTTCCAGCCCTTGACTTTTAGTCTATGTATGTCTTTATCCATAAGGTGAGTTTCTTGTAGGCAACAGATAGAGGGTTTCTGTTTTCTTATCCAGTCAGCCAGTCTATGTCTCTTTACTGGAGAATTTAATCCATTGACATTCAATGTAATTATCGATATTTCCGTACCTGATCCTATCATTAAGTGAGCCATTTTCTTGGTTGCTCTTTGTTCTCGTATAACTGTCTCTGATTTTTTAGTTTTCCTGGTATAATACTCCCTTCAGAACCTCTTGAAGAGCTGGTCTGGAGTTGGTAAATTCCTTCAAATTTTGTTTATTCGAGAATGTTTTTATCTTTTTTTCCCATATGAAAGATAATTTTGCCGGGTATAATATTCTTGGTTGAAATTGTTTTTCACTCAACACTTTTACTATGCTTCCCCATTCTTTCCTTTCTTGCATTGTTTCCGCTGAAAGATCCGATGTTAGCCTGATGGGGTGACCTTTGTAAGTAACCTGGCGTTTCCCTCTTGCCAACTTTAGTATCTTGTCTTTGTCTGTTGTTTTTGCCAGTCTGGCTATAATGTGCCTTGGAGAGGATCTTCTTGGGTTGATTCTACCCGGGGTCCTATGTATTTCCTGGGTCTGGATATTTGAGTGCCTTTCTAGATTTGGAAAGTTTTCTTCCAGGATCTCATGGAATAAATTATCTAGGCCCTTATTATTTTCTTCCTCTTCTGGAATACCTATTATCCGGATGTTGGGGCGCTTGATAGTATCCAGTATTCCTCGTATATTATCCTCATTTTTCATGGTTGTTTTCTCAATCTTCTTGATGCTTTTTTCTAGGTCAGATGTTTTGTCTTCTACGTTAGATATTCGATCTTCTGCCTGGTCTAACCTACTTTTAATACTTTCAAGGGAGGTTTTGATTTCCTGTATCACATTCTTCATTCCTAGAAGTTCCATCTGGTTCTTGTTTAAGGTATCCATTTCTTCTTTCAAGTCATTGAAGGACTTCCTCATCTCCTGGAGCTCCTTGTCTCTTTTCTCTTCCATCTCAGTTAGTTTGGTCACTACAAATAATCTGAATTCCTTATCAGACATGTCCACGACGTCCATTGTATTGACTGTGGGTGATGTAGGCTTGATGATTTCCCTTGAGGGAGAGGCCTTTTGTTGGTTGCTCATATTTCTGGAGCCTCTGCGATTGTTCTTAGTCATTAGGTATTCTATATGTTTCTTCCTAACTGATTGTTAATAGTTGTACAGGCTTAGAAAATTGATGATTTCCCTTATGGTTGGCCTACCTGTTGCTCACAATTACCATTAACTGCTGCCACTACCCTGGATGGCCCAAAGTCCTCACTGTCTCTAAGGACAGGTGAGCCTACAATTGACTGAATAAGCAACACCCCAAGAGCAAAGAAACACAAACTGAAAAAAGGAAATCGCGCGGTGCGCAAGCGCGCCGCGCGCTATTCAAATCACCAGAATTCAGAGTCCAAAGGCTAGTGGGAAAGTGTCAGAAGATGAGTGACAGGACCAGGCTGGTCAGGTCTGGAGCCTGAGTCCGCCTGGTGCCCGGAACTGCTGGCCGGCTCGATCCGGATTGCGGGTGGGGTGGGGTGGGAGTTCGCCTTAAAGTCCCAGACAACCAACCTGGGGTCCAAGGAGGAGAAACGGTGGGGATGCGTGGAGATTCGGAAAGGTCGGGCCTGCAGCCTGAGTCCGCCTGGTGCCCGGAACTGCTGGCCGGCTCGATCCGGATTGCGGGTGGGGTGGGGTGGGAGTTCGCCTTAAAGTCCCAGACAACCAACCTGGGGTCCAAGGAGGAGAAACGGTGGGGATGCGTGGAGATTCGGAAAGGTCGGGCCTGCAGCCTGAGTCCGCCTGGTGCCCGGAACTGCTGGCCGGCTCGATCCGGATTGCGGGTGGGGTGGGGTGGGAGTTCGCCTTAAAGTCCCAGACAACCAACCTGGGGTCCAAGGAGGAGAAACGGTGGGGATGCGTGGAGATTCGGAAAGGTCGGGCCTGCAGCCTGAGTCCGCCTGGTGCCGACAATATACAGAATTACAGTAGCTAACATCTCCTGAAAACTTCCTATGCACCAGGAATCACTATAAGAGTTTCGCCTGTATTAACTCATTTAATTCTCTGAACAATTCTAACACCTAAGTATTATTGGAACCCCATTTTATAGATGAAGAAATGGAAGTCTAGAGACTTTAAGTAACTTAGCTGAGGTCACACAATTATCATGTGGTAGAGTAACAATTTGAATCCAGACTGCCTAGTGCCAAAGGTTTTGCACTTACCCACTACACTATACAGCATCCAGTAGAGGATACTGAAAAGCAAAATACTATATATATACACACACACATATAATATATGCATTATATATAGTAAATATATAGTATACATATTATATATACTATATATTATACATGTATGTACTATATATAGAAGATATATATTCTATACTATATATAGTATAACATATATACTATACATAATATAATACACATACTATTATATACATATACTATATATGTGTGTGTATGTGTGTACATTATATATAGTTGTTGGGAAAGTCATGAAGTATTTTTATATGTTTTTCTATGCAAAAATGCATCATGACTTTCTCAACAATTCTATATATAAATATATTTAAATGTCATAGTTAACTTCAGGTGGCATAGAAGGAGATTGAAGATTTCTGGAAGGACCACTGAAGAGGGTAGTTGTAAATGGAATAAAATGTTATTGAAGTTATAGCTAGAGGTAAATGTAAAAAATTAACCAAATCCTCTGCAAAGCCATAAGGATGTGGCTCTCCCCCCCCGCCCCCCTTCCCTGGTGACTTGTTTTCCTGGAGTAAAACAATTGATGAACATATTTTATTTCTGTTGTTAATGTCAAGCCTGTTCACCACAACTGCATTTGCCTGATTGCTGGTGTTTAGCGCAGTGGTTGGTGGTTCTCTAAGGAGCCCTTAGACATCAACTGTAAATCATCTGTCAGCCTTCCTGGCTGTGAGCACCGTACCTCCCACCTGGTGCACTGGGCACAGGCATCCACACACTTGCCATATGCAGGAACAATCATGCTCAGCCTCTGGGGGCAATGCTGAAATTAGAAGGTGAAATCGCAGCTCTCTGGGCAGGCTCTTACGTGTGCAAATCCTGTTCTTCATAATTGGAATTGTGTTTGCAAATCGCTTTACACCAGGTGAGTTTGTGTCACACCCCCATACATTGGAAGGAAAAGAAAAGCCAATATGTTTAAAAATCCAATTTTACTTCCTCTAAAAGTGGACAGTATGTGTGGGCTTGTTGCAATCACAACCTTTCAATGGAGCTCTCCGTATTTCTTAAAATGCTTTAAAATTTTATATTAGATCATTAGTTAAATAGTGATGTTTCTTAACTATAGAGTCTTCAGAGGGAGATCTGACATTACTGTTTGTGATGTCTTTGTGAAAAATCATACTATTATAATGTAAACTTGAACTCAATCTGCTTGGTTTATCCACACATATGTTGTGGGGCTGGGGGAGGTAGTTAGTTAATTGAGTTGGCAAAACTAGGATGGTTTTGTTAATAACATTCACTAGATACAATGACTTACTCCTATTTGAAAGTCTCTAAATGACAGATTTAATGATCATTATGCAGTAAATGTTTATATCTTCATATGTGCTTTCAAAGTTTGCATTAGTCAGTGATATTTTTAAGAGTTTTTTTTTGCCTTAGGATGCATGCACTAGGGGGAGAGAGAGAGGCAGAGGTAGTGAGAGGGAAAGTGAGAAATCATCTCCGCCCCGGGGGGATGGCCACACCACAATCCCTTCTCCTCCATTCTCTTCCCATGATCTTGGGCATGCACACATAGGTGTCCAGTATGGTATTTAAGCCATTGGTCTAGGATTTGAACTGTGATTGGCAGTGTGAGTGCGATATAACCACTATGCCACCTGCAGGCCCTTAGTCAATGACTTTTAATATTTAAAAAAAAAAAAAAAGAAGGGAAGAAATAGTGACCATGAGTTGCCTCTCCAGAAAGACACACATTAATTTCAAAAAGTCTGCTGACTCCTGCCTGCAATTTCCAATTGCAAAGCTAGGATTGTTTTTCTAAAAGGTTTTGTTAGCATATTTGCTTTTTTATATATATAAATTATCTCCTCCCCTCCTGCTACTCTTTCATCTAATCCCTTCCATCATTTTATGTGATCTTATGTTCTCTTATACCTTGTATTTTACATAGGTTTGGGTTATAAAGTCAAATAAAAATGAGTTGATACCATCTTAATAAAGAATAGTCCTGGGGCCAGCAGGTGGTGTAATGGTTACGTTGCTGGACTCCCACTTGGTCGACTGCAGTTCAAATCCCAGACCTGGAGGCTTGAAACTCATGTTGTGTGCATGTGCACCCATGCCCAGAATCCCGAGAAGAGAATGTAGGAGAAGGGATTGTGGTGAGGCCATCCCCTCAGGGGGTGCTTTCCTGCTTTCTGTCTCTCTGTCTTTCCAGTGAGTACATGCACCCTATAGCAAAAATCTCTGTTTTAAAAAAAAGTCCTTCTATCTAATCCTGATGGATAGACCTGCATCCTTGCTTTCATAACCACAAACATACTTCTCTGAGTGAGAATGCTATAGCTTTTTGTGCTCCTTTTTATTCCCTGGAGGCATGTTGGGGGTTTAATTGTATATTGAATTGTGTAGCTCCCCAAAACTTGTTGATATCCTAACCCTTAGTGCATCAGAATATGACCTTATTTGGAAATAGGTTCATTGCAGATAAAATTAGCTAAGTGAAGGTGAGGTCATATTGGAATAGGTTGGGCTCCTAATCCAGGGTGGCATGGAGATTCATGCAGCTAGATCCCACATGACTGACTAAGCAGTTCGAATCCTGGACCCAGCAGCTTGAAAATCATGCCAGGACTGTGTGCATGAGTGCCCAAAGTCCTGAGAGGAGAATGAAGAAGAGGGGATTGATGTATGGCCATCCTCCCTCGGGGTTGAAAAATCACCCCTCCCATTTCTATTCATTGAGCATGCGTGCCCTATAGCAAAAACTTAAAGCAACACGAAACAAAAAAGCCATATAAAGACAGATAAGGAGAATGCCATGTGAAGATGGAGGTATTAGAGTGATGTACCTGCAAGCCAAAATATGCCTGGGTCTACTAGAATCTAGGAGGGAGGGATGGAGAACAGATTCTCCCTCAGAGCCTTCAGGAGGAACTAACCCGATTCACACCTTAATATTGGACTTTCTAGCTCTGGAACTGTGAGACAATAAACTCCTGTTGCTCTATGCCACCCAGTTTATGGTATTTTGTTACAGCTGAGATAGTAAACTAATATAAGGCAATGAATGCAAATCAAAAGCCTTTCTGTCTTTCCTTCTAATACTAGAATCTCAACATTTCTTATGCCTTGCCTGATCTCGGGCAGCAATCTCCCACATACCATCCTTAGTGTCCTTGGGCCCACACCCAACCACTTTACAAATCACTACCATTTTAATACTTTTCTTCTATGTGCAGAATTTCCAGTCATCACACCCCATTGTGTCTGGAGTAGTATAAATTGTTTAGCGGTGCATTTTGAGGCTCTTAATTCTGGCCCCTGTTGGCTTTCCAGCCCTTTCCCACACTTTGTCCTGTGTGTGCCCATGCATTCCAGCTGTGTTGCACATCTTGCTAGTTCTCTCGATGTGACCAGCACTTTTCCACTTCAAGCATGCTGTTCCTTTTGCAGCATTTCCCCAGAGAGAATTTTACTCCCCTTTCAAGACCTATCTCAAATACTGCTATAATAGTTTATTGATTCTCCCTGCCAGCTAGATGCGTTTGCTATCTCTTTGGGTTCACAAAATAATTTATACGCCTTTTATGATACTTACAGCAATTTGCTTTGCATTATCAGTATTTGTGCACTAGTCTTCCTTTGTGTTAAGCCCTCAAGGCATCCTTAGCCCTTGCTGGCAGAATTCCGACACCCTCAGGCTAGGCCACAATTCTACAGCAGACCGACCAGGAACACACTGCCAATTTCAAGCTTCTGCTGTGCTTCTCCTGGTGTGTTTCCCTTCATTCCCTTGAAGGATACAGCAATTGACTTAAAGCAAAGCCTTTTCTGTTCTTATTCCTCCATCACTGTTATACTTGGCATCTCCTTACTGATCACGGGAGGCTAAATTATGAATCTGATGGTTCCTTCATCTCAGGAAGTCACAAGGGAGGTGGTTTTTATACTAAATCTCTTAATCCCTTAATTCTTCCCTGACCTGGTGAAGTCTCTAAACCAATGGTAACCAAGCTTATTATTATTATTATTTTTACTTAGCTCTTCTATTACTGTAACTTTTCCCCAAAAGGGCAGAGCAGAGTTTTGTTGCTTTAATTTTTTAGAAAAATGTTTTTAGAGTGGAGTGGGAGAGAGAGAAAGAAGGAGAGCGGGAGAGGAGGAAAGAAAACTAGGAACTCTCAACCCTTCTGCCTGCACGACTGTCGCTGGGCCTATTTTTAATTTTTTTGTACTTTGTGATGCTCTTTTGTTTTTTTTATTGACAGATAAAATTGTATGTACTAGTAAGTTTTTGAGTATGCATATATAATTATATATACTTATTTACATACTCTTTATTTATAAATTACATATACTTCTATACTAATATAAACTTGACATTAAAATATTATAGTCCAAATACTTTCCCATTATAAACAGGAGTATATAAATTAATTTTTTACTAGAATGTTTGGGTAATTGCCTTTTCAGTTAGAACTATAGATAAAATCATTTCAAATCTGGGACTAGCAGTTGGTGTAGTGGTTAACACGCTGGACTCCCACATAACCAACCACCTTTCAAGTTCTGGATCTGGCAGCTTGCTTTCTCAATTTCCCTCTCTCTCTGTCTCTCTCTGGTGAATTAAAAAATGATAATAATAAATAAAGAAAAATTAAATAATTAAAAAAAATAATTTCAAATCTAAAATTTATTTCTCTCAAAGAATACAAACTAGCAGTGATATTAATTTTACTAATAATGTAAGAAGCAATATATGACTATAAATTTACATTAAAGATAATACATTATACACAGCCAAAAAGAAAGTATAGAATAGGAACATAATCATTTGGATTGGTGCTTGGAAAGACAGAATTTGAATTAAAAAGGAACTTTGAAGGGATCTTATCATCATCTATTATTTATTATGAGCAAACAGAAACTATAGGGGAGAACATTTAATTTACTTTTAACAAATAACTTGCCTTTTTAGGAATCTTACTTTTTTTTCAGCTAGTCTTTAAAGCGAATGTATATTTAATGTCAATATCATTTTTTAGTTAAACTGATATGCCTTGCCTAACTTCGAGTTAATAGATTATAACAATTTTTTAAGAATTACTTTATTTAACTTTATTTATTTATTAATTTATTTATTTTAATTTGTCCAGAGAGAGACAGAGTGAGAGAGAGAGAGAGAGAGAGAGAGAGAGAGAGAGAGAGAAAGCTGCCAGATCTAAAACTTAAACCACGATTGGCCATGTGGGAGTCCAGTATATTTAATCACCATGCCACCTGCTGGCACTGATTATAACAATTTTTAAATTTTTGTCTTTTTGTCTTTTTTTTTTTCTAGGCTACATTAGGTATGAATGGAATTTAAGAATTTCTAAGACTGCATTTGTAATCATTTATCTTCAAAGTGTATGAAGCATTCATTTTTCTGATTAGATGTTCAAATTATTGCCTCAGTATATGCAAATTTTAATACACCTAAAATGGAAATAGTATATATAATGTGAAAAATTATATTTCCTGTGACTTGTCTTTTTAAAAAATGAATTGCTTCTTTTTTCCAGGACCTATTTGTAATCAGAAGAACTGAAAACATGATAAAAACATATTTCATCATTGGAATTCATTCATTAGGAGTCAATGCTTTCTTGTGGTACCATAATCTGCTACCATGATGTAAATATGCTGGGGTCCAGCCTCGGTAGGGGTGGGTTGACTCGTCAGAGGTGGCGCAGGAAAGGAAGACTAAGGCCTCAGTGCCTTTCTATGCACGTCCTAAGTTGGACACCCCCAGAGATTGCTCTCTGTAGAGTGACTACTGCCAGGAATTATTGTACTTTTTTATTGAAATGTGATACATGCAAGTAAATGGGTGAGGGGCTACGTGTTTTAATTATCAGTTCAATAGGGATTATAGGTTCCATTTAGGGTTGGATTAAGGGTGGGTCTGTTGTGGTAGGTGAGTCTTTATGGAATGCAGTTTTGGGAAAGTAGCTCCAGCAAGCAGAGATAATTATCAGCTGATGTGGCGGCAGCCATCTTGTGATTACTGAACACGATGCTGAGAAAAGAAAATCTTAAGTATAGATATTAGTTTTTATGGATTTCAATAAAAAATAATACTTATATAGTTTTATAAAAATGTAAAACTTAATTTAAAAAATTCTAATATATTTATTCATTTTACTTAGTGAGGGTGGGAGTGTCTAAGGCCAATTTTGGCCTGATCTTATTTTATGTAAAAAAAAAGATTATCTTTAAGCTTATGTTAAATATACCTTAAAGGGCCTTCTAAAATTCAAAATTATTTTTGCCTAAATAAAACTTTAACACACCCTCTATTGTAACCACAGAGATAAAGCATTATAATTGACAGTAAGTAATCAGGGCCAAGGGGAGTGGTCAGGGAATTTTTGGAAAATCTTATTACATACTCAAGAGAGCTATGTAATATTTTTTATAGTAGTATATTAGGGAGTCAGA
This sequence comes from Tupaia tana, assembly GCA_026018925.1. Taxonomy (NCBI): domain Eukaryota; kingdom Metazoa; phylum Chordata; class Mammalia; order Scandentia; family Tupaiidae; genus Tupaia; species Tupaia tana. The sequence goes on from JAKSZU010000003.1 coordinate 50,064,200, forward strand.
GGGGGTTCGCTTCCCAGTAAGGCTACCACAGTCTCTAGAGCGTACACCAAGTGACCTTGCCAAACATGTTGAGTTGACCTAAGCTTTGCTCATAAGTTGGGGGATGTACAGCAGCGGCCTTGCCAACGTGCTAAACCAACTAAAGCTATTCTTAAAGGTCAAAGGCTCAAAACAGATCCTGGGGCCCCACCGGGTTAGACTCTCCCATAAATAGATTGCTTGTAAGAACTAAAATGCTCATATGATACCTATTTTAAACTGTAATCTTTTGGTATTATATGTGATTTAATATGATCTAATTAAATCTATAAAAAACAAATATGGGGGCCAGCAGGTGTTGCAGTGGTTAAGGCACTGGATTCTCACAAGGCTGACTGTGGTTCAAGTCTCAGACCCAGCAACTTGAAACTCATGCCAGTTGTGTGTGTGCAAGCACCCAAAATCCCAAGAGGAGAATGGAGGAGAAGAATTTGTAGTGTGGCCATCCCCTCTAGGGGGTGGTTTCTCACTTTCTCTCTCTATCTTTCCAGTGAGCACATGTACCCTATAGCAAAAATCTCTCTTTTAAAAAATAAAAATTAAAATAAAATAATAGAAAAGCAAAAGCAAACATGTGTTACTGAATGAAGTGGCTTGACCAGAAAAAAAATTAATTGATTTTCTAAGTTATTAAAGACATGAATAGAAATTTAGGACCCCTGGGACTAGCAGATAGTATAATGGTTATGTTTCTAGACTCCCACATGACTGACCATGGTTTAAGTCCCAGATCCAGTGGCTTCAAGCTCTTGCCAGGCATGTGTTCATGCATGTCCAAAATCCCAAGAGGAGAATTGAATTGAAGAGAATAGATTGTGGCATGGCCATTCCTCTGGGGGGTGATTTCTTGCTTTTTGTCTCTCTCTCTGTCTGGTGAGGGCAAGAACCCTATAGCAAAAATCTCTCTTAAAAAAGAAAGAAAGAAAAAAGGAAGGAAGGAAGAAAGGAAGGAAGGAAGGAAGGAAGGAAGGAAGGAAGGAAGAAAGAAATTTAGGGTTCCTAATTTAGTGATGTGGAAATAGCCAACATTTTTGTTCAGTGCTTCCTGTGTGCTGGGCATCTTCTAAACACTTCACATTTGTAATCATGTAACCCAATGGAGTGGGAACTATTTTTTTCTGTATTCACCTGCAAGGAAACTGAAGCACAGAGTTTATGTATAACTTACCAAGGACATAGCTAGTTCATGGTGGAACTGGGATGTGAAGAGCTATTAGGTTCTAGCATCTTTGTTCTTGACTGTCACTCTACAGCTTATACCCATCATAGTTTTGACTGTTGTAAAATAAACACATTTCTCTTTTCAAGAGCCACAAATATCATGCAAAAGAGAAAAATAGAATTAGAAGTCTGTTTATTCATTTAAGAAACAATTATTGAGTGATGTTCAAAGTCAGTGAGAACAAACATTTTCTCTAAAGAAATGTATGATCTAGTAAAGGAAGTAGAAGTAAATGAACTGTGACAAGTTTTATTTTAAAAGCCTGTATTAATCAGATGAGTTCATTTTTGCTGTGGTAACAAATTAACTCTCAAGTCTCAGCATAACTCAAAAGCTCTTTATGAATCGTGCAACTCTTCAGGGTACAGCATGCAGGGTCTTGGCTATTTCAGCTCTTTCTCTATTATGTCTGTGCCATCTCAGTTTCCATTATCATCAAAGTAAGGAAATAAAGGAACATAGAGAACTCACATTCTCTATCCTGTGCTTCAACTAGGGACACATACTTCTTTTTTGCTCAATCAATGAGATTGCTCATCTCTTGTTGATTAATGGCATCCTTGAGCTGCAAAGGGGCTGGAAAATAGGAAGATATTTGATGAGCAACAAATGACTGAAAGGGCTGAATAATGATACAAAGATAAAATGCAGTTCTTTGCAAGGCCAACCCACATGGGAATGTTCCAGGTTCATGACCAGAAACCTCTCTGAGTATCCTGGGCACACGCATACTAATGATCTGGAACTGGCTGAAGCTTATGGTACATAATGGCATGAGGACTTTGCTAGGAGGTGGATTCTATCTCTCTTCTCTCACTCTGTCTCTCTCTCAGTCTCATAGGAGAAATAAGCTAAAAAAAATGCCTTGACCAAAAGGTATGCATATTCAATTGGAGTAAAGTGAGAGTTGGGCAATAGTTAGTTAGAATCCTATAGGAAGTTGACCATTGAGTGGCCAAAATAGTTTTGATTGTGACTGGCGAAGGTAATTGAGGAATACCAAACAGGGTTTGGGGCATCCTGTAGGAAGGCACTGTAACAGAGACTCTTCAGAACCACGGAGAGCTCCTGCCATTTGAATTGCTGTGATAGCATATAATGGGAACTGTAATGCCTTTCAGCAACGATTTAATCCATAAACATCTGTTACGTGTCTATGATAGTTTGGGAGGTAGAAAAAATTGATAACATATATTATCAATCTAATTGAGAAGACACTTTCGTGTAACACAGTAGGAAGGTTCACTGATAGAACTATTCTCCTTGGTATTATGGATCATGAAGGTACCTTTAATATTAATCTTGGGTACAGGAAAGAGTTGTACAGAAAAATTTCTTGTAGAAAATAATACGGTATCATGTGTGTATTACGTTATAAGTAAGAGAGAAAAGACAATTTAGGGCAGGAGGTCTCAAATTTTTTTCTGTACTAAAGAGATAGTAAATCTGGCTTTTCAGATTTGTGTAGGCCTTTCATATATGGTAGATCTCTGTCATATATTCTTCTTTCTGTGTTAGAACTTTTCACAATGTCAAACTGCCCTTAGCTCTAGTGTTGTGAAAAGCAGATTGTAGTCCAGATTTGACACATGAGTCATAGTTGGCTGACCCTGGTCTAGGTAGGAGAATAAGGGAAGAACCAGAGATGTCTACACAGAACTATATACTTTGGTCTTGATATAGTAGGAAGTTTGAAGAAGGGTCATGATCCATGAGCCCAGAGAGGAAAGTAGGAGGCAGTATGTCAAGTTGAGGAAATTAGGCCTAATTCTGTAACTATGGTTTTCCACTGAAGGATTTAAATGAGTGGAATGATAAAATCATGTTTTCATTTGGAAAGATAGCTGTGTTGAGAATTATTCTGAAGGGGCAAAACTGAATTCAGAGAACAATTACGGAGCTGTTAGCAGCCGGTCAAAAAGACATCATTAAAGCTGGAAAAAAAAAAAAAAAAAAGAGTAGTGGAAAGAGTAGGGAGGAGGGGGAACAGGTGCAAAATTCCTGAGGTAACAAAGGACTTGATGATTGATGGTCTGAGTTTGGAAGAGTGGTCAGTAATGACTCCCAAATGAGGCAGCATTGCTTCAGCTAAGATAACATTATACTAACTCATTGATCTTCATTCCTTAGCAGAAACTGTTGTTAAAAAGATCCCTGCCATTTATTCCTGATCACACCATTTGGGTTCAGAGAACATACACACATTTTCTGACCTGTTGTGACTCCTTGAGAAGTCTGTGGGGCTGTCCAGAAAGGTTATGGGGAACTTTTGCTGCTGTCCATCAAGTAGATTGACTGATAAGCAATATTGTTCCTGTGGCAGAATGCCCATTCAAGACAAGAAATAAAGAACTCTATGTAGGCATTCATGTAAATAGTCCTAAAGGCCATGATCTTTTAAAATGAATAGTTATTTTTACCTACTTTGGGATCAAGAAATTCAGAATCTGATAGACACTGATTTGTCCTCTGTAATGGGTATATGCTATTGAGTATTGCCTAACATCTTTATATAATTTACCATATTGTGAGTACCACCTTTCCAAAATAGAATTCAGATACTTCCTTCCTTTATAAAGTAAAGACATGTAACCTAGCTTCCACCCATCAGACCCGCATGAGACTTGTATATAGAACAGTACAGTATGGGGTAGGGACCAAATATGAGAATATCAATATTCTTTCAAATACAGTCATGTAGTGCTCTTATTTGGAGGAAATAACTGAGGTGTGGACTCTGTTATTTTAGTCTAAATATTGTTGATGTCAATGAGTGGGGAGTAGCAGCTGTTGATTGTGTCTTGGACACATGATATAGTGGACATCACTTCTTGCTGTGAAGCATCCACGTTTCCCTCTCTGATCCTCTCAGAGAAGCTGTTGTAGTACCTCTAAAATTTCCTTCAATTAGTCAGATTGTATTCTGTGAATTGCAACTGAGAATGTTGATAAGATATACCCAAGATTGGGGCCAGCAGGTATTGTAGTGGTTAAGGTACTGGACTCCTGCATGGCTGATTTCCATTTGTGTCCTGGACCCAGTGGCTTGAAACTAATGTTGGGCACATGTGGGTGCATGCCCAAAATTCCAGAAAGAAAATGGAGGAGAAGGGATTGCGACATAGCCATCTACTCTGGGGAGGCGATTTCTCACTTTCTGTCTCTCTGTCTCTGTCTTTCTACCAAACACACATGCCCTAAGGCAAAAATCTCTCTCTCAAAAAAAAAAAAAAGATATCCAAGGCATTAATTACATAGTATTATATTTTGTATCTAAATCCATGAGAACAATTTAAAAATTTTCCAAAAAGTTTGGTTAGAGAGATCATAATAGGTTAAAATTAAAAAAAAAAAAAGACAAAGAAAAGGTTGAAAAACACTGCCATAGATTAACTGGGCCACGGGCTCAATTCACAAATATTACAGTGGCAGTATGGGCTTTGATGGTCAAGGCAAGAGAGTAAAGAGGATGAGCCACTATCCCTTTAAGATGTTGGGTATTTGAAGATTAACGGTCATGGAATTATTCATTTTAACAGTGACCAAATACTTCAAAAAAACATAATGATCTGCAGTTGTATCTATGTGGCAGCAGTCACAGGTTATTTAGAACTGTCCTTGCTAGGGAAAATTCTCTATGGAAAGTCAATCTGAAGGTAACATTAAGATAATCAGATTCTGCTTTATATGCACTGGCTTTCTGGAGGTAGACGGGTTACCAAGCATCTCGTTTTTTGCTTTGGTCTGAGTTTTATGTTCAGCCTGGGTGATTTGCAGCTCAGTTACTTATTTAAAGGAGAGTTTTATGGGTAAGTGTAGTAGAAATAGAGAACTGAGGTATATACTTTAATTCTGCAAAGAAAATTTAAACATTTAATGAACACTATCCTAGTCACTTTATATAAAATTTTGCATTTAATCATTACAACATGAATTACTTCACTTCGTAATTTCTTTTTTTGAAGAAGAAGTTTTTGCTATAGGGCGCATGCGCTTGCCAGACAGACAGAGAGAGACAGATAGACAGAAAGCGAGAAATCACCCCCCCAGGGGGGATGGCCACGCCGCAATCCCTTCTCCTCCATTCTCCTCTTGGGATCTTGGGCACGTGTGCACACGCGCCCGGCGTGAGTTTTAAGCCGCCGGATCCGGGACATGAACCGCGGTCAACTACATGGGAATCCAGCGACATAGCCATTACACTAACTGCTGGTCCCTTCACTTCATAATTTCTACAGTTCTACTGATTAGATAGTATTATCCATGTATTTGATAATAATGATCCTAAGATTTAGAGAGTTTAAGTAACTTGTTTGATATGGCTCCACCAAAAAGTGACAAAGCTGGATCCTAAGTAACTAGTGGTCACTCAAATGACTAGTGGCAGGGACAGCTTAACCTCTTTAAGCATGAAGTGGAGATTATAACACTTCTCAGGATTGTTAATGAATAAATTAGTTGATCTTTATAAAACATTCAGAACTTTGCCTACATCCTTATTTAGCAAAGTTAGCTATTACAATCTTGTCCAGCATCTTCTCTTTCCCTCTTTTTGAGAATTAGGATAAGCATAAGTCTGAACCAGGGCACTAAATACGAATTTTTTTTTTTGGCAGTAAACTTTCCAGATAGATCAACTGGACTTTCCGTAGGCAGTGAAGAAGGAGTAGGAGAGACAGGCTAAAATGTATTGGAGAAAACGTTTAGCACCTGGTATTTTTCCAATTAGGCAACAGTTCCTTGTTTTTTTGTTCAGTTTTGTTTTAAAGAAACCCTTATCAAAGTTCTTTTCAGCCTTTTGCATGGCTTGGGTTTAAATCTCAAAAGCCTTCTCTTTTGGTTCCTCTGGCCTGTATATGTGTGAAATATGACTCCTAAATTGGAAATTGGATTGTGTATCCAACTCATACCAGAGTAGGTCAGTCACAGGAGCAGGCACCAAGCGACAACGTGAACATAGTTCTCGACAGGTAGCCAATGTGGCACAGTTAATTAGAGGAGGGGCTAGGGGCAGGCATCTGTAGTGACGATCTACCACCAAGCAGCTGCTGTGGAGTGAGGCGAGTATGTGGTGCTAGTAGGCAAGGCAGCAGAGAAAAGCTTCGTACAGAGAGTGCAGACTACACATATAGTTCTTTGGGAAGGATACTGCTTTGTCAGACTCAGGTCTTCAGAAACTCGAATGGAACTGGATGCCTTCGCCCTTGGAGAAATCTTCAACTTAAAGATGCTTCACTCACATCTGTATGTAATTTGGAGATGTGTCTACAAAGAAGAGAAAAGCCATCCAAAACTAATGAAAAACAGGCCATCTGGGAAAAAAAAAAAGAGAGAGAGAGAAAGAGAGAGAGAAAGAATGAAAGGGAGTGAGATTGCCTACACCTGGCCTGAAGGAGGGTGCTCTTCCTGCTCATTCTCAGCTTGCTCTCCACCACTGAATTTGGACAGGTTTTCTATTGGATCAGAACAGGAGCTTGTCCCAGAACCAAGATGCAATTATTTAGGATGTAGTCAAGAGGCCAGTGGACAGTGTAAGATAGAGATCACATGCCATTCACTAGGTCTGTAATCCTTGGTGGGTCACTGAAGTTCCCTGGGTCTTCATTCCTTTATCTCTAAAATGGGAATGACAATAATAGCCAACATATATAGCAGTATGGGCCATGCACTCATTTAACCTTCACAGCCTCCACATTATCATCATACCTAATTCCTGGAGAGGAAACTGAGGAACAGAGTGTCCGAATAACCTGCCCAGGATTCCACAACTCCTCAGTAGTGGAGCAAGGATGTGAACACAGGCAGACTGGCTTCAGGTTTGGTGCTCTCAACCTTTCCCCTCTAACGATATGTGTAAAACCCAACACAGAGAAGGTGTTCGCTAAATGGTAGTGCTGGGGCAGGAATGGAGAGGCCAGCAACAAGGACCCTCATCTTCTAAGCTGCAATGAGTGAGGGAAGAATCAGGTTGACTTAGAATAGACCTTATTTGTATAACTGACAAGAGGTCTGAAAACAGTGTGGAGAGCTCAGACATTTCTAACTTATATCCGTCGACATACAATTCCAGAATGATATTAAATCGGTTTTAGTGCATTTTTTTCTTCTTAAACTTAAACCTGAAACCAAATACCTTCAAATACCAAATACCTTCAAACAGATGCTTTAAAAAAATAAGCATACCAGGGGTGGCGGGTGACATGATGATTAAGACACTGAACTCCCATGTGGCCAACCGTGATTCGAGACACAGACACTCCTCCTCCAAAAAAAAGACACAGACACTCTGGGAGCACATGTGTGTGTGTGTGTGTGTGTGTGTGTGTGTGTGTGTGCGCCCCAAATCCTGGGAGGAGACTGGAGGAGAAGGGATTCTGGGATGGCCACCCCCGTTGGGGGGTGATTTCTCACTTTCACTTTCTCTGTCTTTTTGTCTCTCTCCTGTGAGCACATGCACCCTATGGCAAAAATAAATACATACATACATACATACATACATACATAAAAATAAATCTGCAGTGTGTGTGCATGTGTGCACTGTTCATTCTCTTGTAGCACCACTTGAGAGCTATTCTTTCCATAGCCTTTTCATCAGGCTACTACTTCACAGATAAGCTGCAATAAGAGTGTCTTCAGGAAGGTCTGTGATTACTTTTCAGTGTATAAAATCGTGTTTGGCTTTGTTGAAATGTTTGAGTACCTTGACCTAGCAAAGAAGGTAAATAACAGCCAAATTCTGTAAGTAAATACTTATTCATATTTGTATTAACAGAGTAAAGAATGACAAAATGAACAGATTAAAGAATGACAAAAAAGAACTTTATAATTCATTTTCTCTTGTTCATTTATAATGTAAGTTAACCTTCTAAACTAGATCTTCAGAACAATCTGCTTTTTATTAACTGATGAAAGGCTTTAGATAGCCCTTGTAAAGAAAGTGCAAATGATGAAAATAGAAGGAAATAAAAGTTATCTTAAATATTTGTGTCATCCTTTTTGCATTTCTACCAAACTTTCAAGAAGTGTTTGAAATGATAAAGTAATATCTTTTAAGATTTCATTATTTTCGAGGGGCCAGCAAGTAGCGCAGTGGCTAAGGCACTGGAATCCCACATGGTCAATCATGGTTTGAGTCTGGACCTTGTGGCTTGCTTTCTTCTCTCTCTCTCTCTCTCTCTCTCTCTCTCTCTCTCTCTGGTCAAATTAAAGAAGAAGAAGAAATAAAATAAAATGAATATTTTTAAAAATTTCCTCATTTGTATACACGTCAGTTACATTTTTTTGCATAATGAAAATCTGTAATGGTAACATACTTGCCATTCTTTGGGTAATATCCCATCCATAGATGTCTTAATTCTTAAAACCCATAAAAAAACAAACCAGGGCATCTTTCTATCCATGTTAACACTAACCATGGCAAATTACACACTAAATAGAGTGGAGTTCACATCTTTAATCTAAAAAATACAGGATAAACCCAGCAAGAATATGTAATTTTCTCACTAGATTTGTTATTTTTGGTAAAAGAAATCTTCAATGTGTTTCTTGGAAGTGAACAGCCTACATTTTTATGAGAATATGTACATTTTGTTTTAGCGATGGGGGATCATAGAACTTCTAGTTCCTGTTCTCAAGGCCCAAGGTATGCACATTAAAAGCATGGAAAAGTATTCCAGGGGGAAAATGAGGTTCATACAAGGTTTAGTCACAAACTTAAAATAACTGAAGACTTGTCAAGGAAAATGACATCCCGGAAGGCAAGGAAATGTGTGTCACTGTCTTAAAAGGGATCATAGAGACAACTTAGAATAATTAAAGACATTGTGAGCCTAATCTTGCAGAAGTATAATATGGATAAAAGAAACTGCTATAAATTCCTGTTCTTCGACCACAACTTCAATAAGACAAATATTAGATATTTATAAACTAATTATCTTATGATTTGTATGATTTAGTAACTTTTAAACACCCACATGTTTAAAAGACTTACAATGAATGTTGATATAAGATTACAGGTGGTTTTGTGACTTTTCTGTTTTTCAACTGTGTGTACAATATTCAAAAGGAAAATATTTTCATAACGTGGATGCTTTAAAATCTTGCTAGAATTAAGGAAGCTATCAATTTCATAGAACCTCAGAGTTGATGGATAAACCCCCCATCCTTTGCCGAACATTAGATCAGGAGTGCCACACTTAACACGTTACTGTCTCTTGTAGCTCAAATATCTTGGAAAACTATAGCCTCTCCCTGGGGAAGAAATTCCCTTTCTGTGTGATAGTTTACACATAACCACAACAATGAAAATAAAATCTTTATTATAACAATACTATACACATATATTTTTATGTACATATCTCCTTGAGAAACACAGTATAATTAAGTTCTATTCTTATTGAGCTTGTTTTCCCTTTTACGAGATTTTTTTTTTTTTTTCAGATTATAAACTCTTATCTCCCACAGTCCTTGACCTGGAAGTGATAAATTCTTCTTTCATTGGCTATGTTAAGATCAGCTTTGTTAATTTATGAGATCTTTGGTTCTGATTTTTAATCAGTATCTTTTTCTTTAGAACTGTATCTCACAGTAAAGAATGTCATAGACAATTCAGTACATTCTTGTAGAATAACCATTGGAGCAGGTTTCCAATGTTCATAACGAAATGTGTTGAGTGTTGATGGTAGTGAATATGTTTATATCCTCACCAAATACATGCTTTCAGAGACCACTCTGTAGCCTAAAAAATGTGTAATGATTGTATGTAAATCATAAATTACAATAAATATTTAAAGAGAAAAGCACTTGATATGTGCCCTACTATTCAACATGCAGCAGGGAAAGCAACAATGTAAATTTCAGTTCATTATCAAATTCAAGTTTCAGTTATCCCAATAATAGGTTTACAAATTACACATATTAATGACATGTTATTTGTTTTTCATGACACAAAAGGCAGTAAGAAGAGCACAGTGGTGGATGCAGTAAATTGTGTTCCATAAACCACTGGCAGCTGCTTCTGCCTGTTCTTATTCCCCTAGTTCTCATTTTACCTGTACACTCCGGCTCATGATGTCTGCTGTCATGGAATGTCCTCCTATCTTTCTTCTGTTCATTTAAATTATTCTTCTGTGGAGCTGCGAAGTAGGGCCTTAGTGATCGAGCATTTTACAGATGTCAGAATGATGTTTAAGAGGGACACTCTGACAAAGGTCATATAGCAGTATATGGCAGAAGAGGGGACAGTTTCTTGATTATATCCTGCTGCCTCCTGTATATTAAAACAACTATAGGAAATCTTAACTTCTTATTCATGACTCAGTTCCAGTCTCATGCTACAAGAAAGCCATTTCTGAATTTGTAGCAAGGGCGCTCGTTTGAATCAAGGCTACTCTGCCCACTTTCTGATGAACATGAGCAAGTTCTTCTAACTCCATTTCTTCCTGTCCTAGTCAGTAACATAGAGAACATAACAGCTCCCACCTCACGAGGTTTGAAGGCTCTTTAATAAACTCATATTTATGAAACACTTAGAATTGTGCCAGGTCATAGCAAGTGCTTAACGAGCATTTGTCATCATTATTATAATGTCCATATGGATCACTTTTTCATTATTTTGTATTTTTTTTAACTTTTTCTTTTTGGAGAGGCTTTTGCCTTAGGGCACATGCGCTCGCCAGACAGACAGACAGAGACACAGAGACAGAAAGCGATAAATCACCCCCCCAGGGGGATGGCCACGCCGCAATCTCTTCTCCTCCATTCTCCTCTTGGGATCTTGGGCATGCACGCACACGCGCCCGGCATGAGTTTTAAGCCACCGGGTCCGGGGCTCGAACCGCAGTCGACTACATAGGAGTCCAGCAACATAGTCATTTCGCTAACTGCTGGTCCCATTATTTTGTATTTTTCATCAGTATCACCCAGTTAGCACTTACTTATTTTCTAGTGCTTTATTCAGGATGTTAGTTTATTCTACTTTTTTTTTCTTCGTAGCTCAAGTCATTTCAGGGCAGAGACAATGTCCTATATTGCTTTTTTATACTTGCAGAGGGCCTAACACAATATTTGGTACAAAATAGGGATTCTTTAATGTTTTTACCCTGATGATTAATATTTGGATAAATAGATTTCTAATAGTTGCAACTCTGGCTGACTTTTAGATGTTCTTGAAGAAAATGCCACTTACAACATGGTAGCAGGATAATATGCCAGTGCTCTGTGTTTAAATAAATAAAACCACAAAGACTACTGCATAGTTCTAGTGTTTAAAAGTACATAAAAGTTCAGGGAACTGCATGTTTGGAATGGGTTTAGGAGTACTGAGTAAGAGGATAATATATTTTGTGTTACTACCATGGCCATTATGTCGCTATTGTATACTTTTAAAGTGTGTGTGGGTACTGGGCTGATATGAATAGTATTACTCCAAGTTTGGAATTCTAGGCAACATTTTAGTAAGGCACATTTTTAAGGCACGTTCTTGGCTTCACATGAGAATGCTTTCTGAACTTTTAAAAATCCTTCTACCCAGGCTATACCCAAGACCAGTTAACTCAGAATCTCTGAGTACTAGTAAAATCTGTCCTAATGGTGCTTCTGTGTAGCCAAGTTGGAAAACTATTGTACTCCACTAGACTGTTGTGCTGTAAGAATGTTGTTCTATGGCATATTCACCCAGAATAAGGCATAAGGTAGCCTTATAAATTTCTGTCAAATAATGTGTGGCTAGACATTGACTCACTTTCTAAGAGTGGATCTGAGGAATGGAGAGATACTTGACCGTGAATCCTGTAACCAAGGCTCTGAAATGCTGAAACATGTTTTGTTTGACTTGTCTCTCTTCCCACAAGACTGTGGCTGGAAGTTCTGTTTTCCTTTCTGGCCAGGCTGACTCCTGCGAATGTGTCATTCTCCACACGTTGGAACCCTGCTTTCTGCCTAACCAGAGGGGAGTGGCAATTCCTGAGTCATGGCTACTGAGTCTCTTTCAGCACTCTGTCATTTCCCTGGGAGTCTCTTATCCTCCCTAACCTTGTGGTTTCTCTGGCTTGATGGGTTTTTGTCTCAAAATGCAGTTTCAAAAAAATGAAACCTTGAGTGAGAAAGAGAACATCCTTTTGACATGTCAAAATATAAACTTGTTTTTCTTTTTCAAAGACTGGGTATGACTTACACTGCACAACTTTCTGTTACAGAAGATTCTGTTTCGCTAGTGAATATAGCATATGTTTTATAATTTTTATTGTCTTTATTCTTAAAATTATTTTTATATCCAGAAAACATTTCTTGACTACATATCTGAAATGTGTCAGACATTGTAATAGGTGTTTGGGGTATAGGGATTAAAGATAAAGTCTCCTCAGCTACATGGGGTGTGGTCAGATGCTATGAAGGTGGGATGTAGGAACTGTTATGCTGGCATGGAGGAAGGACATCTACCCAAACATGAGGCAGGAGCAGGGAGTGGGGTGGGATGTCTTTGACGGGTAGGCCATGTTTGATATATCTTTATATCATTAGTCCTTATACAGTAAGTGACTTCTCCTGTTATAAAGAGGCAACTTTGAGCCTTGAAGAGGATATAGTGGTTAGCCAGCAGAAAAGAAGAACAGTGGGGGTAAGGGTGGCTCAACCAGCAGTGCGTGAGAATTATTGCATCCCTGGGACACAAAGAAAGGTACAGGAGTGCAGGGACAGAGGGCACAATGTTAGATCGTACTGAACTTTATACCTGATGCTAAAGAGTTCCCGAGGAATCTTATGGAGTGCCATTTAAGAAAATTTAGCAGGAGGTTGACGTGATTGTTTTAATATATGCCTTTGAGAAAAGTCATTTTGGTAAACAGAGAATTGAAGCAGGGGACAGAGAAACCTGTAAGGAACAATCATGACCTTCCAGGGGAAGAGCAATCATAACCTAGAACCATTTAGGAAAAAGAAATGTAAATATTTACCTTGTACTACACAGCAGAATAAAAGTTAGAAGTATTAAAGGTATAAAAGGGAAAATAAAATGGTAGAAAGAAAATCTCAGGGATTGAGAAAGCTTTTTAAAGCATGGAGCTAAAGGCCAAAGATATAAAAAATTAATATATTTGACTATGCTACTATGCTAGATTCTAGAGGAATATACTTTAGTAGACCTGGTTTATGCCTTAAATTAATGATTTATTTATTTATATATGTTTTTTAGAATAATTTTATTTTATTTATGATTATTATTCTTATTTTTAAATGTGCTATAGGGCATGCACACTAACTAGAGGGGGACACAAAGAGAGAGAGAGAGGGAAAGTGAGAAAGCAAACCACCAGGTCCAGGACTTGCACCACGGTCAACCACATGGGAGTACAGCATCTTAACCACCATACCACCTGCTGGCCCCAATATATGTATTCTTACATCCTCAAAATTTTTCTCCCAACCCCCCTACACAGTATCTGGTATATGCTATTACTGTCTCTATTTCTATATTGTCAACACCTTTAGTTTCCACCACAGAGTGAAGATATTCAGTATATGTTAAGCAGGGCATAGTATTTGTTTTTCATGGTCTGGTTTATTTCATTTCACATTTTATCATCGTGACTTTTTTTTGTCAAATGACAGGATTTTGTTCTTCTTTATGGCTACGCACTATTCCTTTGTGTGCATGTGTCACATTTTTCCGATCGTTTTGTCAGTTGTTGCATCCAAAATATTTTAACAAGCCTCTCCTACTGTCATCTTACTGAGGTGCCTCCCAGTTCCCCATGGTGTTTCATCTCCCTTGTTGCAGACAGTTATGACACACCCAATCATATTCAACTGCAAGCTGGCCCTGGTGGTCTTCAGTACTCAGCAAAGATCAATAAAGTTTAAGTAAAGCATATAGTATAGCAAATTATTTTAGTAGATCACTCCTTAGCTATAATATCTTCAATGATTAATTTGCCTCTAGCAATAAAAAGTGGAAAATTATATAATTTATGGAGAACCCAAATATGGGATTGTCGAAAAAGTCATGACACATTTTCACATAGAAAACCTTGAAAAGATATGTCATGACTTTTCCAATGACCCAATCATGTAACAAACCTTAACATGAAAAAAATGTCCAGCAATCTTGTTATGTCATGGTAGGAAAGACTTTGTTCTGTTGTCTTTATAACACCCCCTTTCTTTCTGTCTCTCAGGAATCATGTCTGACCACCAGTTTGGCAACCAGTTTATGTGCAGCGTGGTGGCCTCTCACGTGAGTCATCTGCCCACAACCAACCTCAGTTTTGTCTGGATTGCCCCACCCGCTGGCACAGGCTGTGTGAATTTCATGTAAGTACCCACAGTGTCTGTGACAGGTACAGAAAGCATGGGTTTGCATAGAGGTAATTATTTAAATGTATTATTTCATGGTTTGACTTTAATTAAAACCTAATTTTGCTGTCAAAGAGGTCCAAATGTTGTTGTAGTTGTTTTTTAAATTAATGTCAGCTTCTTTCTTTTTCCCCTTGATTCCCCTCCCAATGGACAATTATCTGTTGATAATGTGTATGATAATATTTATAGCTGGACTAATAAGCAGTGTGTTTATGCTGGGGAAATTCATTTTGCAAGCTATTATGATATATAGTGTTTGAATGTTTAAAATTTTTTAATAAAAAAGAAAAAGAAAAAAATTTCAGGTTCATCTGCTATGGCAGAGCAGTAACACGGTGCCCTGCATGGCTGGAAGGCAAATGGCTGATCATGGGTTCAGATCCCCAGGTTGGCCTGAAATAATTCCAAGTATATGTATAAATGTCAAGGATCCTGAGGAGCTGGAGGGCAGGAGAATGGGAATTGCCACAACGAGGGTGCTTCTCTCTCTTTCACCCTGTCTCTGTCTCTCTCCTGCAAGCACATACATACATGCTTTCTGTCATAAAAATTGTAACTGTGGCAGTTTATTTTTACATATTTATTTATACCTCCAAAGTTCTAAATTGGATTTTAGTTGACAGACATACACAAGATAAAAGTTTAATGAATTGGGTTGGAGGAAGATGGAGAATGGGGAGAAGTTGTTTATAGGGTAAAAGTTTGTTAGGAAGAATATGACTTAGAGTTCTATGGCACAGCATGGTGACCATAATTAATGATAATGTGTTGTATCTTTCAAAATTACTGAAAGGGTAGAGTGTTCTCATCACAAAAAAATGGTAAGTATGTGGTGTGATAAATACGTTAACTAGCTTGACCTAATAATTCCATTATGTATGTGTGTGTGTATATAGAATATACAAATATACAAATTATATATATACATTTATATACAAAACATCACATAGTACCTTAATATATACAATTATTATTTGTCAGTTAAAAAACAGACAAAACTTGGGGCCAGCAGGTACAATAGTAATTAAGAAGCTGGACTCCAACATGGCTAACTGTGGTTCAAGTATTGGACCTGGCAGTTTACTTTCTCACTTTTTCTCTCTGGTGAGTGCACAAGCCCTGTCACAAACTAAAAAATAAGAATAATGATAAATAAAATTAAGTAAATAATTATTTTATAAAAGACTCATTGAAAAGATCAAGGCAATAGAAAAATGAATGTTCAGAAAATAAGATGAAAATACATACAAAAATAATGCTAAAAGGCCCTTTATACTTTTTGAAAAAAAAAAAGATTAAATTTAACTTTGAGCTTTCTGACCACTGGTGTCAAGAAGCAAATGTGGTTAGTTAAGTGATTCCTGGTGACCAGAGTTAGGAACTCTACAGAAACCCAATGACTCTCTCATGTGCTTTCATTAAGAGGAAACCAAAGGATGTAGTGAGCAACGTCCTCAACAGCATCCTTAGATAAATGTAGTAAACATTTGGGATAGCTCTCTTCTTCTCCTTCTCCTTCTCTTCTCCTTCTCCTTCTCCTTCTCCTTCTCCTTCTCCTTCTCCTTCTCCTTCTCCTTCTCTTTCTCCTTCTCCTCCTTCCTCCTCCTCCTCCTCCTCCTCCTCCTCCTTCTTCTTCTTCTTTTTTATAGTTTATTTAATTCTTTCTTTTATCAGACAGACAGACAGACAGACGGGCAGGCAGAGATAATTCCTTTAACCAGGTCTTGCCACATCACGATCCTTCCCCTAGCAATCCAGCCATCCAGGATCACTCAAGACCTGAACTCAGGTCTCCTGTGTGGCTTCAGTATACAGTGCCCTACCATCTGTGCCCCACTACTGGGCCTGCTACATCTCTCAATATAGGCCATAATCTACCCCATTCCTATCCGAAAGCTACCCTCCTCATCCCTCTTATTCAGCCCTTTTTTTTCCCCCGTAGTATTTTTTTCTACGTCTCACACATAGTATCTGTCACTTATTTGATTAAGTTCATCATTTAATGTCTGTCTCTTCCACTAAAACAGAAGTTCCTTGAAGGCAGGAACTCAATTTCTGTTTTATTCACTCATTTCCTCTGAATGATTATATATTCCAACTCATGTTTAGACAACAAAATCCCACATGTACTCTAAAATTTACCCACACTTTCCCTTCCCCCTTGATAGTGTGTAGTTCAGTGTCAGGAGCTGTATAGTCCCTGTGTTACTGGTTTCATACTCTTCTGTTGCCTAGGTTGCCAACATCAGATCCTACAGCTACATCATTTTCCTATGCAGCTGGTTGACATTCAATTCCATTATTTTCTCCCTCAGAAAGTTTTTCATATCTAAACTTTTTACTTCCAGTACCCTCTTGCTAAGACGATTGCAGTAGTTCTGTAGCAAGTCTGCTCACCTCCAGTCTATTTCTCCTTGAGTCCTCTCTACATTTTGTTGTCTAGTTAAGGTATAAACTTGATTGCTTAAAAGTTGGATAAGCCTAAAATTCCTTTCTGAAGGTTAGACACTTCGGTTTGATTTTAAAGGCTCTTTCCAACCCTGCTGCTTAATATGTTCTCTGTCTTCCATAGTGTATACATCCTGATAGAGCACAAGCTAGCAGGACTTTCCACAGTTCCCTAAACATTTTGTGACTTTCTTCTTTTTCTCTCACTCTCTTCTTGCATCTCCCTTGGCCTTGAATGGTATTTTCTCTCAACTCCTGTTATTAAAATCCTAGTCCTTTGTTTGTTTGCTATAAAGTGCATATACTCACTAGAAAGAGAGAGAGGAAAGGTAAGAAGTCATCCCCTGGGGGGATGGCTATGCTGCAATCCCTTATCCTTCATTTTCCTGGTGGGATTTTGGGCATGTATGCACACTCACCTGGCATGTTTTCAAACTGTCAGGTCCAGGACTTGAACCACATAGTTGGCCATGTGGGATCTAGCCGCCTTAACCTCCACATCACCTGCTGGCCACCAGATTCCTAATCTTTCTTCAATACCTGTTCTTCACAACCTAGGTTGTGCAGTTATAGGGTACTATAGTGTACTACTGGAGGCCACATGGCCAACTGCAGGCTTGGATTCCCAGGCTGGTCTGAAAACAGGCAGTCCATGGACACTCAAGGTCCTGAAGGGCTGGAGAAAGGGATTTGAAGGCTTTGGAGACCCTGCTGAGAGTTTTTTTTTTTTTTTTTTTTTTTTTTTCCCTCTCTCTCAATTTTCTGTATCATTAAAAACAAATTAAACTCTTGGAAAAACTTGCCAAGATATCAACAACAAAAGTGATGTGTGTTGGGACATTTTGCTTGTAACTCTATGATAGGGCTGATTATACTTATTTGAGTTAATATCTTTCCATTTCTCTTAGAGTAGATCAGATAGGAACAAATTCTTATTTCCTTTTTATTCTCTCATAGTTGATACAGTGTCTCATGCATAGTTGTTAAAGACAATGCCTCTTGAATTATGTGATGCTCAGCGTTGTAATTTCCTTTAGTTTAATAGCGATCCCTGAGTCTTTTGGCATACTTCTCTCACTCATCTTGCCACTTGGAAAGAAAATTTAAATTATTGCCTTAAATAATTTCTTAATTTAAAATAAGAATTGCTTTTGTGAAGTATAGAACTCAAAATAAATTTAGGTCAGCAATATAGAGCTAGGTTATAGGTTTTTAATGGAATCTGTTTAAAAATTATATTTGATGGCTTATAGTCTCACTGGCCTTGGGATAGGAAACTATTTTCTTCTGAGAAAAAGCTTTAGTATTTTAAGTCTTAACTCTCAATGATGTTTTCATAGCAGTAGGTAATAAAAATGCATTTTAGACAGGAGTCATTATTTATTGAAAGGTTTTTGTCGTAGGACTTATATGTTTGCCAGAGAGAGACAGAGACAGTGAGAGGGAAAGTGAGAAATCACCTCCCAGGGGGAAGACTATGCCACAATTATTTCTTCTCCTCTCCAGATCTTGGGCACACATACATACGTGTGTGGTATGACCTTCAAGTCAACAGGTCCAGGACTTGAACCATGGTTGGCTATGTGGGAATCCAATACCTTAACCACTATGCTACTTGCTGGCCCCCAGAAGTAATTTTTAATGACTGCAAAGAAATTTACACACACTGTCCTGTATTTCCTGATAAAATTTTGATGTTACAGTTTGCACTTTTTTCATATTCTTGATAAACAATTAAGTCTTTATCATAAACCATGACAATGTCGAACATTATACAGAGTAGCTGCTTCATCTGTGGGCAAGATGCTTTTCTTGATCTCTTTTTTAAATCAATCTCTGAGAAGGTACAGAAAACACAGACTGAAGCAATTTGATATTTCTAGAACTAAAGTCTTAAAATGTTTTACCATTATCCTTTACAACAACAGTTATTGTGTGTTCAGTAGAGCAACATATGAGTTAGTATCTATACCATTATGTCTAATGCCACAGCTGTGTGAGAAACCCGCATCCCTCCCCAAATATCTGGGTACTTCAGACCTTCCTTCTGTTTTGCTTCCACTGAATGCTCTGGAGTTGCTTCGTTGTTAGTGCAGCTGCCTTACAAAGAAAACACCTTATGAATGTTTCTACTTAGGCCAACTATGAAGATCAGTTGTTTAAAAAACATTTCAGAAACTTTTTGCCAGGCAAGGTGGGCAGATTTAAGTTTAATCGGGGGGGGGGGGGGAATGTGTTCAGGGAAGTAGGTACCAGGGCCAACTTTTACATAATTGCTTAAAATTTTCTGCTCTGTCATTTAGCTGTTATCCATGGATAAGTCTCACATAGAAAAAGGAAAGTGTTGGGACCAGCAGATGGTGTAATGGTTACATTGCTGGACTCCCAACTAGTCAGCGGTGGTTTGAGTCGGGGATACAAGGGCTTAAACTCACTCTAGGTTCACGTGCTCAAAATCCCAAGGGGAGAATGGAGGAGAAAGGATTGCAGCATGGCCATCCCTGCTGGGGGGTTGATTTCTCACTTTCTGTCTTTCTGCCTCTATGGCAAGCACATAAACCTATAGCAAAAATCTCTCTAAAAAAAAGAAAAAAAGAAAGAAAGAAAAGGAAAAGGAAAGTGGTGTTACAATCTCCATTTTCCCTATTTTCATGTATTATTTATGGGGATATATAAAGGTTATAGTTATCAGGATGTTACAAAATTGGAATTGTGTAAGGAGGAACACATTAGCTTTAGAGAATTATGAACTTTAGACATGTCTTCATAGGACATGTGTCTTGACTATGATGTGGAAACTCCAACCCAACAGAAATGAAGTAAATAGAACTTTTGAGAAAATGAAAGTAATGAAAAAAAAACTAATATTATATCAATTATGGCCAAGTTCACTTTACAGTCTTTCATAATTCAACCTGTCAGTTAATTAGAAGAGCTTCTATTATTTAGGCCAAGATTAATTTTCCCTCATTCTATTCTATTTCTTGATTTCTCCCATACGTATAATTGTAGCTTAGTGGTCATTTCCAAAGCTGTATAAGTATTTAGATGAAAGGATCTTCTAGGAACATGGATAGAATGTTCTTGGATGGATAGAGAGAGGGACACATAGATATAAATATATAAATAGGTATAAATACATATAGATAAATATATAGGTATAAATATATAAGTATTAATAGTTACATAGGTATACATTTGGATAAGTGAGTGTGAGAGGGTCTCAAAATGTTTGTGGGAAATATATACATTGGGTTGTTGGGAAAGTCATGATGCATTTTTGCAGAGAAAAACATAGAAAAATACATCATGACTTTCCCAATGACTTAATATTATGAAAAAACTATATATGAATTTCAATTTTTGTACCAAAATAAACTAATACTTTAATTCCATTTCTAAAAAAAAAAAGATTTTTCACCATAGTATGCATGCACTTCAGAGAAAGACAGAAAAAGACAGAAAAAGGCATAGTGGCATAGTGAGAAATCACCCACCAAAGGAGGTTGCTACACCACAGTCCCTTTTCCTCCATTCTCCTTTCAGGATTTTGGGCATGCATACACACGCACCTGCTATTTTTTTCAAGCTGCCAGGTACAGGACTCAAACAGCAGACTTGACCATGTGGGATCCAGCACCTTAAGCGCCATGCTACCTGATGGCCCATTAATTTCACTTTTTATGAACTTTTTTTTAAAGTCCATTCATATGTGTTCTTAGACAAATATACTAAAATACAAAAAACTATTCTGATGGGTCATGAATAGTATATCTAAAGCTCTACTCTGGTTCAAAATTATACTTGTTGCTTATTAATAGTAGCCTTTTTTTTTTTTTTTTTTTTTTGAGAGGTTTTTACTATAGGGCACATGCGCTCGCCAGAAAGACACAGAGAGACAGAGAGATAGAAAGCGAGAAATCACTCCCCCCAGGGGTATGACCACACCGTAATCTCTTCTTCTCCATTCTCCTCTTGGGATCTTGGGCATGCACGCACACGTGCCCGGCGTGTGTTTAAGCCAGTGGGTCTGAGACTCGAACTGCAGTCGACTACATGGGAGTTCAGCCACATAGCCATTACGCTAACTGCTGGTCCCAATGGTAGCCATTTTTGTTAAAGTAATGAGAAGGAGGGGCCAGTAGGTGGTGTGGTGTTTAAGGAGCTGGACTTCTACATGGCTGATCGTGGTCTGAGACCTGGATTTGGTGGATTGAAAATCATGCAAGGTTTATATGCTTGCATGCCCAACATCCTGAGAGGAGAATGGAGGAGAAAGGATTGTAGCATGGCCATCCCCACCATGGGGTAAGTTCTTACTTTCCCTCTCACTGTCTCTCTGTCCAGCAAGCTCATGTGTCCTATGGCAAAAATCTTTAAAAGAAAAAAGTAATGAGAAAGAAATGTATAATAAACCTCTACATAAGCTGCAACTGGAATTTATTGTTTGTAGTTTTGATGAGATTTGAACAGAAGCATGAAACATTCTAATATGTTTATTGTAAATAACCTTAAAGTAGAAATAGCAATAATCTAAAAAAAAAAAAAAAGCTTTAGTGTCTCTAATTAGTAAGTGCCCAGCTATACTTGAAGGGCATTGCTGATAATAAATTTTAAATAAAAACAAAATAACATAAAAACAGATGAGATTTTAAAGTAAATGTACTATAATTCTCTTTTCTTTTCTGAGTAACCTGAAAATTTTAAGTTTTCAATTGTTAAGGTAGGAGAATTATTTCTTAGTAATTAAATTTTAGACATGCGCATATGCTTTTTGTGATATATTTTGTGTAGCTTTTTCCTATAGATAGTTAACTCATATTGTTAATTTTCTTACTGGATTTTAATCTCTAAAGATTAGGGACATGTATAGTATTTTTATATATCTTATAGTTAATACTAAACTATAGACAATAGAAGGCTCTCAATAAATATTTCTTGTTTTCCTTTTTTTGTTTGTTTTGTTTTAATGCCAGAGGGTGTGCTTGCTTGCCAGAGAGAAAGAGAGAGACTGAGAGAGAAAGAGACAGAAAGAGTGGATGAGAGCACTGCCCAATGGTGCGTGGCCACACCACAAGTCCTTCTTCATTTCTCCATCCTGTCGGGATCTTGGGCCTCTATGCATATGTAGTGGGCATGGTTTTTGAGCCACTAGGGCCAGGATTTAAATTGCAGTTGGCTGTGTGGAATCTGTTCCCTTTACCAGTAGGCTGAGACCAGTCTGCCATAAACTATTCTCAGTAGTGAATATTTATAGCATATTTCATTCTAACATCTAGTTTTGTTTGTTTGTTTGTTTTGTTTTTTAATATTTGGGGATTTCTGAAGTAGAGCTGCAGTTGATAGCATCCTGCAGTTATAATTGGCAGCATTTACTTTATTTCTTGGTGTCTTACAATCAATGCTGTGTTGAATTTAAAGAAATACAGTAATATTTATCATTTACCATGTACATGGGCTTTTTAATGCTGGCATTTGAATTGACACTACACTCTATTCTATACTCTCATATTGGCCAATGTATGATGCAAACTCAGTGATTTAAAAATCCAGTTACCTATGTAAAATCCTTTCAAAAATAATCCCATATTAAGAATTGTGGAATGTTTGAATTTAAATTCAAGATAATTATATAATATGCTGTGTGTGCATTGCCCAGTGAAGAAGAGGTGGCATGCTGTGTGAATAGCCTATGTTTATTGGTAAGCCACTTAGCTACATAATCACTTGGGCTGTCTGTTTACTGCCTTTCTTGTTAAAAATAATTAAGTCAGAGACACAGAGGAAAGCATGCCCTGAAGATAAAGTGCCTGCTGTGTACAGATGCAGAAAATAGACTAAAATTTATTTTATCATTACTTGTGTGACACCTGTTGACAGCCTTTACATTTTAAGTGATAATTTCACTCAGAGATTTGCTTGGTATCCAGATTTTATGGCGGTATAGTTTAGCTTTACTCTCATGTTCTATTGCAGCCTTCAGTGACTAATAATCCTCATCTGAAAGAGGCATTTAATTATCCAAACTTAAGTATCCAAACTTCTCAGAGGTAAATCCTCTCTCCTCCTCAAAAAGGCAAGAGGGCTGAAGAGAGGACAAAGAGAATGAGAGATAATGAGGAGGAGAAGGAAGGGGTGGAGAGAGAGGGAAGGGGGCAGCGTAGGGACAGGAGAAAGAAGGAAGGAGAGGAGGAAGAAGAAAAATTTCTCAGAGTCATCTAACTCTAGAAGTTAGGGAGAGGCTACCAGAGAAAGGAGTTTGTAAATAATAATTACAACATTAATAATATTTTTTGAAATTTTACAATGTGTCAGCTACTGTTCTAAGTAGTTTCCATCTTTTAATCCACTTCATTCTCATGGTAATTCTGTAAAGTAGGTACAAGCATACCTTGGAGATATTACAGATTTGGTTCCAGATCACTGCAATAATGCAAATACTGCAGTAAAGTGAGTCACAACTTATTGAGTGATTGATTGATTTTGGTTTCTCAGTGCATATGAAAGTTATACTAGGTCAGCCAGTGGCATGGTGGTTAATGTGACTGAATGCTACATGGCCGATCGCGTGATTTGAGTCCCAAACCTGGTGGCTTGAAAAACATGGTGGGCATGTGTGCATGCCTAAAATCCCAAAAAGAGAGAGAGGTGGAGAAGGAATTGTGGCTTGACCACACCCCGTGGTGGGTGTTTTGCCATTCTTTCTCTCTCTCTCCAGCCAGTACATACACCCTCTGGAAAATTAACAACAAAAAATTAAGTTTATACTATACTGAAGTCTATGAAATGTGCAATAGCATTACGCCTAAAACATTAATGAATATACCTTCATTTTAAAAAACCTTATTGGGACCAGCAGGTGGTGTGGTGGTTAAGGCACTGGATACTCCCACATGGCTGACCACGGTTTGAGTCCTAAATCTGGTGGTTTGCTGTCTTGCTTTCTCTCTCTCTGTCTCTCTCTAATCAAATTAAAATAAATGAATGGAAAAACAAACAAACAAACAACCAAAAAAAAACCTTATTGCTGGGACCAGCAGATGGTGTAATGGTTATGTTGCTGGATTCCCACATAGTCAACCGCAGTTTGAGTCCCAGACCCAGCAGCGTGAAACTCACAAAGGTCATATGTGTGTGCATGCCCAAAATCCCAAGAGAAGAATGGGGGAGAGAAGAGCTTGTGGTGTGGCCATTCCCCTGGGGAGTAATTTCTCGCCTTCTGCTTCTCTGTTTCCCTCTCTCTCTCTCTCTTTTTCCTTCTCTGGAAAGCACATATGCCCTATGGCAAAAATCCCTCTCAAAAAAAAAAAAAAAAAACTTATTGTTAAAAATAGGCTAATGATCATCTGAACCTTCAGCAAATTATAATCTTTGTGTTGGTGAAGAGTCTTGTCTTGACATTGTTGGCTGCTGACTGAAAATTCTTTTTTAAAAAAATTTTTCAGAGAGAGATTTTTGCTATAGGGAATGTGCACTTGCCAGAGAGATGGAGAGACTGAAAGCAAGAAATTGGTCCCCCCAGAGTGAATGGCCATGCTATAATCCCTTCTCCTCTCGGGATTTTGGGCATGCATGCTCACGTATCCAGTGTGAGTTTTACTATCCACTGGGTCCAGGACTCGAACTGTAGTCAACTACATGGGAGTCCAGTGACGGAACTGTTACATCACCTTCTGATCCCTTGACTGATCAATTCTTAAAACAATACAGCAAAGAAGTTTGTCATGTGATTGACTCTTCGATGAAATATTTGTATATAAGGTTCTGATTAATAGCATTTTACTCAGTTTCCTTAAACCCTGCCACTACTTTATCAACTAAGGTAACATAATATTCTAAATTCTTTGTTGTCATTTCAGCAATGTTCACTGCATCTTCACCATCTCAAAACCAAAACCAAAACCAAAACAAAACAAAACAAAATCAAAGCCTGTCTTTGCTCTTGCATAGAAAGCAACTCCTCCTCCATTAGAGTTTGATCATGAAATCACAGCAATTTAGTCATATCTTCAGGCTCCACTGCTAATTCTATTTCTCTTACTATTTTTACCGAATTTGCAGCTATTTCTGCTGAAGTCTTTTTTTTTTTTTTTTTTTTTTTTGAGAGGTTTTTGCTATAGGGCATGTGCACTCGCCAGACAGACAGAGAGAGACATAGAGACAGAAAGCAAGAAATCACCCCCCAGGGGGGATGGTCATGCCTCAATCCTTTCTCCTCCATTCTCCTCTCGGGATCTTGGGCACGCACACACACGCGTCCGGTGTGAGTTTTAAGCCACTGGGTCTGGGACACGAACCGCGGTCAACTACGTGGGAGTCCAGCGACATAGCCATTACCCTAATTGCTGATTCCCTCTGCTGAAGTCTTGAACCTCTCAAAGTCATCTATGAGAGTTGGAATCAGGTCTTTCAAATTCTTGTTACTGTTAATATTTTGACTTCCTCTTGTGATTCATAAACATTCTTAATGGTATCTAGAATAGTAAACTCTTTCTAGAAGGTTTTCAATTTACCTTGCCTGAATCCATCAGAGGCATCACTGATTCTACAACAGTTATAGCCTTAGGAAATGTGTTTCTTCAATGGTTCGAATTGAAAGTCAGAATTACCTCTTATCCAGGTGCTGCAGAATGGGTGTTGTGTTAGCAGGCAGGAAAACAGCACCAATCTTCTTCTGCATCTCCAGTGGAGCTCTTGGTTGACCAAGCACTTTGTCACTGAGCCATAGTGTTCAAAAAAGAGTCCTTTTTTCTGACGGGTATGTCTCAACAATAGCCTTAACATATCCAGTAAGCCATGCTGTAAACAGATGTGCTGTCATTCTGGGTTTGTTGCTCCATTTTAGAGCATGGGTAAAGTAGCTTTCACATAATTCTTAAGGGCCCTAAGGATTTTGGGAATGGGAAATGAGCATGGACTTCAACACACACGCACAAAAGGATGATCTGTGGTCGGTGTTTCAATGTTACTGTAATAACTGTTTTACGGCACTGTGAAGCACACCCATATAAGTCAGCAGACTTAATTGATAAATACTGTCTGTGTTCTGACCACTCCATTAACCAGTCATTCCTTCATCTCTCAACTTCTCTTTGGGCTTCACTGTTCCCCGTGACACAACAATACTGAAGGTAGGCCAGTTAATAACCTTACAAAAACCTTTTAGTGTTCAAGTGAAAGGAAAAGCAGCACATCTCTCACCTTAAAGTAAAAGTTACACATGATTAAGTTTAGTAAGGATGGCATGTCAAAAGCCAAGATAGGCCCAAAGTTAGGCCTCTTAGGTCAAACAGATTGTGAATGCAATGGAAAAGTTCTAGAAGGAACTTAAAGTGCTACCACTCTGAATACACAAATGATAGGAAAGCAGAACAACTTTATTGCTACTATGGATAATGATTTTAGTGGTCTTGAGAGAAGATCCAGATAGAAGACATGCATCTTCTTTGTTTCTGTTTTGTTTTGTTTTTGAAATTTATTTATTTATTTATTCCACGAGAGACAGAGAGAGAGGGAGATACTCTCAACACAGCCTTCACTTCACCACCCATTGCCAGCCTTAGCCAGCCAGAATCATGGCATATGCATGTACACCGGGGGTATATAGGGAGGCTATGTAGAACCCAGGACTTGAACCTGGGTCCCATCCCATGCAGCTTCAGCATCACAGATCATCATGTTACCACTGTGCCTCTGTGGCTGGCCTACAACATTTAGGTGTCACACTATTACACACTTAATAGACTACAGTATGGTATAAACATATTTTTATATGTAATGGGAAACTGGAAAATAAGTGTGACTCACTTCACTGCAATATTCAGTTTATTGTGGTGGTCTGAAACCAAACTTACAACATCTCCAAAGTATGCCTGTATTGTATTGTGGTAAAATACCCATAGTATTGATACAATGAAAATTAAATAGAGTTTGTTGTGTGATATCAGAATCTAACTTTCAAATGTGACCAACATGTGGTTTCTATCTTCATTTTTGGAAGCTATCACTGTATGGTATATAGTATTACCTATTTCATTCTGAGATTTGAGCACATTGGACTACAATATTGATCTTGAATTGTATGATAAAGATCTGTTGTTTGGATGTTGATTATATCATATCCTTTGTCACAGGAGACTTCATACAGGGAATGTGTGAATTATAGGCAGAATTCGTCATGATTAGATTTAAGTTTAACTGCCTGGACAGAGATGCTGGTGTTGTATTAGAATAAATGGAGCATAAAAGAAGATCAGAGTTGTGCCTATTTAGTGACAACCTTAAATGTGCTTCCTCAAAACTGAAAACAGAATGAACCAAGCTCTGAACCAAGCAGTGTTCTATTTCAGATACTGAACATCAACAATAAATGAACTCAGGTTGGCAGAGAGGACCAGAGAAGAACCATACTTGAGCATTTGACATTTAAAAAAAAAAAAGCATCTCCTAGAGGGATTGTTTTATTAAAGTACACTAAATAAGAAGATCAAAAATTAATTTTAAAAATTGAAAGCATTAGTGCTTTCCAAACACTTGGTAGGCTTGAAATAATACAGATGCAGAGATTTGAAGTGCTGCCTTGAGCGTATCTCAGAGGCCTTTAATTTTTGATGAGAGCCATTCTAGTCTGTCTGGAGAATTCTTCAGGAAAGATAGTGTGATTGCCCATTTATTTCCATCCATCAGAGGAAAACATCATAGGTGTATTTTCCTTGTTACTTAAATATTTGAAATAAGATCAGGACTCCCTCATGAGTATGTTTATTGGGAGTGCATTCATACCTATAGATAAGGATGCCAACAGATGATACATACTAATGCTGTTTTACTCTCTAGATTATACAAAGCTTACTGCAAAAATAAATTACTTCTCATCTAAGTCTGAAATGATTCTATCCACACTGAGATAAAAGGAGATACACTGTTTCCTAAAGAAGGAATTTCATCTGTCTTTTAAATCACAATGTCTGTTTTTTTGTTTTTTTTTTTTCTCGTAGTCTAGTTTTCGTGTTTTTTTTTAAAACTAACATTTCCCAAATTGAGACAGTTATTTCGGTTCTACTAAAAAACACACCTCTGAATGACAAGATTTTTAAAATGTTATTTATCCTTAAAGGTAAATGGCTAACAGCCAAACTGATAGTTTTTACTTTCTGGGAGGCTCCTGTTTCTCATCAAAGTTAAATAGCCAATTAGGTTTGGACAAGACCATCTAAGTTCAGACATTAATATGTGTTCTAATGTGTGTTGACACTTTAGCAAATGAGATCAGGATACTTCCTGGGGATTTTTTTTAACTTTAGGGAATATGGTTGAGATCAAATATGTCCATAAATCTCTAAGAAAGTTTGATGGAATTATTTTTGTTATAGTAATTGTACAACACATATTTTTAAAAATTAACAGGTAGTGAAAAGGTAAAATGAGTCTCTACATTTTCTTTCTCTTTTTTCCTCCCTTCTTGTCTCCTCTTGCTTTAAAAAAGTCATCGTATTGCTGGATCATATGGAGTTCTATTTGAAGGTCTTTGAGAAACTTCCATATTATTCTCCACAGTGGTTGGACCAATTTACATTCCCACCAACAGTGTAGGAGTGTTCCCCTTTCACCACATCCCCTCCAGCACTTGTCATTATTTGTTTTTTTTAATCTTCGCCATTCTGACTGGGGTTAGGTGGTATCTCATTGTGATTTTGATCTGCATCTGCCTTACAATGAGGGATGTTGAACATTTTTTCATATGCTTTTGGGTTGTTCCTATGTCTTCCTTAGGCAGTTGTTTATTCAGCCCATTTTCACATCTTTTGATTGGGCTAATCATTTTCTTCTGGGTAAGATCCAGCAATTCCACTCCTGGGTATGTATCTACCCAAATGACAGGAGAGCACTCAGTCAGAAAAGCGCTTGCACAACTATTTTCATTGCAGCATTATTCATGATTGCTAAGACATGGAACCAACCCAAATGTCCACAGACAGATGAATGGATTGAAAAATTGTGGCACATATACTCCACGGGATACTATTCAGCCATAAAAAAAATAACAAGACCCTGGAATTTGATAGAAAGTGGACGAATATGGAAGATTTGTTGCTGAGTGAAGCAAGTCAGGCTATGAAAGAGAGACATTGTATGTCACCACTTAATACTGACTGTCCACACTCTGTGGTAGAGACTGAAAGACTAGAGAGCACGAAAGTATTAAAAATTGTAATGGACACTAGAGACAAAGTGGAAAGAAAGTGTGGGAGGGGAAGAGCATAGGAAATTTGGGAGAAAATGGAGAGGTAAGACACTTGTGGGACACAGATAAGATTTATTATCTGTTGACAAAGATGTGTATGGTGGTCTCACCTGGGCTGGACTGAAATGTATATCATGCTGGATAAAGTATCTTCACAATCTAAAAGATGTATAGTGATTTAATGTATGAATAATAGTAAAAATAATAAAAGAAAACAAAAAAATTCACAGTTTTGAACAACAGTGATTACATTAGGACAATCAGAGTTTCTACTTTAATACTTTTCTTTGCATAAAAATTCTAAGACCATCAGTAAAGTGAAACTGCTTTACAATGGGAAAGTTTTTCTGTTCCAATAATGAATTATTTTTTTAACCAGGGTCCAAAGATGAACCTGCTTTTGTGGATTTCTATCTTACAGCAGATAGCCATATTGATGAATCTGTGGGTGTTTTTTCCCCTCTCTTTTCTTTAGTTTTAGACAGAAATATTAGTTTTTCCTAATGTTAAATCTAGAAGTAAAGCTAAATTAAAAAAGAAAGAAAGAAAAAGCCTGTGGAAGTTCATACCTCCCCTTCTTTTTTCTCACTAAGTGGTGTAAGAACTTGTGGAGGGCACTCAAATGAATGGATGAAGATGTAGAATCCTCAAGATACTCCTTATTACAAGGCCCTGAGGTTTAGATGAGATTACTGCTGTAGTTGGCACTTATTTGAAACCACAGGGAACATTTGTGGAAGCAGAGAAAACCAAAGTCAGTATATCTGAAAGCTTTATGTGTTAAAATTATTAGAAGTTTTCTAAATCTAATAGAAATTTCCTAAATGGTTGTAAACAGAGGTTTGGGTTTTTTCTCTATTATTAGAATAGATTAAACAAATTTTAGAAGCCTTAAGTGTGAAAAAATTTTCTCAAATTGTCTGCAGAGTCAAAAACAGTGATGATGAAGATGTCTGGGAAACAGGTGAATAAGTTTTTCCCATGCAGCAACAACGCCATGGTTTGCCATTATAGGATAATTAGATAATATACACTATCCAGGGCATATTATTAAACCCTGACTTTAGTAAAATCTCTGAATATGAAGGCATTATTACAAATGTAGAAAAAAATTCTGTTCCTTCTACATACTTTTTTTCTTTTCTTTTCTTTTCTTTTCTTTTCTTTCTTTTTTCTCTTTTCTTCTCTTTTCTTTAGGTTTTTGCCATAGGACACATGAACTTGCCAGAGTGACAGAGTGAGAGGGAAAGTAAGAAATCATCTCCTGGGGGGATGGCCATGTGACAGTTCTTTCTTCTCCATTCTTCTCCTGGGATTTTAGGCACACATGCACATGCATCCAGCATAATTCTCAAGCCTCCAGGTCCAGGACTTGAACCAGATGTTTACCATGTGGTAGTAGTACAGCACCTCAACTCCCATGCCATCTGCTGCCCCCCAGGTATGATTTTTTTTCTGGAGAGGTTTTTGTTATAGGGCACGTAAAGACAGAGAGACAGAAAGGGAGAAATTACCCCCCACCCCCGGGGGAATGGCCACACAACAATCCCTTCTCCTCCATTCTCCTCTCAGGATCCTGGGCATGCATGCACACACTCCTGGTGTAAGTTTAAGCCACTGCGTCCGGGACTTGAACCACATTCAACTACATGGGAATCCAGCGATATAGCCATTATACCAACTGCTGGTCCCCAGATATGATTTTTTTAAAAGAGCTTATTTCTAGATAAGAACTTTTAGAACAGCTTATTTTATCCTCTAAGCTATATGGGGATACACACACACACACACACACACACACACATATGTATATAGTGTTGGACAATACTTATGAAGCTTCAGACATCATTCAGTGGATATATATATATATATATATATATATAGTTATAGTTATCAGACAAGTCATGACACATTTTTGCATTAAAAAAACATAGAAAAATACATGATGACTTTTCCAACAACCCAATATATATAACACACACATACATGTATATTAGGCTAACCATTACTCATATGAAAATAAGCAATAATGCAAGTTAGAATAGCATTTTATGATGATGAGGAGGATACTAATAGTAGTAACAACAGCAACATTCATTTCTTGACATATTTGTACCAAGAAGCCTAGTACATTTCTTTACTTTCCTAGGACTTTGTATTACTGAAGAAAAAATCTGAAGAACTCACAGTGATACATTTTTTTTCCATCCAAAACTTGTCCTTCTAATCACCATTCTATTCTATAATTTTTTAAAGTTTATTTATAAGCTGGAGTGACAGAGAAAATAGGGTCTTGATGCCATGATCCACCCCCAGCCAGCCCCATACTATGGGCATGCACGTGCCTGACATACTCAAGGAAATCTCTGGATTAGAATCTGGAAACTTCCCATTTGGGTCGTCCTCAGTGTCATA
This sequence comes from Tupaia tana, assembly GCA_026018925.1. NCBI lineage: Eukaryota > Metazoa > Chordata > Mammalia > Scandentia > Tupaiidae > Tupaia > Tupaia tana. The sequence continues at coordinate 50,095,924 of JAKSZU010000003.1, forward strand.
TATCCACACTGCCTCACTGCCTGGCCCCCAGCTATCACTCTAAAATAGACAGTATAGCAACTTGGGAAATGCTGTAATATTAAGTGACAAAAACAAAAACAAAAAATTGTTCCTGTGATATAACTTTAAAAATTATGTTTTTAGAAGACATTTGGCATCATGAAATGCTAAGCTGGCATAGTAGAAACTCTTCCCACTAAAATCATATAGAACAAACATTTAAAATAGATATGAAACTGGTTTGAAAGAAAGTGAAATAAGAGTTGCCAGAAAAAATGAGAGCTGTCAAAACTGGATCAGTAAATGGGATCTGTCATTGGGATGGCCTATAGGAATTTTAAATCTGGGTTTAGATTGTAGGTCTAGATTTTAACCCACAAAGGTGGGTTAATCTAGACCCCCCTTTGTGGGGCTGGAAGTCTATGTACTCCTGAGCCCTTTCATAAACAGCAGGAGATGAGAAAGGAGAAGGTGGTGTTGCTGGGTCCACTGAATGATGCCTGAAGCTTCATAACTATTATCCAACACTACTTGGGAGAATGACAAAGAACCTTGTCATCTGACTGGAGACTTTGATAAAAATTACTTACTTATAAAAACTAATGAGAAATGAATAAGTTGGGAGGAGAAAGAAAATTAGTACTACAGTTTTTATAACATCCTAAAATTATTTTAGAAAAAACTTGCAGGCTGAGTTAAGGATGGTCATTAAAAATAAAAATATGGGGGCTGTGGGACCAGCAATTGGCTAATGGCTATGTCGCTGGACTCCCATGTAGTTGACTATGATTTGAGTCCCGAACCCGGAGGCTTAAACTCATGCCAGGTGCATGTGCATGTGTGCCCAAGATCCTGAGAGGAAAATCGAAAAGAAGGGATAGAGGCATTGCCATCCCCCCCCCCGGGGGGGGTGGGGTGATTTCTCACTTTCTGTCTCTGTCTCTCTCTGTTTTTCTAGCAAGTGCATGTGCCCTATAGCAAAAACCTCTTCAAAAAAAAAAAAAGAAAGAAAATTAATTCATCAGAAGAAAGGAAAGAAGGCAGATTTAAAAATCATAGAAGTATAAAATGTAATATAAAAACAAGCCAAATAAATTAGTAATTACAATTAATATAAACAGATTAAATTCATGTAAAACACTGTGACTTTCAGAATGCAGTTTTAAAAATCTGGCAATATATTGTTTCTAAGAGATAAACCTAAACATAATGGTACAAAGACATTGAAAGTAAAGAAATGGAAAAAGGCATAGCAGGCAAGTGGTAATCAAGGTGATTTGGTATTGCTATATTAATATCAGACAAAATAAGTAAAAATTAATAGTATTAGGGAAAATAGGGTAATGATTTAAGAGTAAAATACCTTGCATATAGATAAAGTGAAAGTAACATGCAAAGTTGAGTACTGACTTTGAGGTGTCAGAATATGAAGTATGTATTTATATTTCAGTTCCAGGTAGCATTATACAATTATTTGGGAAAAAAATTAAAATTATTAAATTTTAAGTTAATTATTAAATTATTAAATTATTAATTAAATTAATTATTTAAAAAATTAAATTATTTTTCAGAGGGCATGGTGGTGCCCACCCTATGTCAAATTATTTTGCAGATAGATACATACATACATACGTGAATGAAAAAATTCTTGAATGCATAAATGTACTAGAATTAGAGAAATAAATAATTAAGGTTTATGCTCTGCTATTTATACCCCCACTAGTTACAGTGTGTTTATGTTATAATGTTTTAGGTTTTTTGGAAATTTCAATTGGTTTATTTAACAAAACTTTTATCAATAGTTTAACTAACTGATTTGCAGGTAGTTTTCCTCTAATGATTCAAGCTACATTACAAAATATCTTCTTCTAAACATTTATCTGAAGGTGTTGGAGTACAAATATTTCTACGGCTCAAATTAGATTTATCCTGTCTTTAAATTCTATTTAGAGGAACATAAAATGTAAAGATTAATATTATTAACAATATATTTATTTTTTAAGTTTATTTCTTTCATGAGCAAGAGAGGCAGAGAAACAAGACCCGACAGGATTTTAGTGCTGTGAATCACCCTCAGCCCGCCCTGGATCAGGGGAGCACACATGCCTGGCATTCTCAGGGAGAGCTATGGCCATGACCCTGGAAATTTCCCAGGTGGATCAGCCTCTCAGCGTATCACATTTACTCCTACACCACCATCCATCTACGTTAACATTACTTTTAAATTAAATGATTCATGTCCATGTAAAACATTTGTGTTAAAACATTTTAAAAGAAGAAACAACTTGAAGATACAAAAAAATTTGAATCATTCGTTTTCTGCCATTTCAATTAAATCAGCACATATTTTCTGCACTTCTAATAATTAAATCAGTACATATTTGTAAATCAGCTTATTTAGCACTGAGAAATAAATAAAAAATCAAAATTAATTATTTCCATGACCATTTTAGCACTTCACAATATTAGGGTCAGATTTTGTTTACCTACATTGACAGGATCTAAGCTGGAAATAAAAACGTGTTAGTCAAATCGCCTCCATTTGTTTCCACTATTAGTATTTATAGAAAGGATTATGAATAATAGGAGCATAATAGTTATCTGGGTTGACATATATTTCAAAGAGCATGTCCTAAATTTTATAGGAAAGATAAACAGTGAAAATGCTTCTAATTAAAAATGTACACTGTCATTGCAAAGGAGCTAAGATGGTAGGACCTTAATCAACCCCTGGTTTTAACTTAAGCAAATATACTAAAAGTATGGCTGTAAAGCTAAGCCACATAAGCCTTTCTTCTAAATCCGCCTGCAGGCATTAATGCTCAGATTTGAGATGGCATCCTTATTTGCTAAGTGCAAAGATGGTCACAAAAAAGCTTTTCTCACTTTGAGGATAAAAGCTAAAGTATTCTTTAATTTTGGTTACTGCCCAGCTCATCTCAGCACCATAATAGTTATTTGGCTCTAAACCAAAAAGTAGCAATACAGTACTTACATGTCTATGGATCAAAATTAGATGAAAAATTGCTGTTTCTCATCTCCAAAGCTATTTGCTGCACATTTTATAACCCTCAAGATGCCTTTTGTAATATGTGATAACAGAGCCAACTGCAGCATCTGCCTGGAAAGAGATTACTTTAATTATGGACTCAATGTCCTATTTTCTGCAAGTGATCCCCAGAGACAGGCTTCCTGACGAAGGAGAGGTGCAAGGATGCGCATTAAAGCCCACGCGTCAACCGCAAGAGGTGGATAAAGTAAGACAAGGACACCCATAAACTGCCTTCATTTTCCTAGTCTGCAATGTGATGGAAGAGTCTATAGTGATAGCTTTTTAATTATTCTAGCATCTGCTGCTACAGACTTCTGATGGTGAGGGCAAGATGAGCTTGTAAAAGAGCAAAACCTTAGTCAAGTCCCTACAGGAAGCATATGATATCAAAAAGGTTGGAAAAAACATACTTTTCTTTAAAAATTTCCTTCTAAGTTGAAAAATATATGTGCTTCATCAATTACTTGCTATAATATTATTAGAAAGTGAAGCTAAGTGGTTTTCTTGTCAACTTCAGTTCTGGATAACACATCAAGTGCCTCATTATTAAGAGGATTCATTTGCCATTTAGTATAATAGAGCTGCTCGTAATGAATTTCACTTAGAATCAATGTAGATGTCTTGTGTATTTCCATGGAAATTCTTTATAATTTATCATTAATTTAACATTATGAATGGACACTTACAGTTATCAAATTTCTTGTTCTTATTAATTATAAAATTAGGTTTCTTAGTGAATAGCTTTTTTGAGAATGAGTGTACTGTTTTTCTTTTTAATAGCATAGCACATAGTCACATAGGATATTTGGGATTTCATCTTATTTCTCAAAAAGTATAAGCATATTTTGCATTTTTGAAAAGACAGAGGATTATAGAAGAGTAACCAGGGGAATTAATTTTAAACTTCAAAAGAGGAATTTAAGGGATTTGACATGGAATGATTTTGTATGAGAGAGGAAAAGTCGTAATGGAAAAATACACCTACAATCATATTAGGTGAAAACATCAAATTTTTAAATATTATACCAGCTATGGCATTCATTATTTTCTGGTGTTAAAATGAAATGCTATTAATATTTTTATACTTTAATAAATAAATCCAAATAAATTTATATTAGGGAACATTAAATGGTAGTATTTGACTCTAAAACATTAAAATGAAATGCATGGGTATAAATATATCTCATTTATAATAAATACTACACTGGAGAAATTTTTAAAAATACATTGTAATGAATAGTTTTACAGAGATTTTTGTATTGCCTACCTTGTGAATGAGCAATTTTGTCTGGCTACCCATATATCACCAGAACTTATAAATAAGAAAAAGGGTTTAGTGTCAATTCTGCTTCAAAATTTTTCATATTGGAAACTAAAGCAATATTTATTAACGTAAAGAAAAATAGGAACCTACTGAAGAAACTGAGCATGAATAACAGAATTAAGTCATCAATGGAAGGAAAATAATTCTTGATATATATCCTTCTTTCAGATGTTTCTTTCTGAGTGTTTTATGTGTGTGTGTGTGTGTGTGTGTGTGTGTGTGTGTAAAAGTGTCAAGTTAATTTTGGGGGGCCTTTAGTATTCTATGTTTGTATCAGAATGCAAAATGCTTTAATTAAGGTTTATATTCATTTAAAAGAATTATGCTAAGGAGGCAGCATTGTAACAGTGGTTAAGGGAGCAAGATCCCACATGGCTGACTGCAGTTTGAATCCTGGCCCCAGAAGCTTGAAAAACACACTGAGCACATGTACACACATGCCCCAAATCTGAGCAGTGTGGAAACAGGAAGGAGAAGGGATTGTGGCATGAGCATGCCCCATTGGGGCGTGTGTCCTCTCTTTCATTCTCTCTATTTCTGTCTGGCAAGTACATGTGCCCTTTGGCAACTAAATATCAAAACAAATGAGTTATACTAAGCAAACATATTCTGCAAACAGATTGTTTTATACATTTAGACTTGACAGTAATTAATACTTTTTAAAAATAATTTAAAAATAATTTTGAGTTCTGCTTACAGAAACAATGTCTATACATTCAAAATGAAAACTAGACAACTACCTACAAATGTTCAGACACATACAATACATTCACACCAACAGATGCATGTTCATACATATTTATTCCTACTATCCCAAAAATAAGAACAATAGTATGGAGAGTGTAATTCCCTAGACATGTAGGAGTTCAGTTGTACTGTTCTCAAAACTGGATTTCTATTATACATTCTATTTTTAGTCTAGCTTTTGAAAAAAGAACTAACATTACATTATGAAAGTTTTCCCAATAAGTATCCATCCCAGTAACTATCCATCTACAGTACCATCTGGATAGTATTCTATTACATGAGTGTATTGTATTTAACCCATCTATTTATGGACATTTTGCTTGTTTCCAAGTGTTCACTATTATACAGTTCTATGTATGATAAGCAACCAGGTAGCTAATGTTCTTTGCATACTCATAATATAATTATGAAAGTATATTAATTTGTTATGAGTTACTATGAGGTCAACTTGATAAAATGAACAGCTGAGGCATATACACATGACCATATTATCATTTCTGTATTGAGGCCAGCATCACAAAAACTAACGGTAATTAATTTTTCAACTTTTAACAGCAATAGTCTTATAATAATGTTTGATAATTATTTATAAGATAAATATGGCCCAGCCCCAGTGGCACACAAATAGTGCCACTACTTGGGAGATTAAAAGCTGCATGAGAGGCCTACATTCAGTCTCTGGGTCAACCTAAACAGGCAGGGCTGGGTTTCAAACATCTGGAGTCCCTGCAGGTTGGGAGCCTGAATTGAGACACCGTGGGCCCCTATCTTTGTCTCTCTTTGTCTCTTTTTTCCTTTCCTACTCCATCACTCCTTTCTTCCCTTCTTCCCTCTGTCTCTCTCCTCCTCTATCATATGGGAAAAAGTTAAAACAAATTATAGTTTATCATTATTTTAATTACCTAGTCATCACTGTTTTTAAATTTTTTTCATTTTCTTTTATATATTCAATCACATTATTATTTGGCTTACAAAATGGATATTTCATCAGGTGAATATTTCTTCCTAGTACAGTTGATAAAACTACAAAATATCTTCAACAGATAATACCACGTTTCTTTGTGCCATTAATGCTTTGCCTCCCTATTTTTCTTCTAAATGTTCTTCCTCAGACCCTCCTCTTTCACACACACACTATATATATATATATATATATATATATATATATATATATATATAGTGTGTTTCTGTATCCTTTAGTCAATTAGTTTCAGTCGTAGGGTGCGGACACTCGGTATATATTAAGTGGGGAATTAAGACAATATTGTTTATTTATACTCTGCTTGCTTCTAAGAGGCTGTGGTATAAATTAGAGTTTTAAAAAATGAATGGCTAAATGTACCAATGATAGTGAAAAATAAAAATATAATAAATCTCAAAATTCCAAGAACAACGACAAAAAAGAAAACATTGCCTTTTACTTTGCAATTTTTGCCGTTCCTTTGTTTAATTTCAGTAAATGCTTTCTGAATATTTGTTTTTTAAGGCACACTAATTCTATTGGAAACAATACATTCTTTCTCCTTTCCAAAGCTCCTTGGAATGCATAGCCTTGCAACTGACTAGTTAGTAATAAGTAAACCTCTTACTCTCATGCTTATATATTTAAAAATATCTTTGTTATTTTATCTGTATAATTGTGTTATAAAATTCCCCTTTTTAGTAAGGAAAACAAAAAAGAATGTAAATACCACTAGTAAATGAAGGTTGGCTCTTTTAGATTATGTAAATATGCACTTTCTGAATTCCTAACTATCTATGATTGTAGGCCCATAATAGAACCTTTAAAATTGTCAGGGATGATAACATACATTTTCTATTGATTAATGCTATTTTATTATAGCATTATTTTATCTACCTTTTCTTCCATATTCTATTTAGTCTTCACTGGGTGAGTGAACTTTTAATATAAATATTCTTAAGTTGTTTGTTTGTTGTTTGTTTGTTTGGTTTTTTTTTGAGAGTTTTTCGCTATAGGGCGCGTGCGCTCACCAGACAGACAGAGAGAGACATAGAGACAGAAAGCGAGAAATCACCCCCCAGGGGGGATGGTCACGCCGCAATCCCTTCTCCTCCATTCTCCTCTTGGGATCTTGGTCACGCACGCACACGTGCCCGGCGTGAGTTTTAAGCCACCGGGTCCGGTACGCGAACCGCGGTCGACTATGTGGGAGTCCAGCGACATAGCCATTACGCTAACTGCTGGTTCCCTGTTGTTTGTTTTTTAAGAGAGAGATTTTTTGCTACAGGATGTGAGTCCTTTCCAGAGAGACAGAAAGAGAGAAAGTGAGAAATCACCTCCCACCCCCAGGGGGATGGCCACACTGCAATTCTTTTTCTTCCATTCTTCTCTAGGGATTTTGGACACATATGTAACATGTGTTTAGTGTGACTTTCAGGTGACCAGGTCCAGGACTTGAATCACGGTCAGTCATGTGGGAGTTCAGAGCCTTAATCACTACATCACCTGCTGGTCCCTCCTTAAGCTTTTCTTAAAGAAGACCCTACAGATTTATTCTTTGATGTCATGGTTTGTTGTAAAAATACAAATAACTAATATTAACCATCTTACCATGTGGAATAAACTTTAAAGTCTTTTTCACTTGGGTAAAAGTCTGTTTCACCTTTATTCCAGGTTTTGCTCTATTGAAAGCATATTATTAGCTCAAATAGAGAGAACCTGGACTGCTCTTTAGGACCTTGGCTTGCTGCTTTGCTTTGGGTATCCATCTGCCTTTGGTCTCAGTTCATGGATTTATAAATCACCTGGAAGTGAGAACACACAACAAAGTATTCACGTTTATGGGTGACACTAGACTTTTGCAGGGAGAGAAATACTAATTTGATGTGAATAAATTGCAGAATGATGTTATAAACATGAAGGAGTCAAAGACTGGCAAAATCAGTTTCAATACAGAGACAAATGTAGAGATACAAACAAGGACAAGTAATCTGAGCAGTTATTACAAAATGATTGTGTGTGAGTTATCAGTTGTATTCTAAGAGGAAGACTCCAGGAACAATTATGGACTGTGTCTTGAAGAAATCAAACACAATTACAGCTTACGTGATCCCCCAAATTTCTCTCAAAGGTCACTAGGAAGAGAACAGAGTGTTTGCCTTACAGGCAGCAATTCTTAGACTAGTGGTTGCAATATTAAAGTCTACATTGCATTGTAACCTTCCTAAAGGAAAGATCTTGGAAAGTGTGTGTGTGTGTGTGTGTGTGTGTGTGTGTGTGTGTGTGTGTGATGTATGCATTTCCAGAGAAAGAAGGCTCTGGATAGCCACTATAAGTTATTGGGTCATCAGAAAATTAATGATACATTTTTGCATAGAAAGACATGAAAAAATATGTCACTTTTCCAATGACCTAATATATATATATATTTTGGAGATAACTTCCTCTATATTAACATTTTTATATTTTCATGAGAATAAAGATATTTATATTTCCTAAAATTTTTTAGAAATTATATAGTTTCCTTAGTGTGGTTTTAAAAATATTATTTTTTTATTTCTCCCATGAACTAGAGAGATGTGGAGGGGGGGAAGAACATCCCCCTAAGAGGGTCTTGGTGCTGTGATTTCCCCCTACCTTCAGTCAGACTTGGGCCATGAGTGCATGTGTGCTCAGTGTATTCAGGGAGGTCTTCAGACATGAACTGAGCACTTTCGCAAATGGATCATCTTCACATAGCATCGTGTTTTACTGTTGTACCCCCATCCAGCTCTGTTTCCTTGTTTAATGTAACAAAATTTATCTTAAAAGCTATATTCTCCTTTCTGATAATTCTACATTGAGAAAATGAAGAGAGAACTCTACAGAGCACACCTAAGTGCCTTTTTTCTATTTTAGGAGACTTGACATATAACAGCTTCATTTACAGGACATCATACATGATTGAATTAGTAAACATAAATGTTTTTAATAAAAGATTTAATAAAGTATTTAAATACCAAATTCTTTTGAAATTTTTGTAGGTTCAGGTTCATTTATATATTGGGTCATTGGAAAAGTCATGACGCATGTTTGCATAGAAAAACACATTTTGACTTTTCCAATGACCCAGTAGAACCTTACTGTACAGCAGTGATGGAGATGGATATGGCCTTGAGCATTGATGTTGGTAAAAAAAAAAAAAAATGCTACTTTCTTAAGCAGATTTTCAAAGTAACATACTCTGATGTGACTTTTTTTTTTAAATCTTAGAAGATAAACATTTGACTAACAAAAAGATTACCAGAACTGTTATTAAAGCACTTTAGCACACCTCTGCCAGCTCACAAGAATTACTTTCTACAGTCACTAATACTAATCCACAAGTAGAATTTTTATTTTTAAGTATAAAATTGTCACAATGTTCTGTAATAGTATTTGACCAAGAAGTATGAATTACATACAAGTCAAATATTTACATTAATAAAATTGCAGAAAATAAGTGACAATACTCAGACATTTAAGTTTTCATAGATAAATTACTTTTTGCTTGATGTAGCAAGTTAAATTTATGATTTTATTCTCTGAGGAAAATTATATCTTGAAGACAGCCACCCAACTGCCCATTTTAGAAACTTTAGCACATGAGTAAAGATTTCTTTTGTTTGCCTTTAAAGAGTAAAACCCTATGTGTCATTATATGTACAAATTTAGGTCAAATATTAATCAAATATGAGTATATGACTGAGAGGAGAATTTCTTGAATAAATGTTTGAGAATGGATAAAAAAAAAAAATCCATGCCAGAATTGATTTAAGAAACTGCTTTTAAAAGCTGTGTAGTAATTCTTGCCCGCATTTCTACAAATTCAGTGTCTTTCATGAACAAATATTTTCAGTGTATAAAGTCACTTGAATGACAAACAACTGAAAGCTGACAATGGAAAATCATACAGGAAAGATTCCATCATACCTCTGTATTGCCCTAAGTATTGCCTATGTTTCTTTCTATACCTTCTTCCCTCTCTAATGATTTTGCACTGGCTATTCCTCTGTACAAAGATGTCTAAATTAACTTGGATAATGTTGCCATTAAGAAACATTGCCAAGTAGGTCTATGATAAGAGCAAAATTCTCTTGGCCTGGCATAACTCCAGGTTCCAGTGGACAAAACTCTCATGTTAAAGGCCCAGAGAGATGCATTTAACATTGCAGAAATAGTGATGACAGCCCGTAGTAAAAGCAAGGCTCTATTTCCCTGTTCCCTCACCAGGACCCTGAGGCTCATTCATTCTCTGGGATCTGAATGCCAGTCTTCTGCCCACCATCTTTCCTTATGTACAAATAATGAAGCAGAAACAGTGATGCCTGTAACACTTAAACACTGACCCTTGATTACTTATGAAGATACGGATGTTTAATTTGCATTTATAAATCTATATAAACCATGACATTATAGTCTAGGTCTTCTGGATCAGGCTCTATTTCAAATAACTATTGAATATATTCTTTACAATAAAGCCACTTGTAGAGTGTATAGAACTGAATAGAATGTAGTCTTTATTCTCTTATAAGTGAATCAGAATAAATTTGCAAATCAGAACAAATCATTTGTCAGGTTATCCACTTTTATTTTTGTTTAAGACTCCCTAATTGTTTCCTCTTTTTGTGCCATCCATTGTGCTAGGCCCTTCACCTTATTTTTCTTGTTTGTTCTTCAAAGCCATCTTATGAAATAAGTAGCATTGTTATCACCATATTACAGATGACGAATAAGAGATGTGGCCATGACACGTATATAGTTTTTCATCACACAGTTAGTTTATATAAGTGAGTAAGATGCAGGATTGGAGCTTGGGCTTCGCCTTGGTCGATTTGAGTTCTATGCTATTCCTGTGACCATATAGAGTTGCCTTACTACACGCAAAGATAGAAAATGAAATAAAAGAAGCTCTTGCTTAAAATTACTATGTTTGGGACCAGCAGTTTGCGTAATGGCTATGTCGCTGGACTCCCATGTAGTCGACCGCGATTCGTGTCCCGGACCCAGTGGCTTAAAACTCATGCCGGGCGCATGTGCGTGCGTGCCCAAGATCCCAAGAGGAGAACGGAGGAGAAGGAATTGCGGTGTGGCCATCCTCCCTGGGGGGTGATTTCTCGCTTTCTGTCTCTCTGTCTCTCTCTGTCTGTCTGGCAAGTGCACCCTATAGCAAAAACCTCTCCCCCGCCCCCCCCAAAAAACTACTATGCTTTATATTTCACTCATATGGAAATCATTAATAAATTATTTAGTAAGTATTATTTGAGTGTTTAGAAATGTTTAGGAAAAATCACTGTTTGATGAAGAAAAGAAAAAATAAAAACTTAAAAACAAACAAACAAAAACATGGTTTGGGCCAGCCAGTGGCATGGTGGTTAAGGTGAATAAATCTCACGTAGCCAACTGCAAATCCCAGACCCAGTGGCTTGACGAATGCACTGGGCACATGTGCATGCATGCCCAAAATCTCAAAAGGAGAAATAGGCGAGAAGTGAGTGATTGCACTGTGGCCTTGCCCTGAGGAGAGGGATTTCTCTCTCTCTCTCTCTCTCTCTCTCTCTCTCTCTCTCTCTCTCTCTCCATCCAGCAAGCACCTGTGCCTTGTGGCAAAATAAAGCTTTTGTTAAAATTTTGTTTAAGAAGTCAAAATGGCATGTTATAATAGAAAAATAGAGAAAAAGCAGATGAGGAAAATATAAAGATCTCCAGCCTTTCTCTTTTTCTCAGAGACCTTCTTGATACAATATTGCTTGTACTTCATGTTTAAAATTTTCTTGCTATGCTCATGGCTTAAGCTTCAGTGTTCTGTATGAAACTGAAAAATTTAATTCTGCAGCTATGTCCAAATTATGGAACATTATTGTACATATACATAAAATATATACTGGCTTTTGGGACCAGCAGATGGCATAATGGCTATGCCACTGGACTCCCCTGTAGTCAACCACGGTTCGAGTCCCAGACCCAGTGGCTTAAACTCACGCAGCATGTGTGTGCATGTGTACCCAAGATCCCAAGAGAAGAATGGAGAAGGGATTGTGACGTTGCCATCCCCCCCGGGGGGTGATTTCTCACTTTCTGTCTCTCTGTTTCTCTCTGTCTTTCTGGCAAGCACATGCGCCCTATAACAAAAACCTTCTTAAAATATATATATATATATATATATATATATATATATATATATATATATATGTAACATATATATATGTTACATATATGTAACACATATATATATGTAACATATATATATGTGTTACATATATATGTTATATATATACATGTATATGTATTTAAACAGTATGCATCCTCCCCTTTATTTTAAGGTGAAAGATAAGATAAGATTATAAGATGAAAGTAGTCAGATGGACTTGTTAAAATGTTAATGTAATTGGCTTCTTTACCTCAGTTTCTCAATCTTAAGTTAAAATTACTTTCTAATTTGTTAAGAGAAAATCATGGAGACATTCTAGGTATCAAGGGTATGCCACCTTGATACTCCTGTGTGTTCAAAACTGTAAAGGCACAAAGCTCTGTCACTTGGCTATATCTTTTCTCAATCCCCATGCAGTATTACTGAGAAACTTTGACTTGACTAAAATGTGGGTATTACCACATAATGGAGATGAAACTGGTGTCGGAAAGTCATAAAAGAAAATTAGCCACAGGGCCAGCAGGTGGCATGGTGGTTAAGGCAGCTAGGTTCCCACATGGCTGACTGCTGTTCGAGTCCCAGACCCGGTGACTTGAAACTCATGCCGGTGAGTGTGCATGCATCCCAAAATCCTGAGAAGAGCATGGAGAAGGCATTGTGGTGTGGCCATCCATCCGAGGGGTGATTTCTCACTTTCTTTCTCTCCGTATCTCTCCTCTCCAGAGAGCGCATGCACCCTATGGCAAAAATAAAACAAAACAAAAAACGTGTGTGTATGTAGAAGCGAAGAGGACTTCCAGTGGTCATTCAAGGAAACTAATATCATCTACATTAGCATCCTCATTATTGACCCGAAACAGAAAAGAAAAAACAAGTTAATTAAATTCTCAGATGATGCTAACTTGAGAGATGTTTGTTATGAAATACTTGTGAGGAATAAGACAGAATTCCAAAATGTCTCTTAAAAATGCTAGAGACCATCAGCAAATAACAACAACAACAACAACAACAAAAGGCTTACAAACGCAAGGGAAAGCAAGTTTAAACGCTGGTATTAGAGAAGCTACAGTTAGAATGAAATAATGATGAAAGAGGCCTAAGATGATATAAAGCAAAAAATTAGATATGAGCTGGAAATGTAATAGAGTTAAAATGCTACTGTATTAGGACTCTTGTATTCAGATTCTGCATCAAGGATCAGGTAACACTGTGCTGATGACAGCTCATCAGGAGTTCCTCCATTACAGATTCCTTTAGGGAAGAGTTATGTCTAAATAAAACAAAATAGTAAGAAAAATAAAATATTTAGTCTTTGTCCAATGTATGCAAATCCCCTATAGCCCCAGGAAATCCAGTGCTAGTCAGCTACAAGCTACAGTAAAAGGCTTCCTTTCCCTCAAAATACCTCCCGTACCTGTCAAAGTAACACAGGAGATTCTTACCTTTGGAGTTGCCATTTTCAATTAGGGTGCTAGTCCAGTAATTTCCATTCAATTACCCTTTCATCACCAGGGAAGAAGAATACATCTGGAAATGACTTTGAACAACTTTAGCAGCTGTGTGGCAAAGAGCAGGACTCTGAGGAGTGAAGGGACAGGTCAGACTGTGTGGTGTGGGATCCGTACAAGGTCACGGCAGGGTGAAGCAGATGGTGTCCTCCTCCTCAGTCTTTGTTCCTGAGGGTAGGAGAAAGGGTGCCCAGGGAGTGCTGATAGGAGGTAGCTGATTAGGGAGGACTTAAGTGAAAGTCACTTGAAGGCAAACTTTAGGTCTGATTCACTTCAGAAAACAAAGAGATTATGGCCACAGTTAACCTATTCTCTGCAGGTCCTATAAATGCAACAAGGCAAGACCATTTGAATAAATAGCTTCATTATCACCAGCTTATTCTTTACAGAAGTGCTATTAGCTTACTCAAGGACTGTAAGGCAGGACCACCGTATCACTCACCAGGTAGATTCATAATGCAAGTACTAAATAAAGTTCCATTGGATTTAATAGCCAATATATGATTTCCTCTAGATAAAAAAAAAAAAAAATGGGGGAGTCAGTTTTAAAATCTATTGGTTTATTTCTGCCATGGGAAATCCACAATGAATTAATTCTGCTCAATGAATTTCTACTCGTATAAAATTGTTTTATGCCAAACATTGCCTGTTTCAAATATTGTACCAGAGACATTTATTTACAATCTGTTACATATGTAGTTTGAGCTTCTTAGCATAACTTACGGTGAATTAATGACTTGTTATTTATTGCTTAACCACTCCACAGAAGTGATTTATAGGGTCGCGCTATGCACTGGTGGTTGCTTTGCAGTCTCTGTGCAGGCTGTCTCATCAATATCATTAAATGAATTCACAGTGACACAGCTCTGCTACTGTAGTTTTTGATATGAGGGATAACCGAACATAAATCAGGACTCATGTTTAATTCATAAGATGTACCAATCTCCCACATAGGCGTGAGTTAGGTTAGAGATGTCACAAATGTGTTTTACAGTACCTCTTGTGATTAAACCCAGGCTCTTCCTTGTGACTGTATGCACCAGGTGAAAACAATAGGTTGCTCTACACTGTGCCATTTTTTAGATAAATCCAATTTATTTCCACTTAGATATGGTTGGTTTCTATTGTTGTCCCACAAGTGGGATATATTTTAGAAAGTAATGCTGAGAGAGGTAAAATGAAAGAACAATTAAGTTGATCATTCTTGTATATTCTTTGAGTAGTTATAGGAATCAATAATGACGGTTTATTTTTGAAAACCTTTGTTAATAAGATTTAAAAAAAGATTTATTGAACTTTAATACTGATCGAAAGAGTTTTATTTTCAATCTTAAAATTTCTTTTCAGTAATAACTTTTAAGATGCTTTACCAGTTGTGGGATAATAGACCTGATTTGTCTTTGCTTATTAGTCCTGTCAGAGAAAAGGAAACTATTACAGTTTAATATACCACAAGGAAAGTCTGTTTCCTGCTTGTTTGGGAGCAAACAATTATACAGAAAAAGAAATCAAGATATATTTATATGCCTTCTTCCTAAAAAGGGGGTAGGAAAATTAAACTCTTCTAGTGTCAAGAGAATTTTGCTGGCATTGTTATTATTGCTTCAGTGACCAATATTTAGACTTCTAACCAAACACTCTGTGAGTCACTATAATCCACACAGAAGAGACGAAATTTTTTCCTAGAGGGAAGAGTAATCTGCCTCCAGCAGTGCCATGACCAGGGACGCTGGGATAATAGTGAGCTTGCCAGGTTGTCCTGCCTCGTCACTGGCCTGCTGTGTAGCCCTGTGATGGGCTCTGCTGACTGTCACAGAGAAAGAATGTGACATGTTTCTGCCAAAGAAAATAATTCCAACATATGCAAGAAACTGACACAAATGTCCTCTCCTCCTTCCTCTGGTTCCAGTTGATTAGACCTAGCTTTAGGTCGTGATGATTGTAAGACCTAGTTATTTGGGCCGTGCACTGAAAAGAAGATGGATGAGCTATTGCTTTCAAGGCCCGAATGACAAAAGGATGAGAGCAAATGACATTACTTAGTAGTGTAATAAGTAATTGATTTCATAACGCTTGGGGCAAGGGGCAGAGTAAATGCACTGCATGCTTGAGAGCAGAGGAAGCCCCAGGCATGTCACAGCCAGGAAAGAAAGGAAGCGCTCAAGTATTAGTAGAGGGCCTTGGAGGGGAAAAATTGACTTCAGAACGGTGGTGGTAACAGTGGGATAATTGAAGTAGTTTCTTTCAGTATGAATTGTGAGAGTAATTAAAAGTAGAGAATTTATTAAAAAGTAGAGGATTTCTGTAAACAATATCAATCAGAAAATCTGCTTCCTGAATTTTGTATCATGTAGAAACAGGCTCTCCTACACACAAGAGAAAACCTAACTTGTAGTGGTTTTTTAAAAATAAAAGACTGTTTCTTTCACTCAACAAGTCAATAATGCCACACATCTCTGTTATGTATGCTTGTGATGTCCATGGTCACAGTAGGGCTCCTCTTTTAGCTGCTTGTTTCAGAATTTCATTCCATGTTTCTAAATAACATGCTTATTTTTGCCAATTCTTGTCTTTTCTAGCTTAGGCCTTATCTATTGACTTTCCACAATGGACAATTAGATTGTCATTTTGTAATTTTGGTTGAACCAATATTAACTATCGGCAATGTTGATTATGTAAATACCATTCACAGCTGAGTCATGCACTGCCCTGTAATTTCTTTTTCTTTCCAGTCCAAGTTTTTGTTTTTCCTGGAATTAATTATTGCCTTGCTTTCTCATTTGATTTGTTTTCTAAGTATTTATTTCTCCCCTAACTGTCTGAATCTTCTCTGGACACATTCAAACCCATTACATTTTCCCATCATTTTAAATCTCTTGAAGAAATCTCTTTTGGAGGCACCTGGCCTGGTCTAGTCTAGCCCAGCTGCTATTTAGGCTTGCTGTGCAGCTGGTCCCGTAGCCTCTGCCTCTCCCCCACTTTGGATCTCTAGGTTCCATTATTTTACTGCTTTGTCTTTCCTGATAGACTCCCTATATTCTCACCCCTCTTTTTTCATCATTGTTGTTATTTGGAAGAAAACAACTTTAACTGCCTTCTTATGGAAACAGAAACAGTTACAAGACTTTCTTGATCTGCAAGTGTCCCAGTTTTGCCCTCTTGATTGGTAGGTTAATTGTATAGAACTCTAAGTTGGAAGTGTGTCCCTCAGAATTGTCAGTTCATGTGTCTCGCTACCTTAGTTTGCAGTCATTGTCTTGAGAGCTGTGTTTTCTTTATCTTCAGATCTCCAAAGCTTTCAGGGAGCCTGTAACACACCAGGTGCTGGGGAGTACTTGTTGACCAAGTCCATATGAATGTTAGGATACTCAGAAGAAAAGATACTTTTCTTGGCCTAAACTATCCTGAAGGGATTATATTGACTCTTACAGATTTTATTTAAGTCATATTTGATTTTTAAGGTTAAGAGGATAAATTGATTTTAAGAAAAGAGATAACTTTTGGATTATCTTAATGGTTATTCAAATCATTGTTTGCTTTCTTTCTCTGTAGAATATGAGAGAGGTAAATTACAACATATGATTGTCTGTAAGAGAGTGCTTACAGAGAGCTCCATTCCCCCTCCATACCAAGGATAGTTTTTCCAACCAGAAGACTAGATTGACATCCTCTCTGCTCTCTGCCCTATAAATGTAAATAGGTATGGCTGGTATCTAGTACTTACAACAGATGTTAGTGAAATGTTTGATTCTGTCTTCTTAACTAACCCCACATTGTAATGTAATGGCCATCTCATCTGAAAATTAAGCATGAGTTTATTCAGATTTCTCTAAAAATGCATACTATATTTTCCTTACAAACATGTAGAACGTTTGTTCCAAGATGTTGTGAAACTTTGATTTCTTCTTGCTTAGAAACTCAAAATCCACATGTTCCACTGTAATTTAAAAAAAAAATGTGTGTGTGTGTAAACCATAGTGAGTTGATATTCATTCCAATGGAGTACCTGGTAAGAAATGCCCTTGGGAAGGCATCTCTTTATCCCTTTTAGCCCCTCTTTGCTTATCCAGAATTTTTCTAGACACGTCTATGACCAAATCCTGCTTATCTCTCAAGTTTAACCATTCTGGCTTATACTTCATTTTAAAAATGGCTAAGTGTCCATGTAAAGCACACTTAATTAACTAGTAATGCCTTTGATCTAGAAAAGTGTGAACTGTCTTCCATTTCCCCAAGATTAAACCAATGGCTAATAGAAGACCCCTTTGGTTAAAATTTAAATGACTGCAAGTTGGCTGTCATAGTCAGAGGGGTTTTAGGATAGACTCACTCCTTTGAAACACACTTTCATACATGGTTTTAAATATTTGGACCACAGGACTAGAACACTAACGTAGGGGCAGAATTTAAATATTGATAACAGTTTTCCAAATCTGAAAGCTGACAATGCGTATAGTTATTTTTTGTATGTTTTTCTGCGTGGATGTGCCCACATATACATACTCACGTGCATCATACATGAATTTCTCTAGAGAAGAACAAAAGGCTCTTGGTCAATTACATTTTAGTTTTCTGCATGTATTGAGCCTATTTACAATTTACAAAGCACTTTCATAGCTGTTGCCTTATTTGATACTCAGAGTAGCAACCTGTGAGATAGGCAGTCCAGCTCTTGTTCCCATTTCATAGATGAAGAATTTGGTGCTTAGGTAAGTTAGCGAATTGCTGAAGTTTATTCACCCAAAGTTCTAGGGGCAAAACAAAGAGTAGAAGCTAGTTTTCATTTGGACTGCTTCTTTTTTTTTTTTTCTTTCATTTATTTATTTTTACATTTTTCCACAAACATTTACTTTACATAGCAAAAAATTTTAGCTCATACTCTATAATTCTTGATAGTTTACAAACAACTTTCAAAATTTCAAAATACTGAATTTTAAAGATAATGTTCAAAATATGTCTTATAATTTTGTATAATTTTATAACTCTATAACAACAGAAGTAGTATGGTTTCAAATATATATATATATATATATATATATATATATATTGTGTGTATATATATATATATTTAGAGTGCAGACACTCGGTATATATTAAGTGGACTGCTTCTTGACAATGTGATTTTTTTTTTTTTTTTGAGAAGTTTTGCTATAGGGCACATGTGCTCTCCAGAAAGACAGAGAGCGAAGAGAGACAGAAAGTGAGAAATCACCACCCAGGGGAATGGCCACACCGTAATCCCTTCTCCATTCTCCTCTTGGGATCTTGGGCACGCGCTCACATGCGCCCAGTGTGAGTTTAAGCCACCGGGTCCAGGACTTGAACAGCAGTAGACTACATAGGAGTCCAGCAACATAGCCATTACACTAAGCGCTGGTCCCAACAATGTGAGTTTTACTCAACAAGAAGGAATATATATACCTAATACCTAATTAGGTATTAAATTTTTTCATGAAAGGCAAATCCCTGCTAGACCTCCTTCTCAGCAACATTGTGTATCATTTATCTATGATAATGTGTTCACTTCTCCTCATTAAAAATCTTTTGGCTGGATATGATGTTTAGCAAGATAATAAAGAGAAAATACATGAAATAAGTAAATAACACCAAATAACATGGACGAGCTATTTTCTAACTTATTTTTAGGTTACTATTTAAGATTTAGGAGCTTAATAATTTATTACTGTTTTCTATGTTATTTCTTAGTGCTAATATGCATTAATGCATTAGTTTATTACATCTGTCTAAAATATCTTACTTCTTAATTCTTGTAAATAATTTGTGGATGCCCAGAAACTGCAGAATCAGGTTCGGTGTTACTCACATTATTTATGACCATAGTTCTTTAAACATAGTCTAATCTGGAAATTGTGTGTGGATTGCACATTTACATAGCTAATATATGCATTGTCGCTGCCACACAGTAAGAAATGCTTACCTGACAGGCTGTGACCTGCATGGTGTACCACACATTATTCCTAATTTGTCAGACATTCAGAGCATAAATGATGGGTTTCTTTTCAGGCCACTCTTTAGTGCCATTCTTTTTGACATGGAAAAGATTTCTAGCAACTTCAGATGAAATTTGAGATTTCTCCTTACCAATAGTTCAGCGTGGTTATCAATCATGTAAGCAAGCTAGACATAATTTAGACTAATTCTCATGTGTACTTGAAATAGCCTTTCTCTTAACTTCAAACCGAACCAACTTTTGTGAAATTTCAAATAAGCAAATGTAAGTCTCAAAGATGAAAATATAAACTCTTAAAAAATGTATTGCGATGGTAGGCTTCCACTCACCCCAAAGAAGAGGAAATAAAAGCATATGATATTTGATAGTAGAGAAGGTGAAGATAATTACATGATTCAGATCTTTCCGATTACACATCATTAGAAGATCTTAAAAACAGAACTCAAAGATTCTCAGTGGTTTTCATAGCCTTGAGATATTTTTGGGTGCAATTTTCACCCTTTATAAAAATCTTCACCTTTTCAAATAGCTAGTATACCCCAATTTCTAAAGTATTTCCCGTAACTGCATCTGTTGCTAGGAGAGGAGCAGAAAGAAAAATGACAGCATCCTAAGATCTATAACCTTCCCAGTTCTTGTTGTTCAAGAAATTCGTTCATTATGAGACTTGATGACAACCTTGACAATGATCTTCGCCTATTACAATATGCCACAGTGCCTGGAAAATTCTCTAAGTTTCCAATTCCTTCTAGCTGTGGAAGCTGAATATCTAACTACAGTCCCTAAGCAATTTGATAACGAGGTTGGTGTATCTCTTCCCCACAGAGAATAGCATAAGACCTTTTTCTTAGAAGGTGCCAAAGAGTATTTGTTGAATCAACCATTGGAGCACTAGGAAAAGTCATGGAGTTAATGTCATAATTTTCAGTTATCATCACTCCAGTCAAGTATTTTTAATGAATACTGTCTTAAGCACCGGACACCTGCTCTTCTTTCTTATGTACAGAAAGAACACTAAGTATATTAAAGACATAAAACTATGAGGAAGCATTATGTAAAGGCAATGAATTAAAGAAAGAGTCCATATGTATTTAAAAGCACTAGATATACTAAGATGTTTTCATCATCATTATGCTGATGATGTACGAACATTGTATGAACAAAAGACAAATGCCTTTTGTATAGTGGCAGTGAAAAAGCAGCAATTATAACATGTTTATGAAGTGTAATTTTGAGTGGGAATGAAAACAGAGTTTTTGGTATTATAGTCATAAAGCTAGAAGAGGTTTTAGAATAAAAGTGAGCTTATTCTTGACCCATGAGAGAGACCCAGTACTCTCGTTTTCATATATCTATGTAGATTATTTCATTTTGACCTAAATTTAAATTCACTTGGAAATGACCTGGGAATGTTCATCCTACATATTGATTGGAAATATGAAAATAGCACAGTATAGGGCATATCACTTTGTGAAAGGATACTGTTAGTTTGCTTTATGTTAAGAAAGGGCCAGAATCCTTAAAACATCCTTATATTGTGGTTGTGGCCATGTTTACATAAGAGCTCTGTTTTTGTTTTAATAAATAAAACAAGTATTGCAGGGATTCTATATGTAATTTTTATATGAAAGGTACAATTTTTAAGTCCCCACTTGAATATTTCAGGTACAGTTATAGACCTATCCCTGAAGCTAATCCAAGCCTTTAAATGGAATTGGTACTCTGGTTTCATAAGGAGTCTTACAATTATATTGGCACTTAGAAGTCTAGTTTATTTTCTCAGGGATTTAATACACAGTTCTAATATTATCCTTTGTTACTAAACAAAATGCTTTTCAAAATTTCACATTTGAATATTTTGAATTTATGTGACTTCTACAGCACTTTTATATTTAAATTCATTTAAATTGTGGTGAACCTTTATCTAAGCATAAATCCAATATATGAAAAAGCAAATTTAATGAAAAAGAACAATTGGAGGGTTATAATTTGTTTTACAATAGGAATCCTTTTAACTAGCAGTCTTCTCTTGCACACTTACTGTCTGAACGTTCTAATATACCTTGTGAGGAATATATGCATTGCCTCAGATGAGGCAAATATCAATTTTATATCTAGTTGGTCCCATCTTAATTATATCTTGTTACTGAAAATGATGACTTTTAGCACTTGGTCATTTTTCTTTATTTTCTTTTTTTTTTTAAGAGCTTTTCAAGAACATGTGGCTAAATTTTGAGCATTATCAAATTGCATTCATTTTTCCTCCTATATTTGTGAAAGTTATTGATCTTTCATGTTGTTATTGCCTTTGCTTTCTTACTTAATTTCACATGAAAGCAACTTCTCCATTTAAACAGTAAACTTTAACCAAGAGGAAACCTCATTTGTATTTGTTTTGTTTTCCTTGCCAG
This sequence comes from Tupaia tana, assembly GCA_026018925.1. Taxonomy (NCBI): domain Eukaryota; kingdom Metazoa; phylum Chordata; class Mammalia; order Scandentia; family Tupaiidae; genus Tupaia; species Tupaia tana. Next base: position 50,118,067 of record JAKSZU010000003.1, read on the forward strand.
GCTCTGCAAATATACACAGTAAACAAATAGAAGTGATTCTCGTACTCATAGCACTTTTATTATTATTATTAAATTAAAATCATAATTATTACCATAGCTGACATTTACTGAGAGCTTACTATATACCAGGCTATGTACTTAAACTGAATAATTTCTTTAAAACCTCACCACAGCCCCATTTGATGGGTACGATTGTTAGTGAGAAATAGAAGATAAATCATTTTTTCAGGTGGTTTGCCCCAGTAAGTACTGAAATCAGATTCAGACCCAAGCATTCCAGTCTCAAACTTTCTCCTTGGTCTCATTATTACACTTTATACAAATACAATAATTATAACTGTGACAAATGCCAGGAAAGGTGAGCCAAAAGTATAGTTAGCAACTATAGTAAGAAATTTGATTTAGTATGAGTGGTAGTGAAGAACTCTCTGAAGAAGATATTTAAGATAAGATTCAGAGATGGCTAGAAGTTAGCCAAGGGAAGGGGAGACTCCATACATAATTACACAGCACATACAAATGTCCTGTGGCAGGAAATGGTTAGCTGGTTAGAGGAATAGAAAGTGTATACTGGACTATAAATGTGATAAGTGATAAAAGAATACTGATTTAAAAAAAAAAAAAACATGGACTAAATACATACTTGTCTCTTCCCACAGAAGCACAATTTGTTGAGCAATGTAATTTTGTCATGATGTTAATTACAGTAGCATCCTGTGTAATTAGATCTATTCAATTAAAAATGCAGATCAATGGTAAATAATTTGGAACTGGCTATGTCATAGTGATGTGATTCTTCTGTGCTTTCTACTCCAGATTGCGGAGGCCTAGAGGTATGAAGTATTTGAATCTATAACCCAGTTACTTCATGTAGATAACCCTGACATTATTTCAATTTCTTATTAGTAGTAACATTGTAAATTCTTTTTTTGGAGAGGTTTTTTTTTTTTTCTTTTTTTTTTTTTTTGCTACAGGGTTCATGCGCTCACCAGAGAAACAGAGAGAGACAGAGAGACAGAAAGCGAGAAATCATTTCCCCCAGGGGGTATGGTCACGCCACAATCACTTCTCCTCCATTCTCCTCTCTGGATCTTGGGCACACACGCACACGCACCTGGCGTGAGTTTAAGCCACCATGTCCAGGACTTGAACCGCGGTCTACTACACGGGAGTCCAGCAACATAGCCATTACTCTAACTGCTGGTCCCTAACATTATAAATTCTATGTTTTCATTGCTGTTGTAAATTACAATTTTGTTACTAGGTATGATGTGCATGGCAACCCATGGCCTATGAGAAGCTGGACAAAAGGAATAATAGATAACTCTGATACCAGTGTCCAGGGAAATGTCAATATAGCAGAATGACCAGAGGCTCTGAGCCAGGGAGGGGACAGCATGATGTCACTGCAGTTTCCCTTGGTGAGAAGTCTGTGACAGGGTATTAACCAAACCTAGAGGAAGAATGGCTTCCATCTGACAGTTCTCACTGTGGGTGACCATGTGAAAACTTCCTGAGGGCACAGAACATCTTCTGGTCATTGTTTCATCACCAGTGCCCAGAATATACCTGACATGATAACCAGGAACTCTTAGATCAGGAGCCGAGGTAGAAGTCCTAAGCACTGGGACCACGAGAGGGGGGAAAGAAGTGCCATAGGGATGTCCTTGTGGGAATGGGTCCTGGATCTGCCTGTTAGTGACAGAGGTACATAGAGAGCATAGGTTCTAAGGAATCTCAGCTGCTCCCTGCTCTCCTACATCTGAGGAGGCAGGTAAATCCCAAACCCTCTTGGGTGGCAGGAAGGGCTGAGCATTGTTTTTCCATCTTGCCTTTAGAATTGGTTGAGATTGACCTTTTGGGTGGCAGGAATGACTACATACCAAACACATTTTCATGAGGATCAACTCATCCAGTCCTCCCAGCATAGCATTTATTACCCTTATTATTGCCCCCATTTTATAGGTAAATAAACAGAAACTTAGAGATATTATTTAATTTGCCCAAGATATCAATACTATGAACTGCATAGTTTATGTTCTTAATCACAGCAGTTTGCTGCTTCCTAAAATACATCTTTACCTTCAAGTTGCTAACACCCAGAGGCTGTAGCCAGTAAGGGCTCACAAGGAGGTATAGCCAGTGGTAGAGCAGGCTTGGCATTAGTTCTGCGAAGGCAGTGAGTGGTGCTGCTCAGGGCTGGGCTATCAGACGTCTTCACACAGAACTAACTCCCAGCAGGGAGGCCCTGGGAAGGGCTGAAGAAGCAAAATGGTGGCTGACCAAGGGCACAATCGTGGTGCATGTGGAATCCATATACAAAGATTTCAATCCGTGACTTATTACCATAATTAATGATTTGTTGTTTGCTCTCAAATGAAAATTAGTTCGTCAGATGTAGTAATTGAGGAAGCTAATTACACATAGCTGCACAGGGCCTGCCCCAGGCAACATTGAATGTCTTTTGGCTTTGATTTGTTACCTCCCCTCTTGGCAGCATTTCCTTCCTTTCATAATTCCTTTATATTCCCCCACATGCCCAGGATTTTCATGCCGCCCTTATCTTTTCCTTCCAGAAGAAAATTGATGTAATAAATGAGTTCATAATAGGGATGGTTGGTAATTTAATGAATTACATGGCCTGGAAATTTTTGTATGTATTAAAGGGATCTCACTAAATGCCATGTGGTATTCTGAATTGGATACTGGAAGGATAAAGGATGTTATCAGAAAAACTGGTAAAATCTGAATGTTAATTTCTCAGTTTTGACAAATGAACTATGGTTATAGAAGATGTAAACATTAGGAGAAGTTGGGCCAAAAGTATATGAGAATTCTCTTGTACTATCTTGGAAATCTTTCCAGAAATCTAAAATCATTCAAAAAATAAAACATTTAAAGTAAGAAAGGGATCTTATAGAGAAATAAATGAATACTCAAAGGAATAAATTAATGAAGAAATTTTAGGTGCGTAGGTCTTACGATGTATGAAAGGATAGTCTTATAGCTGTGTACTCATTTATTTTCTTCAAACCCTTAGTTCATTAACCATCGAATATTTCTTTTTTTTTTCATTTTGGATGCTATGAATTATATCTAGGATCAGAAGATTTATTCATTCTTCTGACTACAATAAATTATGCTGAAAGACAGAAAATAAGAAGTGAATTAAAGTTCCAAAATAAGAAACATAGCTATTTTTTTCCTCTTCTGGGAATGGTAATTGATTCCAGAATTCTGAATTAGGCGAACATTAATTGATGCTCTGGGAGATGAATCATTTTTAAGGACCAACGTCACTAAATTGCCACTGTTTTAAAATATCAGAAGAATAAGAAACTCATTTTGGGTTTTCAAATACTCACATAGGGCTTGTTCTTTATCTAATGGCAACATAAAAATCAGTATTCTTTAGATGACCTAATTCAAGGGAATAAGTGTTTAAGTACATATACTCAGTTTAGTGTTCCAAAAGAATTTACTGTGTACAACTCCAGGGATATTAAAATTAGATAAAGAGTTTAAAAACATGATTTCCCTATTGGAATAGGTAAACCAACTAGCTGGCACTGTGTCAGATGAAAGACAATAGAAGCTTGCTCTATTATTTATACAAATCGACTGATCTGGCAGTTGGTACAGCAATAAGCCACAACGAACTACAGAAAAATGAAAATGTGATTTCTTTAGCATTTGGAATGGAATATTTACAGGAAGGCACAGAATGATATTACAGGAGCCCAAGCTGTGTCAAAATGGTCGCCTATGTTACTGCTTTATCCACAGTGTAATTCAGCCAGTGTATGTTTATTGGTGCAAAATTGTGATGAAGGGCTATCATTTTCCTGCTGTTAGTAAGGTGACTGGACCTCATAATCCCAAAGGAATTTAAAATTCTCACTTTCCATGAGTAACTTTTCACTTTTAACTATACTGTCATCTGCCTTTGTTTGCCATAAAGTCTTTCTTTTGACTTGGTATGAAGAAGTTCCTGAAATCGGTTAATATGTTCATGTCTTCCCAGCAAAGAGAAGAAAAAAAATTCATGAAGCATGTAATTCCACTCTGAAATACCCCATTTGCTGATTGATTGAATTGACTCAATCTATTTTGGTCTGTTAGCAAATCCCTGGCCTTTGTGTTATGCTCTTGATTTTAAACTGTGATGTTTATACCTTATATTTTTATTGACTCCCACTTGTCCACACTGGTTTTTCTCTAACAATATGTTCATTTCCATGAAAAATCTTTTAAGCAGAAACCTTTCACACTTATACTTTCCCAACCTCAAGAGCTGTGTTAGTCAAGCAGTAGACTCATAGAAAATGTGAGTTATACAAGATGACTTTCCTAAACATGAGACTTAGCTTGAGCCTGCAAGGGTCATTTATATATTTATAGCTACTGCAGAGAAAGTGTGTGAAATCTTAAATTTTCTTTTTTGCCCAAAGCAGTGGTTATGACTATTTCACAGAAATTGACTTCAATAGAAAGAGCTAGTTAGTATTAGGGATATTATATGTGATTAAACTCCGAGATGTGAGCCAAATTTGAAATGTTTCTCATAGTATTCGGTTGTCAGAAAAGTCATGATGCATTCTTGCATAGAAAAACATAAAAAAATACATCATGACTTTTCCAATGACCTAATATAAATGTTAAAATGCATAATATTCAGTGTGGTAAATAGGAGGCTCCATGTTAATGTTGTAATTTTGATATGGGCCTGGTTTTTACAAGCCCGTATACAGTCTATCTTAACGAGAGGTGATTTGACTATGCTGTCAGGGGGAACCTGATAGTGTTGGGGGCATTTTGTTATTGTCGTTGTCATCATACCTGGCATTTAATGATTAAAAACCTGAGGTGCTTCTAAAAATTGTACAACATGCAGGTCAGGCTGACCGTAAGGCATTGCCCAGCTTAAAGGTTAGTAGTGCTGAGATTGAGAAACCCTCCCTATGCATCAGCTTGAAATGATTATGCCAGCGACCACTCTGAAAATATGTGGCTTCATACATAGGATCATTCCCCTGTCACTCACAAATTAATTCTTCTTGGTGGTGGTGGTTGTGGTTGTGAGTTAGATATACATGTGATTCGCACCTACCAAGGAAAGTGAAAAATCAAAGGGAATGAGGGGCAATCCCCCTGCCAGGGCCAACAGGATAAATTTAATCCTTACTAAAGAGTCTTTGGTTGGAAAAGAAGGAATAAACAACTTGCATGGTTCTTGCAAGAATGGAAGATGTCACTGGTGGGATGGTAATTCTGACTCATAGAGAAAAAAAATACCAGTTTATCTGTTTAGACCTGGCCACAGTTGGAATTATGTGTCTTAGCCCTGTGCCAGAGACTGAGTGAAATAGATTGAGGACATAGCCTGGAAACTTGTATATTTTTAAAACGTCCCGTTTCTATAATTGCTAGTCTAGGGAGTTTAGAATCAGCCTTTTAAGCACCCCTAAAATTTGAAAAATTATCATAAAGTAAAACATACTACTTGTGTCTAGCAAAATGTCCACTTCTATGACAACCACTGCCATGCTTGCAGTCCTTTCCCATCTCCTCTGTCTTTTGCTTTTCCAGAAAATGCACTTCCCTGAGCATTACACTCCGAGTTTTGTATTTCTCACTTAACCAAAGTCTGTTCTTCATTAAGCTACTACACATCTTTTATTAGACTTGTATTGGAATTTGTACCATTCCAGAATTGGATTCACTTATGACAGAACTGGTGCTATGATTACAAATCTCACCTAGATAGGGGTAACACGGCAACATTGGAGTTTGTCTGAAACACTAGGGAGGTTCAATCCAGTTCTGGTTCTGTATATATAGCTCTAAGGGCTTGTGTTTCTGGGAGAGGAGGGCAGAGAAAGAGCCTTCATCCAGACATCTTTAGCATTCATTTGGTATACTTCAACTCTGAAATGTATGCAAAAAATGGTATACACGACTGCCTTTGAATATACTTGTAAGAGTTGTGTTTTGCCTGAACAAGGCCAAGGGGCTTTGCCATAAATATGCTAGATTATTTAAGGGGACTTTCAATTAATCATTACATCAATAATTTAATGTGTTTTCTTTCATCTAAATGTATCCTGGAGCAGGTGAGAAAAGAACTACTTACACATTTTAAAAGAAAAATTATTTTCTCCCTGGGCTCAAAGTTGCAGATAATATGTAGAAATTAAACTTTGGTTTAATTGAAATTTGGTTGTAATTTGAGGCTTTATAGTTTCCTTGGGCCACCTACTGCATTCTTTTTAATAAAGCATTGAAAGATAGCAGCATTTTTAAAAAAGGTAATTTCGTTCTGTTCTCTGAATGTTTCAAGCAACAAAACACTTCTTTTGTCCATTACCACATCAGCCTCAAGAAAATAGAAATGTCTCCAAGATACACCTGACTCTATTGTTAATAATATTATGTATCTATCTAGTATTAGCTTGTGTCTAGTTTTCCAGAACTTATTTCATTTTATTTTTAATAATACCTTTATTGAGATGTAATTCATATACCATAAAATTTACCCCTTGAAGTACAAAAGTGATTTTTAGTCTATCCACAAAGTTGTATAATCATTATCAAAATTGCAAAACATTCCATCATCCTGAAAAGATACCTTACACCCATTAACATTCACATTACATTTTTTATTGCCTTTCTTTGGGAAACCCCTAGTCTACTTTCTGTCTCTATACATTTGCCTATTTGGGACATTTCATATAAAGGGAATAATTTCATATAAGAAAAAATTATAACTATGTAGATTTTTTTAAAAGGAAAAATCAGAAAATCAGTCATTTGAGCATTTTTTAAAATTATTTATTTTAATTTTATTTGTTCATTCATTTATTTTTTTAATTTCACCAGAGAGAGACACAGAGAGAGAGAGAGGAAAAGTGAGAAAGCAAGCTGCCAGGTCCAGGACTTGAACTGTGGTCAGTCATGTGGCGGGGGGGGGGGGGGGGGGGGGGAGTCCAGCGCCTTATCCACCACACCACCTGCTGGTTCCACTATGTAGATTTTTCTTCATGTTTTTTTCACTTAGCATATTTTCAAGGGTCGTCTATGTTGTATCATGAATAGTACTTCATTTCTATTTAATGTTGAATAATATTCCACTTTATGAAGATTACAATGGCACATTCAATTTTTTAAAGTTTGCTTATTTCCTGCATGATTAAGAGAGACAGAGAGAGCATCTTTAACTAGATTCTGACACTGTGCTCCCCAGCCTTCAGCTACTTCCAGATCATGGGGCTGGGCATGTGCTGGCCACCCAGGGAGATCAAGTCAAGTCTCTGGACTTGAACCCTGAAACTTTCCATGTGAGATTGCCTCACAGAGCATTATCTTTTGCTATTATCTGGCCGCAATAATAGCACAATTTATTTAGCCATTCGTCTGTTGATGGACATTTGTGTTGTTTTCGTTTTTGTCTATTATTAGTAATGCTCTTTTTTTTTTTTTTTGAGAGAGATTTTTTTTTTTTTTTTTGCTATAGGGCGCGTGCGCTTGCCAGACAGACAGAGAGAGACATAGAGACAGAAAGCGAGAAATCACCCCCCAGAGGGGATGGTCACGCTGCAATCCCTTCTTCTCCATTCTCCTCTCAGGATCTTGGGCAAGCAGGCACACGCGCCCGGCATGAGTTTTAAGCCACCAGGTCCAGGACGCGAACCGCGGTCGACTACGTGGGAGTCCAGTGACATAGCCATTACGTTAACTGGTGGTTCCCAGTAATGCTCTTAAGAGCATGTGTGTTCACATTTGCATGTGGGTGAAGACATGTTTTCAATTCTCTTGGGTATACACACCCGCCAGTGAAATCGCGGGGTCATGCAGTAACTCAATGTTTAACATTTTTCTTTTTTTTTTTTTTTTGGAGAGGTTTTTCGCTATAGGGCGTGTGCGCTCGCCAGACAGACAGAGACAGACATAGAGACAGAAAGCGAGAAATCACCCCCCAGGGGGGATGGTCACGCCGCAATCCCTTCTCCTCCATTCTCCTCTCGGGATCTTGGGCACGCACGCACACGCGCCCGGCGTGAGTTGTAAGCCACCGGGTCCGAGACGCGAACCGCGGTCGACTACGTGGGAGTCCAGCGACATAGCCATTACGCTAACTGCTGGTTCCCAATGTTTAACATTTTGAGGCATCGCCAAACTATTTCCTTGAGCAGCTACACCATTTTACATTCCCTCCAGCAATTTAGGAAAGTTCTAATTTGTCCACATCCTTATCAATACTTACTGTTGTCTTTTAATTTTATCTAGTGGAAGTAGAACAATCTTTCATATGATTTTGTTTATATTTACCTAATAACTGATGATATTGATCATCTTTACATGTGCTTATTGGCAATTTGCATATCTTCTTTTAAATGTCTGTTGGGAACCAGCAGTTAGCGTAATGGCTATGTCGCTGGACTCCCACGTAGTCGACCGCGGTTTGCGTCCCGCAGCCGGTGGCGTAAAACTCATGCCGGGCGCGTGTGCGTGCGTGCCCAAGATCCCGAGAGGAGAATGGAGGAGAAGGGATTGCAGTGTGACCATCCCCCCTGGGGGGTGATTTCTCGCTTTCTGTCTCTCAGTCTCTCTCTGTCTGTCTGGCGAGCGCACGCGCCCTATAGTGAAAAATCTCTCCAAAAAAAAAAAAAAAGAAAGAAAAAAAAAATGTCTGTTCAAATTTTTTGCCCATTTTTAAAGTGGATTATTGGTCTTTTATTAAGTTATAAAAGTTATTCTTATATTTTGGATATAAGAATATCTTTCATCAGATACATGATTTAGAAATATTTCTTCTATTTTGTGGATTATCTTTTTACTTTCTTGATATTCTTTCTTGCACAAAAGTTTTTTTTTTTTTTATGAGAGATTTTTGCTATAAGATTCATGCATTCACTGGAGAGACAGAGAAACAGAAAGCAATAAATCATCCCCCCCCCCCCAAGAGAGACTGGCCATGCCACAATCCCTTCTTCTCCATTCTCCCCTCAGGATCTTGGGCATACACGCACACATGCCCAGCATGAGTTTTAAGCCGCTGGGTCCAGGATTTGAACCATGGTCAACTACATGAGAGTTCAGTCTTGACGTAACCATTATGCCATCTGCTGGTCCCATTACACAAAAATTTTTAACTTTGCTGAAGTTGTGTTCATCTTTTTTACTTGTGCTTTCGTGTTGTTTTTAAGAAACCACTGCCAAATCCCAGGTCATAAAAATTTACTCTTAGGTTCTCTCTTAAGAGTTTTGTAGCTTTAGCTATTTAAATAAATGATCCATTTTGAATTCATTTTTTGTGTACAGTCTGAGGGGCCCAACTTCATTATCTTGCATCCAAATATCCAGTTGACTGAACTCCATTTGTTGAAAAGACCTTTTCCTCATGGAATTGGCCTGGCTCTCTTGTCAAAATTTGACCATAAATGTTAATTTCTGGGCTCGCTGGTGGCACAGAGGCTAAGGTGGCTGGGTCCCACATGGCTGACTTTGTGATTCAAGTTCCAAACCCAGCAGTTTGAAATACACACCAGGAACATGTGCATGCAGGCTCAAAGTCCTGAGAGAAGACTGGAAAAGAGATTGTAAGGTGGCCATCACCTTGGAGGGTGGCTTCTCACTTTATCTCTCTCTGATGAGCACACACACCCTAGAGCAAAACTAAAAAAAGAGAAAAAAGTTTATTTCTGGACTCTCAATTCTATTCCAATGATTTATACATTTGTCTGCATGACTATGCCATGTTGTCTTGATTACAGTTAAGTTTAGAGGAAGTTTTAAAATCAAACAACACAAGTTATCCAACTTCCTTCTTTATGAAGATCATATTTGGAGCCCAGCCTTAGTAGCTCATGATGGTAGATTCTACTACTCAGTAGGCTGAGGCCACATGGGAGTCTTGGGTTTGAGTCCTGGCTCACTCTAAAAGCTGGACACAGTGTCATGTTTCCATAATCTCAACTGCTTGGAAGACTGAGGTAGCAGGATATCAACATAGTGAGACTCTGTCTAAAAAAAAAAAATTGTAATTTTTAGAAAGATTGTTTCGACTCTCCTGAGTCTTTTGAATTTTAGAATCATCTTGGTAATTTCTGGAAAATATTCAGCTGAAAATGTAAGAAGTGTTGTGCTGCATGTATAAATTCATTTGGATAGTACTGACATTTTAACAATCTTAATCATTCTGATCCATGAACATCAGATGTGTTTCCATTTACTTAGATCTTTTTTTTAGTAGAGTTTTGTAGCTGTCATGTACAAGTCTTGCACTTCTTTTGGCAAATTTATTTCTAAGTATCTTGTTCTTTTTGATGCTATTATAAATGAATTGTCTTCTTAATTTTATATTTAGGATTGTTCATTGATAATATAGAAAAACAACTTATTCTTGTATATTTGTATTATATTCTGCTAACTTGATGGACCTCTTCATTATTTCTAATAGTTTTCTTTAGTAGATCCATTAGTATTTACTATGTACAAGATCGTATCATCTGCTGATAGAGATATTTTTACCTTCTCCTTTTTTTCCTTCAGTTTTGCCATAGGGCATGTGTACCCTCCAGAGAGGAACATAGAAAGAGATAGAGAAAGTGAGAAATCACCAAGAAGGGATGGCCACACTGAATTCCCTTCTCTTCCATTCCCCTCTCGGTATTTTGGGCACACATGCACACGTTCCTGGCATGTTTTTCAAGTTACTGGGTCCAGGGACTCAAACCATGTAGTCAGCCATGTGGCATTTAGCCTCGTTAATCACCACACTACTGGCTGGCCTATTTTCTCCTTTTCAATCTAAATACCTTGTACTCCCTCCTTTTTTGTTTTGTTTCTGTTTTTGTTTTTGTTTTTTATTTTCGTTTTTGTCTTTTGCCCTGACTCCAGCAACACATGTTGAATGAATAAGAGTGGGAAAAGCATAATCTTTATCTTGTTCATTATTTATTTTTCTAAAATTCATTTCCTTTCATTCACATAAATGCTCAAAAATCCTTTTCTTTGTGCACATGGAGGGAGGGAGAGGGAGTTCTAGTGTCTCTTTTTCTCAAATGGACACTAATTTTATTACAGGGGCTCTACTCTCATAACTCTTTCTAATTTAATTACCTCTCAAAGGCACCCCCCTTCCAAAGACCATCACATTGAAGGTTGGAAATTCAACCTAGGAATTTTGGGGATACATAAGCATTCAGTCTGTTACAAAACCCATAAATTCTATGTCTATAATTCAAGTATTCAGTCTAAGAAATCCGTCTTAAAATATAAGAAACATGTTTGAAGGTGTATACATTTTATTACTGAAAATATCGTGAGACCAGCAGATGGTGTAATGGTTATGTCTCTGGACTCCTACATAGTTGACTGGAGTTCAAGTCCCAGACCCGGTGACTTAAACACACTGGGCATGAGTGTGTGCGTTCCAAAGTCCCAAGAGGAGAATGGAAGAGAAGGGATTGTGGCACGGCCATACACCCTGGGGGGTGATTTCTCATGTTCTGTTTCTCTGTCTCTCTCTGTCTCTCTGGTGAGTGCATGTGCCCTAAAGCCAAAAAAAAAAAAAAAAAAAAAAAATCTCTTCCTAAAAGGAAAAAAATATTGTAAACAAGTAAGATTCCAACAATAGTAGAATAGTTAAAGATACAATGATATAGCTATTCAGTGGAGTGTGTAGTCCTTCAAAATCATGTTCTAGGGGCCAGCACGTGAAATGGTGGTTAAGGTGCTGCACTCCCACATGACTGACTGCAGTTTGAGTCTCAGACTTGGCGGCTCACTTCCTCTTTGGCTCTCTCTCTCTGGAGAGCACACGTGCCACGTAGCAGGTTGCGAAATAATGATAATCATCATAATAAATAAAGTTAAATAAATAATTCTTTTTAAAATTGTGTTCTAAAAATATTGAATGATATCGGCACTATTTATAATAAGTAATAAATACAAAGGGATATAAACCTACTTTTTAGGCAAGTGATTTTGTAAAAAACATATTTATGAATGAATTTTAAAAAACTATAAGGCTGCATACTTTACTGAAACGTTAATAGTGATTATCTCCCCTTGGTGTGAGTATGAATAATTTTATTTTCTCGTTAGTACTTTTCTAGATTTCAAATTTTTAATAATATAAATGAATACTTTTTATAACAGAAAAATACTAAATATTGTGCTCCATATTAGAAGCTTGTCTAATAACTTATTTCCTCCAAAGTAAACCTTGTATGTACTTTGGCAGGACTTCTTTGCAATAATGTACCATATTGTCCTGATTCGTTATGATCAATTAATGAGGCTAGAAATCCTATTCTTTATTAGAGCTTTTATCAGCTTTTACACAGTCATTAAACATTTTAGAGTTTACAGTCATCTCTCCCTTTTTCCCCTTTTAAGATCAAAAGTGGCTTTTGATCTTAAATCCTATAGAATATATTCCTTTAATTCCCTATCATTTGGGGGGCAATATTGTCTGAAGTGATCAGTCAGAACATCATCGTAATTCCTTACAGTTTTTGTGACATTTTCACAGAGTTGATCTCATTTACTTTTCACCATATCCCTGAAAATAAGTAGCATAAACCATTCTCAAAAAATAAACACATCTAAGGTCAACATAAATCCTTGAACTGAGGTACAAACCTGCATTGTCTGATTCCATATCTACGCTTTGAACCTTAGAAATTGTGCAGTCCAATCATTTTATTTTGTAGATTTACAAAATGAAACACTCAGAATTTAAATGAAACACTCAGAATTTAAGTGACACAACCTAAATCACAGAGATAATGGAATTCCTGGTCTAGCACAAAAATCCTGTTCTTTTGTAACTGAAACTACTACTCTTTTAATCCAGGAAGAGGTGAGATATACGTACTTTGAATAGGTGTTTCAACAAGTATACAGATTCTTTAATTTGCTATCCAGTAGATAACACAATTTTTACTAAGGTTTCTTTTGGAATCAATTTAACCATTTTACCAGTTTTGTCTTTGCCTTACCTTCAGATGCCTCTGAGGAACGTGAACAAACACAGGCTTACTTAGTGAAAAGGTGTTTAAAACATCAGAGCAACTCGGGTAGTTTTCTTTGATGAATTTTAGTTATCTTAACAGGTGTTATAAAGAACATTTTTATTTTGAAGCTTTGAAAAGTATCTCTGAAATAAAATTAGTTTAAGAATACCCTGGAAGGTATAATGGTGAAAATGTTTGTAGTATTATAGTAAATATATTACTTTCTTTACCTTTATTGTTCTTACCGACTTCCAAGATAATTTTTTTTTGAGAGGTTTTTGCTATAGGGTGCATATGCTCGCCAGAAGGAGAGAAACAGAGAGACAGAAAGCGAGAAATCACACCCCCCCCCCCCCATGGGGGATGACCACGCTGCAATTCTTTCTCCTCCATTCTCCTCTCAGGATCTTGGGCATGCATGCACACGCACCCAGCATGGGTGTAAGCCACCGGATTCGGGACTCGAACCGTGGTTGACTACATGGGAGTCCAGCAACATAGCCATTGTGCCAACTGCTGGTCCCCCAAGATAAATCTTATTTGTAATAATGTTTATCTTGACCATTGATCATTATCATCTAATTATTAATTTTCATAGATTTCTTTTTTTAGAAGTTTCTGCCTTAGGGTGCATGCATTCTCTGTAGAGACAGAGACAGTGAGAGGAAAAGTGAGAAATCATCCCTTAGCGAGGATGGCCATACCACAATTACTTCTCCTTCATTCTCTTCCTCTTGGGCATTCATGCATATGCAGTGAGTTTCAAGCCACTGGATCCAGAACTAGATCCATGGTCAACCATGAGGGAATCCAGTGATGTAACCATTACACCATCTGCTGGCCCCATATTTTCATAGTATTTTTATAAAATAGAAGTAATTTGTTGAATACTTATTAAAGCATTTAACATTCTTTTTTTTTTTTTTTTTTTTCTTTTTTTGGAGAGGTTTTTGCTATAGGGCGCGTGCGCTCGCCAGACAGACAGAGAGAGACAGAGAGATAGAAAGCAGGAAATCACCCCCCCAGGGGGGATGGCCACGCCGCAATCCCTTCTCCTCCATTCTCCTCTCGGGATCTTGGGCACGCACGCACACGCGCCCGGCGTGAGTTTAAGCCGCCGGGTCCGGGACTCGAACCGCGGTCGACTACGTGGGAGTCCAGCGACATAGCCATTACGCTAACTGCTGGTCCCCTCAAAGCATTTAACATTCTATATTAAACAGAACACAGACTAATCATTGTATATTCAGAAAACATTTTCTGCATTGCTGCTATATATTAGTCAAGGAGCAAAATATATTTAATACATATATAGAGAGATGGAAAATATATTAACATCTCTCTCTCTCTCTCAATATGTGTGTGTGTGTGTGTGTGTGTGTGTGTATTCCTTTTCCTCCTCCTCCTCTTCCTTCCTCCTCCTCTGCTTCTCCCCCTATTCCTCCCCTTGTTTCTTTTCCTCCTCTTCTTCTTTCTCTCTCTCTCTCCCTTTTATCCAAGGACCTTTACACTACATTTAAAATTTAAGTTATCCCTTTAGAAAATTTCTGTTACTAATTTAATATGCAGAATGCCTCTGAAAAGCTTTTAATATTGCTAAGGATGATTGTTCATGACATCCTTTCCAGAGATGCCTGGTTCATTTCTTAATGAAGGATAAACCCCTGTTATAAACAATAATCTTCCTTTTCAATGATTTTTTCTAAATTATTTGGATTTCTGCTCAATTTTATGCTTCCATATAATTCAATCTGAGAACTCTGTGTCAACTGGGTCTCTTATTAAAGAGATAAAAGCATCCATTACACTAAAAAAGTCCTAATGAGTCACCTGAGATTGTTCTTAAATTTCAAAAACAGACAATGCCTTTGACAAAATTCTTTCCAGATTCAGAAATACATGGATTCACTGCATATTATCATACATTCAGGCAATCCCTTTTTAACCTGATTAATAGACCACAGTATTAACCTATGGATTGCAGGGGCTTAGCCTGGTGGATTTGGAAGGCATGAACGTCGGTTTTGTGTTGGTTGAGGTCGTTAGACAGTCATTACTATGTGTTTTGATTACTCACATGTTTGTGTTTGTGTTTATGATAGGAATGACTAGAAAAAGAGGGATCTAGGCTGCATATTTACTCATCATAAGTCAAAAGTTTCTACATTGGATAGATAGAAATATGCTATGCTGTTCTTGAAGGAAGTATCTAACACTTGGGTCATCTGGTGGTATGGTGGTTAAGGCAGTTGGATCGCACATGGCCAACTATGTAATTCAAGTCCTGGACCCACTGGCTTGAAAAACACTCTGAGGGTGTGTGTGTGTGCATGTGTGAAATCTAGTGAGGAGGGAGAAATGGGGGAGAGGAGATTATGGGGTGATCACTCCTCATGAGGAGTGTTTTCTCACTTTCTCTCCTTCTCTCTCTCTAGCAAGTGCATGCACCCTCTGGCAAAATTGTGAAAAAAAGAAAGTATCTAACACTATTTGGGAGATCTAAGAAGACTTGATAAGGGGAGAATATATTTGGATACATTTTATAGAACAAGTAGAATTTGGGCAAGAATCTTCCTTAAGGATAGAGCATGAAAATTCTTGGGGGCGTGAAAGAACCCTGCATTGCAGAGCCCTTGAGGAATGTCGTATAGCTTAGTTGCAAAGTATGATGGGAGACGAGCTTGATAGATGGACAGAGGTCAGATCCTGAAGAACCTTTCAGGTCATTCTAAAAGGAATGACCTAAAGGTAAAGTCTAAAAGGAATTTGACAGACAGAAACTTTCAATGATGGATAGCCTTAG
Organism: Tupaia tana; assembly: GCA_026018925.1. NCBI lineage: Eukaryota > Metazoa > Chordata > Mammalia > Scandentia > Tupaiidae > Tupaia > Tupaia tana. Next base: position 50,133,892 of record JAKSZU010000003.1, read on the forward strand.
AAATATTTCAAGAAAATTTAGGAAGAAAATTTACATAGTGTGACAGTTGGATTGGATTGGAGTATGGAAGTAAGAATTCCAACCAAGAGTGTTGCAGTTTTTCCAATCATCAGTTATTAAGTCTTGAATTAAAACAGTATCTATGAAGATGGAGAAGGGTAAATCTGAGAATTAGTAAGTAAATTTGACAGAATTTTCTGACTAACAAAGAGGTAACATGTACACGTGGCATGTTTTCAGATTGAGCCAGAGGCTCAAACCTGTTGCTGATCATGTGGCTTCCAGCCTTTCAAGCAACTGTGTTACCTCTGTGACACAGATGCAAGGCTTTTTGTTTGTTTTTGTTTTTTAACAAATAAGGAAATTAACGAAAAAGGTTCAATTACCTCCAAGTCATAGACCTCCTTAGTTTTATTTTAGTTAAAAAATCAAACTTACATCTCAATTTCAGTAGTTAGCTTACTACAGAGTTACTTGAAAGGAAATGACTTATTATTGACCACTAATTTATTTGTCCTACTTAAGTGGTTTTATCCATATGTTCTTTCCCTTGCTAATAAAATGTAGATCTTGATCAGAAAACAAGGTTAAGCCATATATTTAATGACTCTTTAATGTAGACTTTGTGATTACTGGATAATAATATTAATGCTGGATTTTGTTATTTTCAGAGAGAGAAAATAGTTATACTTTTCATAAAAGAAAAAAGTTATGCTTAGGAATAAAAGGTATAATTATAAAAACAATGAGAGCAGAAAGACTTTGAAAAGCATGGTAAAAACATACACACAAGTTTTTGCTCCTTTTGACCTTGGCAGAGTTGAAGCTAAGAGTTTAGTAAAAAAATAATTTCTCCTGTATATTATTCATTATGCTGTGTGTGTGTGTGTGTGTGTGTGTGTGTGTGCATATGTGTATTTGTGGACGGGTATATGGTGTGTGAGTCTATAGCATTTTTGGGATGTTATCTTGCCATTTTACTATCCTTTTGCCTCAGCTTTCTGAGGAGCTAAATTGTAGACACATGCCACCACACCTGGCTCTTCAACATGGGCAGGGAATTAAACCAGCGCCTCCCATGTGCCCTCAGCTTGCCAAGTGGGAGCGTTCGGTGCACGTTACCTCAGCTGGGCAATCATTACTCCTTCTTATACATTTTAAAACATTTTAATGAGCATTAAGCTGTATCCCCAGCCTAATTAGAAAGTACTATAATTTTCTGATGAAAAGGGGCAAAATATCTTTGGAAGTGAATTGATTTTTAGAAGACCAAATTTACCAAACTCAGACCACTCACATGTTCCACGTCTCACATGTATTGTTACATTTTCTGGAGGGTGGCTTAGCACAAGCATGCAGATATTACACTAGGTTAACATCAGATTGCTGACTAATGAATGCTGTTTCAGCTGTGAGTGGACAAGAAACAGGTAACGTACCTCATTGGGAAAGCAGCAGAGGATGCTGAAAAGCAACCCACCACTGGAGGCAGCACACATTGGCCTTGATTTCAAATGAAACAAATGTGGAAACAGCAGATGGCTTAATGGTTATGTCACTGGATTCCCACATAGCAGACCACAATTTGAGTCCCAGATCTGGCAGCTTAAAACTCACAACACTGCACGTGCCCTGTAGCAAAAGTCTCTCTTAAAATACATAAATAAATAAACATAAATGAAACAAATGTTATGATTCTTTATGTTAATCTGTGAGTACATTGATTCATAAAATAAATAATACAATTTAGACTTTAGGCATTACAGCAACTGTATTAAAAACTGTGTATTCCTTCTTTAGAACCGGATGGCAGTATCACACATAAGAAGCAAATTATAAATGAAAAAAAGATATATATGGCTGTGATGATCTCATATGTTCGAGTCATATTGACAGGTGCCTTATGGGGTGTCATTTCTTTTTAATTTATTAATTTATGAGAGAGAAATTAATTTTTGGTAGGATCTCACCATGTCAGGATCCTCCTGCCACAGCCTCCTAGCTAGCTAAAACTACAAGCACATACCACTCCACCCAGCCTGTTTAGGAAGCAGGAATCAAACCAAGGTCTCTTACGTGATCTCAGCGACTCAGCAGTCATCTAAGCCACATGCACCACCACGACTGAGACCCATAATTATTTCTTTTTTTCTTTTTCTCTTGGAGAGATTTTTGCTATAGGGCGCGTGCGCTCACCAGACAGAGACAGAGAGAGAGAAAGCGAGAAATCACCCCCCGGGGGGGATGGCCACGCCGCAATCCCTTCTCCTCCATTCTCCCCTTGGGATCTTGGGCACGCATGCACATGCGCCCGGCGTGAGTTTAAGCTGCCGGGTCCGGGACTCGAACCGCGATCGACTACGTGGGAGTCCAGCGACATAGCCATTACGCTAACTGCTGGTCCCAACCCATAATTATTTCTTTTGAAATAGTGATTTCCACTCTTTCAGAATCTTGAAAAGCTGTGTAGATTGAGACTGTACGTATTGGAAAGTGATATTAATATCTTTTTTGGAAAAGAATTATTTTGTGTGTGTGTGTGTGTGTGTGTGATTTTAAAAATACATTTATTTATTTACCCCTAATTGCATCTTTACAGTGTACATTTATTTTTCCAGCACAAATACTATGCATCAGTCAAGCCAATGATATTACTTTATAACTTATCAGCAAATAGTTTCTCATTTTCTTGTCAATTAAGCATACTTTCACTTGTTTTTTCCATCCCCTTTCCCTTCTCTCCCTTCCATACTAAACTTTTTTTCCACATTTTATTGATTCATAAATACCTTAAACTAAAAATATGGACAGAGCTAGGATCTAGTGACAAGTGCACTGTAATTTTCTTCTGAAACATTTTTTAAATAAATTAATTAATTTACATTCATTTCCTGAGCATTGTCACAGCATACAAAATGTGATTTCCCATCCAGAATATACTATAAAGTGGCTTAATCATACATGTTATCATCAATAATTTTCCATTTCTAGTATCATATATCTAGCACCCCTATTTCTCACTCTCTGCCATTTCCCACACACCTCCAAAACTATCTCAGGTGTCTACAGTTGTTTTCTATTCCTTTCACACACACACACACCCTCCACACACACATTTTATTGATCCACAAAATATCTTAATTAATCTAACTACTTTCAGTAGCAAGTTCAGCTGGTATATACATAACTGTGAATGCATGTCTGACTTTAGGCTAAAACTCTGAGTAGAATGAATATACTATACGGTAGCACCTGACTGATGCTGTATAGCTTACTGTGGTCATTAAGTAGGTATTTTTTAATGTACTTTTTAATTTAAAGAAAAGCAGTTTTAGCTTTAATAAATCAAAGAAATGCTAAGAAACTTTGCTTAAAACTTAAAGCCAGGAAACAGGTTAGGATTCTGTTCCAATAGTAGGCACATGAACCTATCAGCAGCTCAAGACAGGACAACAGTTCTTAAAACCAGAAAACAAAGCCTAGAAGAAAATCTGCAATGTTTTAGTCAAAATTCAAAATCGTTTTCATCAGTTCAGTCTCATGTACTTCTATCTCAGGATGAGCCTGACCTGGGTTTGTGCCTTTATAGAAATGAATCTGGGGGAAGAAGTCTCAGCAGAAAATCTTCATTTTTGGTCAAGGAAATTAATATTTTACAGCTGATGTTCAGTATCCATCTCAGGATTGATATTAATATCTTTCTTTTAAAGAGGTTTTTCCCTTAAGGCACGTGTGCTCATCTGAGAGAGACAGAGACAGGGAGAGGGAAAGTGAGAAGTCACCACCGAGGGGGGATGGTTACACCGCAATCCCTTCTCCTCCATTCTCCTCCCAGGATCTTGGGCAAGCACACACACGTGCCTAACATGACTTTCAAGCCACCGGATCCGGGACTCAAACCCTTGTTATCCATGCGTGAGTCCAGCAATGTAACCACTACACTATCTTCTGGCCCCAATATTAATATCTTTAAGTAATAGTTAGTAGTTTAAATTACCCCATCTTGAGATAGGGAATCTGAAGCGTACGTAGAGTGATTAACAAAGTTGTCCAAAGTCATATTGCTCTTAAGTGGGAGCTCACCGTGTTCAGACACTGATCTTCCTCATGGCAGAACTGTGAGCTTCAGCACTGTGCCCACAGCAACATGGACACGTACACTTTTAATTCTTAAATGCCATAGGCACGTGGCTGCTCTAGGAGTTCTATCAAGATGAGACTTTCACATGCTCTTTTAAAATCCTAACAACAAAGCTATTTCAGGCTTTGCCTATGGTGATCACAATGAGCTTTCTTCATTTAGGAGACTCTATAGAGCTTTTCAAATGATAGATTACACAGTTTAAAGGGATTTTAAAATTACTTATTTAATAGGAACTCTTGTTGGCAAATTTACTTTAGAAATGCATCTCCCAAGAAGATGATAAGTACTTATTAGGAGCTTGTTTAAGAAATTTGGTCTACTCCCCGGAACAGTGAGCAATGAAGTTATTTTCTGAAAAGTGATGCTAATTATGGAAAATTAAGCGCAAATAGTACCAACATAGTTATTAGCACTACAGATTTGATGGACCACTCCCAAAAAGAGAGCTATAAATTATGTAAAAATAGTAATTCTGAAAATGAATAGGCCTATATTCTTTTATGAAAACTGTATCATGAGTTAAAAATTGGAGGACATGACCTCTGGGGTCTTTTAATTCTGAGTTACTTTGAGCAATTTTTGAATATGTACTTATGTGTGTGCCGCATATATTATCAACATATTAGAACATACATATATATTTACATAGAAGATTTGAAATAAATACTGTGATTTTGTAGGTAAACCACTATGAATTACTTCATAGTTCTAAAGTAGGCTTGCTGTTAGTGACATTAGTGACACCCTGAGGCACAGAATTGCCGTCTTATGGGATAAAGCAGTGGAGACTATGTTCTTGCTGTCACCCAGTCTTCTGCTCTTTCTTCTCCCCAAGATAAGAAGCAAATACAGAAAACCTTAAAGTTACTAGCCATGCACCTATACTAGCATGGGACATTTTGTATTAAAACATTAACTGGAGGATTTAAAGGCTTGTAAAGAACACAGTGCACATGACAGTTGTTTGCCACCATGCTTACATGTGCTGGATATCCCTACCAGGTTTGGGAAGTGGACTGCAGAGAATGGCATCCAGGGCTCTTGCATTTGCTGAAGAGCAGGAGAGATGGAAGGGGTCGTAGGGGCTCCTAGAGTCAATGTGGTGAAGAATTGAAAGGGGACTGAAATGAATTGGTTAGAAGCCAAGGGACTCAGAATATGAGAGAGAAGGGATCAAAAGAAATGGCATCTGTAAACACAAATACCATGCATGGAATTTCAGGCTGAGTGTAACAGGGTTTCAATCAGAAGCCAAAAGAAGTTTGTCCAAAAAGAGGCTTAAGAAAAATATTGAAAAGACTTAGCTATGGACTGGAAGGTAGGAGTAGAGAATACAAGCCATGAAGACATGACTGTAAAGGTTCTTTGAAAGCTATCATCATATCTCTGAGCAAAGGTGATGAAAAATTGATGTAATGGTTTAAAGCAGGGATTTGTCATTCAGACTGGTTGGTTTGAATCTTGGCTTTATCACCAATTATGTGACATTAGATAAATCATGCAATAGCTCTGAGTGCCAAGAAAATGAGAATAGTGTCTACCTTGTAGGGCTATTGTCAGGATGAATTTAGTTCATTTATATAGTGCCCTACAACAGTACCTAGCAGAGCAACATTTCAATTCATAACAGGTGTTATGATAAGAATAACTATATATGCTAGCCACATTTTTAAATTTTTTAAATTTTTTGCTTGTTTGTTTTTTGTGAAAGAGAGACCCAGAGAGAGGTAGATACTCTTGACATCATGCCATGATTCTACCCCCAATTCTTCCAGCTAGACAGGATCATGGGCAAACCCAGCATGTTTGGGTGAACTGGGGATCTGAACCCTAAACCTTCACATATGGCTTCAACATCAGATAGCATTGTCTTACTACCTGTGTCACCATGGCAGGGCCCACATCATGGTTATTACTATTATTAGGTCATCAGGAAAGTCATGATGTAGTTTTTTATGTTTTTCTATGCAAAAATGCATCATGACTTTTCCAACAACCCAGTATTTTCTTCAAGGAACTTCAGATAATAGCAATAAGCACATGATATGCAGCAGCCTTCAAACCTGTTTTTAATTGTTGAGCCCTTTCTTCAAACAAAATTTAATAACTTGAATATATTATATAAAGCCCAAGTACTCTGGTTGAACTGGTGCCTGGAGCACTCCCTGCTTCCTTCTCCTCTCTTGACTCCCTGGGGGACTCCTAGCATACCACTGTGGAGCACATTTGGGTAACTTCTGATGTGATAGAAAGAATCCAAGGCTTAGACTCAGAGACCCTGTATCAGGTCCTAGCTGCCATTAACAGGTTGTGTGATCTGTGGTAGCTTAATATCCTCATAGGGCCTTAGGTTCCTGATCCATGCACTGTAACAGTGGTTATCAAACTGCTCCCTATAGCCCTAGAGTTCCAGAGAAAGACAGGACGATTTGAGGACTGGGTGGTGTAGAGTATATTGAATAAGCAAGGGGAACCCACCAACTTCAACAGCCGAGGCTTCTGTGTTTTATATATTGAAATTCCTTTTAAGTTTGAAGAATGAGCACCACTGCTAAAGAAATTTTGACTCGATGAACTTAAGGATGAACTTAAAGGATCCTTTAGTTTCAATTATTCTATAGGCCCTTGGAAATTTATGACATTTGTTTATTGAGCCAAAGTAGCAGAAATAATCCGAAAAGAACAGATTTTTAATCCAAGGAAACTCAGTTTTGTGGGAAACAGTGTGGATTATTCACAAGGCACTGCACAGTGACAAAGATAATTCAGTATAACCAATGTTCAAAGGAAAGGTGGAACCTCTGTTATATAAATCCTAGCTCCATACTTTGACTTGTCTTGTTCGTGGGAACATAGACTGGTATAAGTGATAACGAGGTTTGTGGACCAAAAAGAACTATGATAGGTCAGAAATGTAGTGGTCAGGAGACCACTACAATGAACAACTTTTAAGAATTATTTATTTATTTATGTATTATTTTAAATTTGCTATAGGGCATGTGTGCTTACCAGAGAGACAGGGAGAGAGAGTGAAAGTGAGAAAGCAAGTCACCAGGTCCAGGACTCAAACCATGGTCAGCCAGGTGGGAGTCCAGTGCCTCAGCCACCATAATGCCTTCTGGCCCCACAATCAACAATTATTTAAATAGTTATTCAAATATATTGTAAGGCTTTTCTTGGTAGGTAGTGATTTCAGAAATACTTACCTCCTTGCTTACACAAGGTATGTTCCTTCCAAAGTAAATGTCAGGGTAAAATACTCCATTTATGATATCTGTATGTGAAATCTCTATTGTATATGGTCACCATATGAAAAGTGTGTGTGAATGCAGACACACTTTGATTGATTGGTTTAAATAACACATATAAGTAAATAAAGTTTCTATGTTCCCTAAGCCCATATTAGTGAGTCTGTAGGTCATGTTTTTTGGCTTAGATTTGCCCTAGATTTAGTCCTCCTCATTTTCAACTTGCTGAAAACAAAGGAAAACTTACAACCATATATAAATATAGAATGGTAGCATCTGTTCATATGTAATTTCAATAATGATTAATATGCAACCTGGACTAAATCCGCTAATAGACTTTGCATATGGTGTGAGTTAAAGGCTCTTCAATGAGTTTACTCTCCAATTATATCTCCCTTCTACCATTCAGAACTCTCACTATTGTGCTATTACGTGTGTGTCGGGGGGGAGTTGTGTGTGTTGATAGGTAGGTGGTGTTTTCAGTTTCACTGTTGAAATATGTTAGCTTGGAGCAATATCACCCACTAATACTTCAGCTTGGATCAGTTTATCAGATTAGTTTCAGAGAATGAGGTCCTAGGGGAATGACCCAGTGCGTAGTAATTCCATGACGACAGAAATCAGAACTGTCCACTGGGGCCAGATGGGAATGTTGGGAGCCAGGAGGTTCTACAGGGCCCAGCAAAGGATGAGGTGTGACCAAAGTGTGCTCATATGGAAGGGAAATTCAGAGACCAAACTTTGCCCTCCTATGAGCTCACACAGTGCCTTGTACATAATTCACCTTGAGGAGATGATGGCAGAATCAAATTATTTTTTCCAAGAATGGTCTTGACTAAAGTTAAAGTCGAAATTCACTGTTAAATTTTTGTTATTGAAAAAAAATACTGTATGGATTATTTTCTAAAATCAAGTTCCTTAAAGAGACATGATTTTCTGTTTTAAACTTATTTAAATAATATATGTTTTGCCAGAAGAATTCTTTTTAAAGGAAAACACTTCATATATGAGTTATAAATAATTCTTTCTTTAATAAGACATGTCCTATTATAGCCATCCTATTATAGCCATTGAATAATACATCTGCTGCAAGGATGTTATTTTTTTTCCCACCAATACATGTGCACAGCTCTGATTAGAGGAGGTAAAAGATGCACATCTCCTTCAAATAGTGAATTAGACCCAGTAAGAAAAAAAACGGTATATTTTATGATGACAGATTTTTTATTATTATTATGAAAGCTCTGAATAGCCCTCTTTTTTAAAAAAAATGCTTTGTAAAAATGTAATTCTCTGTCTCAATTCTATGTTCTATGTGACTGCTGATTCCATCAAAAAAGTATCTTACGAGCATCTTTCTCCAGTACTAATATCATTATTATTCCACAGAACGTTTTGTATGAAGGTCTCCTGAAGAAGGGCATTCTTTTCTTACCTTTTCTGTTAAAAAGCATCCTTTTCATACTTTTTCTTCCACCTAGGCTTTGTTCACATCTGCTGTTTTTAGAATAAGCCCACAAAAGTTACACTATCTTTATAAAGTAAAGCCAGAAGCTAATTCTCAATCCAGGTGCTTTGATTTTAGCCATCCTTCTCTTGTTCATTTATATCACTGTTCAGATGCGCTCTTTCAAAATCATAACCATACAATAAAGTTTAAAAATAAGATTTTCTTTTAAGTTTAAAAAAAAATGTGTTATCATCAAAGACGTTGCAAGATTTGACTGAACCATTTTCTGTTCTGTTCATTTCCAGGGCTACAGCAACACACAGGGGCCAGGTTATTTTCAAAGATGCTTTAGCCCAGCAGTTGTGTGAGCAAGGAGGTAAGTATGTCTGATATGTGCATGTTGGTTATGTACAAATTATTTACAGTAGGTCCTATGCTCTAGATACTAAATGAGCATATCCTTATTATTGCTTGATTATAATGCTTTACAATTTGAATTATCCAAACCTTCATATGCACAATAATTACTTATTTAGTATTTTTCAATACAAGCCTATAAACTTTTGAAAATATTAAGTGTGAGCAAGCCAAACCAAAAGAAATTTATCTTATTTTCATAATTGATCTTTTCTAATGAATTACCTGTAGTTATCCTGAAAATATAAGTCTTAATAGTAGCTTTGTATTCTGTAGAAATCCCTCTACTTAATTCACCACTTAAATTCCGTGTCGACTTTGTTGAAAATGTTTCTCATTATTGCTTTTAATATTTAATCATATGATGATATGTGTGCAGTGTCTGTTGTTTTAACTGTGTGCTCTATTTCAGACTTGTGTATAGATACTGTAAAATATTTGTGTTAACTTTTACATAATATCAGATATGTGTGGCATTCAAGGAACATTAAATGACTATTGTTTTTTGACTGCCTTATATACACCCAGACTATCATCCAAACCAAAGTCATACATGCCCACACGCACATGTATACACAAACACACCACACTGAAAATGTAAAAACCAGGATGGATGGTCCCTTATAAATTTGTTCCTAACTATTCCTTGAGCTTCCACCCAACTTTCTTTGTCATAATTGATTATTTTTCTTAACAACCATTTTCACAATTGGTTTTTCAGTACGTGATACAATGATGATAATTAAATCAGCATACTAGGTATATCCATCATCTCAACCATTTATAACATGATATAGAGTGAGTTGTTATTAATTATACATTCTACTCACTGTATTTTCTAACATATAGACATTGTTCCTTCTATCTATTTGCAATCTTGTTTCCATTAGTCAATATCTCTCTATTAACTTGGTATCATCATTTTAGGATTTATCACTTTTGGTAGAATTTTCCTCAGAAAAATGGTAGACACTATCCTTGGGAGATCAGATTTCATGTGCCAATATACAGACTATGCCTTAAAGATCTTTGGTTCCTGAGAAAGTGATATAGTGCCCAGCACATAACAACTATTCCAAAAATGTTGATAGATTGGTTACTAGTTTATCTCAACCATACATACATTCCTTGATTTAAGCATCTTGACTATAAATACATTTGAAGTCAATTTTTATAAATATCATGCATTGTCACTAACCATCATTGGATATTATTAATTTTTGTTTAGAATGATATGGGGGGGGGGATTTGTTAACTTAAGAATTATATTGCTTTGACTGACCCTGTGGTCTAGTCGTTAAGGAAGCCAGATTTCACATAGTCAGCTGAGAGCTTTGAATCCTGGCCCCAGTAACTTAAAAATACACTGGGCATATATGCATGCACATGCCCAAATCTCAAGAGAATGGAAAAATAGAGAAGGTATTGTGATGTGACCACACCCCATTGGAGGATGCTTTTTCCTGCTCCTCTCTGTCTCTCTGGCGAGCACATAGCACATACGTACACTCCCACACATACACACCTACACACAAAAAGAATTATATTATTGAATTTAAAGAAAATTTCTACTAATTATATCTCTGCTAAAGAAAATCTAGCAGACTTAGTAGAGAAATAAAGAAAAATTATATCGATTTTAAAAGGCCTAAGAAAATATAATTTATTATACTTACTTATCCCAGTATAACTTTATCTAGGCAATATCATACATGATAATTGATTATTAATGGCAGATATCTTATTGCTTACATAGATAATTAACAGATAATTTAGAAAACTCTATTCTATTTTATAATTTCAAACATGTCAGTTTTCTGGGGTTAAATAAGTTTTTATTCTGTAACTTTTGAAAATGTAAATATTAAAATCTGCTTTTGTAGGTATGCTCAAGAATTTTACCACAATGTAAATATTTCTCCAGACAATGAAAATGTTCACATGGTAAAAAAAAATATAGAATATGACGTACCAGTAAACATTAGCGTCAGAAAAGATATATCTAACTTTCTTAGCATTTACTCTTGCCTAAAAACTGATTTCTTTTAAGTCTTGACTATTTGAGTCTTTCCTATTTTAAATGAATTATTAAGGTCAGGTTTATTAAACCTGAAAAAAGAGGGCTGGATGGTGACTAGTTGGTAAAACAATACTCTTTGAGACTAACCAGTATGGGAAGTTTCCAGCTTCATGTCCAGAGACCTCTTTAAGTACACAGGACATGTGCATACCCATGATCTGGGCCTGGTTGGAGCTAGAGGTGAATCAGACCATCAGGATTATGTTGGGACGCTGTCTTTCTCTATATATATGTCTTTCTCTCTCTATATATATATATCTTTCTCTGTTTCTCTTGCTCATAAATAAACTTTATAAAATAAAGAGAGAAAATGAAAGGAAAAGGCAAAATAAATAGAAAAAAATTCTCAACTAGTGAGAAAAAAAAACATGAAGCCTTATATAATACCATTACACATGAACATGATTTGCACGATGGTAGATATGAATGTCGTTAAAAATGTCATTACCGACCAAGACCAAAAGAGAAACACTGAGGTTTTCAACAGCATTGAAATAATTCATTGAAATCACATTAATCCATTCACAATAAAGTGAAAAAGAATTCTAAGAAGAGTCACGGTTTCTTGCTATCAGAAAATAATAAGGAAAATAATGAAGCTATAACTACATATTTATTTGGGTTCTATCTACTTTTAATTAAAACATTAGTTATCTCCTCAATTTACATACAATAAAATAACATAATTTTAACATGTAATGACTTTCTATGCATTGGATGAGGCATACCATATATATTTATTAGAGAAAAACAAATGGCAATCACTATATACCACAGCACAGTGCCTTTCAATTGTAATATATTGCAGTAGCTTTGTTGATTTTAATTAAACAATTCAAACAAAGCAAATTTTGTTTTGTGAAGCTTGAGGACACCTATTACTACAAGAATATATTGCTGGCTAAACAGGCTGAAAAGGTAAAAGGGTTTAAAAATATCTTAGTCATGTCCTGGATAGTCTGTGGTCTTGTTCCCTTTCCTTGTTTCTTCATTCTGCAAACAGGTATCCAGCACCTACAAGACCTCTGTCTTAGCTCTTAGTGCTGAATGCTAGTATGAAAGGGAGAAGGACCCATTTCCTGTCTTGGGGAATTCTCCAGCTGGAGTGTAAATGGCAAATGAGTGGATCACAGAGGTAGTCAAGTTTGTCCTGAGGGTGCGAGGAAAAGCTTGCCAGAGAACTAGTACTGAAAGTTCAGTATGCTGTAAAAAAAAAGGGTACCTCTTCCTTGCATGTCTACTGACCCACCTTAGATTTAAGCTTCATCACCTCTTTCTGGACTTGCTTAATCGACCCCTCCTTGGTTTTCCTGCTCCCACTTTCTTGGTGCCTATCCAGAGATCCTATAATGAGTTTTCTAAAATGAGAATATGATTCTATCATTTCTCTGCTTAAAATTAACCTTCAATATCTCAATTTAGAGCAATAATTTATCTTCCCTCCTGCTTATCACAGTACACAAGGAAACATACAGAATCCTTTATGGGAGGCTTCAGTTTGCCTTTCCCTCCTCAATTCTTGTCATCTTCTCATTTCCACCTTAAAATCCCCTGAATGCAACTCAGAGTAGATTCCTGATGTCACTTGTACCCTGTACCCTCCCAGTTTTCTTTGCCCAGACTACTCTTTTGTGTCTTTTTGTTCAGTCTTAGGCCTTCAGACCCTGCTTAAGTATTTCCATCCTCAGAAATGCCATCCCTGATCCCCTCTACCTCCTGCTCAGCTGTCATATGTAAGTCTCTGTACATGATTCTCCAGGGAGAGTGATAACACAAATGCAAACACTTTCAGCACTGTAATGTGCCAGATACCACTGTAAGCACTCCACAAATAGTAAATCATTTAATATTTACAGCAACCCTCCCCAAAAGGACATTTTACTGTCTACGCTTTTTTTTTTTTTTTTTTTTTTTTTTTGAGAGGTTTTTGCTATAGGGCGCGTGCACTCACCAGAAAGATGGAGAGAGACAGAGAGACAGAAAGCGAGAAATCACTCCCCGGGGAGATGGCCACGCTGCAATCCCTTCTCCTCCATTTTCCTCTCAGGATCTTGGGCACACACACACACGTGCCTGGCGTGAGCTTAAGCCACCAGGTCCAGGACTCGAACCGCGGTTGACTACATGGGAGTCCATACATAGCCATTATGCTAACTGCTAGTTCCACTATCTACACTTTTAAAATGAGTAAATAAAGGTCCAGTGAGCATGTATTCATTAATTTAACAACTATTTGTCACTGCAGGTGGCATAGTGGTGGGGTGCTGGAATCCTTCATGGCTGATCACGGACCAAGTCCCAGACCTGGCGGCTTGCTTTCGCACTTTTCCTCTCTCTCTGTCTCTCCCTGGTCAAATAAAAAAAAAATAATAACAATAATTAATAAAATTGAATAATTCTTTAAATATTTAGCAACTATTTATTGCTTATTATATTGGGTTGTCAGAAAAGTCATGATGTATTTTTTTCTATAAGTTCCTTGAGGTTAGGGACTGTGCTTTCGTCAAACCTCTAAAGCCTCTCACAGTATCTGGTATACAGTAAATACCCACTTTAATAAATGAGTGAATATACAATTAGAGTGTAAGTCTGATAGGTGTCCAATTTATATTTTAAAAAGAAAACAGGATCAGATGTAGAATGCATTGCAGAGGTTAGGAAGCTAAGGAGGTCCTAATACCTCCAATATCTAATTAGGTTTTGGAGGCCTGAAAGAAGAGGAAGTGTTAGACCTAGAGAAGATATGGGGGAGTGTGAGCACAGGGAGGGATCCAGGGTGACGTGACTGTGCTTTCTGGCCTGGGTGACTGGGTAGATGTGATGCCAGAACAGAGAGAAGGAATGAAGAAAACAGAGGTGCATGGAGAGAAGGTTGGACTTGGACATGCTGGTCTTGAGGAAGTTGCAGGACTCTCCAGTAGCCTGCTGAGAAGAGTGGCCAGTCACAGACTGGGGTGTTGAGGAACATCTGAGAGCCAGCAGCATATTTATGCTGGAGGGGGAATGGGTTCATCCAAGAAGATCTTTGAGGGAAGTGGGAAGGGGCCGAGTGTGGAATACTTGTGATTGGGCAGGGACAAGAAGTAAGCTAGCTGCAGAGGTGGGGGGCGTTCTGGGAAGAAATTTCAACATGGTAGAGCTGTTGAGCAGGCACAGATACCTCCAAGATCATGGAGAGGATGAAGTATAGAAAAAGGCCTTGGGATTTTGCAACTCGAAGGTCTTTGGCAATGTGACTATAAATGAGGGTGGGCTTAGGAGAGATCAGACCACCTGAGGCAGCCTTGGGTGTGGAAAGCTTCTTGCTCAAACTTTAGAGATAAGCAGTGAAGGGAAGTGAGAATATTGTGAGATGAGGTGTAAATGTGAGGCCAAGTTTAAGGCTAAAGGTTTGAGAAAACTCTAACAGTAAAGGGAGTGCTAGAGCAACCGGGGGAAGCAGACTCGAGACAGGATTTTGCTCCCTCTCTTCTGTTAAGACCAGAGAATATTATAGACTTCCAGTGCCTGGCAGCCAGACTGCACCAGGAACACAAGTTCCTGGTTGAAGGGGTTTAGTTTAACGCTCCTCCAGTGTGGACGAAGGCACACCATAGGAGCCAGGGCACATCTCAGTAAGAGCATGTTTCACAAGGAATTATTATGAACCTTGGACCTATATTTAGTGATTTTAGTGTTTAAAGAAACAGGGCTTTTCTATGGATTGGATTCTTGCAGGGAGTGACAGCAAGTCTGTGGCTCATTATCTCGATAAATCTGTAGGAAGGGTAAACGAGAACAAGGCCAAAGGTGTAATTGGCAAGATGCAGCCGTCACTCCCACCAGCCAGGAGAGTGGGGCATTTAGTACGATGTGACTTGGACAGAGTTAAAGTTGTGTCTGTGTTCAGACATGATTAAGAAGTGGGTGAGTTTCTACCTTGATCCAGCATGGTCACAGAGTGGCCTTGTCTGAGCTGGGCTCCTGCAAAATGGTTTATGTTCAACAGCCAAAGCCAAGACCTGGCTGAGAGTACAAGCCAGCTCCTGATGTAAGGGGCTGCTTTTCTCTTTCTTGAGGCTGAGGAGCGAATACTAGGGAGCAGTCATTTACTCCTGGGTTTTAGACTTTACAAGGGCTTTCAAACCGTGGAGAAGTGGTTTAAGCTCCACCTGTGAGCTTTACTCTCTAGAGTCCCTGGCACAAATACAGGCTCAGTAAGCCAAAAAGGAAAGGGATCTTGGTGGAGCAACGTCCCATGTACAGTCAGCTGGTGTGAAATAAAGTCTAAGTAAATGAATGTAGTGAGACTGTGAATGTCTCATTTTCCCCCCTTAAACATGCAGATATTTTCTAATGTTTTCTCTCTTTTTTTTTTTTTTTTTTTTTTTGGAGAGGTTTACGCTATAGGGCGCGTGCGCTCGCTAGACAGACAGAGAGAGACATAGAGACAGAAAGCGAGAAATCACGCCGCAATCCCTTCTCCTCCATTCTCCTCTCGGGATCTTGGGCACACACGCACACGCGCCCGGCGTGAGTTTCAAGCCACCGGGTCCGGGACGCGAACCACGGTCGACCACGTGGGAGTCCAGCGACATAGCCATCACACTAACTGCTGGTTCCCTAATGTTTTGCAGTGCATTGTAGTTGTACATATTTATTTGGGTTATATGACTCAGAAAAGACTTATTTTTTCAATCATAAAATATTTAAGCCACACATGGTGGTAGGTGCAACTACTCATTTTTTGAGTTATAAAGATATAACATGAATTTCCCCAGAAAGTTTAAATATGGATTTAGATTTATGAAAGAGGAGGGATAACTCTGCTGAGGGAGGTAACACTAATTACTTCTCAGGAAGTGAAGGGAAATTTTAAGTTCCAATTCCCATGTATCTTCCTGTTCGACAATTTCCCTGACTCCCTTATGTGGTCTGTTTTAGATGCATTGTCATTTTTTGTTTACTGATTTCCTCTAACTAGGGACTTTTTGAGAGCTGTAACCATAACTTTTTGTTTTTCTTAATTCAATAAATGTTTACTGAATAACTGATTTAAACATGTTTTAAAGCCATTCAGGTGGCATGGTGGGTAAGGGAGCTGGATTTCACATGGCTGACTATGTGGTTTAAGCCCTAGACCTGGTGACTTGAAAAACACACCAGAAACTCGTGCATATGTGCCCAAAATCTTGTGAGGAAAATGGAGGAAAGATTGTAGTTGGTCATCACATGAAGGGGTCTTTCTCAATTGCTTTCTCTGTGTGTGTGTGTCTCTGCTAAGCACACATAATCTATAGAAACTTAAAAACAAAGGACCAGCTGATAGTATAATGGTTATGTCACTGGACTTTCATGTAGGTGACCACAGTTTGAGTCCCTGACCCAGTGGCTTAAACTCATGCCAGGCACATGTGTGTGCGTGCCCAAGACCCTGAGAGGAGAATGAAAGAGAAGGGATTGCAGCGTGACCATCCCTCCTGGAGGGTGATTTCTCACTTTCTGTCTCTCTGGCAAGCACATACGTCTTACAGCAAAAATCTCTCTCTCTTAAAAAGAAGCTTTAAAGTTTATTTATTTTTTCCATGAGAGAGATTGAGAAAGAGACACAGAATCCCCAATAGGGTTTGATGCCACAGTCTTTTCCCAGTGTCATCCAGCCCTGTGTTGTAAATGAGGGTGTGCCCAGCATGCTCAGTGAGGTCTCTGGACACAAACTCAGAACCTTCCCATGTGAGTCAGTCTCACAGAGTATTGGGCTTTTTTGTTTGTTTTTGTTTTTGTTTTACTGTGTGATCATTGATCCCACTCTTTTTTAGAGTTATTTTTTTTTTTTGCCATAGGGCACATTCTCTCTCTGGAGAGAGAGAAAGAGACGGTGAGAGAGAAAGTGAGAAATCACTCCCCAGTGGGAGATGGCCTTGCTGTAGTTCCTTCTCCTCCATTCTCTTCCTGGGATCATGGTCACACACACACATGCACCTGTTGTGATTTTGAACCACCAGGTTCAGGATTCAAACCACAGTTGGCCATGTGGGAGTCCAGTGACATAACCACTATGCCATCTGCTGGCCCCCTGACTACCACTTTTTTAAAAAAATATTACTTTTATTTTTAGAGACAGAATCTTAGTATGTTGCTCAGGCTGGCCTCGACCTTACAATCCTCCTGTCTCAGCCCCCTGAGTATCTGGAACTATAGACATCTGCCACCTTGTGTGGCTTAAATATTTTATAACTGAACAATTACTGTGTTTTCATTCATCCTGTAACGTCTCTGTGGGACATTATGAGGCAGTGTACCTATGAAAAATTTTCTCAGATTCTCATTTAAACTCTAATGTTTAGAAACTCTCCCCTTAGTGTTCTTGGAACATAGGTGAGGTTAAAGAATTTTAGGTCTCCACCTTGGATTCTGAGGTTGTTAAGTATCTATAAACATATCCCCCAGCTGAGTTCTGGCATGTCATGGTGCAGACAAGGAGCCAGAGTTCTCTCATTTCCATTCTGGGGCCATGAGGTGGGAGGGGGTACTAAGCTGTGTACTCTCAATGGTTTTGAAGGTGGAACATGCTTAGGTTCATTCCCTATCAATAAGAAGTAAAGTGAGACCAGTAGATGGTGTAATGCTTATGTCACTTATGCTTATGACTATGATTTGAGTCCTGGGCCCAGCGGCTGAGAAGCTCATGCCAGGTGTGTGTGTGTGCATGCCCCAAATCCCAAGAGGAGATTGGAGGAGAAGAGATTGCACCGTGGCCATCCCCCTGGAGGGGTGGTAATTTCTCACTTTCTGTCTCTCTGGTGAGCGCATGTGCCTATAGCAAAAATCTCTCTAAAAAAAGGAGCTAAAGAAGTGAGTTCATTTAACAGTCAGAACTCACTAAAGATTATTGAACGCCTACCACAGGCCAGGCTCTGTTTTAGGCTAAGCCTTTGGTTATATCAATGCACAGAGCAAAAAAGCCTTGCTGTCGTGGAGCCCACTTTCCAGAGGAGAGGAAACAGGTAATAAATGTGAGACATAATCATGACGTGTTTTTCTGTTTTTCTGTGCAAAAACGCATTGTGACTTTTGCAATGACCCAATAAATGAGTAAATGTGAAACCATGTTAGAGGTTGCAAATGCTTGAGGGGAAATAGAAAACTAAAAATAGAGTAGGCTAAGAGCACACGGTTGGGTGGGGCAAGAGAGGGAGACTGTGATTTTAAATAGAGTGGAGGTGAGAGGAAGGGAATCAAGGATAAAAATAAAGAAGGAAAACATTTAAGGGACATGAAAATGATCTCTTGATGATAACATGTGTGGTAATATCTTTAACTGGACCAATATACAGTGTATTCATGCTGAGAAAATTAACTTTACAAGCTGTAATGACATACAGTGATTGAATGTATAAAATAAATTTAAAATAAATAAATAAATAGAGTAGAGCTAAGTCAAGTAGACCTCACTGAAAAGGTGATATCAGCAAACACCCAGGGGTGCGGGGTGGAGTTAGCCAAGTGGTTGTCTGGGAAATTGTTCAAAATACCACGAGTTGATTTTAAAGGTAAACAGAAGTATTTTTTGAAGTGCTGTTAGAGATGATCAAAGCAAAAAATAGAGGCAATTTCAGAATAGACAAAAAACTTGAAAGGAAATAGGAGAAATCAGTCTTTTTCAGGACTACTGAGCAATCTAGAAAGAGCTGCAGACCTAATCTATATTCCCTGAATCACATAAAATGAGTCCTGTTCAAAATGTTAATGTGAGTGTGGTGTATGTACACTGAGGATGAGGAATTGTGTTTGAATTTATACTGTGGTCGTGGGACTGTACACTCCATATCTATAGATTAGCGACAAAGTCAAGAAAGTTACCTTGACAAAATAGACACCACATATAAGTGGCAGGCCTAGAATCCAAATCTCCGAACTCAAAGCCCAATGTTGATTATGTTATACTAAAGATATTCTTAAATTTAAAAGTTAAGCATTAAAAAGTCTCAACAGGGACCAGCAGATGATGTAGTGGTTAAGCCACTTGACTCCCTCATGGTCGATGGTAGGACCTGGTGACTTGAAAATCATGCCAGGCGTGTGTGTGTGTGTGTGTGTGTGTGTGTGTATGCCAAAACCTCAGGAGAACGGTAGAGAAGGGATTGCAGCATTGCACCATACCCATGCCATCTGGGGTAGGGGGAGGGGATGATTTCTTACTTTCCCTCTGTCTGTCTCTCTCCAATGAGCACACCCACCCTATGACAAAAATCTTAAAAAAAAGGAAGAGAAAAAACTCAGCAACCACAACTTCAATAAAGTCATCACTATTGCCTTAATTCCCTGAAACCCTGGGAGTGAAATATACACTCCATAGTGCCCCTGTATAATACATACTTGGAGTAAAGACAGACATGGCCAGAGTGAAGCTGCTACGACCAGGTCAGCATGGCTGTTGCCGCTCAAGCAGTGTGCACGTATCCTGGTCAAGGACAGGGTGGGGAGAATAATGGCATGTGTCTGTATTCACTGGCCTGTGAGCTTCTTGGCATTCCCTCTTCACACACACACATTGATTATTTAGCAAAGCCAGATGGCAGGCTTAGTGGCCTGACACAGCAACCATGCCCTGTAGTGCCCCCAAAGGGTATATGTCATTTATAAACCACGCTGGAATTCTCTGTCGTTGGGTTGATGGAAGTGGCTATAACCAAAGGCAAATGTTTTATGCCAGGAGGAAAGGGATCAGGCTTACCGCTTGTGCAGAAAACCTTAGCTGCTTTCTGCCAGGCTCAGCAGCTTTTCTGCTGTTCATCACCCTCAGAATAGTGAGTGGTAGCAAGTGTGGCTATGTTCTCTGAGGGCCATTGGCTCATGGTGGTAGGCTGTATATATATTTCATTCAGACCCCAGACTCTGGAACTTTTTAATCATTTTATTAAGGATCAGTGAAAGTTCATTTAAACTGTAAGATGAAGAGGGAAGTGGGATTTAACAAGTAAGTCCATAAAGTGAATGAGGCTTTTAACCGACTTGGATATTTTTCAGCATTTGAAGAACATCTTTGATGCTCAAATATTGTACAAATGATAGCTCAAATCTACCAAAATCTTCCCTTGGGTCCATGATTATTCAATAGCTTATATAATACTGCTAAATGTCTTTCCAATACATCAAAACTCCAAGTCTTTATTAACGCAGGCTTGTTTCTCTCTAACAGTCAGAATTGGGTTTTACCATATCCATTTTAATTGCTGAAGGGAAAGATAATAAATGATTTTTTACCAATGTTAAATATTTCCTAGTCAAAGACATCCAGTTTCTCTATGGCTATTTTGTCACTTAAATTTCAGTTTAGTAGTTACCACTCTCATTCATGACATCCCTAGGCTTTGTAGAAAGTCTTTTTACAGAGAACTGACTAGAGAGGCTCCAGAAAAACCAAGACAGGAACCTCAGTCTTGCTTCGAGGTATCACAAACTGTCCAATAAGAGAAGGAACTAAAGCCCTCAAGGGCTGTGGTGTCCCTAAGCAATCCAGTGGACAGACAAGATTAAGAGCAATGACAAAGAGCTGGCTCACATGGCCATAGTAAAATTTCTTGCTTCTGGCTCTGGGTTGGTCTGACTATTTTTTTAATTTCCTAAAGAATGAGGTTTCGGACTGGTGCTGTTTATCTCAAGGTGATTGAACATAGATTTAAACAGCCTTCTTTTCAGTTCTGAGGGCTATATACATTCGCACTTGACAGCTTTATCTAGTCCAAAGTCAAAACACCAAGATTTATGCTTGAGAAGATTTGACATTGAGTGCTTTTGGATGCTCATGAAAGTATGGTTTCTACTCATGCTGCTATATAATCTGCTTGATTTTCCCATATTTTGAAGGCCAAAGCCTAGGTTTGACTCTGTGTAATTACTTGAGGAAGGGGATCAAAGCTGTTGCAGGCACACATAAATCACAATTTCATTTTAGCTTGTGGAATGTTATTTCATGCAATTTATTAATTCAATCTTATTTTTAATACACATGTGAAGATTCAGTTGTTTCATATAATAATGAATATGTATTCTTATAATTGAGTTTTAAGACTTGAAATTCATCGATATTAATTAACACATAGTGTGCTGTGTCCCCAGGGGACACATGTGGAGCACTGTACAAGACTCATGGGATTGTGTGGCAGTATAAGATAGTTTCACATCCTATCTTTTTTTTTTTTTCAGTTTGCTAAAGGGTGTGTGTCTTCTTCACCATAAATAGAGAGGGGGAAAGTGAGAAATCTTCCCTCAAGGGGGATGGCCTTTTCCATTCTCTCGGGATTTGGGCATGCATGCACATGCTCCCCACATGTTTTCCAAGCCCGCTGGGTCCAGTACTGAAACTACACTTTTGGCCATGTGGGATCTAACCTTAACCACTATGTCATCTGGTTGGTACTCCCATTTTTAAATACTTTGTAATATGAGGGTATACAGAAAGTTTATTGAAAAAAATAAAGTACAAATTTATTGTAGTGAAAAAAAATTTTAATCCATCTTTAGTTTTTATAGTAAGCATTTTACATGAACTTTCTGAACTCTTTGTAAAGGCTTACTAGTCCAGACCGAGAAGAGAAGACCCCATATTGGTGTCCCTTTATCGCAGTTCTGGTTAATGATTTCATAACCAATTGATTAGATAGAGACCTAAGTAATATATTTCTTTGCTTATTGTTTTCTGAATTTCATGCCTATGTCCAAGGTCAATTTACTTAAACTTCTTGATATATCTTAGATTAATCTTTTCTTTCCGTACCTACTGGCATTTTTTTCTTTTTCTTTCTTTTTATTCATGTCTTCTATAGATCTATCAAAAAGCTCCTAAACACAACCTCATTTTGTTACTCCTGGCTTCATACTTACAAGGGCCACCAGTTTCCCTCAGTGCAGCCTGACTTTCAAGGTCCTTCTTGATGTCCTTCCGCTCTCTCCAGCCTCGTCTGCATTAATGCTCTCTCCACACTTCCCACCTTCACCTAACACGAAACTCTCTCTTCCAGCTTTAGTAAGGACTTACTTCACTAGACATGCTATCCTGATTCCTATCACTGTAACTCATTTATTCCAATTCTTTTCCCTGGAATATCCTTTTCATTCATTTCTCCTCTAACTAATAAAGTTGCACTCATCCTTAAAGATTCAGTTCCAGGCTCTCTTTATCCATCATCTTTATTTTTGTCACTATTCCACTTTAGACTTGTTAACTGGATTTAGTGCAACACATTTCACTGTAATGCATTAACTTCTATATACATTTTCTATTGCACTTTGGATCCCTTGATCCAGCCAAGACTGGGTCATTTTTATATTCCCAGAACCTAGCACAGTGCCTGACACTTAGCAAGCACTCAAATACTAGTAAAGAAAATGAATGAACCATATAAGGTAGGTATATCTTTACAAACTAGATGAAAGGCTATTATTTCTCTAATTGCCAGCCAGTCTGCACCTCCCATACCTCCAGAAATGTTTTCACAACTTTATTTAGGCATTATGCACTCCCTGTTCATTGATGAACTTTATTAGGAGCAGCCCTACAAAACTCAGAGTTCAATGGCTATTATTGTAGATTATCTTAACTATACTACATGGTGTTCCCCTTATAAGAAGCCATAGTAGATATTTCTATCAACTGTCTGTATCTGAGATAGCTGTACTTTTGAGCACCATGCATTCCTTTAATGTATAATAAACTCTTCAATTTTTGTGACTTTATACTTTCAGAACTAAACTTAAAACCTGGGGGCGTGCACCTTGCATACTTATCTCAACACTGGATGTATTTCTTTTTTACTCTAATTTGTCACCATATTTTTTTTTTTTTTTGGAGAGGTTTTTGCTATAGGGTGCATGCACTGGCCAGGAAGACAGAGAGAGAGAGACAAAAAGTGAGAAATCACCCCCCAGGGGGGATGGCCGCACTGCAACCCCTTCTCCTCCATTCTCCTCTCAGGATCTTGCGGCACGCACGCACGCACGCACACACACCCGGCATGAGTTTAAGCCACCGGATCCGGGATGTGAACTGCAGTCGACCACATGGGAATCCAGCGACATAGCCATTACACCAACTGCTGATCCCATACCATCTTTCTATACTTTATTGTCTTGTTCAGTTTTCTGCCTTTTTGTATATGCTGCTTTGAATTCATTTTATGCCAAGGTGAGTTTTACAATTTATCCTTAGATATGTAAATTCAAAAGGAATTTGAACTAAGATAAAAGAAAGAAGACTTATACAGAAGTGACTAGAAAGGGAAGAAACAGAGAACATTAGAATTTCCTATCAACAGTGGTTTTTAGCACCAAAAATGCCTTATGGATGGTATTAGTATCCATTTAATTGGGGGGGGGCAGAATTATTATATGCTAAGTCTTGTGAACAGATATACAAGAAAGTCTTTACTCACAGGCACTTACAGTCTGATCAGCTCTAATTTCTAGTCTGTTCCTTTAAGAGTATGACTAAGGTAAAGAGAAAGATTCCTTTGCCTAGAAGAGACCCTTTCCCACCCAAGGGAAATTAACTCTTTTATAATATAGACTAAGCTTCTATGTATTTGAGGTACCAAACTAAGTATTTCAAACTACTAGTGGCTCAAATAGCTGGAAGTTTAATTTTTAGTTATAAACCAGTCCAGAGATAGGTGGCTGTGGGCTGATAGGGTGCGCGGCATACATCTGTATTTAGGGGCCACGCTGGTGCCTCTAGGACTCACTATCTCTTAGCAACAGGAAGGGAAAAGGGTCACAGAAGTATGTTCATTCATTTAGGGTGTGTCCCAGCCCTGAAAGTGACCCAGGTCATTTCTGCTCATCTCATAGAGGTAGAACTTAAGTTCTTTGTCACAGGAAGCTGCAGAGAGGCTGAGAAATAGACTCTAGGAGCCAAACATTCTGTTAAAATACAAAAAGAGAGAATAGATATTAGATCTCTAGCAATCACTTGCTAACATTAACAACATGTTCTCTTCCTCTTCCTCTTCCTCTTCAGATGGTGATGATCCTAGTGATTTTCCTTTCTGTCTCTACGTGTTATTTAAAAGTCAAATATGCCCAAGCATCAGGCCAGTTTATATCAGCCCTTCCCATCTGCACCATCTGTGAGCTTCATCTCTTCAAGTTCTCAAAGGCCAAGGAATTGAAAAAATCCTACACAGCAATATTTCTTTTAAATAAAAAAATGACCAACAATTCAAATAATTTTGTTTTTGTATTTACTTAAAACTTCTATTCCTATAGGAAAATTTCTTTTAAAAGTACGGATAACTCCCTAGAGAAAGGGGGGGTCATGAGCCTGGTAGGACAATAAATCACAAGTTTTAGTGTTTAAAGTCCCGTTATTGACAACTCAGTAGAATAAATCTTAACTAAAAGAGTTCTCTGTCCTCCAATCATAGGTTATGAAGATATATTTTCAATTTACTCCTATTCCATTTATTCTAGAATATGAAAGATGATAAGTTGTTGTGAGACACAAATCAAATTAAAGTGGGAAATGAGAATGAGAAGGAAGAGAAAAATAATTCCTAATATTACTGGTTCTCTGTATAATTTAGTTGTCTTTAAACATTAAGTAATCTTTTACATTGATCATAAGTATATTCCTGAACACAGAGAAACTATTTTCACTCTAAATTTATAACATTTTTGGAAGCTTAATTATCATACTTGAAGGTCAAATGGTGCTTTATTGCAATAAAATACAAAAAGTAATAAAGAAATTATTCCTGGGGAGATGAAAGTCTAGGTTCATAGCTCATTAAATGCTAACTCCACAGACCATGTCTAATTTGTCATATTTAGCTTTGGAAGTTTAATACATTTGAATTTCAAATTTGGTGAATAGATACCTGAGGCAAAACTATGGAGGGCTTTTGAATTCTAAGATGATTCAGGAGATATACTTTCTATAACATGATACATTTCTTTGTAAGAATTGCCTATCATTATATACATATATATGTAGTATTTGCTCTCCTCAAAGGCTTTTTTTTTTAAGCAACCAATAACAGGGGCCAGCAGATGGAGTGGTGGTTAAGGTCACTGGACTTCCACATGGCCAGACGCGGTTCAAATCCCAGACCTGGAGATTTGCTTTCTCACTTTCTCTCTCTCTGGTCAAGTTTAAAAAATAAGTAAATAAATAAAGTTAAATAAAATAATTCATTTTTAAAAAGTAACCAATGACATTAACACAAAGCTTATAAACCACTCCCCCAATTAATTTTTAAGCATCCTATCCTAGCATATTGAAAACTCCATCCCTTGTACTGAGTAGTTTGTTTCACAGGTTGATTGAAATTTATCATTACTACTATATTTCAAAGTTATAAGATTACTTACAAGTTTCCTTCCAAAATAAGTCAGTTGAAAGGAAAACCCATTTGTCAAGAGAATAATCTTTGGAGATTTTAGGTATGACATCATTCTTTCTAATGTGCCTGTTCCAGGCTGCCACAATCCCATGAAATGCTGTTGGGCTCAATTTTTGAAAGAGCATAAACATAGAAATTCTTTTTAAGAAATGAAGCTTTTCTTTACTTTTAGCATATAATTAGTCTCCTGGATAAATTCAATTGATAATGGGAAGAATTTTAGCTTTAATTCAATATCAAGATACCATATAATGATCTACATTTATAATATTTGCTAAGAGGGCTAAACAGTTTAAGTAAAGAAAAGTATGACTGAGCTCCAAGAGCCAAATGATATCATAGAAACTAATATGGAATTGAAAGAGCTTGCTTCCCATGTCAATTTTCAGAAACTTTCTGATCTTCCACTTTTTTCCTTTCTTTTTTTTTTTTCTCTTGTTTTTGTTTTCTTTTGTTTTGGCATATATGTTTTTCTTTTTTAAGGTTTTTGCCATAAGGTGCCTGTGCTCACCAGAGAGAGACAGAAAAGACAATGAGAAGGAAAGTGAGAAATCCCCCAGGGGGGATGGCCACACCACAGTTTTCCATTCTACTCCAGGGATTTGGTTTGGGGTATGCATGCACATGTGCCCAGTGTGATTTTTAAGCCACCAGGGCCAGGACTCAAGCCACCATGACCATGTGGGAGTCCAGCACCTTAACCTCTATGCCACCCACTGGCCCCTGTTCTTCCACTTCTAACTGCAAAGCTCAGTTAATGTTCTGCCATTGTTGTCAGTATTATAGGATAAATTATTTGTACTTTGGGAGATGCTCTAAGTAACTTGAAATCATAAAAAAAAATACATTTAGTAAATTAAAAATAATGTTCACAGAGTAATTCTATCTAATGCCAAGTAGTAGATATTTAAAACTCTAATTATGTTCAAAAATCTGGAAAGAGGGTGAGAAGAGGTTCTTCTCATACCACAGAGAAAGTCAGATTAATTCACACTGAGTGGAAAATAATGAACTATTTGAGAGAAGGACTCCCACCCCATCCCTGTTCCTGATTTTCCTTAGGAAGGGGCCTGAATTGTCTACGGCTCCAGAATCAGCATCGACACACAAATGTATGAATGTATTGGGTCATTGGGAAAGTTATGACACATTTTGCATAGAAATATCTGCCATGACCTTTCCAACAGCCCAATATATGGGCTAAGTGCTTTTTATAATTTTATTAAAATATTTTCATTCTGAACAAATAAATGGTAATCTTGTTTAAAGAGACCAAGGATCATGTTATCCCTTTGAAACTGTTTGTACTTAATTGACTTTTTTTCATGTTCAGTCTGCTAAATTCTTATGATGTAAATTGCTTCTCTTATGTTCTCCTGACTGTTTAATATAATAATAATTTACTGTCACTATTCTTCTTTATATACTGTCTTTATCAAATCAGAGTTCTTATATTCATTCAATGCAGTTCTAGTTCCTTACCTTAGCTCATAGTGATTAGTAAGTTATTTCAAGAACAGTAGAGCTGAATAAAAAGGATATTTATTACTTCAAAAAACATTTAACGTACCTTCTAAAACCAAAAATTCAGATTTCTTTTATACTCAACATATTATTTTATCAACTAGAAAATTTTTTCTAGTCCTTTTTACATAGTTTATGAAAAATATTAGTAAAGTACGCACTCAATCTTCAGGTCACTTAAGAGTACTCTAGCATCTAGAAAAATGACCTGGAACATCACTGAAGCACTTTGTTACTGTTCTAAAGCTTTGTATTCTGTCAAAGCAAATAATCCACAGGGTCCTAGTGAAGAGATTATTTGAAAGACAAGTAACTTTTCTTTTTTAGGTTTTTGCTACAGGGCATGTGCATGTGCCAGAGAGAGACATAAGGAGACTGAGAGAAAGTGAAACATTCATCCCCTGGGGGGATGGCTACACCACAGTCCTTTCTCCTCCGTTCTCCTCTCAGGATTTTTGGCATATATACACACACATCTGGCATGATTTTCAAGTTGCCTGGTCTGAGACTTGAACCATGGTCAGGCATGTGAGAGTCCTATGCCTTAACCACTACATCATCTGCTTGCCCCAAAGGACAAGTAATTTTTAAGTTACACCACCACAAACATCAAGAAGAATCTGAAAAATAAATCCTAAGTGCCATTTAGGAATGATTTTGACATTTACAAGAACAGTAATTTACCTATCTAGAATGAAAAGACTGAATTGTGCCTGAAACTTTAAAAACTTTTCAGTTTTTTTCCCTCACTTAACCTGCTCTCAGGAGAGATTAGATTACTGAAATTAAATAGATTTTCTTTTATCTATACTTTCTGGCAAAAATTGCTATCAATTTGTATTGATAATTTTAAAATCTTAAACATGTTCAACTTTTTCAACTAAAATTGAGTCAAAGTATGCCATGCATTCATCTTTTTTTATGATTATGATCATTCCTAATTTACATATCATCCTGTATATATCTATGAAGTTCAGTTTGTTTGTTTGTTTCAAAACGTGTGTACATTGTGTAATGACAAAATCAGGGCAACAAACATGTCCACCACCTCAAATATCTGTCATTATTTTATGTTCTATACGTTCAAAATCAACTCTTCTAACTACTTTGAAGTATACCTTGAATTGTCAGCATCGGTACTCTACTGTATTACACTAGAACTCATTCCATCTTCCTGCATTCTTGTATCCGTTATCCAAGTTCTCCTTATACCCCCAATTTCTTCCCCTTTCCCAATTCTGGTTTCACTTTCACAGTCTCCACTTTTGTGCAAATATTTTAGTTCCCACTAATGAGTGAGAGCACATAAGTATTTGTCTTTCAGTTCCTGTTTTGTTTCGTTTAGCATTTTTTTCAATATTGTCTACATGCTTCAAGTGATTGTATTTTATCCTTTTATATAGCTAAATAGTATTCCATTGTGTATATAGACCACATTTTCTTTATCCATGCATCAAATAGTGAGCACTTAGATTGATTCCACATTTTAGCTATTGTAAATAATCATACTTGCATTTCTAATCCTTTGCTAGAAACAGACTTGAAAAAATAAATAGTGGCTCTAGTGTGACTCTATCATGACTTCTACATTCTGTTGGCTTGCTTTTACAATTTTTTTTTAAGCCAAGTAGAATCTTCATTACAATTGAACCTGTATGGCATTTCACATTTTATCTGTGTTTTTTGACTAAGCTGATACTTTTCTTTTAAAGTGAGATTTTTGCTATAGGGTGCATGCGCTTGCTGGAGAGACAGAGAGAGAGAAGGTGAGAAGTCACCCCCAGGGGCAATGGCCACACCATAATACCTCTTCTTCCATTCTCCTCTCAGAATTCTGGGCACTCACAGACATGTGCCTGGTATGAGTTTCAAGCTGCCAGATACTGGTACTAAAACTCTGATTGACTATGTAGGAGTCCAGCACCTTCACTACACCACTTGCGGGCCCCAAAACTGATACATTTTTAGGACATTTGACATACTCTAAGTTATCATGATACACCTTAACATCAATTTCCAACCCAGCTACTTAAACCTGATTAAGCTTTACAGAGGACATTGTTTCTATAATTTTCACTGGTCCCCGTGACATTTAGTTTGTAGGTAAAGATTATAGAGATGTGTGATAATTCTGCATGAGATCTAGACTCAATGAAACACAACTTGATTCAGCCTTTCTGATTCTACTAACACAGATAATGATGTTACCATCTTGCATAGGATTATTAACAAACTAATAGATATACACAGTTGAGTTAGGTTTATCCATCACCAATGCTCATTGGCTGAACACCTTGGAGTAACCCATGAAATCTAACCTCAGGGCATAGTATCCCGTGATAGTCAAACTGTAATTCTAAAACTATTGAAAGTTTGCACTCTCACTATGGTACTATTTACAAGCAGTTACAAGTTATTGGCAGAAATTTCATTTTAGGTTGAGCTATGACCAACACTTATGAAAAGATAAATAATTTAATAAGTGTTTGTATAAACATGAGTGAATTCCTGGTGTTTTTCTTAGCAGTGATTTTTTTTTCTGGTGTGTTAGATTTTCAATTAATAATCTCTGTGAATCGAGACATAACCATATTTATTAATAGTTTTATGATATGGTAAAAGGTGAATTTTTAAAATACAAATTCTACCCCTCTACCCTGAGAAATTCTGATTCAGTGTGTCTTTTCAAAATGACTTTCCCCGACGATTATGATGTAGGTGGTTCAGTGAAAGATTTCACATACCAAAATAATGTAAAGCAGGTAGATATCAAATTGGATAGGCCATTTAGGTTAAAGTAAAGCATCTGACAGCTTACTCTCTTCATTGGATCCAGGCATTATATGTAACTTAACTGATATTCTGTAGAGATCATGTTATACTTTTCTAGCCACTAAACTAACTGGCAAATATTTCTAATTGATAATTGTCATAACTTTTCTCACATTTAATTTTTTGAGAGTTTTTTGTGATAGGGTGTGTGCACTTGCCAGAGAGATAGAAAGAGACAGAGAGACAGAAAATGAGAAATCACCCCCCCACCCCCAGGGAGGATGGCCATGCCATAGTCCCTTCTCCTCTATTCTCCTCTAGGGATTTTTTAAAATTTTACCAGAGAGGGACAAAACAGAGAGAGAGAGAGAGAGAGAGAGAGAGAGAGAGAGAGAGAAGGAAAGTGAGAAAGCAAGCCGCCAGGCCTGGGACTTGAACCACAGTCGACCATGTAAGAGTCCACAGCTCTTAACCAACAGGGCACTTGCTAGCTCCCATCCTAGTATTATTAACATTGAATTCACTGGCTATCACGTAAATTGAAAGGCATTCCACAATTATTAATATGGATAAATATACATTCATCAAATTTTTTCTTTAGTTTTTTGTAAGCAATTTAGCAAATTTTAGAAATTATAGTCTATAATTCCAGGAATTATAGATTTAATTATAATCTTCTAGATATTTCTTGTTGGGGAAATGTTTAAAATCATTATAAAATTGTATTTTAGACATTTCTATTTAACATAAACTCTCGTTTTCCCAGTTAGTTTGCAAATACACTCTTGCTTTCCTTGAAGCTTTAACTGTAGAAATGTTATAGATATATAAATGACATAGATGTTAGAAAGGGAATATACATCACTGTTCCATGTTTTTGTTGATTATTGGGTTATTGGCAAGTATTTCTTTTCTTTCAAGAAAATCTGGAATTAAAGCTAATAGTTTAGTGAATCTTTGTCTGACTCTTCTACAACCTAAGCCATAAGAATTGACCCAAAACACAAGGTCATTAAATTTATTGTTTTCTATTTTTCTCAAGAGTTCCATAATCTGGAGATGATTCAGAGCATTTGTATGTCTAAGCTAAAAGGTAACAACTGTGTCTATACCACTTTCCATAAAGTGTGCTTCAAACCATGAGCACAGATGTTCCCAAAATATATAATATATTGCTATGAAGTATCAGTGTCTTGTTTTAAAATGCTCTTAAGTCTAATTTTTAATCTGACATAGCTGAAGCATTGCTCATGATAGAAACTTTTTTCCCTGTCTAGCTAAAATTCCTTTGACAGATATTAAAGATCTATGTCAATAATTCTGATTTTTAGA
The DNA here is from genome assembly GCA_026018925.1 of Tupaia tana. Taxonomy (NCBI): domain Eukaryota; kingdom Metazoa; phylum Chordata; class Mammalia; order Scandentia; family Tupaiidae; genus Tupaia; species Tupaia tana. The sequence continues at coordinate 50,165,240 of JAKSZU010000003.1, forward strand.
TAGTGAATGGACAATGTTTCTTTGTAGGTGTAAAAGCTCTTTGAGGAAAAAAAAAAAAAAAAAAGCCGTGACCGAAGTATTGAGCAGTGTGCCTTATCGCCATATTCTGAGTGCCCGTTCTTGAAGTGCATATTTAAACATGCCCTTCCTTTGCTTCTGAACATTTAAGAGGTTGTCATGTTGTCCTGGTAAAGTCTAAATCCCTTAGCATTCAGTTCTGTGATCCTGTCTGCTCAGCTTTCCAACATCACCTTTTCTACTCCTTCCCCTTAAACTTTCCTTCAGCAGAGGTAAAAGGTTCTCTCCCAAAAGGCCACTCTCTCTTACTTTTGTGTACCACTGCCACTTTTCCTCTAGAAAGAAGCACCTCTCTCTTCCTCTACCTCTACTGTATTCTTTCTACTAGTCTTTCAAAACTCAGTGGAGAAATTGTCTTCTCCAGAAACCTCTCTTCACACCTCCCTTTCCCTAGTCAGCCTGGATTCGATATCCCTTCCTTGCCCCCACCTCACCCTCTACCCTCTGACTATTCTATAACACTTACTACACCATATTTGCATTTATCCCCACCAGACAGCAAGGTCTTTAAGGGCTAGGATGATGGTTTTTGTCTTCATTTCCCTAACACTGGTCACAGTTCCTGGCAGGTCGTGGATGCTCATTAACTACCATATCATATTTATGTAGTGTGCATCAAGAGATTCCTGACCAAACCTGTATACTAAATAACTATTCTGTGTGGAAGAAGTTCTACTCTTTATTCAAGGATGAATCAATTTATTCTAAATATAATAACTAAATAGACAGTTGGCCATATTATTTTAGAATGTTTATCAGTATTTTCTTCTTACTCTTCTAAAAAGGCTCTAGCCATTTGGTTTGTTTAGTGTGGTCTATATTTTTAACTGTGTCTGTGATTATGACTGGATTTTGCTTTTGTTGCTAATCACTTCTCTTTTTCTTTTCCTTGCTCGGTGCAGCCCCAACAGAGGCCACTACGCACCCACACCTAGGTAAGTCATTAACCTTAGTACTTGATCGACTTGTTGAACCCTTCTGCTATGTGGGCAGATGTTCTAGGGATGAGAAAGCTCTTGGCCTTCTCTGATTTGCTGATCATTCATTGAAAGTAGACACAGGTACAGTTTAGGTCTGAACATAGAACCTCCCTAAGGAAGTGGTTATGTTACCCAGCTGGGAAAAATGCAGGGCCTTTTGCACATGTAAGTTCTTTCACTCACCTTTGGTATCCTAGAGAGTGTGACTTTCTGGTGGCATTTCTAATGCTGAATTTTCCCTAGAGTTTCTACCCATCTTAAATACTAGAGGTTAGAAAAAGTGAAGAAGGACCATGCATGTGGAGGTATTGAAGTTATTTCAGATTTGAGATTTCTCCTGAAATTAGTCCTGGGTTGTAAAAAGACAGATCACTTGATCATTCCTTCAAAAGCTGAAGTGAGGCCATTCGGCTAACTAACTGCTTTTTAAAATAGCATCGTAATTTTCTCAGAGTGTCATATACTTAGGATGTGGTATACAGAGTTTTTGTTGTTTCGTTTTTCGTTTTTTGCCATAGGATATGCATGTTCACTGGAGAAAAACAGAGAGAGACAGAGGGAAAGTAAGAAATCACCACTCCCCTCCCATTCCATCCCAAGAGAGGATGGCCACACCGCAATCCCTTCTCCTCCATTCTTCTCTCAGAATTTTGGGCATGCAGACACACATGCCTGGCATGATTTTCCAGCCACCAGGTCTGGGACTTGAATCTTGATTGGTCATATAGAAGTCCAGCACCTTAACCACTATGCCATCTATTGGTCCCTATATACACAGTTTTTGAGGCAGCATTCTGTGCACTTAGCACTCACAGTTCTTGAGGCAGTGTTGTGTAGTGGTTAATCATACAGATCCTGAAGCCATACTGTCCAGGTTTATCTCATCTTCCCTATGTGCTAGTTATGTGACACTGAGCGAGTTACTTAATCTCTCTATGTCTCAGTTTCCTCCTTTATAAAATGGAATAATAGTAGTTACCTCATAGGATTGATATGAGGATAAAATTAATTTGTGAAGGGTATAATAAATGGTATAGTATTGTCTGGAAATAAATGCATGGACAAATACTCATTGAAGCCTACTTACTGCCTTGTTAAAAAAAAAAAAATGTCTATGAAACAGTTGCTCTTTAAGAGTTAAATTTCTCATTTGTGTCAGTGAAGTGTTTTAAAAACAATTTCCTAGCCTTTTCAGATGTCTCTCACTGTGGGACTTCTAGATAGGTCAGATATTTGTCTCTTGGGCTTTTCTTTTCAACCTATAAACCCAATTAATTTATTTTTCTCTTTGGAAAATCTGCCTTAAGAAGCTCTACTTTTATGTGATGCTACAGCTTAGGGCTCCTCTTATTTGGCAGATGAATGTAAGTGCTTAGAAGCATGCCTTCTGGCAGCCAAGACAGGCTGGTGACCCACAGTGGCCCAGCAGAGTGTCAGCCAGGCTGGGTATTTGAGAGAGCTGTATCCTGTAGGCATTTCAGACACTGCATCTAATCGCTCAGAGGAATCATTAACTCTCTCCCATGCACAGAATACATCACAGCATTCTCTCCAGTGTATATCCATATTCTCCCCATTCTCATGCCTAAGGCTTCGAGTCTGAGCAGCCTGGCCTCTCAATACATGCTGATTCACTGGTTGCCATGACTTCATTATGTGCTTGCCTGCTGACATACCTGGTAGCACTGGGGTGAGGACTCCCATAGGTAGGGATGTCACCAAAGAGAATCTGAAAGAATGCTTCTTGATATTTGGAACTAATTATAATCACCCAATGAGCAAATCAATAAATAAAACAGAAAATATCATCTTTGAAAAATAATTATAAGATTCGTTTGCTAATCAGATATGACTTTAATTTTTCTGAAAGGCATCTGTCAGCTAGTTCAAATAAAATTGTTAATAAAGACCCAGAGAATTTATATTAGCTAAAACAAACTCCCTAAGCAAACAATACAAATCAGATGAGGGATTTTGTTTTATTTTATTTTATTGGAGAGGTTTTTTTGCTCTAAGGTGTGTGTGCTCACCAGAAACAGAGAGACGGAGAGACAGAAAGAGAAAAATCACCCTGCGGGGGACGGCTACATTGCAATCCCTTCTCCTCCATTCTCCTCTAGTGATCTTCGGCATGCACGCACATGTGCCTGGCATAAATTTAAGCCACCGGGTCCGGGACTTGAATTGCAGTTGATCATGTGGGAGTCCAGCAACGTGACAACTACACAATCTGCTGGTCCCCAGATGAGGGATTTTGAGCACTAAATTAATGTTTACAACTTGAGTAGAAATCTTTATTATTCTCACACAGCCTTAAAAGTGAGCATAGTTACATTGTCCATGGTCACAAAATAGTTTTTCCCTTGCCCAGTCTCTACTCAGTGAAAATATGTACTTTGGTTTATGAAAACATTCTTTGCTCTTGGCATGCTCAAAGTTCTACTGGAGCTTAAATATGGATATTTAATACAATCTCAGGTGTTGTGATAATATATTTAAAACCATGCATAGTTCCCTGGCATTCTTCGTGACTTGATTTGGGAGTTTTGCTTATTCATATGGATAATTTCTCCCATGCAATTCTGAGAGAGAAAAATCTATTTGAAACATATTAAATAAAAAATGAGTACATGTCAGGAATGAGAGAAAGCAAGCTACGACAAGAGGGATGATAAGAAAGAGAAGAGAAAGTTGGTCAGTAAATTATAGCAATTCAGGGGACCAGCAGTTAGCATAATGGCTATGTCACTGGACTCCCATGTAGTCGACCGCGGTTCGCGTCCCGGACCCGGTGGCTTAAAACTCATGCCCAAGATCCTGAGAGGAGAACGGAGGAAAAGGGATTGCGGCACGGCCATCCCCCATGGGGGATGAGTTCTCACTTTCTATCTCTCTGTCTGTCTCTGTCTGTCTGGCGAGCGCATGTGCCCTATAGCAAAAACCTCTCCAAAAAAAAAAAATTATAGCAATTCAGGGACCAGCAGGTGGCATAGTGTAAGGGAATGAACTCTCACATGGCCGATTATGGTTTGAGTCCTGTATCTGGTGGCTTGGAAATCATGCTGGGCTTATGTGCATGTGTGCCCAAAATCCCAGGGGAGAACAGAGGAGAAGGAATTGAGTCATGGCCAACATTTCTGGGGGGTGATTTCTCATTTTCCCTCTCACTGTCTCTGTCTCTCTCCAGCAAGTACACATACCTTATGGCAAAAAAACATTAAAATATATTAAAGCATATTTAGCTAACAATAAATAGCAGAATGTCCCATTCCCTTCTATGCTTTAAAGTGATGTAGATACCCAGTCTATCCAGGCAATCTCCTGGAAGCTGTGGATGAGTGTCTGTTGAGATGCGAGAATCAAGTCCTGGGTGGCCTCCTTGTAGGTTGGTGGTGACCTTGTCACTCCTGCTTCTCCTGCCTGGTAATGACAGTGAGATAGGTTTCTTTTAAAGGGCTCTGGTTTCCAGACTTTCAGATGTCCAAAGAGCAGAGCCTTTATCCTTGTTCTTTAGTAGTTTAGAAACAAAGCAAATATAATCAACTACTCACTTAAAAAATTAATTCACTGGGCTGGACTGAGGTGTGTGTCGTGCTGGGTAAAGTTTTTCTTTATGATCTAAATGATGTATAGCGATTAAATGTACAAATAATAATTAAAATTAATAAATTAAAAATTATTTAAAAATTAATTCAAAGTTAAAATACTGTTATTCTTCAGAAAAGCAGCATTTTCCATTTTACTTAGCTAAATCTACTGCTATAGCATGATTGTTTCCTAAGTACTTTTTTTTTCTTTTTAGCCGAAATACACAGTGACAGCATTATCCTACGAGATGACTTTGACTCCTATCACCAACAGGAATTGAATCCAAATATATGGTAAGTTACTGGAATACACCTCACTTTGTTTTTTGTAATGCAAAAAATGATGCTGACTGCTCCTTAAGTAGTGTTTACTTAAAATTAAATTGCTCCCTAGTGTCAAGGTATCAGGAAGAATTGTTAAACTACGGAACTAGGTTTACTATTGCCTGCACAGAATGCCAATTTCTTGACTTCTTTATGAACTGAATGTAGGTGCTCTTCAAGGCCCTTGAATTTTTCAGCTTTACAGTATTTTTACCTAGAAGAAAATATGCTGAATATGTTTAAAAATTACATTTATACCAAGTGAAAAAAGGGAAATGGCTTATCTGAAATAATGAATGGATTTGAGTCAATTTCCCAATAATTTCTAATTGGGTCACTTCATTATTTATATTCAGTCTTTTTTTTGAAGGCTGTTTAAGAACAACTCCATGGGATTTTTGATGGCAAGGAAACAAGAAACCCCAAATTCGCTCATTAAAACTAGTTGAATACATAAACAGATGCCTGAATTTGTTGGCAATTTGTTGTAGTTTTGCTGACTTGGAAGGAATAGGTCTCTCAACCTGGAGAAACAGTCAATTTGCATAGTTTGGAAGGCTATCTGAATTTGAATTTTCTGTAATACTAAATGATTCTGGGCAAACAATGAAGAGCTCAACATAAATTAGAAACTCTAATGTAAACTTTCAAGTTACAACTGAAATTCAGTGATACTCAAGGTTACTCAAGACTAGAAAGAGAATAACTACTCCATCCTTGAATGTCAGCATAGCTATTCATGCCTGGTTTTGCTCATTTTTACTGTTTTAACAAATATTTAACACTAATTATTTTATTCATATAGTAAATCAAAAACAATAAAGCTCTCTGAAGTAGCTAATAGTTTTTAAAAGATAATAATACATTTTTTAAAAGATAATACATTTTTTTCCTTTTTTTATTTCTATTTCTATTTATTTATTTGCATTCATTCACTGAACATCATTACAGCATACAAAATGAGATTTTCCATCCAAAGTACACTACATATTGTATCAATCAAGCACATCAACAAACATGTTATTGTCAGCAAATGATCTTCCATTTCTTGTCTTCTGTATGTTTTGCTTTTTTCCCCCCATCCTAGATTCTCTATCTCTTACCCTCTGCCATCTCCCACTCTCCTCCCACAGTCTCTGGTAACTATGTTTACTTTCTATACTGTTTTCTCCTCACATTTTATTGTATCGCCAAAGACCCTAATCAATCCAAATACCCTCATAGCAAACACAGGTGATACCCACATTTCCATGAACACAAGTCTTACTTTATGCATCCTATAAAGTAGTACCTAGCTGTGGCTACATATCCTACTGCAGTTATTGAATAGATATATATTTTTGTTCCTGAAACTTTTTTTTTGTAACTCAATTTACATTCCTTCCCTAAGCTTCACCACCCCATACAAAATGCAATCTCCCATCCAGTACACACTGCATAGTGACTCAATCATGCACATTACAAAAAATTTTCCATTACTAGTTCCTAGAATTACTTCCACCCCTCTTTCTGACCCTCTGTCCCTTCCCACCCTCCTCTCACACCACCTCCGGAGTCTACAATTGTCCTTCATTCCCTTCCCCCCCACATTGCATTGATCACACAATTTCCTACATAATCTAACTACTTTCAATGGTGAGTTCACTCATTACTACTAAGAAAACCAGTTTTAACTTAACTCAAAGAAGTGCCAAGGAACTTTGCTTAAAGCCAGGAAACAAGTTAGGATTCTGTTCAAATGGTAGGTACATGAACCTATCAGTCTCATGTACTTTTATCTTCTGTTCTGGTTCAATTTTCCTGATTAAATTCTGGGATATAATATTCAACTCCAGACTTGTCACTATGATTAAGTTGGCCACTTTCATAGTTTTTGGACTCTTATTTCCATGTGTCTGTGTTTAATTTTCCTGATATAGCACACCCTTGAGAACTTCTTGGAGATCTGGCCTGGTGTTGGTAAATTCTTTCAGGTTTTGTTTATCTGAGAATGTTCTTGTCTTTTCTTCCCACCTGAAAGATAATCTTGCTGGGTACAGTATTCTTGGCTGAAATTGCTTCTCTCATAACACTTTGAATATTTTTCCCATTCTCTCCTCGCTCGCATTGTTTCCGATGAGAGATCTGCTGTTAGCCTGATGGGATGTCCTTTGTAGGTAACTTGATGTTTTTCTCTTGCCAATTTTAGTATCTTGTCTTTGTCTGCGGTTTTGGTCAACCTGGCTATAATGTGTCTTGGAGAAGATCTTCTTGGGTTGATTCTATTTGGGGTCCTTTGTATTTCCTGGGACTGGATCTTCAAATGCCTCTCTAGGTTTGGAAAGTTTTCTTGCAGGATTGCATGGAATAGATTATCAATGCCCTTATGGGTCTCTTCACCTTCAGGAATGCCAATTATCCAGATATTTGGACGTTTGATGGTATCCAGTACTTCTCGCATATCATTCTCAAATTTTTTGGGCCATTTTCTCAGTCTTCGTGGTGGATTTTTCTAAGCCAGCCATTTTCTCTTCTACATCTGAGATTCTATTTTCTGAATGATCTAGTCTGCTTTTAATACTTTCAAGGGAGATTTTGACTTCTTGTATTATAGACTTCATCTCTAGCAGTTCCGTTTGAGTCTTTTGTAAAGTGTGTAATTCCTCTTTTAGATCTTGCAAGAATTTCCTCATCTCCTGGAACTCGTCAACTTCTTTCTCCTTTCTCTTTAGCAGTTCATTATCTCTCTTCTCTTCCATCTCTGTTAGCTTCGACATTATGAATGCTCTAAATTCCTTATCAGACATTTCCATGACTTTCACCGAACTGCTTGTGGATGAAGGAGAGTTACTCTTTTCCCTTGGAGAAGAGGTATTTTCTCGTTTTCCCATATTTCTCGTGATCCGGCAGTGATTTCTTGTCATCTGATGGATGGTGTGTTTCTTTCAAATTCTTGAAGTTAAGCCTCAATGTTCAGGAGCAAGCAGACAGAGGTGTTCTAAAATCTGTTTGCTGTTCTGTTGTGATCGCTGGTGCAGCAGATTCAGTAGATATTGGGTGGAGAGACAAGAAAAAAGAAAATAAAAAAGAGAGAGAGAAACAACAACAAAAAGAGAAAAAAAAGACAAAAAAATTAAAAATTTATAATTACTGTTCTTTTTTAAAAAAAAAATCACAAAATAGAAAACCTTTAAATCTTTACCTTTAAAAAAATTGTAAAAAGGAAAAATTACCAAAAAAAAAAAAATGAGGAGACAGGAGCAGAGAGAGACAGAGACCTCAGAGACACAGAGACAGAGATAGAAGGCCAGAGGGGCTCCCTACCACGCTAGCTTTGCTTGCTGGAGGCTGAATTATGAGTAGAAAATCTTCATTTCTCCTGTCCCCTGAAATATCTAGTTCCCAGGAGCCATGAGGAATCTTCTGAAGGAAGGGCTCAACTCTCCTGCCACGCTAGCTTTGCTTGCTGGAGGCTGAATTATGAGTAGAAAATCTTCATTTCTCCTATCCCCTGAAATATCTAGTTCCCAGGAGCCATGAGGAATCTTCTCTAATAATACATTTTTTAAAAGCTCATAATCGAGGATGGAAATCCTCGACTGTGATAAAGGGACACAGCAAATATTGTATTCTTAAGAGTTTCCAAAAAAGTGAGAAAACTGTGGTGGGAGTGTTTTGATGAAAATTTTTCGTTACTTTTTCTTATTAATTGCTAGAGGACACATGTGCTCACCAGAGGAAAGAAAGAGAAAGTACCACCCCTCCCTGGGGCATGATCAGGCCACAGTCCTTTCTCTTCCCTTTCTTCATCTTGTCAAGATTTCAGGCACACACACATAGATGTCTGTGTTTTTCAAGCCACCAGGGACAGGATTCAAACTGCTGTTGGCCAGGTGAGACCTAGCTCCCAATGCACAGAGCTTAACCACTGTGCTATGGGGCTAATCCTCAGAAAGTGGTTCGTGATCTGAAAGTCAAAGATGACATGTAGGTAGAGAGTGTGTTAGGGTATGAATACTAGACAAAGGAACTTTATGTCTTTTCTAGAAAGACACATAGATCTACAGAGTATATATAGAAAAAAACTGTTATCAGACTAGACAGAGACACAAAGTTTCTTAATTTATATGAAACAGAACACTCTTTATGAATATATCCCAAATATGAATTTCTTAAACTAAATGGAAAATCTTTACTAAGAGAAAGAAAAAAATCTTTCTTAGCACTACTTTTACTGAAGAAAAATACTCTACTTCTCCTGACATTTGTTTTTTTTATATCCCATTAATATAGATATTATCAAAAGATTTGTTTCTTTTAAGGCAAGTTCATTTCTATCAAGCTAATTCATTTTCTTCAGTGAGTTTTCTTGACAAATACGAAATGTGACTTCTAAGTGGTTCAAATTCTGTTGGTTTTTGAATCAATAAAACGTGATTGATTTTGCTTCACCCATTTTCATGACTGATCTGATATATGCTTTCTTGACCAAAGTTATGGATTTTGTGTCCCTTTTACTTAAGCTATGGTTTTTCCTACTTTTTAAGCCTCCCCCTCCCCTTTTTACCGGATACTTCTATCTTCTATCAAATATGCTGCAGATTAATTTTACTTTATTTCTTATTTCCCAAAATTGCCTTCATTTAGCCTTTTTAAAATAAAAGAAGAAAAAAAGAAAAAAACTATGAAAGTCTCATGATTTGAATGATGACTTTGTTGAACAAAGGTGGCAGAGGCTCTGAGGTCAGGCCAATCTGGTTTAACTCTGGAGTAGCCATTTGCCAACTGGGTACATTAAGAAAAGCAATAGCTGTTTCACCTCCAAGCTCCATTTCTTTACAGTGAAAGTGGAGCAAAGACTGTCTCACAGCACTGTTCTAAAGTTCGATGAGTGTGAAGAGATCTGACACCCTGCCTGGTATATTACAGATCCTCAATACAAGTTAGTCCCCTCCTGCCCTTCCTCTCTCTTTCATCTTTCTCTTTTCCACTCTCCTTTTCTTTTCTCTCAACCCCTTCTCTTTCTTTCCTTTGTCTCTCCCATGCTTTGTGCCTCTTTCCCTTCCACTTCTCTCTTTCAGGGACTCCCTCTTCCTCTGTGATGTATTTCCATCTTGGACTAGTTGTCTCTTCTAAGCCTAGGTATGATCAAAACATAATAGCATTAAATAGTCCTAAACTAATTTACTTAACTGACCCCCCCATATCTTCTTTTATTGTGTTTGCATAGAAAAAATAAAAGTAAATATACCTGTATTATATAATCTATATAGAGAAATATATATATAAAATTATAGAAGGGGAAAAAGAGAAGATATTAGATGGCTTCAACCCCTTAGAAATACACATGAACTCCTTGAAGTTATAAACCTGCACCCAGTAAAATTAGATATCCCAATGAAATAGAGTAGCAAATCCCTACTTTGCTTTGGAACCTAATAGGCAGTTTTCACTCTCCTGAAGTGTTTTCTTAGCACACATTTTGTCACATGAATTTTATCTCTTACAAATGGCTTCTGATTTCCTTTACATCACAGAAGAATTAGAACCCTCAGCCCCGCACCCCCGGCTGCTTCATGGCCACGTGGAAAAGAGATTCCTTGATGCCAGCTCTGTCTCTGTGCCCTGCCACACGACTAGATAGAAGCAGAGAGCCTGTGTGTGCTACTTTTGGCCAAATTCTCACAACTAAACATATCAAATAATTTGCCTCAAAATAAAAATGTGCTACTTATCTGAACATGTTACTCCCCTTGGGTTCTAAAAGCTTCATGTATTTTACCTAATTTGTAAACTTTACAGATGAGCAAAAGGAGAAATTAGGAAACTAAAGTTATGGGGTCAACATGTGGTGTGGTGATTAAGGCATTGGGCTCTCACATGGACAATGGCCGACCGCAGTTCAAGTCCTGAACCTGTGGTCTTGAAACTCACACCAAGCACGTGTGCATGTGCACCCACCCAAAATCCCAGGAGAATAATGTAGGAGAAGGGATTGTGATGTGGCCATCTCCCCTGAAGGGGTGATTTCTCACTTTCCCTCTCTCTGTCTCTGTCTCTCTCTCTCTCTGTATGGTGAGTACACACGCCCTATGGCAAAAGCCTAAAAAAAAAAAAATAGAAAGAAAGAAAAGAAAAAAGAAACTAAAGTTATGTCTGTGCAATGTTGGAGAGGTAGGTCAGTTTAAAGGTTAAATCACTTGCTACATATTTGCTTTTATTAACTTCATCAAATGAAATCAACTTTTTATTTTATTTAATGTAATTCTTCAATATCCAAACTTGTTATTTCATGTACAAATGGCAGTACATAAAAAGCAAGGAACATAAAACAGTATTGATATTTACAAATAAAGGTGGCAGATGGTAATTACTCTTCCAAGTGCCTGTTGGCAGTTGGAATAGAACCAAAAACTTTTGTACATCAACCCAATATTGAATTGATTTAAAATTAATAAGTGTACTTGGCAAAAAGTTCAATTCATGTAAAAATGTAAGCAATAAAAATAAGACTCTTTCTACACTAGATCTGTATTCCCTTTCTCTGTAGACAACAACCAGGGTGGTTTTCTGTGAAATCTTCCAGAAGTTGTTTATGCTTACACAGGTAGAGCAGTTATGAATTCTGTCCACAAACATGTATCCAAAAAAATGAAATTTTCTTCTTTCATCCATAACCTGACTTAATTTCTTTATATTGTCCCTCTTCCAGTTTCATGGAAAACTAATTTCAGTCAACTCTGCTTGCTTTCTCCCATTTTTCTGTTTTGTTTTGTTTTCTTTTCTTTTATTTGGTGCTAAGTTTCAGGGAGTTCATTAGCAAAGTCAGGGAGTACAGCAGAGATGCAGCTGTGTGGTCCCTAGTCAAGTTTCTGAGTCCTCCATTATCTCATCTAGTCCTTGGTGACCAATTCACATAGACAGACTTTGACCCTGTTCCTAAAGACTCTTTCCGGGCAGTGGCTTTGTTTTGAGCCATTCTAGAGGCATGGGAGCAGTTCTGCTGCCCCTGGATCTGGGTCATGGGCATCTTTGTGATCTGTGCTCTGGTGTACATTTGTTAAGCTGTGGTCCTTCTGCTTTCCCTGAGAGGCAGAGCATAGATTTCTTCTGCTCGTTGCCTCCCAGATTTCTCAGTGGCTCTGCTAGAGAAGTGGCCCTTTCGTTCCCCACAATCCCATCCACTGCTGATCGCCTTGCTTGAATGAGAGATGAGAGGGAAATTTACAAGTGGAAAAAATGTATAGCAGCAGCTTGGGCTTGATGGAGAAACTTCTCTATTTTAACTTGGCCTTGTTACTGGACCCCATGCAGATGTACCTCTGAACCATAGCTCTAACCTCTTCAGTACCAACATGCCATTGAACTGAAGGGGGTGAGAGAGGGAGCACAAATGGAGAAACTAAACTGAACTGATCCATGGTGCTGACAGTTATCCATCAGCAAGTGTGTTAATACAGCTGTACTACTGAAGAGGGGGAGATCAGTAGTTCCTTAGTCGGTTAGCAACAACCCACCCTCCCTCAAATAGAAAGAAAAACTTCATAAGAGTAAATTTAGAAGAATGTAAGAAACCACCAATGTTTTATCTCATTAACGTTTCACTTAAGCAGCTACTATTTTCATATCAACTATGCTTTTGCAATTCCTTTTTATGAATATAATCATTTTAATATGATATAAACACTGCCAGTATTTCAATGCTTAAGAGCCCAAAACTGGAACCATTCCTTACAAGGTGTTTATCAACAGGATGGATAAACAGTGATACATCTATACTGTGGAATACTACTCAACAATGAAAAGGAAATAATTATTATTGATAGTTGTAACAACATGGATGAATCTAAAAATTATGATGTTGAATGAAAGAAGTCAGACCCAAAAGAGTTTCTTCCATCTATGTGAAATATATTGGCAAAATTATCTAAGTTTACAGAAATAAAATCAGTGCTTGTTTCTGGGATAAAGAATTGACTAGGAAAGTTGTGAAGGGCCTTTCTGGAGGCACTGAATATATTTTGTATCTTGAGAGGGTATGGTTTGCATTTATCAAAACTTAAGACCTGTATGTAACTCTATCTAAATTTATCTCAATAAAAAAAATTGACAAAATAGAAAAACAATGAGGAAAATAAGAAATAGGAGGTATTTCTGATTCATAACTTGCAATTATAAAGAGCTCAGAGGCAGGAGTGCGGGGGAGAGCTAAAGGAACTAAAAAGTGAATGAGTTCTAAAAAACGATTAAGTTTTCTTAAGTGTCTTTACCCTAGGCAATTACAAAGTCAAGGAGAAATCTTTGTTTTGCTTAAGTTATCCCTTTAATGCTTGTTTTCTGAAGATCACAGAAAGCATCCAGAGCTATAATATCACTAGACTCAGATGTTCTAGTGGGAAACGTGGGACTATTAAAAAATACAATGATAAATGGCAACAGGATGACAACAGATGTTTCCCCTCCAGCACAATGATAGAACAGTAGTAATAGCAAAGACGTCCTTTCAACAGAGATCAGGGAAGAACGGGAGTCACTCCTCAAAAGGAGTATCTTGCAAGAGTGAGTTGTGGTGCCCACAGGGGTGTGAGACAGCAAGAAGAAAGACACAGGAAATGGTCTCAGACCCAATGGTACATGAAGACCGCCATCAGTTGGCTGATCATGCTGAAAGCCCCGCAGTTTACAGCTATGAAAGCTAACCCACGGTTGGCATCACAAAGGATTGCTAGAATCAAGAAAAGAATAGAGTATTTCCATTTTATATGTAAATGATCATATATTATAAGATCAGGGAGGTAGAGATCACAGACGCTACTGTGTCTGATATTCTTTTGGAAATACTAATTTGTTGGAGCTATTCATGTGAATGGAGCAAAACTACTGGTGATTTGGCTTGTTAAAGTGCATTTCCTTTGAGAAAAATAATTGAACAAAGTATATAAAAATACTGAGATTTTAGGATTGGGGAGTGGTGAGTTATTTTAGCTGGAGCTTTATTTACTATTAGTTTAGTGCATAAAAGAAAAGAAGCCAGGCCACCAAGTATAATAGAACCACTTTATGATTTTAGTGTCTTGCAGCCCCACCTCCACCCTGAAATAACAAAGACAAAGTGGACTCCAACACTTAGTAGCCCTACATGAGAACAGTGTTAAGTGGGGTTTCTAGGTAACCAGGAAAAAAGTAACACTGCTGAACTAATAACTGAGAAATTACAGCTATCTGTTGAAGGGGACAGTCAACCCGTAGGGGGTCTTTACTCAAGGTGTGAGGTTCTTGGTTTCCTGCAGGAAAGAATTGAGGAGTGAGCCGGTGAGGAAGAGTGAATACAAGTTTCTTAAGGAAAGTATACAGAGGTACCGCTGCAAAGGTGGGGCAGCCCTATGAAAGGAGATGGGTAAACAGTTTCCTTCCTTCCTCCAAGAGGAAGGAGGGACTATTACACAAAAGGAAAGATAGAAGGGCTACCCTGTAGACAGGAAAGTCCCAGACTTTGGTGGGTGTCTGGATTATATGTCTTGACTTAATGACAGGCTAAGTGAAGGATGGTTTATTCATTAATTTGGGGGGAAAGGGCCACTGGTTTTCCTGGAACCACTGACCCGCTCCCCAATTTTCTGGCCATATTAGGGTAGTTCTGGTCGTTGCCATGGTAACTGCAAACTGTCAAGGTGCAGGTGGGCATGTTATCTAGTATACTAATACCATAAAGTGAGGGTATAGAGTCTGAAGTTTAGGCAGCTGTTGTTCCAGGTGTCATCTTGGTTTCAACCGGCTCAGACCAAGTCTCTCAATCACTTCTTTTCTGCTGGGTTTTATTGGAGGTGTTTGGAATATCCCTGCCCTCGATCCTCACCTGTCTCATATCCACTTTGTTCAGCATCCAGCAGGTACATGGGCAATAAGCCTGGAAGACAGTGCTGACAGAAAGGGGATTATAAACCTTTTTATTTTCAATAGAAAATAACCATAGGAGATTATGAATAGACGAGACGAGAAAAGTCAGGCAAAATAAATATATTATCTGAGAGTAACATACTGTTCATTGCCAGAATATCTAATATATTAGTATATTGGGGGTTGAGGAATTATAATTTGATTCGTAGGGTTTAATGTGCCAATGTTCTGATCTTATGTGAATCTCTCTCCTCCTCTTACTTCCTCCCTCTTGATTTCCCTTTGTCTTCCCACTATTTCTCACTTTCTCCTCACTTGTTAATAACCTTCTTTGCTATTAAAAAACGCTCTTCTTACTTTCCTTTCTTACTTCTTCCCCCTCCTTCCTCCTCTTTTCCTACCATGATGTAATTGCTCTGGGGAAAGCTTCATCTACAATAGAAAGGTTAACCAGGAGGTGTCCCACTAATAAAATAAGGTGTGAATCTGGAGGCTTATTATTTCTTTCTTTAATCTCTATTTTAGATGCTAGAAACAAGAGCTCACTCAATGGAATTAAATGTCAAGTACATTTGAAACAAGTGAGAAAATATTTCTTCAAGCAGCATGTAGTGGAATTCGCCATAGTAGGAGGTCAGAATATTGTGTGCAGTAGTAGGATTGTACAAGAGTTATTATTAGCTCAAATAACATTTGTCATTGTACCTGTTAACAAAGAGGAGATCAAATTTTTTTTAACTCCCTAGTGAAATAAGAAGAGTTCTCTTACCGTCCTCAGTGAGAAGTAATGAGGAAGAATGAGCTATAAATGGAGTTAGTCATTTTCACATTTAAATCATGTGTTAACTCCCTAGAAAAAAAGGCATGACATAGTTGAAGGTGATATTATTCTCAGTCTTACAGTGAACTTCCTTTGCTGTTTTTCTAAAAATATTCCATTTACAAAGATAATAGGATGTTTTTGAAATTTATTTTTTAGAAGTGTGATCTTTTACTTTGTGAAAATGATTGTGTCAATTGCTTAAACAGGTAAGCCCTCTTTATTATAAAACATTGCCTCTTTATTATGAAATAGGGTCAAAAGTTGAGTATTCTGATGTTTGAGGTTTGACTGGAAGATTTAATCGGAGAATTTAGCGGACTGCCCAGCGAGCTACGGAAGGGCCTGCAGTGTCTGCTTTACATTGGTGAATCTCCCAGTCACTGATCTGGCCTGGCTTTGCAAGCTCACACATCTGATGTTGTCAGCACACGCTGTGTGATCAGTACCTGGGGGCAGACACACATTATCTTTGGATTAGGAAACTACAAGAAATTTTTCTTTTCTTTTTCCAGTTTTAAAGAACTCAGAGAATGCTGTATTGCTTCTTGTGGGACTGAGTGTCAGACACTGACCCCTTTGGAGTCAATAAATTATGGATAGGTAATAGATGCCGGACAAGGGGCACATATCTTAAATGAGAATTTGATGACAACTGATCGTCAGTGAGTTTCCAGGTGATTAACTTGTTTCAGCAGAGTGCCCGACTAAAGGCTGAGTGATTTTATTCTGATCTAAAGAGAAGAATGAGTCATGTCATTAAACTGTTCTTGAGAAAATAATATTCAATTATTTGTTTATTGTTATCGGGATGGTGTCACCACCACCCACCATTCATAAATCTCCAGTTGTGTGAATTTTCTCATTAATCCTCCTCCTATTTCCTGCATCCTGAAAGACTGGCAGAGTCCCTGCAGAATGTGGGTTTCTCCAGACTTTTAAGTTGCTCTGTGCCCACAGATGGGTGGGTGAGCATATTTTGATGCCTAAAAATTTTTAAGTCAAAATAAAAAACATAATTATACCTTAAGAAGTAGGTACTCTCTACAACTCAAATACACATCACATGTAATTCTCAAGACAAAAACAGTCACTTGAATAATAATAATAAAAAAATAGAGAACTGACATCAAAATATTGTAACAAGCTAGCAAACTGCCGAGGAGCTTGTTAGAGTGAAAAGAAAAACGCCGACTCAAAGCATTTCATTGTCTTTTATGTTTACGGTTTGCCCCTAGTTTTGTGGGTCAGCAAGTATAAGCTTTATATTTACTGATTCCTTCATGTTAGAAAATAACAATAGTGTACATATAAAGTAGATTATGTAAGGATGTTTATAGCCAAAGAAGCACTGAATTTGATTTTTACATACGTTAGACCAGTGAATTCATCCTTAATGTTTTTATGAAGTTTCTATCATTTCTCTTATTTTTGTATGTTTTCATTTCCAAAACAAAATCTTTTATCCGTACATGATTAAAGAAATTTTAAGAAGACTTTGTATATTTTCAAATTAAACTTTGACAGTACAAATGGCAAGCATTCTTTGCAATCCACATTTTTTTGTTTGTTTTCCTTTACTCTGTGTGGCCTCGTATTAGGGTAGAGTAGGAAGAAGACTAGACAAGGGGTCAGGGAACCTGAATTCTAGTCCTATTTCATCATTCGTGAAATGTGGAGTTGATGAGATGCAGTGATATTTCAGGTCCTTCTAATTCAATGAGCTGTGAATGCGAGTAATACGTAAGCTTCATGTGGAACCTAAGATTAATGTGATAAATAGGTTCAGGGAAGGTTTAATAAATTCAGGCTCTGCCTAGTCCTTAAGGATTTCAAGCATTTTTCTTAAAATGTCTTTTAATCATATTGTTCATGGTAGAATATATTTTGAAGTGGGCAATTCATATGATGTGCTATGGTATTTGGCAGATTCTTGTGTTCTGTTTTTCATATTAAGAAACAGAAAAAGAAGGGAAAAGGTTTCTTTCTTTTTTTGAGAGAGAAAGAAAATTTTGCTATAGGGTGCATGTGCTCGCTCGAGAAATAGAGAGAAACAGAAAGAAAGAAAGCGAGAAATCACCCCCACCCCTCCAGAGGAGATGGCCATGTTGTAATCCCTTCTCCTCTACTCTCGAGATTTTGGGCACACACACACACATCGACCTAGTGTGGGTTTCAAACCTCATGGTCCAGGACTCAAAACACAATTGGCCATGTGGGAGTCCAGTGATGGAACCATTATGCCATCTGCTGATCCCAGGAAAGAGTTTCTTTTTTCTTTTTTTTTTGGAGAGGTTTTTGCTATAGGGCGTGTGCGCTCGCCACAGAGACAGAGAGAGACAGAGAGACAGAAAGCGAGAAATCACCCCCCAGGGGGTTGGCCACACCGCAATCCCTTCTCCATTCTCCTCTCATGATCTTGGGCACGCACGCACTCCCGGTGTGAGTTTACGCCACCAAGTCCAGGACTCGAACTGCGGTCTACTCCATGGGAGTTCAGCGACATAGCCATTACGCTAACTGCTGGTCCCGAGTTTCTTAATTAGAGAAACACACGGTATTGCATTTACTCTTAGGCAGAGAAACAATTCATTTCCAATCCTTACCCTAGGAGGTCACATTGCTTTTAAAACTGAAAACAAAATCTGTTTAACTGGAATTGTTTTAAATTTCCTTCTTCCCACAACTTTCTAAAGAATATGTTAACTAACTTTAAGAGCCCATCACTTTCCTCAGAGAAGAAGAAAGTAGAAGAACTTTAGTTTTGTGGCCAGGGATTTAAATACCAGCAACAAACAGCATTTTTTCCCTTGTTTTTGGTTTTTGTTTTTCCCTCTGTGCCAAAGAGAATTAGACCAAAAATTAAACACTCATCATGCAACAAATTGAACCTCAATTATTAGGAACTCACAGAACTTTTCTACAAAGAAAGAGTGGGATTTCAGAGTTAGTAGGGGGCCTTTACAGAACACCTTGGAGATAAATACCTAACTCTTTCAAACCAAGTTAAATTATTAAACACAGGCGCATTTCAAGGAAGTGAGGAAGATAGGACTGAAAGAGCACTTAGACACCTGAGTAGGGTTTAAATTCTGGGGTGAACCAGGAATTGCTTTTCTTAGAATTTAGATGTTCATTTATCTATCTAGATTCTTAAAATTCACCTGTCTTTCTGGCAGAGGTTACTATTTTGTCCTGGGAAGCCGTAATCACTGGTTGCTCTTTGTACTGTCTTGTCTCTTCCCAACAGGCTCATTGTGTTCATCATGATTTACCTTTTCCCTTTCTGATAGTGGCATTCATATGTGTAGTTACACAATTCTTAACAGTAAAGATAGAAAACATATTAGGAAGGTCATGTCGCACATTCAGTCTCAGAAAAACCATCTTGATGGGCAGCACAGGTTAATGGAACATGAATAGAAATGAGCCCTACTGTCATAAGTCATAGAAAAATACACAGAGGTAGACTTGGATGGACACATATTGAAGATCATGCTGACAGTTAGAACATTCCAGAAATCCTACTGAGGACAATCTCATTGTTCCCAGGGATCTATTCTTGGACCTCATCTCCTCTTTATGTCCTCTCTCCCAACCCCTAAAAATATGCACTTTTCGGATTTCAACCAGATCCCAAACTATCATGCTAATTGTGTCTCCTGTCTCTGAAGTTCTGAAGATGTGGATGATCATCTCCAATCGTCAACAGTTAATAACCAGAGAGCAGGCAGGGCCTAATCCTGTCGGTCTTCAGAGCTGTGTTGCTCAGTGTGGGAAGCCCTGGTCTCATGGAGCTGCTGAGCACTTGAGAGGTGGCTAGTCGGAGTTCACAGGCACTGGAAGTGTAGACCTCAACCCACATTGTGAAAGCTTAGTATGGACAAAAGTGTAAACTGTCATTAATACTTTTATATTAATTACATCTGAAAAGATAACTAGACTATCTTGGGCTGCATAAAAACTATTATTAAATTAATTCACCTGTTTATTTTTAGCATAGCCATTGAAAGCGGAACTTTATACAATGGCTTTGCATGGTATTTTTATTGAACAGTGATACACTAGAGTATGTCCACTTTCTCCATCCTTGCCTTATTTCAAAGCACATGTCTTACTTGCATTACTTACTTTCAGGTCTTACTTGGGTTACACCCTCGGCCCCCAGTTTTTCTGCTTCCAAACCATCATTTGCTAGGCTTATTTTCCTAAAAGCTAGATTTACATCATGACTCTAGGAACAGAATAAAAGGAATTTGAATCTTAGTTCTATGATTTACTAGCTGTGTAACCTTGTACAATAATTCTGTATCTCTAAATCACAATCATAGCATCCTCTTCATGGGGAATAAAACTAAGAGAGAAGGGGTTTTACATGAACTAACCGAGTACTGTTTGCAGAGCTCCTAGCGAAGTACTCTCACTTGGCAAGTGGTACATGAAGCCTTCCATGAACTGGTTCCTACTTTGTTGTCTCATCCTTTGTCATCCTTCTGCAAGTCAGCATGGCTTCTATCATTCTGGCCCCCTGAACCAATAATTCAGTTTGTAAATCACAATTTCGGCATGCTTGGTGTCTTATTACACCTTCCTTTTTTGTTTATCTCCTATTTCTGATTCAGAACCCATTCTGGGACACCTGCACTGAAGCTTTCCCTTACTTCCCCAGTCGGGTTAGATACCATCCCAAACAGTGCATACTTCTGCTCTAATGAGTAAAGAGCAATGAAAATGCCATGGGTGTTGAAGTTAGCAGGTTCTGGGTTCAGACTGTAACTATTCCAACTTTGCAGTTTTGTGATACTGAACAAGTACTTAACCTCTCTGAAGCTCAGTTTTCTTAGGAATGAAATGAGAGAGAGGTTGGGAGATTTACCTGGGTGTTAGAATATCTGGTGCAAAGTTCAGCGCAGTAAACAGCTATGATTGCATTTGGCACTGTCTACTGTAATTACGGGTTTGCTTATCTGTCTTTCTGTCTGGTATGTAAGCTCCTAGAAGAAAACGACAGTGTTTTGTGTCTTTGTACCATTAAAGCATAGCACAGTTACTGTAACTCCTCAACATAAGTTCATTGAATGCAAGAATGAATTAGTAAATAATGAATGAATAATACCACTGGCAGCTAACAAGTAGTGGAATCTGACCACCTAGAGGGATTGGCACTCAGGGTAAATTAAAATAAATTGTGTTGACAAAGGCAGTCACACAGTGAGAATGTCAAGCAAAGGACATTCAAAAGACCTTGGCAAGAATCTGATAGATTGTATCATCAATACTTGGTGAAGCCATTGTTCCCAGTGGGTAATATCTGATAATTGTGGATCTTTTAGTTTCTTCAACAGAATGCCAATGCCTTTTTAAATTTTATTTTAAATTTCTAGAGATATAAAGCACAATGAAGAAGAGAGAGGTCAAGAGGGGTCATTGAGCAGATGGGAAGAACTGTGTGTTTGCTTTTTTTCTGGTGTTTATTGTTTTCTTAACCCCTATTATTACACAAAATAGAAATAATTATTCGAACACCTGTTGTCTATTCGCTGGTTCTCTAATTCCAAGGTGTTGACCATCCTCTTTAAAAACAATATACAGGTATCCAGGTCTCTACCTAAATCCTATTCAGTCTAAACTATGGAAGAAAGGGGATCCTACAAAATATAGTATATAGACATTTTTTTTTTTTTTTTGGAGAGGTTTTTTTGCTATAGGGCGCGTGCGCTCGCCAGACAGTCAGAGAGAGACAGAGAGACAGAAAGCGAGAAATCACCCCCTGGGGGGATAGTCACGCCGCAATCCCTTCTCCTCCATTCTCCTCTCGGGATCTTGGGCATGCACGCACACGTGCCCGGTGTGAGTTTTAAAGCCACCGGGTCTGGGATGCGAACCGCGGTCGACTACGTGGGAGTCCAGCGACATAGCCATTACGCTAACTGCTGGTTCCCGTATATAGACATTTTTCTATATGCGATTATTTGAGAACTGATCACTATTTCCAAATAGAATGATTTTTATATAAATCTAAAAGCCAGGCCTCTTGTTTCACATCGACAATGACACTTTTAGTTTAGAATCACTGGAGATGAACAACAGATAATTCTTGTGAAGTGTGAACATTCTTGTACTCTTTCTCTGTCAAAGTGAATGTTTCTCTCAAGCTCTTTCACAGTGACTTAGAGACTGTATAATCCTTATCTTTTTTTTTTTTTTTTTAGAAAAAATATTTTTGCTATAGTATGTGTGCATTTGCCTAAGAGACATAAAGGAGACAGAGAGACAGAAAGCGAGAACTCACTCCCCATGAGGGATGGCCACACAACAATTCCTTCTTCTCCAGTCTCCTCTTGGGATTTTGGGCATGCATGCACTAGCACCCAGTGTGAGTTTTAAGCCACCAGGTCTAGGACTCAAACCACAGTCAACTATGTGAGAGTCCAGCAATAATCACCATTATGCCATCTGCTGGTCCCACTCATCTATCATTGAAGTAAGAAACAAATTATACTTTTTGTGCCACTTCTCTGTGTTTTTATCACAATTAGCTCAAAGACTTAGCGAACTAGAACTAAGAGGTACATGTATTAAGTTCTCTATGGTGGGGGTGAGGAGACCTAATATACCAATTCTAGAATTAATGAAAAATGGTAGAAATCCATGAAAAATTCATGATAATAAGAGCTAAGGCTTAAACACTATGCTTATAATGTGCCAGGCACTATTATAAATTCTTTAGACCTCAGACTTTAATAATAGTTTTGTATTTATGAAATTGTCTTATATTTGTTTATTCATTCAGCAAATAGTTATGGAACAACATGCCAGAAATAAACGTGCCAGAAATGATGAACAAAAGACAAATTGCTGTCCTTATAAGGCTTCTATTATAGTTCCCCTCATGTGGACATTTTATTAGAATCTTACTTCACAGTAATTAAATTAAATTTTACTAACATTTTATATTTCATACCAAAAATTCTTTTTCCATTTTTCCTAAAAAAAAATTAGACATCTGACATGATTGATCTTCTTACATAGGAATGCAGCTCAAAAGATGAGAATAAAATCGATCATTCCCTCTATGCCGTCAACATGTAAGATGTACTTACATTCATTTGCCAAATTTTTATGTCCTCCTTGTACTTCTTCCTCTTACTTTATGAGCTACCTCATCTCTTCACATTGCTGTCTTCAGCCTATTGTGATGGGAGTTCCCAGCCCTTTCAGGAATTAGCAAACAGCTGAAAGGGCATAATATGATGGTACTCAAAACAAAGGGTAAAGCGCCCTTTCCACAGTGTCTGGCACCTGGAATGTGAAGGTCCTTGAAAATGTTCTTTCTACATGAAATACAGCTCTTACGGGATTAGAGGTTCAGACAGGGGAAACATAGCTCTTTCTTTTCACAGGTTAGGTGTGTATGATTGTAGGTCGAAAAGTCACAATGCAGATCATTGTACATGTTACCATAAATATACATCAAATCCAGAATATGCATACCTTCTATTTCTTCTAGATAAAGGCATGAATACGTTTATTCTTGAGATCCCGTCTAAAGTTTTATGAACCACTTAATTTTACAGTAATAAAGCAGCTAATAAAGTATTTGTAAGGTTAACATAGTTCACTATCCCAAATTTGCTTGAATTGAACATTTATGCATATTTCATACAAAAATGTGGATTACGTATGTCCTGATTCCATTACTTTTAGCATGGTGACATGTATATATTCAAATTTGTTTGAGAATAGTTATTTTAAACATTTTCACTGGCCATGACACAAAACTATGTTTAAAATTTCTAAAATATTTTTTGATTTGAGAAATACAGGTTTTTGGTTCATTATATAAAGTGGATATTACTTTGCTTAACTTTAATATTAGGCATAACATATGTTAAATGTAATTATTTATAATAATTTTATCTCTCATTATTAAGTGCCCACTATGAGATTAATGTCCTCTGTTGTAAATACAGTCTCTCATTTAATCTTCATAGTTACTGTTGGTTTAACAGGTGAGGACCCTGGTGATTTGAGCTGAGTAGCAATAACTATTACACCCTTTCTTACCTGAGCAATAAACTACCTTCTGCTACTTTGTTCTCAGACTGCACTGTGTTCTGTGTTCCCGCAGGGTCGAATGTAACAACTGTGAGACTGGAGAGCAGTGTGGTGCAATTATGCATGGCAATGCTGTCACCTTCTGTGAGCCATATGGTCCACGAGAATTGGTAAGTGTCTGCTATTTATGTACATTATTCCATCATAGTATTTATTTAATTTTTTTTCTTCTTCTTTTTTTTTTTTTTTGGAGAGGTTTTCACTATAGGGCACATGCGCTTGCGAGAAAGAGAGACAGAAAGCAAGAAATCACTCCCCAGGGGGGATGGCCACACCACAGTCCCTTCTCCTCCATTCTCCTCTCAGGATCTTGGGCACATACGCACACACACCCAGTGTGAGTTTAAGCCACCGGGTCCAGGACTCGAACCACGGTCGACTACATGGAGTCCAGAGACATAGTCATTACGCTAACTGCTGGTCCCCATCATAGTACTTATTGAGCTTTTTGCCTACGAAATGATTCTCTTGTGCTCTTACAGTTTAAATGAAAAATTGAAAGTATTATTTATGAGTCCTATTACAAATATCTTAAAATTAGAAGTGGCAATTTTATGGTCTATTTTTAAATATAAAAATTTTAAAAGCAGGAATGCAATTGGCAGCATCTATGCATCTCATTAAACATGGTGCATCACTATGATTAGGTGGCTTTTTAAAAAATATGGGTATGACATGGTAGATATGAACACACATATATACACATACAGAATATATTTCATGCCCAGACAACTTAGGACTTCTTAAGATCTTTTATAAACATTGCTTTTAAAATGCTCCTTATTTTCATCTTGCAAGTCGAAAAAAAATTTTTTTCTGTAAAGCATTTGCCGTCACCAGAGAGAGAGAAGAGAGGGAGAGTGAGAAATCCTCCCCCAGGGGAATGGGCATGCAGCACACCCTTCTCCATTCTCGTCTCCAGTTCTTGAGCATGCACATGCATGCACCCTGTGTGTTTCTCAAGCCACCAGGTCCAGGAATCCAACCGCACATTCGGCCATGTAGGATACAGCTGCCTTAATCTTCACACCACCTGCTGGCCCACAAATCAAAATTTTAGATGTTCATGTTATCATGTTATTTTGAAACTTTGGCTTCTATCAACAAAGGAACTTTGACAGATTATTGTTTTCTTGGAAGAGTGCACTGAATAAATCAGTTTTGTTTTTGTTTTTGTTTTTTACTTTGTTCATGCCAAATTACCCAGGAGCAGTTACTGTTAATTGAGACTAATTAGTCTTTTTTTTTTTTTTTTTGCCAAAGATAAGCTTCTGGGTCATGTGTAAACGAAACAGCATTTAAACTAAAAGCAGTGAAACCACTAGCCATCAGCATGTGGATAAAGAGCCTTTTGATTTTACTTGGTACTTCTTTCTAGCACTGAGACTACAGTCATCTTTCATTCTTTAAACAGGATGTCAAAGCAGTTGTTACGTTGTATCCTGACTCAATTCCCTAGTCCCTAATACTCAATGCTTATTCTCCTTTTCTCTCCCACAGCTTCATTTTCATGGGGGCTTTCGGTAACAGGTTGTCATTTTCATCCAATGTCATACATTGTAGTTCACAATCATTCATTTTAAAAAGTTATCCAAAGACTGGCTTCTAATGTAAATGGGGGAAATAAACCTAGATAGGCAATTAAAAGAAGACTTAGTTATCAAAATGTGAAAGCCAATTAATTCTGGTAACATAGTTCTTGTTTTATGCTGCTTGAATACCCCTTTTCATGGCAATACGTACATTTAATTCATTAAAGATACAAGCTTCAGAACATTGATGAATTGAAAAGTTTTTAGCTGAAATTAGAACACAAACAGAATTAATTGGATGCAAATTAAAATAGGTGCTCATAATTCAAGCCTCACGAGGTGTTATTATAGTCTTGCAGACAAATGTGACTATAGTAGTGAAGTTCTTCTTGAAAAATAAATTTTCTAGTAGTTTTAAAATAATGTGCCATGACTGAATTAATTGTCTATAAACATTAAAGCAAAATTAAAATTTACCATGATTAATTGAGCTTAGAATAAACACCTATTTTAAAAGGTGCCCCTATATAGTAATATTTCTAGAAATGTATGATAAATTTGTTCTGTTTCTGCTGGTTAATGAGAAATAAAAATAGCTAATAATATGATGCAAACATGTATTTTATAGCATAAAAAAACTTAAGTATCTAGTTTATTTGATTCTTATATATGTAATCCTAATTCTCTCACTATATCCCAGTTTATTTAGCTTTAGAGTTGATACACTTAGTAGGCTAATTTTGAATTGTAGTTAATGTGAGATTAGCCTTTTAACTAAAAAGGAAAATATTCAAAGTAATTATCTTCATCTGAGAAATTATAAAAGTACATATTCTTATATGCTCATTATGAATATTTTCCTGAAATTAATTTGTATTATAGATTCAAAAGGAATTGGATAATGATATATGAATAATGAGGAGGATGATAGCCACATTTCATACTAGTGACTTCTAATTTTGAATACTTTTATACTGCATTGGTGTCCCAGGAGCAAAAACATATTGTACACAAATTGTGTTTATAGATGATTGATCAATCAAATGAAAAGTGAGAAATTCATTTGTTAGTTAACATTATATTTATAAAAATTGAAAAATATGAATCCAGTCTCATCTGCTATACAAGAGAACAGATAAAAGTTATAGGCTCCAAACTTCACTTTTTAAACAATATGTAATTTTATTTTTCCTGAATTTATCAAAGTAATCAAACAAAGAACCATAGTGAAGTGAGGCTTTATTTATTTTAATGCTGAAAATAGCATGCCCACTTTGTGAATTTAGTTAAATATCTATTTCATTTTAACAACAGTGTAAGTCAGTCAGAGGCAGCATCTGCCTGGACATACCATAGGTTTGTGTTTTTACCACTGCTTTGTTTTGTAGCCCTCACATGTTTTTTTTGTTGTTGTTGTTTTTTTTTTTTTTTTTTGGATTTTTTTGTTTTTGTTTTTGTTTTTGTTTTTTTAGAGAGAGAGATTTTTTTTTTTTCCTACAGAGTGCATCTGCTTGCCGGAGAGACAGAGAGACAAAAAGCAAGAAATCACCCCCCCATGTGAATGGCCATGCTGCAGTCCCTTCTCCTCCATTCTCCTCTTGGGATTTTGAACATGCACATACATGTGCCTGGTATGAGTTTTAAGCCACTGGGTCCAGGACTCTAACCATTGGTGACTATGTGGGAGTCCAGTGACATAACCATTTTGCCATCTGCTGGTACTCATATGTTTTGTTTAACCCAGCAAAGTCTTCATATTTTAGGTGGTGACACTGAACGTTATTCATTTTGGTAGTTTTAAATGAAAATAAATATTAATAGAAATATATTCACTTTTTTAAGAAAAAATGTAAAGTGAAAGAGTTACGTTACCTTCCATTTTTAAAAAAGAAGTTATTTATAAATTATTCTCACCTATTTGGAAATACATTTTAGTAGCAACAGTGTGTTTGGGCCAAAACAGTATCAAACCCATTAGGAATTTGGGGAAAGAGATGCAAAATGACTAGCCTCCACCTACAGTGAATGCTTAAGATTCATTTGGTTATTTTACTAATTTCCTGTAGTTTGGAGTTTATTTAATAATTTGAGAGCACCAAAGTATAGTAGAAAAACATTCTCCTTCAGACACACATAGTTGCTCTTTTACCAAAATCTCTTTAAAAGCCCCCCCCTTTTTTTTCAGAATATCAGATATAAGGCTTAATAACTTAATAACAGCAGATGGTGTAATGGTCACGTCATTAGACTAACATGTAGTCGACCACAGTTCGAGTCCTGGAATCAGTGGTTTAAAACACACTATGGTCATGAGAGGAGAATGTAGGAGAAAGTATTGCAGTATGGCCATCCCCCTGGAGGGGGGGGGGGGTGATTTCTCGCTTTCTCTCTCTGTTTCTGGCCGGGTGCATGAGCCCTATTGCAAAAATCTCTCTCAAAAAAAATTTTTTTAAAAAACTTTGCAGACTAAATTTTTTATTTGTGCTCCCCAAAGTAATAAATAATTTTTAAATACCCAATTGTAAATATAGGCAAGTTCTTCTTATTACTATTTTTTTTCTCTTCATCTTTCCTATCTTTTCTTGGAGCTGATAGTTTTATTAATAAAATAAATGGGTAAAGTCCCATTCACCACTTCCCTGGTGAAGGAAAAAAATGTAGACTTATCAAAGTCTAGGGTCACCCTCAGCACCTGTAATGTGAAATTTGGCAATATTTCATGCAACTTGCTATTTGGTAGCTAAGATCACAGCTGTGGAATATGATCATGCAGGTGACACAAGCATCATTTATTATGTAAACAAGATAAGTATCCAGGATTTTCTCTTACATTAATGCACTTGCAGTAATAACAATAGTGCTCTTAAGTTACGTAATACCCTTCTTCCAAAAAGCCTGTATTCAGAAGTGTTTCATAATTCATCTATCCATCTATTTAGTTACACAAAAGTAAAGGGGAAAAGAGCATGCATTCAATTTATGTGAACATTTAAAGGAAATTTTATTGGTGCATTTTTCTCTGATGACTCTGGTCAGAGGAAGAGGACAGGAAACAGAATGATGGACACGATGGGCCAGTGTATTTTAGAACCTAATCTCGAATGATGGGAGATTCAACTTAAATAGAGAGAGGATTTCCTGTGTCAGCCTGACACCAGTGATTTTTGCTGTGGTTAAAATAAATTAAGAGCTGACACTGAAACTTTTAGCTGAACAATTCATCATTTTTTTTTTTTTTGCCCTCTCTTCTATTACCTCTCCCGCTTCTTGAAAACCATGTATTTAATGTACATGTACAGTCATTTTTCCAAATCAAGTTGTAGATCTTTTGATAGTCACTTCTCAACTGAATCCTGGCAGAACAGAGAGGCATTCCCACACCTATTTACTTGACCCATCTCCAAGTGTGGACCCCAAAGCCCAGGGGCTAACGAAGTGCAGAGATTGTCTAACGATGGTATTAAGGTGTGTAAGAAGCAAGGCTAAGACAGCCTACTGAATCTGCCACAGCAAAAACTCAGTGTTACACTTCCTATTTTATGGGGTGGAGCATGTGAAACATCCTATACTTCAGTTTACTAGGTTTGACAATTCAACAAGATGAGACTTATTAGATCATCAGGAAAGTCATGACACATTTTTGCATAGAAAAACAGAATAGTGTCATGACTTTTCTGATAATCCAATATTTGAGCTGATACAGGTCAAAGACACTACTCCAAATAATAAATAAATAAAATTTGAAAAATAAAATGAACGATCTTGAAAAAGGAACGATTCCTTTTTCAGGAGAGGAAAAATTATTTAACATGCTTCTTCATGAAACGAAAAGTAGCAGGAATATGTTGGAAGAATGTATCTAGATTTAATATGCTAGTTCTTTCTTTCGTTTTCACAGTTTTATTAAGTAATCCACTGATTCTATGATTCATTCATTGAAAGTGTACAATTGAGGGCTTTAGTTAACTTACAAAGTTATGCAACCATTATCACAGTCAATTTTTAGAAGATTTTTATCACCCTTCCCCCAAAGAAATCCTGCACCTTTTGGCTGTTGTAATTCTATTTACTTTTCAAAATAATCTTACTCTACTCATTTGCTCCTAATTCTATCTTGCAGTTCTGTTTGGTGGCCTTTTCATGGCATACCTGTCTGCTGATATAGTAGGATGGCGGAGAGGAGGGGGATGGATGGAGAGGGCTGTGCCTAATTCCCTCACTTACTACCTTATAGATTCCACTAAAAACAGTTCTCACAGGATATGAAAAATTTACTTTTAGACCTAAGTCAGGATCTCACAGCTTTGCTCCCCCCACAGGAGAACAGCAGATATATCTGTGTTCAGGCATATTGATGAAAATGAACTAAGAACTTGATAAATGCTTTCTGTGTTAATGGATCCTTTCTTCCCTCTCTTTTAACCACTCCCCAACCCCCGGCCCACATTTTTCTCTTCTCTTTCTCCTCCTTTCTTTCTGTCTTGTCTTATTTTTGTGCATTCCTCTTTTTAGATTACCACAGGCCTTAATACAACAACAGCCTCTGTTCTTCAGTTTTCCATTGGTAAGTGTTTTTAAGTAATTATAGCAATTTAACTTGGAAATATTTGTTTTAATCATAGTGTACAATCAGGATTATAGTGTGAAATGCTTTTAGATTTAGAGAAAAATAAGTCTTAGCTTTGCAGTAAGTAATTTAAAACATTTTAAAAGTGAAATAAATATTTTTAAATGCTACGTTGTGTTCTCTCCAGCAGTGAGTGGTATTAAAAATGCTATAAATAATCCAGGACATTTAAAAATGATTTACATATGGCTTTCAAATGCATTGACTCATTCTATTACAGCAGAATTACCTTCCTAGTTATGTTTTGCTCAGATTAAGATTGATATCTGCTCAATTTTTTGAGCTCGGACTAACTGATAGTGAAAGAGGAAATTATTGGTGGCTGAAAGTAACAAATTAAAGCTTCATGTTTGACATAAATATATGTTTTAGTCAGACATAGATTATGAAAACAATGACTGTATCTGGCAATATTTCTTTCAAGTGTTTTATGTTAGAGTTAAAAGTTCCTACCCAAAGCAGTCAGTGAAATAAGGTACATTTTGATCAAGTGTTTGCAGTTATTACTTTCCATTTTCATTTTCAAAGGCATGTATGAATAAGTAACTTGTACGAATTTCCAAAGGGAAAGTTCCAGGGTAAGAAAGATACTGTCTTCTAGATGGGGCCTGGTTTTATGCATCTTGGTCCCGTAACATGGGAATCTCCGTCCGGCCTCTCCCTGTGGCACGAGGGCTGCTGGCGTGCTGGCAGTCATACCCAGCGACAGCATCCTCCAGTCTCCACCATCTTGCTCCTCACGTCTTGAAGACCTGTCCATGAAAAAAGACTGTTCCTCTCAGTAACTTGTCAATTGCAAATTGCAAGTGTTCTGTGGCCAGGAGGCCACTATGGTTGACAGTACCTAAAAGCATTTTCCTTCAAGTCGCTTCTGCATCAGTGCGCCTCTTTTCAGCTTGTATAGGTATTATGTGAAACTGCCTAAGTACATTTTGGGTTATTTTAGTATTATATTGATAGTATTATGTCCAATAATTTACCAACAATTCAGAAGTCCATATGTGGTTATAAGAAAAGTGTAAGCGAAAATAAATACCATGAATTTTTTTTTTTTTTTTTTTGAGAGGTTTTTGCTATAGGGCGCGGGCACTTGCCAGAAAGACAGAGACAGAGAGACAGTGAAAAATCACCCCCCAGGGGGGATGGCCACGCCACAACCCCTTCTCCTCCATTCTCCTCTCAGGATTTTGGGCACGCACACACACGTGCCTGGTGTGAGTTTAAGCCACCGGGTCCAGGACTTGAACTGCGGTCAACTACATGGGAGCCCAGCCACATAGCCATTACGTCAACTGCTGGTCCCCCATGAGTTGTGTTTTTTTTTTTTTTTTTTTTTGATATAAGTGAGCCATTTATACAATTCAAGATTCAAAACATTCTAATAAATATGATGGAATAGGTGAATCCCCATTTTCCTAATAAGATTTTTAAATGCTTTTTGGCCATTTTGAGTATAAATAAACTTTCAGAAATAGAGTTGAAACAGTAAAATGTCTAATTATAGTATTTGTTTAGTTATACAAATATATTCAAATTGCATAGATGTAGAAACATCTTCATGTAGATATTTTAAATTTTCTCTCTACTCCCATTTTGTAAAACAGTTCTGTTCAAACTCTTTACAAGTTTTTTGATCAAGTGTTTGCAGTTATTACTTTCCATTTTCATTTTCAAAGGCATGTATGAATAAGTAACTTGTACGAATTTCCAAAGGGAAAGTTCCAGGGTAAGAAGCACTGATATCAGTGCTTCCAGAAGCACTAGAGCCAATTTTTTTTTGCCATTGAAAAAATCATTTATTTCTTACAGTTTTTTTTTACATTTAATCATTACACCTCTTTACCGTGTACAACATGGTTTTTCCCAGCATGAATACAGTGCACATTAGTCAAGACAATGGTATTACCATATACATTATCATCAACAGACAACTTTTCATTTTTGTGTCTATTAAGTGCGTTGTTTGTTCCCTGAATCCCTCCCTTCTGCCCTCAATTACTCATTCTCCTTACCTCTCCCATACTGTCTCTAGTATCTGCAGTTGCCATCCCTGCTATTATACCTTGCAGTTCTTTCAGTTTCTTTTTTTTTTCCAATTATCAGCTCATATAGTTTTTAACAATAGGGAGCATAGATTCTATTCAGGGTTGGATTAAGGGTGGGTCTCGTGCAGTTCCACAATTGTAGGTGAGTCTCCATGGAATACAGTTTCAGGAAAGCGGTTCTGGAAAGCAGAGGTGATTATCAGTTGATGTGGCACAGCATCCATCTTGTGATTACCGGGAATGGTGTTGTGGGGATCTGCAGCATGAGTCATCCTCGGGTATCTGGCTTCCTTAAGAATGGTAGAGTAGTTCTTGTTTTTCCCTGAGGTAATGCAGGGCTGGTAACCATCATCTTCTCACTGTCCATAGGCAGGGAAAATCCTCCTATACAATATATTTCTCAATTGGTTTAAGACAGCTAAAGTTTCTTTCTGTTGCTTGTAGTTGCAAGTTCTTAATCCTAGTTTTCGGCTTCAGTTTGCCACCTGTGGCTGGCGGCCACGCGCAGGTGCAGGCCCGGCGGCCACGCACAGGCCCCGGGGCCACGCGCAGACCCGGCGGCCATGCGCAGGCGCAGGCCCGACGGCCACGTGCAGGCGCAGGCCCAGCGGCCAGGCGCAGGCCCGGCGGCCACGTGCAGGCCTGGCGGCCACACGCAGGCACAGACCCGGCGGCCACGCTCTGGCCCGGAGGCTACGCACCGGCCCGGCGGCCACGCCCAGGCCCGGGGGCCACGCCCAGGCCCAGCGGCCACGCGCAGGCCCAGGGGCCACACGCAGGCCCCACGGCCACGCGCAGGTGCAGGCCACCCATGAGTTCTTTTTAATGAGAAAGTTTTCTTTGATCTAGTAACAAGTGTCTTATACTGTTCTAATTAAAGGGTTGATTTTGTTACAGTAGGGATGCATATAAACTTTTTTTTCCTCTAATGGCAGGGGGTGGAGAAATAGAGAAAGGAATTGGAAAAAAAAAAAAAGAAATAGAGAAAGGAATTGTTTTGACAGGGTCTCACCCTATTATGATCCTTCTGCCCCAGCTTCCCAGTCAGCTAGGATTACTGGCACCTGCCACCAGGCCTGGCATGTTTCAGTTGGCCCATGGACCAAACCCAGGGCTTCCATGTAGTGCTGGCCTCAAGCAGTAGTGCCCTGCCACCTGTGCTACCTGGATGGGCCCAAAACAGTTTTTTAAACTGTGGAATGACAGATAACTGGGAAGTTCTTAACCAAAACAAATGTGCTCAGATTCCTTATGGTATTAGTAGACATAAAAATAAGCTGAATAGGGGCCTGCAGGTGGCGTGGTAGTTAAGGGCACTGGACTCCCACATGGCCGATTACAGTTCAAGTCCCAGACCTGACAGCTTGCTTTCTTACTTTCTCTTTTTTCTTTTTCTCTTTCTCTCTCTCTCTTTCTCTCTCTCTCTCTCTCTCTCTCCCTCTCCCTCTCCCTCTTTCTCTCTCACTCCGGCCCTCTCTGGTCAAATAAAAATAAATATAAATAAATAAAGTTAAAATAATAAAAAATAATTATTTTTAAAAATTATAAATAAAAAATAAGCTGAATAATAGTTACCAACTTATTTGTATTCTGAGTATTTATTCTTACTTTTTTCTAGAGCAATGCACATTCATTTCAGATATTAAGTATATAAAGAACATAGGGGAATCTAGTTTAAAATATATGTCTCACAGTTGTTTAGTATTTGCATTTTATTCAAAAGAAGAAAGATCCAGTACGAATTACATTATCTTTCTTTAAAAGGGAAAAAAAAAAAGTGATTTTTGTGAATAGTAAAGGCGATTCTGCTGATAATCCAGCATGGATTCTCTGTTTCCTTGCCTCTCAGTCATATCAATTACAATGCTAGTTACAACAGAGCTGATGTGAAAAGACCAAGAAGGGACAGTAAATGCAGAGTTTAGTAGCTGAGACTTGAAACCCAGAATAAGTACCAGGCCTAATGTCTTAGGACTAGTCCCAAATGTTTGACTTAGAGTCTTGCATTTCCCCACAAGCCAAGGGCAGCAATGCATCAAGCCAACTTGTGTGGTTTAAACCATGGTTTTGAATTCTGGGTTGGAATACCAGAGGAGCGACAAAATTGGAGTGGGAGGAGATGGCAGGGAGACATGGAAAGAGGGAGTGAGTAAGGAAGGGAGGGAAGGTGAGAAGGAGGAAAAGGAGAGAGATATATCAAGTTTGTAACTAAAAAATACATTTAGAAAGATTTTTGAGTGGCAGTTTTAGAATCAGAAGTGAAATTTTAATATGACATTGAGAATTAAACAAAATATTAAGTAAAATAAATTATAATGTATTACCTAGAAAC
Source organism: Tupaia tana (assembly GCA_026018925.1). Taxonomy (NCBI): domain Eukaryota; kingdom Metazoa; phylum Chordata; class Mammalia; order Scandentia; family Tupaiidae; genus Tupaia; species Tupaia tana. Next base: position 50,199,559 of record JAKSZU010000003.1, read on the forward strand.
TTCATTGCAGAATTGACTACATTTTTCAGGGTAAAAATTCTTGGGAACCAAGATAGTTAGGGTGGCAAAGAAACAATGCAGTAGCCAACCATTGTGTGTATGGTGCTGTATGGTGAACATGGTATGGTGGACGGAACTTTCCAGAAATGTGTTTTGTTTCTAATGATTATTTGTCTAGTTGGGTGTTTGGGGGTCTGAGGAGAAGATCACTCTGTTTCAATGGAGATGTGAGGGATTGACCAATACACACACCAAATTCTAGAGATGTCACAACTGGATGCATTCATCCTGCACTCTACAAGCCCATAGTACTCACTAAATAGCAAAATAGCAATTGTAGATTAGTAGCCATTTCATTTATACTCAGTTCAGAAAATATATTTAGTGCATGTCATACAAAAAGGCATTTTGACACTTCAACATTTATATTTTTTTGTGTTTTGTGGTATTCTCCAAATCTACACTAATAATGTGGTTAACTATGGCCAGTCTATTTTAGTGTCACTCCTTAAGAAGTCCTTTTAAGCTGTTAAATCTTTGCTGTGATGTGCATGTTATATCAGCAATTTTCTAGGGGAGTTCATTGTCACTTATGGCCTTGATAGTGATTATGTGCACATAATTATGCACATAGTAACAGTGGAAGAAATTATTTTTTATATTTTGTATTGCTCTTATAAACAGTTTCAATTACTTGATAAGTGTTGTCCATAAGAGTCCCAAGTATCTTAGAGATAAGATATACAAAAATAGTTTGTGTTACTAAGGGGCATCTCCAACACTGTCATGCCAATGCATAATAGCAATATTATCCCAATTTTGTTTAACTATATATATGTATATATGTATAAACACACAGATACATCCATACATGCACATGTACATACATATATCTATATACCTAAATATACAGACTATCTTAACCAAATGATTTTATTTGAGAGATTTTTGCTATAGGGCTAAATGATTTTTAAAATTAAAGCATCTTGAAAATGCAGTTCTGTAAGCTGAAATGTATCTGGTTAGCAGCAGCTAAATCATGTTGAAATGTGTCCAAAAATGTTCCTAGAAGAACTTTTCATTTTTCCATTCCAATGAAAGATCTTGTATTCATTTCTGTGCTGAGGCATCGATTTACTACAATCCTCACTTGATTCATTAGATTCAACTTGTGGAATTTATGGTTGTAGCCTTAGGGGCATTTACCCATCTCCTTTAGATTTCCTCTGGGATAGGAAGAAAAATTTGAGATGATGCCCTTGCAAACCATTATCTTACAGAGGCCTCCAACCTGTTTTCTCAGACAAGGTTGTGAGTCCAAGGCAAATGCTACTAGTGTTTTGTGTCTATCATTCAATGAAAGTTTTGCTGAATATTTGCTGTGTGCCTAGCATTGTCCTGAGCTAACATGAACCATGGGAAGGCAAAAAAGTGAGGACATAGAACATTTTTACAGCATTCCCTGTCATAAGAAGCACCAGACACACATGGAACGTGATCCCTAGACAATGCCAGATAGTCACAGATCGAGGTGGCAGTGTATACACATCCTGGTGGTGGCAGGGCCCAATTGGATCCTTCACGGTAGTGCAATTCGGAGAGCCTTTTTAGAAAGAAGAATTCTTGAGGCCATTACTGCTTTTTATTTGTACTGATCTTGAACTTTGAGAAAATAGGCTGAGAAACAAAAAACAACGAGAATCCCTGAAAGCAACTACATGAGACACTTGAAAGGACAGAGAAGGTTTTCCAGGTGGTAAGAAGAGAGATCACAGCAAGGAGTTGAGGGAGACATGAGTGCCCTCCTAGGGCAGAAGGACTGTCTCAGTGGCTGAAAGCAAGTCAGATAAAATCGTGTCTATCTCAAGAGTCAATCTGTATTGGATGGGGGTATTTACTTATCTTACAGGGTTTGGAATGGGACTTTAACTTATTTAAAATGAAATAATTTTATTTACTTACTTAGCAGAGATCTGCTAAAGGGCCTCTTCCTCTCTTGAGTACTACAGAAATATAATCAAATTAATTCTTAAGAAAAATGATTTCACTAGTTCTGTTAAGGGTAGACATATCACTTCTTTTATATAAATCTACATTGAATTTACTATAAGGATTTACCAAGTAATATGCTTGTTCGATTCTGCCCAGCTCTTTCTTCAGATTAATAGGTTTTATTAGCCAAATAAGGATTAAAGGTAAAGCATTTCAAAACTACAACACGGGAGCTGACAGGTAGCATAGTGGTTGGGGTGCTAACTCCCACATGGCCAACTATGGTTCAAAGTCTCAGACATAGCAGCTTGCTTCCTCACTTTCTCTTTCTCTCTCTGGTCAAATTAAAAAATAATAACAACAAATAAAAAATTAAATAACTAAATAATTCTTTTTAAAAAAAAAAAACTATAGCATGAAGAATAAGTAGTTTGGTTTGGAAGGCAAATCTGCCTTATCCATCATGGAATCCTCCACCCCTACCCCTGGGACTCACAACAAATAGATGCTCGTAAATATTTTTTGTCTAAATGACAAGTCACCATTATAGAGACATCTGTAATCATATATAATCAAATGCTAAACTGGTGTGATGTAGTCATTTATGCCAAAAGGAGGTTTGGGGGGGGGGGTGATCTGAGGACCTCAACAATGGAAAAGATAGCCCATAAGAAAACTGGAAATCACCAAAAAGTAGGTTTCCAGTGAAGCAAGTAGACAGGAATTATATCCATAGTTACCTATCTGACTAGAATCTATCATTTGTTCATAATTTATTTATTTATTTTTTGTTTTAGAATTATTTATTTAGTTTTATTTATTCATTCATTTATTTCCATTTGAACAGAGAGAGACACGCACACATACAGAGAGAGAGAGAATAAGTGAGAAGGCAAGCCACCAGGTCCGGGACTCGAACCATGGTAGGCCATGTGGGAGTGTCCAGCACCTTAACTACCATGCCACCTGCTGGTCCCATAATTTATAACATTAACACATTTCTTCTTCAGTGTTACTTATAGATATACTAAAGATTTGTGTTTTACTTACATGTGGGATGTCTTAGAGTGTATGTGTATTTTTTTTTACTGCATTTTATTTGTTTGTTCTTATGTCAAGATGGAGGAAAGCTATTAAGTTTTAAATGCTTTATATTTACATATAAAGATATGAAAGTGTTCTTAGGCCTGAACTGTTCTCTTTCCATACTATACATGCCATGGAGTCTGATATAATCAAGAGCTACTCACTTTGTTTGAGTCTATTTTTAAAAATAAATGCTGGAAAATTACAAAAGCTAGAGGTATTCTTAGCTGAATTAGAAGGTTGCTTTGTAAAAGAAAAGAGATTTGATATTTTTGTAAAAGAAAAGAGACTTGATTTTTTTTTAATATAAGGAATAAAATGTCACCGGTAAGAGGTATTAGAGAAGTGGTTAGTTTTTCTGTTGAACCTTATTCATAAATATCTTAATTACTCGGACTTTGCTTCAATAGGTAAACATTCTCTCAATTCCTTTAAAACAGGTAGTGCAGGGGGAGGGGAAACAGCTCTTCGTGCCTTGGTGTGAATTATTGCTCATTTCTTCAATGAATTTAACTGAAATGTATTTCAAATTAGATAATCATTTTTCCCCAAAGGGTCAGTCTCTTCAGTGAGAAAGACCTTAGAGAACTTATTATGAAATAGTGAAAACTTCCTCTGAAACTTGAAAATTTGTATGAGTCTAACAAAATCTCTGATAGTCTGAGCTCAAAACAAATGTAAATTAAAGCCAGAAGTTTAGAAAATTCTAATAGCAAAACTAATTTAATATGTATGCTTTGGAAGGTTAACTATGACATATTTTATTTGAGTATAAGATTCCTGGAAAAAAGAACATATTAAAATAAGATTTAAGACTCGATTTTCAGATCTTCAAAGATCTGTATTAACACAGAAAGCATTTATAAGTTATCTAATTTTAATAAATAAAGGTATGAAATGGATTATGATTTAAGATGCCCCGCTTCTTCATCCCAAAGCTAACCTGTTCTATTTTAGGGAATGTATATTTTAAAAGACAAGTTTAAATGATGTTTACAAATATTTTAATAGATACATATGTAGATGTATATCTACATATATTTTAAATTCTAAAATACTATAAGATTCTACTAAGCATAAGGTTCTGGTAAGCATTGTTGAGATTAATTCTAAGTGTTGGTGGATTTTTTTCCTTTTTTTTTTGTTTTTTTTGTTTGTTTTGTTTTCCTTACCAGAGGTCATGTCTCTCTCACCAGAGAGAGACGGATCGAGAAGGAGAGGGAGAAAGTACCCCCTCCCCAAATGGAGCATGATCATGCCACCATCTCTTTTTTTTTTTTTTTTTTTTCCTTTTTTTGGAGAGGTTTTTGCTGTAGGGCACGTGCACTCGCCAGACAGAGAAAGAGAGACAAAGAGACAGAAAGCGAGAAATCACCCCCCCAGGGGGGATGGCCATGCCGCAATCCCTTCTCCTCCATTCTCCTCTTGGGATCTTGGGCAAGCACGCGCACGCACATGCACCCGGCGTGAGTTTAAGCCACTGGGTCCGGGACTCGAACCGCGGTCAACTATGTAGGAGTCCAGCGTCATAGCCATTACGCTAATTGCTGGTCCCATGCCACCATCTCTTTTCCTGCAGTGTTCTATCTTGTCAGAATTTTGAACACGTATACACATGCTTGGTATATTTTTCAAGGCATCAGGGCAGGATTCAAACCCTGTCATTGGCCACGTGGGATCTGGCTCCCTTAATCACCAGGCCATAGGCTGCCCCTTTGAATGATTAGAACTGATAACTCATTTTAAAAATTTTATATGGGGACCAGCAGATGGCCTAGTGGTTATGTTGCTGGACTCCCACATAGTCAACTGCAGTTCGAGTCCCGGACCTGGCAGCTTAAAGCTCACACCAGTCACGTATGAGTGCATGCCCAAATACCTGAGAGGAGAATGGAGGAGACGGGATTGCAGTGTGGCCATACCCCTTTGGTGGTGATTTCTCACTTTCTGTTTCTCTGTCTCTCTTACTCTCCCTGGCAAGTGCATGCACCATATAGCAAAAAACTCAAAAAAAAAAAAAAAAAGAAGAAGAAAAAAAAAATTTATATGAATTAAAATACACAATTTGTAAGTAGATACTATTTCCTTTTTTTTGAAACATTTAAGTTATTATTCACTTAAGTCCTAAAAATAAATATCAATAATTCATTCCTAGCTATGTTCTATTCATATTTATCAGGTGGTATTCCAGTAGAAGAGATATAGGAACTACAGCATGAGAAAAAATATATCACTGATATACACCAAAAGGTCTCTCTCCAGCCCTTCTCCATGAATACTTATCCCATTGCCCCAGCCTCATATTTCTCAATCTCTACTTCCTCTGAATTTATTTTGTGACAGCTGCTTTACTCTGCGTTGATTAAAACATTGGCAACTTCTGCATCTCTACTTTCATTCTTTATAACTTAGATGCTCCTTGAGGGCTAAAGAATGGACAGCCATCCTTCTTGGGACAGAATTTGGTTCCCAGCTAGAACTAAATAAATATCAACTGAATTGAATTAAATTCATAGGTTAGAAAAGGGATTTAATGCTGTTCCACATTGGTGCTCAATGCTATGCTCATTCTTGACTTCTGAGACGAGAGAGTATACTGAATAAAATTCATGAACAGCATTACGACTTAATCAAAGCAGCAATTTCTACTCTCCTATTAATTAATCAAGGACTTTTCATTGAGGACTCTTCTATCAGAGAGAAGATCTTGGCATATGTGTTATATATCTCAATATACCTATATCCACTGTGGGGAAAGCAAATTCTAAGACACTTCCCAGTTTTCAAGAAGTCTGTTATCAAATGGATGGGAGGAAGTCCACAGGTGGGCAGAAGCCAAGGAAGGCAGTAAACATGGATTGCCAACTAAGGGGTGCAGCCCATAGAGGAAAGGGAGAGGGCAGCTTGTTGGAAAGTCCTAGAGAAAGGCAGGGCCAGAGGCAGGACCTCATCATTTGGGAGGCAGACTGACAAGAGCAGACATAGTTCTACTCACAGTGTCAGAGTCACCATGAAGGCTAGGCAAATGGCAGTCTGCAAGGAGAACAAGACAGAGGCATTGTAAGAACTGAACCACGATCCAAGCCATCCAGCAACAAAGATGGTAATGCTGAGGGTGCAGATAGCTGGAGGTGGAGGAGGCGAAGTACTTAACCTTTGCTGCTGGAGGGAGGTGGGGATTAGTTCTCCTAAAAGGGGGCCAGGCATGAGCACTCAGGTGTAGGTTATATGAGCCCTGGAGAAAGACGGACTGCCTGGCAGGAAACCTGGCAAAGCCTGACATTTCTTTCCCTCATGTTTTTTCCCAACATAGGCTCTGGTTCAAGTTATATACTGTGGGCTTAGGTGGCAACTTGCAAAAGGTAGGCACCTTGAAGCACTTGGAAAAGGGCATTGCATTGTACAAATTAGGAGAGAATCAACTTCTTTCTCTTACGAAATGAGTGGCAGTGATAATAAAGAAATACAAATATTTCGTGAGAGGATTGAGATAGGACTGGAAGGGAGAAAGGCACGAAAAGGGAGGAGGACAGCTGTTCATTTCATATCCTGTGGTCACTGTCCATCTGCCATAAACTGGAAGAAGTCCCCTAATGAGGTTTGGGAATTTCAGCCAGGGAAGTGACTAAGGGGCAAAATATTAAGTACAATAAATCACATACTGTCACATTTCTCCAGGAAGAAAGGCTTGCAAATCCAATAGCCTATCCACTAATAAACTCAGTCAAAACAGAAATTTTTACTAGTAACCTCCGCTTTAGAATAAACAAATATAAAACAGAACATGGATAACAATTGGTTTTAAACCTTGGCTCTTTTTACAGTTTATGAAAACAGTCTTAAGTTTTAAAGAACCAATACAGTTTTTAGTTCCAATACAGAATGTTTTTGAGAATTTTTATTGATTGTGTTGTTCTACTTTATTCGACCTCTCAATTTTTAATGTCAGCTTTTAGTAGATGTATAAAATGGAAATTACTGTGCTTCCATAAATGGTCCCTCTTATAATACTATTCTTCAAATATATTTCTCAGTTAAAAATAACCTAAATTCCACTGGGAGTATGTTTTTGATAGATAAAACAGAGGTATAGATATAACTACTAGGTTTCCATTTCCAGAAAATTGTTTCATTGATCATTTGGACTGACCAAAGCTTTTGGACATACTCATTTCTCTAAATTGGTGATTTCTATTGCTAAAATCATATTTATCTCAATTGGTCATCATATTTTACCAAAATTACATGTGTTTTCTTTTGACAGATTTAAGAGTAATTCAAAGATTTCCTCTCATGCAAAATAGAACTGTTTTTAATTAAAGTAATATCTGTGGGATCTTTTCAGTCACATTCCCATCTCTGTCATTTGGGACCAAAAGGCCCCAGGACACTTCCCAAATGGGTTGCCACAAAGCATTGTCCCAGATAGTAACCATTTTTCTCCTGGCCAGCTTTTTACCCATGATTTGAACTGCTGCTCCTTTAATGAGGCCTCTGAACTTCAAGAAGTCATGAGCTGCTATCTGTCTGTGCAGACACAAGACAGGCAAGTTGAGCTTGTATTTCTTGAGAGCCAGAAGCCACCCTGCCTGTTAGGATGTGTAGCACTGTCTGACCCAAGTGACGGCAGCTGAGTGCATGCCTACTGAGAGCCGAGAAGATTGTTGGCTTGGCCAAGAACACAATTTCCTATATAGCCATTTTTTCATGCATTTATTTTACCCATGATCTGAGAATTATTTTTTATAAAATGCCCACTAGAACCAAATTCTCATCTCTCTAAGTAGCTTTTCTCCCCCTTTGCCCTGACCTCTGTGTTCCACAATACTCTGTAGATAGTTGATGTACTGTAAGGTAACAAAAGTAATGAAAATAATTTGCTTAAAGCAGTATCAGTCAAGGAGCTCATGCACGCTAGAGAACAAACTTAGTTATGCTTTTAATAAAAATTTTCAAATTAACAGAACAAATTCGGATAGATATGTCACATTGTAAAGCAAAATACACAGATATATACAGCCTTCTATATCCATGGAGGCTTTTGTAGCAGAAGACAAACATGAAAATGAAGAAATATACTAGACTAGCTGCCTTGGAAATTAAGCTTTATATGCTTAAAACTACACAAGTCATATACTAGGCACTATTCCTAAATTAGTGCTTTCAGACTAGCCATATTATGAAGATGTTGCTCTACTTACAGTAGATTATTTTGATGCCATGAGCCAAGGAGAGCTAATGCTCTAAGGATTTTTCTGGCAGATTCATTTAAAAAGGGAATAAAAATCTAAGTGTAATATTATTATTGTTCTACATTGTTGTTACTAGCAGAATAAGTATGCACAGCTGCCTCCAATGAAATATTTGAGCAGAAGTCTTTAGAACTATCAAAATATTCATCATCTGGAAAATAATGATCTTGTTTAGGGCAGAACCATTTTGAAGAAGAAAAGTTACAAAGTAGCAAGTGAGTGTTTTACTGTGTTCCTTGGTACTTTTAGGCACTGTGACAGTATTTTCTCCCTAGTGAATAGTGCTGTCCTTGAAAATTGTTCTTAGCTAAAAAAAGAGAGAAAAAAAAAAAGAAAAAATATAATTATCATAACTGCTCATATACCAGTATCTTCATGTTGCTCATTACATTTTTCACATTGTAATGTAGAATGAGGCAAGACTCTTTCTAGAACACCCTAGCCTAGAATAATATGTAATCTCCTCTAGGAGTGACAGTGTCTGGCTTTTTAAAAGCTTCCCTATGGTCAGGAGGTGGTGTGGTGGTTAAGGTGCTGGATTCCCATGTGGCCGACCACAGTTCAAGTCCCAGACCTGACAGGTTGAAAATCACAATGGGCTGGGACCAGCAGTTAGCATAATGGCTATGTCGCTGGACTCCCATGTAGTCAACTGCGGTTTGAATCCCAGACCCGGTGGCTTAAACTCATGCTGGCGCGTGTACGTGTGTGCCCAAAATCCCGAGAGGAGAATGGAGGAGAAGGGGTTGTGGCATGGCCATCCCCCGGGGGGGGGGGGGTGATTTCTCGCTTTCTAGCTCTATCTCTGTCTCTCTCTGTCTTTCTGGTGAGCGCACGAGCCCTATAGCAAAAAACCTCTCCCCCCCCCCAAAAAAAAAGAAAATCACAATGGGTATGTGTGCATGTGTGCCAAGAACCCCAAGATAGGAATGGAGTAGAAGGGATTATGGTGTGGCTATCTCTTCCTACTCCCCCCGCCCCGAGGGGTGATTTCTCACTTCCCCTCTCTATCTCTCTCTCTCTCTGTCTGTCTTCCTCTGGTGAGCACATGAATCCTATGGCAAAAACAAAAACAAAAACAAACAAAAAAAAAGCTTCCCTAAAAGTTCTGCATTTATCTCTTTTCTCTCTTTCCACTCTTTACAAATTCAAGTTAATGGTCCTACTCTCCATTTATCCATCTTAAAAAGATGAAAGAATGTGTTGATCCCACTAAGATGTGCTCCAGTCAGAGCAGAGAGTTCTACATGGCTAGAGAGCATCCATTCCATAACTGTGATCTTTCTATATCGAATGGTGTTGTTTACATGCAGCTCCCAGAGCCCTGCTTGTCTCCAAGGTCTTAGTTCTGAGTAATGGCCATAGTATCACTTGTGCTCCGGGAGTCCTCAGCAGGGCTCTGTCCAGATACTCTGCGAGCCTGCAGTATTTATGGGCCCACTGTGCTATCTCAAGACATGATTTCTGGCAGTACTTTTTCCCCCTATAAATTCTATGAGATGGTTCTCTCCTCCTTCCGTGGCTCTGTGCTACATTTGAAATAGCAGCTTGTTTCTAAGACAGACCCTTGGAGAAAGAGGCTGCTCCCGGCAACCAATATCAACCCCAAGAGGACATTAGCTCCTCTGCAGTGTTCTGCTTTGATATGATTTGAAAAGTCCTGGGATTGTTGGAGAGGGCATAACCAAATAAACAACAAGAACAAAAACTATCCAGGCCTTGGGAGACTACGCATCAGTTGATTTATCTTTCTACTATAAAGGTAAAAAGAAATAGAGAGTGATATTGTAGATACAGGCTCACAATCCCTAATCTGTAATTTCATACTACAAAAAACAAACAAACAAATGAAAAACCACACAATTCAAAAAAGCCATAATATATATATATATATGTGTGTATGTATATATATATATATATATATATATATATATATATATACATATATATATATATAGTGGCAAAGCCTGACATAAGCTGAATTCATTTAGCAGCAAGACCTGACTTGGAATGATTTAAGGCTATTTATAACCTTTATTTCTATGACTTATGAATCTTCATGTATTTCACTGCGGAAATACTAATGGGTTTGATTATAGAGTGTTGCCCCAGACTTTGAAGATGGTATTGCATGAAGTGTGGTTCCTGGATCATATCACCTTGCAAAAATCTATAATTTAATTAAGTTATTTGAATTCTGGAATTCATCTGACCACAGGGAATTATGGGCCTACTTGTAAGGCTATTATTCTGAGGAAGAGAATAAGTACTATTTTTGCTAGCAAATACTACTGTTTCTATTTTTAACTGGGCTTGATTTTATATCAAATCAAGCTGTTCTTTAAGTTGTTTGTTTTTATGGCAACCACCTAAGAGGGCTGGGAAGAAAAGAAAAAGTTTATGTATGAACTTTAGAAACTTCCTGTCTCTAGGAGGTATTTACAGTCTCCGTATTACAGTAAATGGGCTATGGCCAATGGACAGATATTTATGTACTTCACATGGCCTTCATTTGATTAGCATATAATTGCTACTTGTTCCTGTGCTTTTTCATTCTTGAGATTAGAAACTTGACCTAACAGTTTTTTTTAGGACTCTGCTGGCCAGCAGTGCACAGAAGTAGTCCAGTTAGCAAGTTTCAGAAGTTAGGGGTTCTCTTGGGGCTTTTGTTGAGTCACTGAGTTTCATGAGGGTCAATGTACACTTCATTCACATTTATCTCTGACTCAGTCAAGAAAATGAATGGCATGTCTCTTGGGTAAACAGTTACTTAAAAGTCATTTCAAGAAACCGCAGATGGTATAGCAGTTCTATCGCTGGACTCCCACATGGCCAACCGCAGTATGTAGTTGTGGACCCAGCAGCTTGAAACTCACGCTGGGCGCAGATGCGTGTGTGCCTGAACCCAGAGGCTTGAAATTCATGCCAGGTATGTCTGTGTGTGTGTGTGTGTGTGTGTGTGTGTGTGTGTGTGCCCAATATCCTTAGAGGAGAATGAAGGAAAAAGGATTATGGCATGGCCATCCCCCTGGGCGGGGTGTGTGTGTGTGTGTGTGTGTGTGTGATTTCTTGCTTTCTGTCTCTCTGTCTCTGTCTCTCCAGCCAGTATACATCCCCTATAGCAAAAACCTCTCTAAAAATATATATAAATAAATAAATAAAATTAAAATATATATACATATATATTTTTATATATGTGTGTGTGTGTGTGTATATATATATATATATATATATATATATATATATATAAATATATTAAGAAAGTAATTTCATTGATCCTAGTAAGTTGTAATGTGATTAACGTCTTTTTTTCTTACTTTTTTTTTTTTTTTTTTTTGAGAGGTTTTTCGCTATAGGGCGCGTGCGCTCGCCAGACAGAGAGAGACATAGAGACAGAAAGCGAGAAATCACCCCCCAGGGGGGATGGTCACGCCGCAATCCCTTCTCCTCCATTCTCCTCTTGGGATCTTGGGCACGCGCGCACACGCGCCCGGGGTGAGTTGTAAGCCACCGGGTCCGAGACGCGAACCGCGGTCAACTACGTGGGAGTCCAGCGACATAGCCATTACGCTAACTGCTGGTTCCCTGATTAACGTCTTTTTAAGAATATTTTTAAAATAAAGACCATTGATTTTTGTTTTTTGAGAGATTTTTGCTATAGGGGGTGTGTGTTTGCTGGAGACACAGAGAGAGACAGAGAGTTAGAAAGTGAGAAATCACCGCCCCCCTCCCCCCCAGGGGATGGCCACAACTCTATCCCTTCTCCTCCATTCTCCTCTCGGGATCTTGGGCACACACACACACACACACACACACCGCCTGAGTTTAAGCCACCAGGTCTGGAACTCTAACTGCGGTTGACTACATGGGAGTCCAGCGACATAGCCATTATGCCAACTGCTGGTCCCCAATTTTATATTTTCTATAGAGAGAAGAGAAAGATAATTCTGCCTCTAGCTTGGTGGGCCACTTTTGTTTTTTGTTTATATGTATTTTACTTTCACAACTCCTTATTAATAATATCATTAGACTTTTAGAATTATAATTGAATTGGAAAAATCTCTATCTGACTTAGAGTTCAGGGAATTTTAACCTTTGTGCAGTGACTATCTTCTATTCTTTGAATTGACATCATTCATTAAACAGTGTGTCACCCCATCTTGAGTCATGATGCAGAGAGCGTCAGCACAGTGGGGCGTAGGAGTTCTTAGAAGCTTTTTCTATGCTGAGAATGACTTACACAGCAGAACTGCGTAACCCCATTAGCCAATTGCAAGTGCCATGAAACATAGCCATGTGAACACCTTGCTAGAGCTTCTCCAGGGCCATGGAAGGTGCTCATGCAACTGAGAGTCCTGAAGCTTAAGCTTCACCAGTGTCAGGGTAAACCCACTCTCTCCACACTATAAACATCTTAGAATGGAGCATTATATTTATGTATGCTGCATCAATACACATATGAAGAGACTTCAAAAAGCTCATGGAAAAATGGAATTAAAGTGTGAATTCACTTCATCTCAAAATGTTTGAAACCCATGCATAATTTTTTGCAAATGCATTTCTAAGAGTCTTTTGAAGACCATTCTGTGTTTATAGTCTGATAATAAATTTGTCACTTATTTACTTCACATACTCCTCTAATTTGCCTCAAGTTCTAATTATATCCTTTCATCTTTTATTACATTTTATTTATTTATTATTATTATTTTAAATTTTCTACAGGGCACATGTGCTCACCAGAGAGAGAGAGAGAATGAGAAAGTAGGCCACCAGGTCCAGGACTTGAACCACATTCAACCATGTGGGAGTCCAACACCTTAATCACAATGCCACCTGCTGGCCCCCTCTATCATCATCTTTTAATTTAATCTTCTTTTGCTTTTACCTATGGGGTAGTTGTATAAAGGCATCATGAAGATTGCTACATTCTGCTGCAACTAATGTTCTAATTCCCTATAGGTAATGACCTTTAACGTGAAATAATGTTTATTCAGTGTAGCTGTGTTAAGCCATGGATTTCTTTTTATGTTCAGAATATTATGCAGCATGTTGACATGATTTCATGACTCATTTTTATTAACAAATAACTTATTTGTTGGTATAAAAGGGAGGATAGAGAAGAGCTCTGAATTTTGAAGGAAACCATGTAGTCTTTTGTCTGCCAATTTAACTCCCCACATAACTCTGGGTAAGTGGGTGGAGCTTTTCTGGACCTCCACAACTTGTTTGTAAAATAAGAGTATTCATCATGATCCCTTACATTTTTTTCCCACTATGATCCTAAGTCTCAGAACTGGATGACAAAAATGAACTGTGTTAACCAGTAATACAGTCTGTCTGAAAATATGGTTATTATTATGGTTATCTGTTTAGGTTAAGACAGCTCCTACAAGAAATATCAAAGTAGTTGTTATATCATTATTTAACCAATTGTAGTTCATTTATGCTTTTAGCTGTTTTGTCATCAAGGAAAGATTAAATAGAGGGTCAGAAATACAGCATCAGCAGGATCACGTGATGTTACTCAGCCATTCCTCCGTCCCAGCCTGAGAGATGCAAATATGTTGTTGTTCTCTCTCTTTTTGAAAAAGTGTCCATCTCTATGCTGTGGAGAAGACAAACAATAAAGCACGCAACTCCCCATCCTGCTGAAATAGGTGCTACAAAAGAGCCAATAATAATAGTAATAATAATAATAATAATAATAAAATATTATTGTGTTTCCAAAAGACTGTCTTTGTAAACGTTAGCCAAGTGCAGGGAAGATTTATTTCATTCATTCATTCATTCAACAAGTATTCATTGAACCCTTCATGAAACAGCTGTCAAGGCACTTTGGGAGACTGAATTTGCAAAACAAAATCTTTGCTCTGGTAGAGCTGACATTCTGGGGGGAGGAAGCTGCCTTCAAACAGATAAATGTATCAGGAAGTAATAAATGCAAAGAAAAAAATAAATCAGGGGTCAGCAAGTGATAGGGGTAGCATTTTATAAAAGGTGACCAAGGGGAATCTGAGGGTACAGCCATGGAATAGAGAACTGAATTGCGTAAGAGCTGTATCAGCAGAAGAAATAGCAGCACAAGCCTAAACAGGCTGATGTTCAGGTTGCCACAGTCTATGTAAATGTCAGCTCTAAATGATGCTCTACTTATCTGACGGGTAGGGAGGGTTGTTCAGAGGATCTACATGTATTTCCTTGTCTTCTGAATGACAGAGTCATAAGAAATAAAACTGAGCCACAAAAAAATAACTAGTTTTTGAGTTCATATGTGCCTCAGACACAGAGATACTTTTAATAGTTGGTTGACTCTTTGTTTGATTGATTGATTGATTGTTTGATCATATTGGCCCATCTTCATGTATTAAAAGTGGAGAGTTCCTTGTCTATATTTTTCAAAATTATACTAGGCACAGTACTACTTAAACAGAAGCACAGTTAAAAGCTGATACCTATTTTCGATGTGATTTTAAATTAAATATAATGGTCCAAAGGTCAGACCAAGTTTATAGTAAAATATTCATTAAAATTATAGTGATAAGTCTAACAGAAAAAATAAGAAAGCATTATAGAAATAATCTTTGCCTTCTTTTAATTCCTTCACTGTTAAATAGTAAGTACAGGATTCTGCTATGCACTTGTAAACACTATTTTCTTTATGGTAAAATGGATATTTCAAAGACAGATTTACAAGCCATTATGAAATTTGTTATTTTGGTTACAAATGTGGATTATACTAGTATCTTAAACTTAATCCTGATTGCAATGTTATATCAGGTTAATGCTTTTTACATCATTAAAATTGAGTTGGGAAATATTAGGGTATTTCTTTTTTGAAATGCAACTATTTTTTTAATCTCATTTAAAAGGCTTTTTAAAGATTTTTCAAGCGATGACTGCTAAAGAAATCCTTTAGGATGTTAACCTTTTGTGTATTTGTTCTGAGAGGCAGTTAGAAGATTATCACATGGATCTGGAGGAGAGCTGGTATAAAGAGTGATGGTGGAGGGGAAGGAAAGGTATAGATTTTATAAATATGGGGTCAGCTGGTGGTGTAGTGGTTATAGCGCTGGACTCCCACATGGCTGGCTGAAGTTCAAGTCCTGGACCCAGGAGCTTAAAGCTCACTCCAGGCACATGTGCGTGCATGCCCAAAATCCCAAGAGGAGAATGGAGGAGAAAGGATCACAGCGTAGTCATCCCCCTGGGAGGTGATTTCTCACTTTCTCTCTGTGTGTGTCTCTCTATGTCTCTGGTGAGCATATGTGCCCTACAGCGAAACTCTCTCTTAAAAAAATTTTTTTTTTAAATATGCAGGAGGAGGGTCCACAGGTTTGGTGACAGAATGTGAGGGTAGGACAAGGAAAGAATAGGCAGGGAACCTGCAAAACAATGATATCCAAGTAAATATGAGACTTCTTGGTAGTTTTACTGAAAAACCTGAAAGAGAGTTGAGATGACCAGCAGAGCCATTAGGCTAGATATGATTTGGTTCTTTAGGTTATTAAGAACAAGGTCAGTATGGCCTATGTCATGAACCTGAGCACAGAATCCTATACTAACCTATTCTAAACATGTGAAATTGTAGCACTATTTAAAAAAATAAAAAATTAAACTGGAAAAAAAGAAAAAGAAGAAAGTGTGCTTTGTGTACCAGAAATAGTTTAATGAAGTGGTCCAAACCATGAGACTGGTCTTGCTAATTCTGAATCCCAGTTGTTGGCAGGTGTAACTTTGAGTAAATTTCGTAACCTCTTTATCTCAGTTTCCTTACTTGTAAAGTGACTATGCATATAGTAATACTGTAATATAGTAATTCCTGTTCCTGGCAACCATAACAGGTTGCTCCCTTGAGTTATTGGCATCCTTTTTTATTTTTTTTAATGGGGACTACTAAAATTCTAACTAATCAAATCATCAGTTTTCTTTGAATGCTGGGAATGCAAAATTGAATATTCAACTACTCTAGAAGTTACATAGACCTTATGAAATACATCTTTTTATCCTGGTGCATCTTACTACCTACTCCCAGAACATCTCCTTTTTTCACACATAGACTCTTCTCCTTACTCTCCAGTACGTTTAACTGTGATACCAACAAAAAGGTTACTCGTTTGGGTCTTTCCTTAGGGAATTTACAGCATTTTCATCAAGAGTAGGAAAATAGCCCAATCTTAAGAAACCATAGAGAAAAAAGTGAGTTGTATGTTTTTCTATAAGTTCTAATTAAATTTAGTATTTAGCCCGTAAGCAAATACAGTTAGTCTCTTCTTTTTGTAGGTTAAACTAACTTGTGAAATTAAATTTAAAACATTGAATCAAAGTTAAAATGTGTTTAAAAGTATGGGCTAAGAACTGTTTTTTAGGTACTTTTCATGTGTTAACTCCTTAATTTTCACAACAGTTCTATAAAGTGGTTGTTATTATTATTAACATTTTACAAATGTGGGAACTGAGATACAGTAAAAGTAAGTGACTTGCCCAAGGTCACGCAGCTAAGAAGTTTCAAAGCCTGTACACATACTTTCTCTCTGGAAGATACCTTAGGATTTCATTCTAAAAGTGAAATAAAAAATATATGTAGAGGGGCCAGCAGGTGGCATAGAGATTAAGGCAACTGTATCCCACATGGCCAGCTCTGCAATTTGAGTCCTGGAAATCGTGCCAGGCACATATGGGTACATGCCCCAAATCCTAAGAGGAGATTTCTCACTCTTCCATCCCCTCATCCCTCATCTCTTTCTGGTAAGTGTGCATACCCTACAGCAAAAAAAAAAAAAAAAAAAAAAAAAAAAAAAAAGTAAAACTATCTGTAGTCTAACAGGTATTAAACTCATTATCATGATTGAACTTCTCATATGAGAAAAATCACATAAGACATTTTTAATGCTGTCACATTATGGGGTTTACATATCATTCCAAGTTTTTGTCATTAATGTATCCTCTGATAACTTGGAGAAACATTTTTTCTATGAGGTTATAATTTTATTAGAATCCTTCCTAGAACTAAAAATACCTTTTAACAGGTATTTGTTCAGCTGCATATGGGTGGTGTCATTTGAAATGAAGAAACAGAACAGAATATTTTTTAGTTTTTCATGTTTGTGTGTGTGTGTGTTTGTGTATGTGTATGTCTGTACTCGTGTGTAGGTGTGCCTGTGGTGTTTTAGGAAGGGTCTCACTGTGTCTCAGTCATCCTGCCTCACCCTTCAGAGTAGCTGGGATTATAGGTATGTACCACCATGTCTGTCTTTTTCTTTTTACAGAAGACTAGGACTCCAACCTAGGCTTCCCACGTGGCCTCAGCCTACTGAGCAGCAGCTACCTTGGCTGGACCACAACAGAATATATATATATGCATATACACACACACACACATATATATATGAGGTTTTTGCTACAGGGCACGTGTGCTCGCCAGAGAGACAGAGAGAGACAGAGAGACAGAAAGGGAGAAATCACCAGGGGGGATGGCCACACCGCAATCCCTTCTCCTCCATTCTCCTCTCGGGATCTTGGGCACACACGCACACATGACCAGTGTGAGTATAAGCCACCAGGTTCAGTACTTGAACCGCGGTGACTATATGGGAGTTCAGCAACATAGCCATTATGCTAACTGCTGGTCCCACCACAGCAGAATATTTTAAGGGTAGAAAACCAATGCTGCTAATTTTGACTAAGTGTGAGATGTTCAATAGAGATAGCCAGCAGCAGTTGGACCTGTAAGTGTGACTCTCAGAGGAGATACTAAGCTGGATAATAATATGTTCTAGTACTAAAATTGGCAGGCAATGTAAGAGAAAAACTTTTTAAAAATTTGAACTGGGATCAGCAGGTGGTCTGGTGGTTAAGGTGCTGGACTCCCACATGGCTGACTGCAGTTTGAGTCTCAGAACCAGTGGGCTTGAAACACACCAGGCACATGTGCATGTGTGCCCAAAATCCCAAGAGGAGAATAGAGGAAAAGGGTGGCCATCCCCCAAGGGGGTGATTTCTCACTTTCTGTCTCTCTGTCTCTCTGGTGACACAAACACAACAGCAAAACCTCTCAAAAAATAGTATTTTTATTCTTTTTTTAAATCTAAATTTCTTTTAATGATTCAAATAAGTATTTTAATCAACAAATCATAAAAATGTATATTTATTCTTAATAACTTACTAAAATGGCATAAATAGGCATAAAATCAATAGCACAAAATCAAGATGTCACCTATGAAAAATGAAGTGTTGTTTTATTGCAAGATAGTTCAGGGAATCATATAGACATGTGCTTTAGCAGAGAAATAGAGATGGCTTGTATTTATATTGCAGTGTATATATCCTAAACCCTAGAGCAAACTATAAGACAGTAATAGGCTAGAAGTGTTTCTAATAAAAATATCCATTTAAAAAACTCCAACTATGATATGACTAACCAGTGGTCCCCAGTCTTTCTGGCACCAGTGCCTGGCCTCATGAAAGGCAGTCCCACCACAGGGGCAACAGGATGTTGGTCCCAGGAGACCCAAGTGCACCATATCCACCAGGCACCCAATTTACACCATTGCCATGTTACAATATACAATGTAACAATCACACAACAGTAGGATTGGGGTTCCTGTGAGAATCCAGTAGCACTGCTGATCTGATAGGAGACAGAGCCCAGGTGGCAATGCAATGGGGAGTGACTGCAAACACAGATGAAGCCTCCCTGTAAACTCCTCCCCCATATCCTGCACTATGTGGCCCATCAGACTGGCCCTCATTCACAGCCCAGCCATCAGCAGGCCACAGACCAACACTGGTCCACAACTTAGCTGGGAACTCCTGGACTGAACTACCAATGTAAGGGACAGCTACTGTAAATGATTATAGGTTTATTTTTGTAATTTACTAACATATTTGTCAATTTAAAAATCAAGAATTGATACACAAACCAATTGAAAATAACATTGAGGTACTTTTCATGTGAAATATCCTGCCCTCTCCCAGACCGTGGGCATGGCAGCCATTTGTGTGCAACACTGCCCTGAAGTCAGATTTCCTAGATGTCATGGGGTCTCAGGAAGTTCAAGAAGCTCACTAATTTATTTATGAGTTACCAAACTCAAGGAGCCTTTCATCATTTTGTACCCTTGTTGTGGGTAAAAATGAAAGTACATGAACTTTGTTTTTAAGAACCAAAGTGCTTGAATTTTAGACCAGATTAAGTCCATCAGTGACTTTCACATAATTTGTGATAACCATGGTTCTCAATTACTTTCTCTCCTTCAATAGTTTTTTATTTATTTATTTTTGGAGTTTTTTGCTATAGGGCATGTGCACTCGCCAGGAAGGCAGAGAGAGACAGAGAGACAGAAAGCGAGAAATCACACACCCCCAGGGGGAGTGGCCACACCACAATCCCTTCTCCTCCAATCTCCTCCCAGGATCTTGGGCACCACACACACACATGTGCCCGGCGTGAGTTTAAGCCACCAGGTCCAGGACTTGAACCTCAGTAGGCTACATGGGAGTCCAGCAACATAGCCATTACGCTAACTGCTGGTCCCTCCTTCAACAATTTTTTTTTTTTTTTTTTTGGAGAGGTTTTTGCTATAGGGCGCGTGCGCTTGCCAGACAGACAGAGAGAGACAGAGAGACAGAAAGCGAGAAATCACCCCCCAGGGGGGATGGTCACGCCACAATCCCTTCTCCTCCATTCTCATCTCGAGATCTTGGGCACACACGCACACACGCCCGGCATGAGTTTTAAGCCACCGGGTCCGGGACGCGAACCGTGGTCGACTACGTGGGAGTCCAGCGACATAGCCATTACGCTAACTGCTGGTTCCCAACAATTTTTTAATCCTTACAAAATTGCTACTTTAGGGACCAGCAGGTAGCATGGTGGTTAAGGTGCTGGACACTCCCACATGGCCGACCAGGGTTCGAGTCCTGAATCTGGTGGTTTTGCTTTCTCACTTCCTCTCTCTCTCTCACTCTCACCCTCTGTCTCTCTCTGGTCAAATTAAAAAATAAATGAATGAATAAATTAAAAAATAAAATAAATAATTATTTTTTAAAAAATTCCTACTTTAAAGTAAAGGATTAAATTGAAAGTTATCTGAAGGAGAGAGGACAGATCTGCAATTGAGAGGTTATTTTGCATTTGACATTTGAGATTTTTTTTCAAATTTTAAATTTCAGCTTTGGCAATTAAATATGTTTGATTTAAGAGGGGGAAATAAAGAGGAACCTGTTACAGATGGTGCCTGCTTAAAATTGTCTCCTCACTTCATAAGAGGTCCTTGAGGGATGTGCTAGTTCTGCACTAGTGTCTGGGTACAGAGCCTAGAGTGCCATTAGGCACCAGGACACACAAGAAAGAAGTAAACCATGACCAACTCTTCTCCCCTCATCCTGGGCAAAGCCAGGCAATTGTTTTCAGTCGGGGCAAGGAGAAACTTTATTCTGCTGACTGAAGTCTGTGAGATGGTGGGATTGTAGGCTGAGAGAATTTATGTCAAAATTATACCTGGTTATGAAGGTACACTCTAGGTGGGAACAAGGAATTGTTTATCCTTTGGACTGGCACTTTGCAAGGGTAGTTTGGTGGGAGTGGCCTCTGAGTGAAGAAGCAATTCAAAACTGAGCGGTTCTCTTAGGAGGTGCCTTTTCCAGCTGAGGATCTCCCTCCTGAGTTTGTTTGGTCTGGGCGTTGTCTCTCCTATGGCTGCCCACTCGTACTCCATGGTCCTGGTCATAGTCTTCCAGTTGTCTGCCTCTGTGTTGCATTCTCTTTGCCTTCTTGGCCATGATTTTATGTAGAAACCCATTTAAGATAACTTTGGGTCAGTTTTGTTTCTCAGGGTACGCATTTGATCTCTAAGAAATATGCACGTTTATCCCCCGGGGGGTGGAAGTGCAGCTTTATCCTGAAAGGATTGAGGAATTGTTGGAGGAGTATACACAGGGAGGTGACATGATTCAATTCACTTGTAGAAAGAACAATTGCAGCCAGATAACTGGGTGAGAACAGGTGATTCTGGAGACAGAGACCTGACCTTGACAATGGTGAGGAGACAGATTCGAAAACTACTTATGTTTTAGATATGATAGAACTTCCATGATATGAAAGAACTTAATTACTAAGTGCTGAGGAAAGTGAGTAACCTGCCAGGTGCCTTTTTGTTTTATAGATGCATAATCAATTTAATCTCACAATATTGAGATGGTAGCATAGAAAAATGGGCAGGAGAGAAGTTATATTTGTCATTGAGACCATGTTTACACACATTTTTATTTTTAAATATATCAGCTTTCCTTCTCTCTGCTCAACTTTTAAACAATATGCAAGAAATTGCATTCTATCAAGAACAATTTTTTGGTTATCATTTGTTCTATTTTTTTCCTTTTTCAGGGACTCACCTTATACCTTTGGTGTTAAGTATTTAGGGTGCATGTGACATAAAGAAAGTCCATAAATAACATTGAAATTTTTAAAGCTAATTTGAACTTTCCTTTGAAATAATAGATTCTCCACCAGCCCTCTGTCTTGTTTGTGTTGAACTTTGTCCCACCTGATCCCACCCGTCTCCATGTCCAGCCACACAATTTGATATTTATTTTAAGCAGCTGCTCTTGAAAGGTAGACTTTAGCAATGATTAAATGGCATAAAGTGGATTTCCACTTGAGATCAAGGTTGCTGGGGGAACTTTCCTTTGAATTCCCCTTTCTTTCGTGCTTTTTCACCTACATGTTGGCTGAGAGACTAAATCTCAGAAAAGTGCTGTTTGGCCTTTTTAGCACAGTGCCTGTTTTGGCAATTGCAGACTAACTGGTTTTGTACTAAACACCACTGGAATAAAATAAATGAGTCTGATTAAAGCTTGGATCCCCTGAGCACTACGAATGTAAAACTGTCAACAGATGCCATTTGCTGAAACTGAGGCGCCTCTAACAGATGGGTGAAAGTTAAACGTAAATTGCGCCATTTCTTTTTCTTTTGGTTCATTTGTTTTTAATGTAGTATAAAAAAAATTCTGCTATGTCAGTTACAATAAACTTCTGGCACGTTTCGTGACTGTTTTGGGTATTCTGAGATCTTTAAAATATAGTCATAGTATGCTTTATTTTACAAATTTATTGTAACTGTAGAAACAAAGTCTTACCAGTCTTCAAACTTTCCTTAATGCTTATATTTCCAATATTAAAAAAAATGAGAAATAATCACGAAATAATTAAAATGGGGCATAATATATCTATTTCAAATCTTTAATGTCAGGCTATAGTAGAGTGATATCAACCTCACTGTATTTTGTCTCAACTAGTACTTGAATTTTTTTTACAATATTTTAATTCCTTACATACCATCTCATCATTTAAATAATACACAAATAAAAGGAGAATGGTATTTTTATTCCCCATTTTAATGACTGTGTACCATTTAATGCAATCAATGTTACTTGATATTAACTTGTAAGAGCCATAAAGGCATCATTAGTCATTCTATAGCATTTATATATTTATTGGCATAGAAATAAGTCTTTATTTTATAATTTAATTTAGTAGTTCATGTATTTCAAAAGAAATCTACAATTAACCATTTTACTTTATTTTGGTTCCTAAGATTAAATATCAAATCATATTTGTCAGAACATATCACAGGAATTTTCAGCATAATTAGAAAAATGGGAAAACTATCAGATAAATACATAAATATTTAGAATATTATTCAAAATATTCATGAGAAAGGATAATATGTAATTACACTTTTTTAACTCTGAACTTTATTGTTATTGCTATTTCCAGGATCAGGTTCATGTCGCTTTAGTTATTCAGACCCCAGCATCATCGTGTCATATGCCAAGAATAACTCTGCGGACTGGATTCAGCTTGAGAAAATTAGGTTTGTTATCATTTAAAGTCTTTTCATAAATTCTGATGTAGATGGATTGCTAATTCTCCATTTCCTTTCATTCTACCATTGACTTCTTCTTCATGGTTTAAAGTACTCTGGTTGTTAACTACATTAAATTACATGGATACACATATTAAGGCCTGCCATACTGGAAAACTTTTGTTAAAAGTGCCATTTCAATTCAGAACATCCCACTGTCAGTTGTACTTATAACAAATTACTATTGGGGAAAATACATCTGTGATAACCGAAAAACATAAATTACATAGGACATATTTAAGACATAACCTTGATGATAGCATCCTCCCCGAGATGAGACCACCACCCATTGTTCTAGGTGACCTCACTCAGGCCTGGGTCCTAGACCTGGGAATGTGTCAGATGACCACCTACACCCCTTCAGTCCATGACAGCACTGAGTAAATAGCCACTGGACTTTCTGCAGCTTGTCTCTGGTTCTGTCACTTTCAGTCTAACTTCCCTAAGACCAGTTCTAAAATTCTGTTTTCGTAGTTGTGATGCAACTTGTAATCATATGTATTACATATTCCTTATTTTAAAAAATAATCCCTTGGTGAGGGAATGAGCAAGGATGCTTGAGGAAGAAGAAATTCATTCAAGTTGAAAAGATTTGATTGAAGTAGCAAAATTCAAATTATATTTATCACTTCTGCAGAGTTTAAATCAAAAAATAAAATTAAAATGGATGCTTAATTTTGGGAATACTCTATTTCAAGGAAAAACAATAAAACTTTGAACTTTTATAAAGCGATTCAAATGATTTTATTAGTTGTTTAAATTAGCATAATTTACATAAAGCATTTTTCAGCAATTTTGTGACTATGTTCTCTTTTCTACAAGCTATTTTCCCTAGTGTATTGCCATGTCAAAAGAGCAGTGGTTTATCTAGGGTGGCAAAGTAGATATTAAGTCCTTAGTCTTTAATAGTAAATCAACCTGTTCAAAAATTTTAGTTGTATTTAAAAATCAACAAGCAAACAAAAAAGAAAAATGAAAAACTTCAGAAGTCTAAGTTCTAGACTAACCAAAAAACCAAGAAAGCAGTTCTAACTTATGGATTTTTAATGGATTATCTCCCTCTATGGCAAAATAAAAATAGTTTGGTTACCTGGTACAAGTGGAACTCTGACCGGCCATGCCTATTTTACAACAGAACATTTTGCTGTTTTTTTTTTTTTTTTCTCATTTCTAGTAGTTATAAAAAATGCATTCATATTAAATGCTTGCTTAAGTAAGTGTTTTTAAACAAGGCAATATAAATATTGGAAATTTTACCCTTATTTCCAGTTTTCTCCTTTCTAGAATGTTAGATATCACAGTTTAAGTAAATTGTAGTACATGTTTCGTGCTGGAAAACAGCTGTTTGCTTTCATTATAACAAACAAAGAAACAACACATTTAATTGCAACATATAAAAACCATGTTCAGTGACTTCATTTATTTTTTCACTAAATGAAGCTTCCAATTTTAGGCCAAAAAACCAAACCATCACATTCATTAATGCAGACTTCCCTTACTATTGGTAATCAGGATGAAAGTATTTCCAAGCACTACCTAAAGCCCAAGTATATTCCTTTCATCACTTTAAATTCTTTTTGAAGCTAAATACATACTCGTATAAACTATTTTAAAAGAAAAGGAAATTGATTACCCCCAAAGGTAAGGTACACCATCTATAACCTATGCTGACAATTCTGTGGATATATATGTGCTTCACTGGTGAGTGAAAAATACGACTTTTCTCTAGTCCTTTCAAAACTGATTTATAGCAAGCCCAGGGTACCACTAGTTTGCATTTTAGTACCACTTTTAATCTTGGCTAAGGCAATCATTTTTACTATAGCAGTTTCTACTTTGGTAGAATAAAAAGTTTAATACAAATATTTTATTATATAGTAGAAGGATCTAGATTCTAACAGATGTAACATAAGAATCGTGTTAAGTTATATCATGTTTTTAAGGACTGACCTGCATGAAATTGTAAAGGATCACAAATGAGAATTTCATTCACATGACAAATTTCACATTTCAGATATACCACGCATATGAAAATATATCTGGTTACTAGAAATAAAATAATATATAAAGACCGATTAAACATATTGAATGCAATGACTTCTAATGGGTACATAATTTCAAAGTAAAGGTCAGCATTAGGATTTTAATGTTAAGTTTTTCTTCTTTTTCTTTCTTATTAATACGTAAATTGTTTTAGAGTAAATGTCTTTTCTCCATGTTATTTTCTCTTCAATTATTGTTTTACTAGCTTACTTGAATATACATAGTATCTAATTTGTGTTAAATGCAAATCTCTTGAAGGCATTTAATATTAAACTGTCATCACTCAGTATGAAAATCTTGCTATGGGATTGTATTCAATCTGTAATGAACATCTTGTTTTTGAGATAATGAAACTGCAATCTGGGAGAACAAATTCATCAGTAAAAGAGAAAAAGTGGACATTGTCAAACTCCCTATCTCACTGTGTGTTGCAGAGCCCCTTCCAATGTCAGCACAATCATCCATATTCTCTACCTTCCTGAAGATGCCAAAGGGGAGAATGTCCAGTTTCAATGGAAGCAGGAAAATCTCCATGTAGGAGAAGTATATGAAGCCTGCTGGGCCTTAGATAACATCCTGGTCATCAATTCAGCTCACAGACAAGTCATTTTAGAAGACAGTCTCGACCCAGTGGACACAGGCAACTGGCTTTTCTTCCCAGGAGCTACTGTTAAGGTTTGAGCTCTTTAGTTCCTTTTTTCTCCTAAACCCTAAAGCTCAGTAAACAAACTTGCATAAAGATAATAATGTTACAAAACCACTGTTAAAGAAATAGCCATTATTTATCCTACCTTTTAAAGACAGAAGAGCACTTGTACAAAAATATCCATTTGTCCATTCATTTAACCACTATTTTTGAGGACCACGGTGCCATGTCTTGGGCTGAACACAGAGAACATAACCACAGAAAGTCAAGTGCATTTCTTCCCAATTTGTGGATCTCATTTAGCGGGGGCAATTGCACATGTCAACGTGTGCTCAGCAGCCTAATTGTTAGGTTTTTCTGGGAAAAGTTAGAGTGCTAAGGAAATACAACATATGACATCAATCCCAGACTTAGGTGGGTAGTATGACAATCCAGGAGAACAGGGAATGGAAATTGAGACTGAAGGATAATTTTATGTTGGCCAGATAGGAGCAGTAGTTTTTTTTTTAGAATCAGTAGTCACTTACATAAAGTTTGTGTTATAAGCTGAATATTTTCCCTTTCATCCCAATAAACGTGTTGAAATCCTAACTTTAATGTGATATTATTAGGAGTTGGGGCCTTGGCAGAAAATAAAGTCATGAGGGTAGAGCCCTGCAAATAGGATTAGTCCCCTTACAAAAGACACCCCAGAGAGCTCAGGTTCTGCTTCCACCGTGTGAAAACACATTGAGAACCAAAAAGCTGATCCTTACCAGACACCAAATCTTCTAGCATCTGGCTCTTGGACTTCCCAGCTTCCACACTGTGAAAAATACTTGTTTAAGCCACCCCAGTCTATGGTATCTTGTTATAGTGGCCTAAACTAAGAAAGACTAGGTGAGAGCACAAAGCAAAATCTTGAACAAAGTGCAGAACATTTTGTCCAATGCAATTTAAGGAGAGACTTGTGATTAAAACAGTCTGGAGAAGTAGCCAGTGATGAGACCTTGCAAGTCTTACAAGAGCTGCTATAGAGTTTGAGTTTTATCCTGAAGGTGAAGAAAGCCACCAAAGTGCTCTCAATAAGAAAAAAAAAATCAGATTTCACTTTCAAAGTATTCCTTTTGAGGATAGAGGACTGAATGAAATGAGAAAGAGTGCATGCAAAGAGACCAAATAAGAGATTGATACCAGTAGGCAATGGGAGATCATGTTGGTCAGAATAAGGGGAGAGAGGATTGGGAAATGTAGATATATTTCAGAAATGTATAGGAGAAGGGATAGAGAAAGCTGGGAACTGATTCAGAAGGTGAAAGAATGATGATGTCAAGGACAAGGTTTGGGCAATTGGTGGACTGTGGTATAATTGATTGAACTAGAAGTTATAGGATGAAGGGCAGATTTATAGGAAGTTGGCGAATTCATTTTGGACATATTTATCTTTATGATCCTGGGGTCAAGCATGAAGAAATATTTGGTAGGAGGTTAGATTTAAGGGTCAGAAGCTCAGAGGAAGATCCAGACTTGACAATGATCAACCTTATGAATTGAAATTGAGTCATGGGTTTGGATGCTCGAGGGGTATGTGAAATAAGAAATTGCAGATTGCACTTAGGCAATATGAAAAATGTCAGATCCTCAACTGGACCTTCTGAAATTTCAAAATATTAAAAAATGTGACTCAATTATACAAAAAAAAAAAAATTGTGCCAGATGGGGGTAAGGTCACAGGAAGAGTAACAAGAACATGAAGATCCAAAATGCTTACCTCCTTATAATAATTTGTTTAACTACTAAAAAAATGCTTGCACATTATTTAGCAAACCATCAGCACGAGAACTCTCCTGACACAATAACTACTTTCTTAATAAATCAAACCCTAGTCATTTTACTTCAAGTTGATGATATTACACCACTGGCTATTAGAAACAGGTGGCATCTTTGCTTAGTACAAGGACACACCCAGTAAACTGTGTGGAAATTTATTTTAACCAAGAGTCTAAAATCAGGACTCTTAAATAAAAGAATTAAGGAATTCCTTTAGTATGGACATGGAAATCATTTTTAATGATATTCTATGTCCTATCACTAGACAGATTAAAATAATTTCTGCTGTCATTGTTCAAAACCAGCAAACAGATACAGAAACCCAGGAGACCTCGGGGCCTGAGATTCACATGCTTTTCCCATGATGATCATTTATTATGTGGTCTCAGTACCCTTTACTGCATGAATATACTTTTTCTGTCTCATTTTACAAGCCATTTTACTAATCTAATTACCTATTTGGTTTCTTAAGTGTGTACACTGGTGCCACCCATGATAAAAATGCATGAAATGTGGTTTTGCTCTGGTGGAAGTGTTAAATTAGCTTACAGTTCTGCATAGAACATGATTTTGCTTTCTGGTCCCTCATCCTACTCATAAACTTACCAATCACATAGTTGAGATTTGCCAAATGCCCTAAGCCTACTAAGAAAAAAAAAAATCATTGTATTGGGTCGTTGGGAAAGTCATGATGCATTTTTGCTTAGAAAAACACAGAAAAATATGTCATGACTTTCCTGGCAACCCAATAGTAATGATTTATATCTTTGTTTAGTTGCCTGTCAGGTAGAAATTTTTCTCTTATTTTTTTAATAAAACTTCAAGCAAATACATTAATAAAATCCAAGAATTTTAATTTTAACTCATTTGCATAACTACCCTTTTCCGTTTTGGCTCATACATCTGAGAATGAAAAACAATCTGGAAATCTAGAAATAAAAATTGTTGGGCCAGCCAGATGGTATGGTGGTTAAGGTAGCTGGATCCCACATAGCCAACTGTGCAGTTCAAGTTCTGAACCTGGTAGCTTGAAAACTGCATGGTGAGTGTACATGCGTGCCCAAAATCCCAAGAGCAGAGTAGAGGAGAAGGGATTGTGGCATGACCATCTCCCTAGGGAAACATTCTCATTTTCTCTCTCCCTCTTCACTGTCTCTCTCTGTTAAGCAAACATACAGCCTCTAGCAAATTCTTTTCAATTGTTCATTAAAACAGGATACACTTTCTTTGTCAAATATCACTCCTTTACCTGGTGGCCTCTGAGATGAAAACTGAATACAACCACTTATCAGAGTTCCTATTGGTCATAATACATGTTCTAAAGATTTTTTTATTTAGAGTTTTAATTTCCCAGATTATGTTTGTTTATTCAAACTACATTTTACCTTTTCTTTCTTTGTTTTTAAAGAAGTTTTTGCCATATTGTGTGTGTGTACTTGCCAGAGAGAGAGAGAGATACAGAGACAGTGAGAGGAAAAGTGAGAAATCACCCTCCCCAGGTGGTGGCTATGATGCAATCCCTTCTTTACTCTCCTGTAATCTTGAGTGTGCATGCATATGTGCCCAGTGTGATTTTCAAGCCACCAGGTCTGGGACTTGAACCACAGTTGACCATGTGGGAGTCCAGTGATATAACCACCACACCATCTGCTGGCCCACATTTTGCCTTTGCTATGATAATTGAAACTTATAGGTCAGCAGGTTATGCAGAGGTTAAGGTGACAGGATCCCACATAGCTGACTGCATGGTTCAAGTCTTGGACCCAATGTCTTAACAAACACACAGAATGGATGTCTATGCATGCCCAAAGTCCCAAGAGGAGAATGGAAGAGAAGGGATTATGGTATGGCCATCCCCCCAAGGGATGATCTCTCTCTCTCTCTCTCTCTCTCTCTCTCACTCTCGCTCTCTCTCTCTCCTGACCTATGTGCTCTATAGCAAAAAGTAAAAAAGAAAAAGTTTCCAAAATATTTTAATATTAACTAGATCATAAGGTGAGTCTAGGCTAGTTGCAGTGGCACAGGTTCAGGGCACCTCTGTGCAATACTAGAGCCACATAAGAGGCCCTGTTCAGAATCTAGGTTGACCTGAACATACTGGGCACACCCATGTATGGCCATAATCCTGGCTAACTGTGAGGCCAGATGACCACAACATGGTGAGGCCTTGTCAAAGGTACCCCACCCCCACCACACACACACAAAAGAAATAAATTTGAAAAAAAAAAGAAAAAGAGAGAGAGAGAGAGAGAAAGCCTAATAGCAATTAAGAAAGTGTGCTTAATTACTAAATAGAGTTTATTCAAGGAAAAATTTTCAAGCACAGTTAGGACTATCTGTGGCCAAATAATAATAACTACTTTTTATTGAGCATTTACTCTGCCAGCAACTTATTACACACACACACACACACACACACACACACACGATAAACCTGTCATCTCGTATTATTTGATTCTTATAAACCTGTAAATAAAGGGTTATTTGAACCCCGTTTTTCAGATGTGGAAAGTGGAGCAAAGTGGTATTGAATGACTTCTTCAAAAGACACCTCTCACTAGTGGCGGAGCCAGAATACAAATCTAGAGATTTGATTGCAGAATTCTTTCTCTCAATTGCCACGTATAACAGCTTATCTCTTATGAGTACTGAGTATAGACTGATTTACTTCTGGTTGTCCTGTTTCTTCCCAACACTCACCGGTTAAGTTGTCTGGCCATTTGCTCACCATTATTCTCTGTCTATAGGTTAAACCTGTTTTATCTCGTATTTCTTGACTTGCTCCACCTTTGTTCCGTGTGTGCTGCATGTGCCTTTCTCCAGATGACTGATCGTTTTATACGTTAGAATTTCGCAAGTTTAGCCCAGCACCACTTGCTTCCCTCTCTTCCACATTGTAACAGCCCATTTTGTTTTCAGAATTCTAGTTACTTACCAACCAACCACAAGAATAGCTGCCGATTTAAAGTAAATTGAATGGGTCTAAGAATTGACCTATTTGCCTTATGGGGACAGGAGGCATTTGCAGTCACCCATCTGGCAGGTGAAATAGAGTGGGAGCAGTGAGACTACACAGAAAGGATGGTAACCAACTGCCTGACAAGATTGTTGGAGCTGAGGATTATCCAAGGAATGCCATTGACAAAAATTCCAGCATCTGGCTAGCCGCATAGCCTAATGGTTAAGGAAGCTAGGTCCCATTTAGCAGACCACAGTTCTAATCCTAACGCTGGCACCTTGAAAAACATGACAGACGCATGTGTGTGTATGTATACTCCAAATTCCGAGATAATGGGAAAATGGAGGAGAAAAGATTGTGACATGACCACGCCCCATTGAGGAGTGCTTTCTCCCTCCCTCTCACTTTCTCTCTCTGCCTATAATCTGAGTGCACATGTCCCTCTATAAATCAATCAATCAATCAAACTCCAGCGTTGTTTCTTAACACAAGTTACATCATGCTATGTCCACACTCAAGACCTTTGATGGCTTCCTCTGTGGGCCTAGAGAACACATGCCAAACTGTTCAGCATGTAAGTCAGGACCCTTTCTGATCTTGGCCCAGCCTAACTTTTAGTCCTTATCATCCCGCCACACTATGCTCCAGCATCACAGACACAACACAGAATTTCACCCTCCCCTCCCTTTAGATCTGGTTTTCCACCTTTCTTCATTTCCTACCTAATAATTCCTCTCTGTCTTTAGAGGCCCAGTTCACATGTCATTTTCTCCAGAAGCTTTGCAACAGCTAATGTCTCTCTTCTCTCTCTGTTATTGCTACTATTTGGTCGGACCAGAAGGATTTGTTGGGATGGAGACTGGCTGATAAAAACTAAAGTCAACAAAAACAAAACAAAACAAACAAACAAAACAAGGCTTTTTTTTTTTCAGTGACTATTCACATTTACTCTGCAGCTCGAAATCAAGGACCCGTCCCAAGACTGCTGATAAACCAAAAGACTCAGCCAGTCACTTTAGTCTTCCAGACATCTCAGTTCAATCTCAGATATGATCAGTTCATTACATTAATACAAACTCTAGGTATCACCCACAGCTTCTCCACTCCCCCCAGCTTAGGTTTGCTATACTAGGACGTGGGACAGTGGTCAGCTACTTCTTCCTCACCACCCCAAACTAGTTTCCACCACGAACCCTTCAGGACTAGGTCTGTAAGAAAAAGAAGAGGCAAGAGGCAGGAATTATCGTGAGATGATATTATTGATCCCTGGGCTTGGCAAGTAATAAAAGCTGGCCCTCTCTTAAATCTACCAGTAGATTTTTTGAAAACCCTCCCACTCCCTCACTAAAGCTTGGTACCTCTCTCCTGCAGTTTCCCAAAGCATCTCTCAGAAAGGTCATGCATGCCTTTTCTAAACCTCTGAGAGTGAATTACAACCTGGTTATGGTGAGGGTTCCTTGTTCCTCCATGGAACTCCCTAGGGCAAGACATTAGATAAAGCGGACTACCCCTTGTGGGCATGATCCCATGCATAGTCTATGATAAATGCTCTCCCTGAATCTATCATCAGGAAGAGAATAGTTCCATCTAAGTGCAACCCTTTGTTACCCAGCTACCTGTCAAGCAGCTCCAGTCACTAGTCCATGCTCCAGCATGCCCTCTGAGTAGCGTTCTTGAAGTCCTGAGCACTAGAATCAAGGTGAGGAGAGGTGCCCTTCTTTCTTACATGTACACCGATGGGGCTCACAGATCACCAAAAACACTCTACAGAAACTGACTCTCTGCTGTCCAGTTTCCTGCTCACTTCCGCTTCAAGTTTGCATATTCTCCATGCAAGTAGATGATTAAGTCATGTTGCTACCTCTTTTATTAGTCTTTATAGTTTGTCTACCATATCACTTCACTTTGGAATGTGGAATAGTTGACACCTGTTTTACTGGAGACTCAACCTAAACTGTGGCTAAAATAATCCCACTTCAACCTTCTATTACACTAGACATATACCTCTATGATAGCATTTACAACATTGCCTTAGAGTTAGTTATGTTTTTTTCTGGTTAAAATATTAACTTTCTTTTAAAAATTATTTAATTTTATTTATTCATTCATTTATTTTAAGTTGACCAGAGAGAGAGAAAGAAAGAGAGAGAAGGAAAGTGAGAAAGCAAGCTACCAGGTCTGGGACTTGAATAGTGTTCGGCCATGTGAGGGTGTCCAGTGCCTTAACCACCACACTGCTTGCTGGTCCCCAAAATGTTAGCCTCTTAAGCTCAAGGATTATTTCAACCATTTTTGAATCCCTAGTGTTTGGTATATTATAGATAGTTATCAGGGGTTAGTTGGATGAATGAAAACCTGAAAAACTATCAAGAAGATCTAGTTTGTAAGGAAAGAGGATAGATTTTATATTCAGTGACGACTTCGCACTAGAAATGTGAACGGGATGGATATAACACAACAGTTAATAAAATGGACTTAACTGTCTCGGTTCAAATCTTGTCTTAACCAATTATTAGCTATGTCGTCTCCTGTAAACTGTTTAACCTCTTCGTGTCCTCATCTATAATAACAAAAATAGTAATATCTACCTCCTGTTGTTATGATTAAATGAGAAAATTCATGAGAAACTCTTAGAGCAGTGCCTGGCAAATAGAAAAGTCTCAATAAATACGAGTTCTCTTCAGTGAAAAGTCTGGAAACAAATAAGCTCTACAGAGGAAAATAAATAAAAAGCAAAAGATCGAGTTATCCCCTCAAATTATGATGAAGGAGAAAATAATAGAATTATAAAAATATGGACCAACAAATTATCTCATATGTCATTAAAATACTATCAAAATAAAATGTATTACTTGATTAGATTAGGCAGAAAAATCACCCATTGTTTAACATTTGGCAATCCAAATAAGAAATAATTGTTTTTAGAATTAACTTTCAATCCCATTCATGTAATAGGAATAGTAGTTGTTTTTATTATTAACTATAAATTTTATTATTAACTACAAATTTTTATTATTAACTACAAATGATTTTTTTAAATGCTACTGCTAGTGGAATACAGGAATGTAGAATAATGAATATGTAAACTCTTCAGCTGATAATAATGAAAATAATTCTTAAAGATGGCAAATCAAATAGGAAAGATAAAAATGAGTCATTGTTATTCACAGTGCTATTTCTCTTATCGTCTTTCATTCACTTTCTTTGGAATCATAACATCCATTTCATTTGAGCCTATCCTTGTTTATCTCACGTAGGGCAGAATGATACAAGAGCAAATAGGCTAATTAGCTTACTGAGTTTAGATGATCTGAAAAATTGTAATTATAGGTCACCAGTTTATATCTGCCCTGATAGAAGGCCATTGCCATCTGTTGACTTGTTAGTAATTTATATGAAATAGATACGTGAAAGCTTCAACTTTTAATGTAGACCTGGCCTTTTATTTGTTCTGCTTTTTGGTTTGGGGTTTATAAGCTGAGAACTATGAGAGGTGACAGAATTAATGTGTTCTTTCTGTGTAGTCACCTGTGTTTCTCCTCCATTCTCTTTACAAGTCTGTGATTTTGCCAGACACAAATTCCCATGTTTGTCCAGAAAACATACCCATGTGGAAGAAAAGGTGCATCACATTCCTATCATGCTTCTAATTACCATCATAATTTTTTATTTCCCACAATTCCCTAAGCAGCCCTTTGTTCACTACCAAGTAGGTAGGGTTTTAAATACCAATAAATACTGTATGCAAGTCCAAAAGCTCCCTTGAGTACCACCCTCCTTAGCAGTTTCCCTGCGTAAGCAGATCATACTCAGCAAGGGGAGGAGCCAGAAACCCACTCAGCATCAGATCACCCATCTTAACTATTACAACGATTTGCCTTCTTTTACAGAATATTATATACTTTTTAAAATTTTGCCTATAATTTCTAGGATGACCAAGCATTTGTGTCAGTTGTTTCTATTCTTAAGACATTGTATGATTAATTTATGATTAAATGAGAAAATACATGTGAAACTCTTAGAACAGTGCCTGGCAAATAGAAAAGTCTCAGTAAATACAAGTTCTCTTCAGTGAAATGTCTGGAAACTGTATGATATACTGTATTGTTTTATCATCTGCAGTTGCTAGAATAGCTACCACAGCTCGTCCCCACCCCTCAACAGTGCCTCTGTCAGTGGGTTGTGGGTGTTTGTACAACTTTTCAGAGTGGGAGATACATTCTTCCTATCTGAAGTGGAGGAATAATTACTCTCAAGGCAAATTCTGGTTCATCAACTCTGCATGAATGGTCTTGGTTTGCCATCAAGGATTAAGGATATGAAGTGTTTTTTTGGGGGGAAGGGGGGCTCCCTCCATTTAAGATAATAGAGTACCAAGATTCAGCATTTCCCCTTCGGTAGGAGTCTCATATCCAAGAATAGTTCCTGTAGTAGTTATGATAAATACTAGCTCTAATAATAATGATAGCAGTCATAGTATTGATATTATTTTTAAAATGCTTTGTAGGTACCAGCACTATGAGGCAAGCCTTGTCATCAAGTTTTAAATCAACAAGGGTCTTCAAAATATTCATAGAAAACATGCATTATGAGAAAAATATACATAGATTTAAGAATATTTTTGCACCAAAACAAACTTGGACTTTAATTCCATTTTCCACAAGCCATTTGAAATATTTTTATACAGCAGATGAACATTGAGTATCTGTAAAACCCTGATACTCAGTGTTCAAGTTTCCCTAGTCACTTGTGAAACATTTGTACAAGTCCACCACTTATCTTTTTCCTACTCTTTGAGTATGCATCTTGCAATCTGAAAATACCCTTAACTTCAAATTTGAAGATAAACATTAAACGTCAGTTTTCCGAGGGTCTGCCTGGTCCTGCTGCCGTGCCTTCTTTTCCATAACTCACCGTTTCAAGAGAAGAGCTGCCAAGGTCAGTGAAGCGTGTTGAAGAAAACCCAAGGACAAATGATTTGGAAAAGGGCGTTCTTGTTTTCTGATTTCCTCATCCTTTTCTCATAACTCATGAAGCAGAATTCCTAAATGGGTCAGTATACCACGAGCTGAAGATTTGTCAGTCAGCTGCTTCATTTAGTTTACTTCCATCTTTGGTGGCAGCCCAAATTTTTATTTTAAAAGCATGAATCATCCATGAACCCTTGATATCTGTGTGTCTGTGTGTGTGTGTAAGAGAGAGTGAGTGCTTTGCTCACTCACCATTAATAAATGTTTATATCTACCCAGCTAGCCTGGTTACCCTCAGCTTTCAAAGGCATAAATCACTGCCTTCTGTCAACTCTGGAATTGACCTCCAGATTAAATGCAGATCACTGTGAGATAGGAGCTGTTCCACATATTTTTTTTTTTTTATTTTTAAGAACTCTTCCCAGTCTCATTGCTGTGCCTGCACCTGCTAATCTTTTCTGTTTATTGTGTGACTAGCAAAGAATTCCAGATTGCTCCTTCTACCTGTTTATGCCAACTTGTGTTGAGAAGTAAATCAGAGCTAAATGTCACAGATTCTGTTGTGAAGCTTTGCCCTTTAGAATAGGTTTGATTTGATCACATGTATTTAAAAGAAATTCCCTTAACAAGTAATTTATTAAATCTTGCAAATGTATGCCAAAGATTTGGAGTAACTAAGTTACGTAATGTGGAAGAGTCATACCTTAATCTAATACTCACTTTGAACTTGACTGTTTCCCCCATTACCACATTTACTGTTATAAATATCCAATAATCATGACAATTTTTCTAGTTTAACAAACAACAAAAGGCAATAATGAAGACAACAGTCACAAGGTAAATCAATAATCCATAAGGGGAAGCATTAAGTTAGAACAGGAGAGTCTATTAATTTTCTTACTGCTCTTGTACATTATCCATTTGCCAAATGTATTGTCCCAGTGGATGTTAGGCAAGTCTCCAGTCCCAAATAAGAAAGTTTCATTTTGGGCCTCTGGTGTCACCTGTCTAATCTTGTTACAGATTACTGAATCATCAATTGAGGGAAAAGTCATAACGTTTAATTATGAAAAAAAAAATTGTAAAATAACTTGTCTGAAAATTTTAAGTCTTAACACGAGTTGAAGCTATTTAAAACATAAACTAAGACATATGGGAAAGAGAAGATCACACTCAAAGTAGAAGTTATATTTAAACCTACTTTTTGGGAATATAACCCCTTGGCAGAGCAATACCTGCCCGTCATAATGCCCATTTTATGTCCCTTGCAATAATTCACTGAGCACTACAGAAAAAGATTTCAATAATCCATTTGATGAGTTTATTTTCTTATGACAAATAGAAGGAAATCAGATTTGCTTTCCAGAAATTTGCTCTGCAAATCGTTGTACTAGAAACTATTTCGTAACTTCAGGGATTTTGAGTACTGGCTTTCTAATGAGGATAAACCTGAGCTCAGTAAGACTTGTGGCTAGCCCATGTTCCCATGTCTTTTTCTATTAAGAATCGGAACATTAACTATGATTTTCTGGCCAGATTCCAGCCTGGTTAATTGCATGCTGTCTACCTAAATTCCCTTCGCTTGGGATGTTCTTCACTTTGGATTGTATTGCTCTTATTGTCATGTTTTCCCCAAGAGGTGGGTACATGATATTGTAGAATGAGCCAGAATATAATTTGTTAAGCTAATAAGAGTACTTTGGGGATGAAGGGTTAAATGTAAGTAGTGTGCTTTTCACAATTTTCCCCCAATGAGGCCTATTTGTACAGTAATTAATGTGGAATAGCATTAGTGAAACATGGAAATGAGCCAAATTGCCATGACAAGAGTGGCAATAACACAGAAACAACTAATACTGATACATCCTACAGAAAATAACTACTGAAGCAAAGACCCAGAGCCTTCCTGCCTAATACACCTTTTGTTTTGTTGTTTTGGTCTGAAGCTAACACATTTAACTACCAATTATTTTAACACAATATTCTGTAAGTGAAACTTGTCTTATTCTCTATGAATGTTGAAAACATAGTACATTTTCCATCATCTTTGTACCTAGCACAGCACCTAGCACAATAACTTGTCTGATGACATCCATTGAAGTAAGGTTTGTTAAATAAATTCATGGAGATAAGAGGCAAAAAAAAGAAGAATTAGTATTTGTAGATATCCTGTGATTTGCCCATTTTTAGCATGTTCCCTACAGCATTTCATCAAATCCTTATCCCCATTTCACAGATGAAAAAACAGAGGCTCAGAGATGCCAAATGTCTTCCCCCAAATCAAGCCCCTTTGACTTTTAAAGCCAAGTCTGTTTCATTATGAAACTTCGTCCTTTCA
Organism: Tupaia tana; assembly: GCA_026018925.1. Classification (NCBI taxonomy): domain Eukaryota; kingdom Metazoa; phylum Chordata; class Mammalia; order Scandentia; family Tupaiidae; genus Tupaia; species Tupaia tana. The sequence goes on from JAKSZU010000003.1 coordinate 50,237,578, forward strand.
CTTCATATTATCTCGTAGCCTCTACACTGTACCTGGCATCTTTGGCCTTAATTTGAGGAGGCAAGTCTAAAAACCTCAGACACTGTGAAAGTCAAGTTGATCCCTAAAGACAAGGTTAACAACTGTCCTATGGAATTTTATATTGCTATTCTTCCTCTCATTATTCCAATTCAAATCTGTCACTATTGCCATTTGAGAGTTGTCGTCACTATTGCCAAGTAATTATACACTTGTCACAAAATATACCATAAATTGAATCTTTATAAATCTTAGGACAAAGTGGTTCAAATATGAATGCAAAATGAATCCAGAAAAGAATAAGGGAAAAAAACACTCTTTAAGCTCTCTGAAATTCACTCACCATGGTTGAATCTATTGTGTTGACTACAGAAAATGCACTGTAGCCCTCCTGCACCTGGACTGTGTTCATAGCCAAGTTTTCAGTTTTTTAACTGGCATTAAATTACCTAGAAATTGAATGTGTAGAAAATAATAGAAATTCATTTGCCTCATGAGAGAAATCATTCTTTTCCTATTTTCATTTTTCTTTTCTTTGTTTAAATAGCATATGAATGTACCTTTAAAGGTACCTTTAAAGACCATTAAGCCAAAATATAGGAAATATGTATTTCTGTATGACAGCTATGGCTCAGTGAAAGCCTTCAGAAACACAATGATATGTAAGGTATAAGTCAGCAATTTCCAACCACTCAAGCACACATCTCACTTTAATCCACAAATTCTTATACCAATATATTTTATTTCCAACCAGACTGAGGCTAATTTATGGCTCTGCCAACAATGCCATTTTAATTAATTTTATTCATCTTATTTCTCTTTCCTGTGCTCCTCATATCTCATCTGTTTGCATTGCTTAGATTTTAATTAAAAAACCTCTCCTCTCTAAGGAGCAATCTGAAGTGGCAAAAATAATCACTTAAAATATTACAGTCATTAAAAAATTGGCTGTGGTGGAAGCCATGCATTTTCAATTTTCCTACAAATGATGTTTTAGCTTCCTTTTAAAGTGCACTTTGTATCTGAATTGTCTGCCACCAGCCAGCTTGGCTATCAAAAATGGTCTTCCAGCTGGGTGGGCTGAGTGACAACTCCTTAATGGAGGAAATGGATGGCTCTCTGCTCATGTGGAGGGGAAGGCATACCAGGCAGATTTCATTCCATCTGCCACCAGCTCTCTGCAAGCTGGCATTGCCCAAATGCCCAAGATACTCATTCCAACAAAAAGGATATCCTCAAAAAATACATTGTAAGACTACAGATGCCTGAAAGAATCATCCGGGCCTTTAGACTCCAGGGAGATAATTTTGAGAGCTACCTCAGTGTTCATCTTTGATAAAAAACGTAGTAAAACAATGGTGGAAGCAATTGTAAGTACTTTTGCATGTACAAAGGTGAGGTCATTAACATTTTCAGCACAGTATAGGGAGCAACCTTAGGAAAATGCTATCCTGAATAGTGGCCAAGAACTTGTTATATTGAGGAATTCACCCTGATGTTTCCTGTTGATGTTTTTCTGAATGGCAAATTCTTGTCACTTAGTTACAGTGTGTTCTGCTTGTCAAGTAAAGGAAATTTATTTAGCAGCAAAGTAGGAAAATATTTTTGATTGACAAAGAGAAACACATAAGGACTGCATTTAGGAGATTTTTTTTAACTGGAAATCTGCTAATACTTAGAAATAAAAAGTATAGTCATTGATCAATGATAAAATAATGAAACAAAAAAATTAATATAGTAACCAATATACATCAGGAAGGCTGAAAATTTAAAAAAAAGCCCCATCTGAAGAATGTGTGTGTGTGTGTGTGTGTGTGTGTGTATATATATATATATATATATATATATATATATATATATATATATTATTTGCTATAGGGTATGTGAGTTCACCAGACTGAGATAGAAAAAAAGAGAATGACAGAGTGGGAGTGAGAAAGCATCCCTCAGGGGAGATGGCCACACCATCCCTTCTTCATTTTCCTCTAGGGATTTTAGGCATGTACGTACCACATGCCTATCCTGTGTTTCTTTTTTTTTTCCTAATTTATTTTTTATTTATATATTTAATAACTGTACATTATAACAGCTTACAAAATGAGTTTTCCCAGCATAAATACACTGCACACCAGTCCAGTTAAAGGTATTATCATACACATTATCATCAACAGACAATGCTTCATTTCTGAGTCCCTTAAATGTCTTGCCTCTTCTGCTCAGCAAAATAAACAGTAACTGGCAGTGAACTGGCAATCCTGGGGATGGGAGAATATATTTTCAGACTCTGCCTCAGACAAGGGACTGATAACAAAAGTCTACAAGGAACTCAGAATATTCAAGGAACTCAAGTAGCTTACCCCCAAAAAATTATCAACCCAATTAAAAGATGGGCAAATGAACTGAACAGACAACGTTCTAAGGAAGAGATATGAATAGACAAAAAGCCTGTGAACAAATGCTCAACATCTCTTATCATAAGGGAGAAGAAAATCAAAACCACAATGAGACAATGAGATACCACGTAACCTCAGTAAGAATGGCTAAGATTAAAAAAATAAACAATGATAAATGTTGGCAAAGTTGTAGTGAAAAGGAAACTCTTACACTGTTGGCATGAATGTAACTTAGTATAGCCAGTGTAGAGAACAAAATGGAGGTTCCTCAAAGACCTACAAATAGAATTACCATATGATCCAGCAATTCCACTCCTGGGTATCTACCCAAAGGATGGGAAAATGCTCAGTAGGAAAAGTTATACATCCATGTTTATTGTGGCATTATTCACAATTACTAAGACATGGAACCAGCGTAGAATATATTTCAAGTCTGAGACTTGATCAGGCAGTCAGCCATATGGGATCCAGCCACCTAAATCACCATGCCTAGGCTGGCCTGAAAATGTATACCTTTTTTTTTTTTTTTAATCCAAAATAAATGCTTAGTTGTCTAATGTATACTCACCATAAACTGATCAAAAGTATCACTCAGGAAATCACATGTGATTTATAATCATTTTTTAAAAATAAAAAAACCTGATAGATTTTCATAATGCTTAAAATAGTCTGGGCCAGCACATGGTGTAGTGGTTAAGGCACTGAACTCCCACCTAGCTGACCACAGTTCAAGTCCTGGGCCCAGCAGCTTGAAACTTAATGTCCGGCACTTGGGCATGAGAAGAGAATGGAAGAGAAGGGCTTGAGGCATGACCATCCCCTGTGGGAGATATTTTCTCATTTTCTCTCTGTCTCTCTCTGCCTCTTTGGCAAGTGCACATGCTCTATAGCAAAACAAATATACAAACAAAAGCTCTCTAAAAATAAATAAAATAATATAGTCTGACTTAAATGTCCTCATTTTTATCATATCAGAAACTATGAATCTCACACAGACTTTTTTGAAAATTGTTTAGATTTTAATTGTCATTGTGTATAAATGACATGATTTTGAATATATGCTGAACAAAAACAGCTGGTATTAAAATTGAAGGCAACTTCTTAAAATTCATTTTATACCCTCAATGCATGTTTTATTTGGATTTTCAACAAAGTAAATTGATGTTACACAATGCAAGTTCATCTGTAAGAAAAGTAGCATCGGTCATCTTACATTGTTAAGTTTTTCTGTTTATGGAGAATATTTGGTAAGCTGCCAAAATTTGGAGGACTTTTAAAGTTTTAATTGATGAATCTATCTGCTCTGAAAATAAATGAATTTTTGCAGTATATTTACTATATCGTACTGTAGGACATATTTCTCACCATTTTACTAGAGGTTTTTAATTGATGTGAAGAATTTCAGTGACTATTCTGATGAGAAACAGTTAAAAATAGATTTAAATACTCTTCTAATTCTCTATTGTCTTCAACTAAGAATTGAATTTTTTTTCTTTATTCATGATAGAGTATATGCATATGTACATAAGAGAGAAAGAGAAGAACATCCTCCACAGAGTCTGGTTAATCCACAGTCATCTTCTTTGGCTCTTCCAGCCCATTGGATCTTGGGCACCCATATGTGTTCCTGGCGTGTTCCAGGCTGATCAGGCTGGGCATTTTAACCACAGTTGTCACGTGTGATCCAGCCTATCTTGAACAGCACATTACCTCTGCACCACAGAGCTAGCCAAGAAATACTTACTACTTTATAGCATTTAGACGTGTCAAAGAAAACACTTCTTCATATATTTATAACTTATGCTTCTAATAACATATGTAGAGAATAGATAATATTGTTTCTATTCTACAGATTGTGAAACTGAGGCCTAAAGAGGTCAAATGACTTGTACAAAACCACGTAGTCATTAAGTAGAAAAAACTGCCATCTTATCCCAATCTTAAATTCCTTGATGGTGGATAGTAACTGAGTTTCCATTTCTTATCATCTTGATTGATTTGGGGTTTTAGTATTTTGTTCTTTTTACATTAATTTTCTTGATTCATCTAAGTACTTAATTAAATGAGTTAGAGCCTAGAGGAAAGTTCACAGAAATGTCTGGACCAGCAGGTCATGTATCCTCATTCAGAGACAGAGATGCAGATATAAAACAGAGGCTGGGATCTCTTTCTCAATTTGAATGTATTCAGGCCTAAACTCTTAGCCTGGAGAGTATCTAGGAAACCAAGCCAATTCTAAGACATTGAGCTCTCTGTGACCAATCCTAAAAAATAATTAACATGAAACTTTTAACTTGCCCTGTAATTGATTAGGGATCCTCAAAATGAGAACAATAAACTGGTCTCCTCCCCTGCCCAAGACTCTTAAATAGGGGAGTATATAATTTCTACTTCTTAGAGAGACTGGGGACTCAGTAGACCCATTCCTCTCAAATAACTTGGCACAGACTATGATGTTTTAGAGGCCCAGTATTACCCAGCTGGCTTGTTGATCCTTAAGAGAGTATATTACTCAAACCTTGGAAACACTGGTTTCTACTAAGAAGGCTGAGGCAGATACCCTGTCTTGATCTCCTTTGCATGGCAGAGAACAGAGCAAGCCATCCTTAGCTGTGTGTGATTCTGTGAATTTCCAGATCCTACTGCCTAGAAAATGACAGCCTTACCTTACTAAGAGATAGCGGAGATCCCCCCCACACAGCAAAAAAAAGCAGTGGCTGCTTGCCTTAGGCGTGTCATAGCCTTTCTATGGTAATAAGTCACTGTCCTAAAACTATGAGGAAGAGAATATTCAAAGAATAATATTTTGCCCCTCTCCACACCCAAAAAGACACTGGGTTTATTTGGGAGGGCAGAATAAAGCTAACTGTGAATCTCTGCTCCCCACCCCTCGCAACCGCCACCTTACACTTGACTAACAGGGTTAGGATATTTTCAGTGCAAAGGCTAAAACTGACCACTGTAAACCACTGACCTGCTTGAATTTATTCGATATGTTATTGAATATTGTTCACTTACTCTAAACTGGTAATGAAAGATTATAAAACTTTGTCAAAAACTTTACCATTCTGTTCTTCATGGAAACTTGTCAAAGACACATCCTACTAGTTTTTAGATTCTACTGATATAAAATTTGGTTAACACTTGATCAAAATTAAATTTGTTCCATGTTTCTTTCTTTATATTTGCTATGGTGAATATTACCTATGTTCATATATCGGCACTATTATGATTACAGAGATTTTAAAAAGTGTGTATTTGATAGCTAATTTTAAATAGTACAGTTTCACATGGTCTACTCAGCCACCAAATATGTTTGGTAACAGCAAGTTTACTAACAAAAAAAATATTTAGATACTTTTCACTTTTCTACTATACAACTCATTTTAATTTTGTGAAACTAGTTTAGTAATATACTATTCAGTTATATAATGATTTGAAATTTTTTACATAAATTTTCTATCTTAGCTGTGCGTCAAGTATGTTAAAATACAAATCTTGGAAGGGTAGCAAAAATAATATATAATACAGAGTTTTAAGATATTAACAATATGGGACCAGTAGTTGGCATAATGGCTATATTGCTGGACTCCCATGTAGTCGACCGCTATTCAAGCCCCAGACCTGGTGGCTTAAACTCATGCCAGGCTCATGTACATGCATGCCCAAGATCCCCAGAGGAGAATGGAGGAGAAAGGATTGCAGTCTGGCCATCCCCCCGGGGGTTGATTTCTCACTTTCTGTCTCTCTGTTGAGAAGGGGAGATTCCCCCACCCACACAAAGAGCAGTGGCTGCTCTTAGTAAGGTAAGGCTGTTGTTTCTTTCTCTCTTTTTGGCGAGTGCATGTGCCCTATAGCAAAAACCTCCCCCCAAAATAAAATAGTAACAAGAAATTCTAAGTTAAATGGAAATAATTAAATTGATATTTAACAAGAAATGACCAGTTACATGAGTCATTCTTTCTATTATACAAATAAATCATTTAAATAATAATATGAATTATTCTCTTTTTAATGTTTGCCATTGCCTTGGGAGTTGTCATTTGCATTGATGTCTGAGTCTTTCTATTAATGCCAGATAAACATAGAACATAGTTGATCAGGATTCCAGAATGCGAAGATAATTGTGAAGACTGTATTTAGAGATCATTTGGTCTATTATTGGAAAAGTAACATTTCTTATTCCAATTAGCATTCATTATCTTTGTAGTGTGCAGAGTAGCAGATAGTCTTTGAGTTTGTTATCACTTGACAGTTTCTTTTTACTGTAAAATAAACAAAATCCTAGCTTTTGATCCATATGTGTGGGTTATGGATTGTATATAATGAGCAAAGTTTAGTATCCACAAATAATCTGTATTCTTAGCAGTGTGAAGCATTCTCAAGCAGTTGATACATGCCATGTCTTAAAAATGATGGCTGGGTCCGGTGAAAATGCCTTATATGTGCCTTAAACTCACTCTTCTAATCTAGTAGAAAGTCTGATTCCTCCCAGTTGATTAACCCCCCACCCCCGTTTTCAAACACCAGTGTCAACAGATTAGGGTAGAGATTCATTAGGCTACCAGTTAAGGTCCTTTTCAGTCAGCCTGCAGTCTATTTCTCAAATCATGCCTATTTATCAACTTTCAATTCATCCATATTTATCATTCTGCTTAGACTTCTATGCATCTTTTCTCATTCCAGTTAAAGACCTAATTATCCATGAAGCCTGCCTTCTAGACTGGATGCAGTGACTCCTGGTCTCTCATTGCCTCTTAGCATATGCTGCCTTGCACTGGGCTCTATCTTTGATAGATCTTAACTAGACTTTGAAAGCAACAGTACTATTATACTTCATTATAAATACCTTCCCTGAGCACCTTACTTAATACCTTCCACAGTGTGTTCATAAAATGTGATTGATTAGGCCCAAGCTGGTGGTTCAGCAGCAGTTGAGCTACAGTAGTGGAAGCCATATGGTGACTTTGGGTTTGTATCTCAGGTCAGCTTGAAAACATGCCAGGTGTGATCACACATGTCCAAGATCCTAAGGAGTTGGAAGACTGAGGAAAGAGAACTGGGACCTAATAAGACCCTATTAAGGGTTTTTCTCTGTCTCTCCTGCCCCCATCCTACTCTCTCATGGACAGACTCTCCATCATGAATAAGATAAATAATTTTAAAAACAAAATAATAATTAATTATATGAAAGGGCATAAACAGCCATATCATTCATTCATTAATTTATTGAACTATTCAACAAGTTTTTTGGGGGGAGAGGTTTTTGCTATAGGGCGTGTGCTCTCACCATAAAGACAGAGAGAGACAAAGAGATAGAAAGTGAGAAATCAACCCCCAGGGAAGATGGCCACACTGCAATCCCTTCTCCATTCACCTCTCAGGATGTTGGATACACACGCACACGTGCCCGGTGTGAATTTAAGCCACCAGGTCCGGGACTTGAACCACAGTCAATTACATGGGAGTCCAGTGACATAGCCATTACACCAACTGCTGGTCCCCTCAACAAATATTTTTAAATATTTATGCCATATGTCAGGCTGTGCTAGGAACTGGAATATAACAAAGAACAAAATGATCTCTGCCCTACAGAACTCAGTCATTAGGCCTAACTGAATTTTTTTTTTGTTCAATTATTTTTCCTAAATAATTATTTTATTTATCTTTATTTATTTATTTTAATTTGAGTAGAGAGGGACAAAAAGAGAGAGAGAGAGGGAAATTGAGAAAGCAAGTCGCCAGGTCTGGAATTTGAACCGTAGTCACCCATGAGGAAATCAAGCGCACTTAACCACCATGCCACCTGCCAGCCTATTCAATTATTTTTTATATCTATTTCACTTTAAGAGTACATAAACTGAAAAGAATATTTGATCAGGGACCAGCAGTTGGCGTAATGGCTATGTCGCTGGACTCCCATGTAGTCGACAGTGGTTCAAGTCCTAGACCCGGTGGCTTAAACACACGCTGGGCACGTGTGTGTGTGTGCCTAATATCCCAAGAGGAGAACAGAAGAGAAGGATTGCGGTGTGGCCATCCCCCCTAGGGGTGATTTCTCGTTTTCTGTCTCTCTGTCTTTCTAGTGAGTGTATGCACCCTATAGCAAAAACTTCTCCAAAAAAAAAGAATATTTGATCTTTCGTTAGTCACATTTTTTACTTATTACCGTAAAAACTAATGAAAACCTATAGTAATTTTTTAAATATTTAGTTTGATCTTGCCTTCAACTATTTACTGTAAGCTGAAATATATATAAAAGAAAATTCCTTTTTTTATTCTTTGTTAATTGTTCTTTGGAGAATAAAATGTTTGTGATTTCTTTGTTCTTCATTAAAGTACAAATCATGCACTTCTTAGGTCTGGTCAGAAACTTTTACTCAAAAGCTGACTGAGAATATATGATCATGTGCACATTTATTTGACCTTTTCTGTATTCCATGTTTTGATTAGCTGGCTATTCTACTCATATTCCATTTACAGACAAATTATGAAAGATTTGAATGGCAGGTCAGAAATATATGGAATATTGAAAAGGTCAGTGTGATTTAGGCCCATAACCACAAATTTAAAATATATGAGAAGTCATTATCAGACTTAATTTCCACAACAAGAGCTGTAGTAAAGATGGGAAATTATTCCAATTAAAATATTCTTGTTTCCTACTGAAGGCTGTGAAGGCAAAGCTCAAATGCCCTCTTGACTCCTTTTTGGTGATAACTTAATAAGTTAGAAAGAAATTGTAATTGAATTAAACAAGGCAAAAAAGGAGGTAACAAGCTCTTTTGATTTGAGAGTCCATCGTGAAAGGAATAATATAATGACTTTTCTAAAAACTCTAATTATACATGAGTAAGACAGATACAGCTACAAAGCCAATTCACAGCCACCCCATGCTCTCTTTTTATCTACAGCATAGCTGTCAGTCAGATGGGAATTCCATTTATTTCCATGGAAATGAAGGCAGCGAGTTCAATTTTGCCACCACCCGGGATGTAGATCTTTCTACAGAGGATATTCAAGAGCAATGGTCAGAAGAATTTGAGAGCCAGCCTACAGGGTAAGTAATTGTTACCTCCCATGCTGCGTGTAGCACTCACATTTCTTCCACTGGACATGTTTTAAATGCAGACTGCTAAAAAGCAAAATCATTTACTCCTATCGACACTGATGATTCTTATCATATACAAGCCAAAAGAGACACATTTACCCTAAAGATTCTTCATTAAGCAACCAACTATTTTATGCATATTAAAAATGTGATTAAAAATGTTGGCTTATTGGAATTACTTATATCTCGTTTTTAGTTGATTCAGCTTCTACTGGAAGACAGGTTTTTCTTTAATGCTTGTAGAATACAAAAATCTTTCCATTACTATTACATTGAGATTTTTCAGTTCTCTTCCTGGGATCTTAGGTTTATAGATGTTGCTACCTGGTTTTTGTTCAATAACGTTTTGATCTATAAAAATTGTTTAGGGTGTAAAATTGATCTTTGAGTGATTTATAAAGGAGGAATTTAGGACTGACATTGAAGTAGAGGAGACCTAGAATAGTGAGAGTGGTTGGGTGGTAGTGTTTTCTTGCCATTCTAAGCTATGCATCTTTTTCCAGGTCCTAGGTCTCTAAGACATTGTCTCCTAATGAAGCAACACTTTCAAAAGTTTAAATTGAGAAAAATTAATAGGTTCAGAGAATCAAAATCCATAAGGTAGTATGAGTTAGAAGAAACTTCTAGAAGCTTCTGGCTCTCACATTACTTTTCTTTTTGTGATAAACTTATATAATCAGAACACTGATCCTTATTATTTAATGTATGTTTTCTAACCCTGTGGTGAGGATGAATGAAATTAGCATAAAATGCAATCTTATAATGAATATAAAATAGGAATAATTTAACTGTTAACTATGAGAAACTTTTCCAGAACACAACATTTAAGGTTTAATCATTTACTCTGATCTCAACAAATTCAATCAAAACTGATTGAACATCTGAGTCCTTGAATAGCAAGAATGACAATATTGTTCTTGTGCTACCTGCTTCCTGTACGTTGACCAAGAACCCCATTCAAACCCAATTAGAGGGAAATCTGACCAGCAGCCTGAGCCACCACTACTGCTATGACCTGTTTGCCACATGGGATCTTTCACTGTAGACCCTGGATTTCTACTGTAGCTGACCCAACCCCACTCTTACCTGCCTCCGGGAAGTTTCTTAGATCCAGCTCATGGGTGGCATAAGCCAGGGTGAGCTCTGAAGGAGGTTGACATTCCTTATGATTCTACTCCCTCGGTGCCCTCCATTGTCCTCTTAGCACCCAGCACCAATGTTTAGGCTCTTCAGTCCACAAGGTCCTTCTCCTCTGAGATTTCTGTCACCCTTGAAGCCCTTTGTCTAGTGCAGCTCAAGTGTCTCCCTGATGGACCAGCAACCACTGCTTCTCTTTTTCAGTCTCAAGGATTTCCTTAGGATTCAGACTTTCTGTCCCTTAAAATATACAGGGCTCATCCCAACCATGGTAGCTCACACTGATAGACAACACTCAGCAGGCTCAGACCACATGGGAGACCTAGGTTCAATTAAAGTTCCACCTTAAAAGTTGGGTGTGGTGATGCATGCCTGTAGTCCATCTACTAGGGAGGCTAGGCAGGAGGATCATGAGACAGAGAGACCTAGTCTAATAAAAAGGGGAGGGGAAGATGTTCTAGGGTCCATTCTACTGCCTTCACAGATCAAAGAGCTTTAATGGAGTCCAGAGCTTGGACAATGTGCAGAAGGCTTCTTTACCTACCTTCTAGAGATAGATTCATCACCCAGTATGTCAGTTCTTTCCTTCTGACCTCTGACATAAAACACCAGTTCAGCTCCCCTCCTTGGTAAAAGAATGTCTTAGTCTGTTATTGTACTGCTAACATAAATACTCGACACTGGATGATTTATAAAGAAATAAGGGTTTGTTGATTCACAATTCTGGTGGCTAAAATGTCCAAAGGCTTGGCATCAGTCCTTTCCACAACATGGTCAACAGAAGCAGAGGATGGCAAGTGCATGCAGAGAGAGAAAGCAAACTGCAGGTGGCTCTTTTTTAACAATTAGCTTTCATGAAAACTAACTCCTTCTCATGAGAACTAGAACTCACTAGGCCCAGTAAGACATCATTAATGTGTTCACGAGAGTGGTGTCTTCATGATGCAATCACAATTATCCAGTCATCACCCACTAGACTGTACCACCTCCCAACACCAAATTCTAAAGCATGAAACTTTGGAGGACACATCATTATCCAAATCACAACATGGAGCTTGACTGCCTCTGAGGGGATCCCAAATGTTAAAGCACAAGAGACTCATTTGCCTCCACCCATTGTTTCATCTCTCCGAGCTAAAACTATCCATGCAGGGGTGATAAGGCGTCCTCATCAGTCAATCTCACATCCCCTGGGATGGTTCTTCACTATTTCCAGCCCCATCCTACTAAAGCAGAGATAAAAACAAATTTGATCTCCAGGAGTACCATTCTGATACACACATGAACCCAATATCTATCTATCTACGCACCCACCCAGCCATCCATCCGTTCTGTTTCTCTCTCTCTCTTTCTGTTTGTTCATCTATTTCCAATAAAATTCTGTCTTAAATGTCACTTACTCTTATTGTTTTGATGAAAAATAAGGTTTATTTTTACCTATGGCCTTCATGCTCAGCTGTTTCCTCTCCTAGAATGCCTCTCCTCTTTTTTAACTGTTCACTTATCCAAGCCTGTCTGTAAAAGAACAAGAGAAATGCTTTAGTAGAAGGATGCCTGGTCCAATGAACTCTTTTGGAGTTTTGGTACAAAAGCATGGAAAGCACCTTTACGAATTAAGTTTAGAAAGGTGTCAACTTTAGGTCAGGCAGTGGTGCAGCAGTAATTCAACTGGACCCCTGTGGGAAGGCCCTGGCTTCATGGAGTATACGTGCCCTTGATGCAGCTGGCCAGTACTAGAGGTGGGTTGCCATGTGAAGATCCTGTTGCCGATGTTTGTCTCTTCCCCACTTCCAGTGTCTCTCTTTCTCATTCTCTGTAATGGAGGAAATAAACTTTTAAAAAAGAAAGAAATTGACTTGATATTAGAAGAAACCAACTTAGTTTTAAAAATTAGTACACTAGTCCAGAGCTATAGCTAGCAAAGTACTACATTGCAATTAACAGAGCAGACATTCCATTTTTACAGATCATTAATGATAGGAGAAAGTTTGGGGCTACAAACAAATCAAGCATCTCCCAAAACAACAAAGAACTAAAACAATTTGTGCCTGAAAACAAGCACTAAACTCAACACAGATACAGAAGAGATATGGAGGAAATGCCATTTACTGAGTGATTCAGGTGGTTTCAGTCATGATCTTTAAACCTTTCTCAGGACGCAAGACTTATCAGGGTTTGGGGCACAGGTAAGAAGCTGGTACTTGCAGACCATGGCCTTGTCAGCATGTTTCTGTTTTGATAACATATAATGAAGTGCCTCACAAGTACTTGTGCCATTCTAATGTTAAACAATTAATTCATCAAAATTCTAAAAACAGGACCAGTAAATGGCATGGTCTCCCACATGACAGACCACAGTTTGAGTCCCAGACCGGTGGCTAAAAACTCATGCTGGGCATGTGTGCGTGCCCAAGATCCCAAGAGGAGAATGGAGGAGAAAGAATTGGGGCATGGCCATCCTCCCTAGAGGGGGATGATTTTTCATTTTCTGTCTCTCTGTCTCTCTGCCTGTCCAGCGAGCACATGCGCCTGATAGCAAAAAAAAAAAAAAAAAAAAAAAAAAAAAAAAAAAAAAAAAAAAAAAAGTCTCTCTTAAAAAAAAAATTCTAAAAGCAATAAAATTATTCTAGCAACCACCCCTTAGGTTTATTTGCAGCTTTCGCCCCTAGGGTATCAGGCCACACCATAAGAATTACTTCCTCATGCTTTTAGCCGATGGCCCAGTTATGATGCTGACATTAAGTAAGGAAGGTTTAACAGGAGAAAGAAAGAACCTGATATCTCTCTGTTTTGGGGTGATGATAAAAATGCTGATTTAATCCACAGCGTTTATATGAGAGGGAGGGTGTCTTCCCCACTCCCTTTTAATTGCAAATGTTGCTTTATTGGTCTAGGAAAGAACCCTGATAAAAACAGTTTTTAATCATAGCTTCAGGAAAAAAAATCCTGTCACAAAATCAAATTAATGTAAAGTGCTTTTACCTAGGGTAAGAGCTGACAAAGAAAAACAGATGAATAGTTTGATAGTGAAATTCTCAATGTGTTCTATTTTCTCCACCAAGTTTACTGAATATTCGTCTCTTCCTTCTCTTCCACCACCACCACCCATGCAAACAATTTATTATTAAAAACTCACCTGCTAAAATAGATGAAAACATTAATGTCAAATCCTCACTTTATTCAAGAGGCACCAATGGAACTGATTGAATCCTGTACTTTTGTGGTCACTTAAAAAATAAAAAATGTAATACATGGGCCAGCCCCGTAGCAAAGCAGTTTGTACTACACAGAGAAAACTGGATCCCACATGGCCCACTGAGTTTCAAGTCCTGGCCCCTGTGACTTGAAAAACTTGCAGAGCTCATGTACACGTGTCCAGGATCTTGAGAGGATAATTGAAAGGAAAAGGATTGCAGCATGACCAGGCCTCAAGGAATATTGCTTTCACTCCCTCTCTACCTCTCTCTGCCTGTGCATGTACTCTCTGGCCTTCCTAAAGGGATTAATGTGGATAATATGGATATAATAGTTTTATCTCTTTTATCTGTGTTTCTCTTCCATAAGAATTATGAGAGAATAAAAAGAATATGTAGTCCTCCTGAACAATATTTTCAAAATAACATAAATGACAAGAAAGAAAAGAAGACCACTAAGCCAGTATGGCTTTCGTGGAAACTACTTTTCCCAATTACCCATGTGTTTCTACCATTTGAATTAAAGTATTTGATCTCAGATTGCCTTTCATATCACCAAGCTGTCCCAAATCCAATGTTGATAAGTTTATTTTTCAAAGTGGGGTTTTAAAGTGTTTTTTTTTTTAATCTTTTTTTCCTAAAGAAGACACATCTGTTCATTTCAGCAAGGGAAAAAGTTTAATAGATACACTGATAATTTATGTGAGTCTTTCTGAACTTTGGCTTAACATTACAAACACATCATTTAATTAGCAACTACCATATTTCACCTAGCTATGCTGTTTATAGGTGAGAAAAGGCTTTGTTGAACAATGCATTCCTGTACTGTGAAATTTGTGTACTTGTCTTTTATCCCAAAAGCAGCATTGTATGTTTTCACTATTCAAATGCCTATTTCAAAAATTTGTTTTATTGATGTCACCAGGATATTCGTGAAAGAAACACTCCTAACACTGTAATGAATAGTAAAAGGTTGAATCAATACAACATTTTCTGGTCTTCCTCACCTGCCCTAAATCCTTGGAAATTACAGAAAATGGGCAAAAGAAACTGTGACACTGTAAAACAAAATATAAGTCACCTAGTTGGGCCAGGAATTATGAAGGATAGCAGAGATCAAGAGCGTGAAAGAGAGAGAGAGAGAGAGAGAGACAAACAGGATCTGAGAGGAGAAAAATTATAGCCCAAAGCACATGTCCAGTGAGACACTAGACAAAATGCCTCATCATTGCCTCAGATCACGAATGCTGGCCACTGAAATCAGAATGGGGGTCTGAGGAACTGCTTTAGAGACTACTAAGAAAGCAAGCTCCTCACTACACCCACTGCTAATGAAGCAAGCTCCTTCACTAAACCCACTTCCAGACAGAAGAGGGCTTCTGCCTCAAGAACAAAGAATGTGGATCCTTGGAATGGAGAAGCAGGGCAACATGTCTGTTGGAAGTCCTCACTCCAGTGCACGTATGCCCCATTCAATGAGCATTTTTACACTGAAACCAAGAAAGAATAGCAGATACCAGTGTAGGCAAATGATCTACTAGGTTGCTGGGAAAGTCATGACGCATTTTTGCATAGAAAAACACATCATGAGGGCCAGCAGGTGGTGTAGTGCTTAAGGCTCTGGACTCCTACATGGCCATTGCACCAGGTGTGTGTGTGTGCGTGCCGAAAATCCTGAGAGGAGAATGGAGGAGAAGGGATTGCAGCATGGTCATCCCCCCCTAGGGGGTGATTTCTCACTTTCTCTCTCTCTGTCTCTCCAGCAAGCACATATATTGTATAGCAAAAATCTCTCAAACAAAAGAAAAATACTTCATGACTTTTCTGGCAACCTAATAGAATTACCAACCATAAAGAAAATAAGTGCCATTTAAGAGAAAGAAAAAAGAGGGGCCATCAGGTGGTATGGTGGTTAAGGTACTGAATTCCCACATGGCTGACCACAGTTCAAGTCCCAGACCTGGCTGCTTGAAAATCCCAGGAGGCATGTGTGCATGCATGCCTAAAATCCCAAAAGGACAAGGGAGGAGAAGGGATTTCAGGGTGGCCATCCCCCCTGGGGAGTGATTTCTCACTTTCCCTCTCTTTATCTCTCCCTGGTGAGTGCATACTCCCTATAGCAGAAACCTTAAAAAAGGAAAGAAAGAAAGAGAAAAGAACAGAGCATCAGTAATTAAAGAACTAAGATCTGAGGAAATGGAGGTAACATAATAAATAAGTGAAGATAGTATAGGGGTCAGCTGGTGGTGTAGTGGTTAAGGGTGCTGGACTCCCAAATGGCTGACTGCAGTTCAAGTCCTGGACCTGGCAGCTTGCTTTCTTACTTTCCCTCTCTCACTCTGTCTCTCTCTGGTCAAATTAAAATAAATAAATAAATAAAGTTAATAAAAAGAATTTTTAAAAAATTTGTAAATAAATAAATAAATGGATATTGTATAAATATAATTAATATCCACAGAGGGACAAGGACATATTTCATTTGTAAAATTACAACCAATATTATGAAGAAAACAAAATTAGCAATATGAGAAATGAAAATATACAGTTGTTGAAACAAATTTAATGGAATTTTTTCCCCTGAATATAAGTATAGCCATAGCTGAAGAACAAATTAGTGAGCTAGAAATTTGAATCTTGAGATGTTGTTTTATTAGAAAGAAGAAAAAAAGAGATGTTTAATATGGGGAGAAAATGGTACTTCTAACCTTAGAAATAATAAGAATTTTAGAAATCAAAGGAAATATATGGAATAAAATAATCAAATAAGTTCCAAAGCTTTAAGAAAAAGAAAGAGAAGACATACTTATTATGAGTGAAAATGTTTACCAAAATGAATGGAAAATACATTATCCCAGACTATCAGAGAAAGACTTTAGAATACTGATAACAGAAGAAATCCTAAAAACTTCCAGGAGAAATGCATTATACTTTCCTTGGTAGCATTAAGTGTAATTTCTTTTTTTTTTTTTTTTTTTTTTTTTTTTTTTTTAGGAAGCAGTCATCTCCAAGTTCTAAGGAAAAATTATTTAAAGTATGAAATTATTTCATCTGCCAAATATCACCAAGTGTTAGAAAAAAGTTAAAACCTTTCAGACATACAAGGTTCAGAAGTTTACCACCCAGAACCCTCCCTAAGAATTACCAGATGATATACTCCTGGAAATTAATCCAAAAGGAAGATGATTTAGGAAAGACCAAGTAAACTAAGAAAAGAAGAACGTAAAACTTGTAGTTCAGTCTAAGTTAATATTGATTCTATAAAAAATCTTTAATAAAAATTTAGAATTAAAACCCAGAAGACCTCAGCATAGCAGGTACAGATGGTTATTGACAAGCAGAGAAGTGGAATAAGGAAGTAAAATACTACTGAAGTTTTTAATTTGCTTAGGGTTAGGATATATATCTTGGTTAGCTCTTAATATTAACAGGAAATTTTAAGTATAAATGTGTTGGAAAAAAATCACACAGGCTGCCTAACTTCTCAAGTAGTAGGTTAACATAGAACAAAGAAGACGTAATCAGTCTAGCAAACATCAGTAAGATGAAATGACTAAACAATGAAAAACAAGATAGAGCCAGCCCTGTAGCACAGCGGTTAAGAGAGCCAGATCCTACATGGTGGACTACTGTTGAAATCTAGGCCCTGGTAGCTTGAAAAACATGCTGGGTTCTTGTTCATGTCCAAATCCTAATGGAAAAAGTGGAGAGGAAAGGATTTTGGCATGCCTCATTGAAGAATGCTTTCTTTTTCTCTCTCCCTAGAAAGTGCATGTGTCTTCTGACAAGCAAGCAAAATTTTTTTTAAATGTGAATATAAAATAAAATAATAATAATTTATCAGGAGCCAATCTAAACCAGTAATACAGTTCATTTGAGTGAATTATGTTCATGTACTAAATGAAAATTCTCATAGTAAATTTTTTAAAATTGGCTATGTGAGGGGTCTTCTAAAAGTTCATGAGAAATGACTGTTATAAAAGAAAACTATGCATGGATTTCAAAGTGTTTTGCACCAAAATAAAGTTGTACTTTTCATTTTTCCATGAACCTGTGAAGTCTCCTGGTGTATTTGCCCTTTATGAGAGACTCAAACTGAAACAACACAAGTTGAAAAATCATAGAGAAAGTAATACAGCAGTCAAATGCAACAAAAAAAGCAGGGAGGCATATTAAAATCAGAGAAAATAGAAATCAGATTTAATTATTAGAGGGGGCAAAAGGCCCAACCACAGTTGCTCAGGCAGTAGAAGCGCTGCTGCATGATGCTAGAGGCTGTCCTATAGGCTCTGGTTCATGTCCTGGGTTTACCTGACCACTCCAGTTACACCAACAGGCACATCAATAATCCTGGCTGGCTGTAAGGTTTGAAGAAGAATTGTGGTATGAAGACCCTGTTAGGATGTGCTTCTCTCTCTCATAAATGGAATAAATAATCTTTGGAAGAAGTATGAGAACCAAAAGTAATATTTCATACACTAGTATGTGTAGAGCACTTTGCATAATGCATGACATATAATAAGCAATCAAACAAATTAAAAATTAATTGTCCTCTAACCCTAATTACTATCAGTAATGTGACATGGTCAATGTGTACTCAAAGGAAAAGTATACTCACATTAATTAATTAATGAGATAAAAGAGAAACACAAAGTTAAATAAGTTAATGAAACCTAATATATTCTCTAAGTAAGCAAGTAAAATACATCACTGAATGAAAAAAAGAACCATATTAGTTTAAATGATAATTGGATATGCTTAAAAACTATACAAGTGCTTGAAATGGATTAGAATAAAATTGTTGCAAGTTTAAAGACATACATTACTTCTTCTTCTGTTTTATTTATTTATTTATTTTTTACTTATGTTCTACTTGCTTTCTTTTCAAGCAAATTGTTTTCATAAAACAATAAAAGAGCCAGCCCACAGCTTTGTGATTAAGGCAGCTGGATCCCACATGGCCAATTTGAGTTCTGAGCATGGCATTAGAGAAATACCCTGGGCATATGTGCATGCATGCCGAAAATCCCAAAAGGAGAGAGATGGATTAGAAGGAATTACGACATGACCATGCCTTGTGAGGGCTGCTTTTTCACTTTACCTCCATCTCTTTCTGTCTCTCTCCAGTGAGTGCATACTCCCTCTACCAAATAAAAACTAAACAAAACACATTAAAATCAAAACAGTAATTTTTCAGATGTTAGGAAAATAAGCTCTAGTTGCTAAACATGGATCTGGAAATCTTCATAGAAATTCCAAACCCTTTGGGATCAGCAGATAGCATAATGGTTATGTCTCTGGACTTCCACAACTCAACTGTGGTTTGAGTCCTGGACCCAGCAGCTTAAAATTCATGCCAGTTGGGTGTGCATGCGTGCTCAAAATCCCCAGAGAAGAAGAAAAGAGATTGTGGTGTGGCTGTCCCCTCGCTGGGTGATTTCTCACTTTCTATCTGTCTCTGTCTCTCCGGTAAGAGCACACACCCTGTAACAAAAATCTCTCAAAAAAAAAGAAGAAGAAGAAAAGAAAGGAAAAAAAAGAAAGAAATTCTAAACCCTTTAATGCAGCATGTTTATATACCATCATTGCCCTCGACTCTGCCAGTCTGAGAGAGTTAATAAGCCATTGAGTACCCAAATCAGCTGTCCATGTGAACATCCTAAATTCAGCAATCGGTTCCCTTGCCTTGTTCCAGAAAGACAGTACCAACGGATCTTACATCTAATAAATGACAACTAAATTTGCATGTAGACCAAAACGAACAATTCCCACAGTAGCCATTTAAGGTGATTCTTTTATTAAAAAAATAGGCTTTAAATTTATTTAAAACTTTTCAGAAAGATATAAGCATCTTTGTGTTATTTTCAACCAATTTCCCATCTGTCCTATCCAGAGGAACTGTTACCTCTGATTTAGAATAATTTCCACAAAATGCTTATTAGGCAGTAGAGATTTCATGTAAGTTGATTCAGGATAAGTGAAATAAAGGTGTATTGACAGTCTAAGTTAACATTATATTAAGTGGAATTTTTTTTAACAGATATGTTTACTTTTCTTAAAACTCCCTTTAACCACTTAAATATCATACATAAAAAAATTTAGGACCCCAGGTAGATTATAGCCAAAATTTTAAACAGTGCAAAGAATAAAGTATGGGTAAATTAAGTACAGTTTTTCCTTCAGCTGAATGTCCCCTTGATTAAATATTATTTAAGCAATAACTCTTTGCTACCATTCTGCAACTTCATCCAAGTTTGTTGCTCTATTAATTCTAGTGTAAAAAAGGTAAAAAATATTTATTATAATGTAGAAGCTCATTGAACCACCATTTTAACTTATTTTAACACAAAAATAGCACTACATGATGCAGGAGAGAAAAGAAAACCAACAGTTATTGACACTCTATAATGTCACAGGCAATACATTTATTTTCTCTAAACAATCCCAGAATATGTTTTATTGCTATCTTTAAAATGAGAAAGCTGTGTGCTTTCTAATCATTCTAAAACCAATATTTTTTATTAGTGTTATTTCAACAAGAGTGTAAATAAACATGATGCATATAGTAAACAACTAAAACAAAATTGAATTTGGGTGAAATACAGGGTAACCAATTGAAGGGAAGAGTCTTTGAAATGCAATGCATGGAGAGAAGCCTTCAAATAAGGCTCATCCTTTACCTTCACCTAAGCTGTCATGCTGGAGGGAAAGCCTATAAATGTAATGAAGGCGGAGAAGCCTTCAGTCAAAGTATACACCTTGCTCAACTTCAGAGGAATTGTACTAGAGATAAACCTCATGAATATAAATGAATGTGGAAGGGTCTTTACCTATGGCACATCCCTTATTGAATATCAGAGAGTGTGTCGCAAATAGAGACCTTATAAATGTAATGAACTTTTTCAACCTCAGAGGATTCATATGAGATAAAAAAAAAAAACCTTTATGATTTGGTAAATATGAAATCTTATAGCCAGGCTTTTTTCTATATCTTAGTGCATACCTAAAGTTGCCAACTTTAGGAGGTCTGATATATTCTGGAGAATACAATAACAAAATAGTCATAGGTAATATGAAATGTTCCTTTACCTTTGGTGTCGTTTATGCCAGTATTAGTAGGGAAAAAGTCTGATTAAAATTTAGACTTCTATTCCCTATGTTCATAGTCTTAATATTTTCATCAACTTATAATGAGATATTTACATTTTCATTCTAATTATGCATATAAACTATCTTTTGTCCTTTTTTTCCTGGAAATCATTGGCTTATTGCAAAGTCATGCAATAAACATGTTAATTCCCCATGCTAACTCCCATTCCTCACTGTTAAAATGTTGGCATACCTTCTGACATATGTTCATTCAAAAATTTTTCTAAGATTATAAAAAAAATTTGAAAAAACACTAGAATCACACTTAGTATATTATATATCTGCTTCATTTTAATGACATATTATAAATATCTCTTCTAGTCAATAAATAGTTTATTACTTCAAAACTCTTATTGATAAAGACTGTGTAATAAATACTCTTGTGTACTTATTCAAGAATTTCTAAGAGATAAATTTCTAAAAGAAAATGAGAAAATTAGAGAATAAGATATCTATGTGTACTACGTATATAATTTCAGTTTTGATAGGTACTATGTAATTGCTTTTCAAAGCATAAACATCAGTTCTTAAAAGTACTGAAGAATGAGCTGATTAAAAACAATCTTATTCACAAAGCATCCCAAAACAGCAATAGAGAGGACCATCCAATTTCCAGCTAAGAAACTTTAAATTGTTTTTTCTAACAAAAAATATCACTCTTTTTGTGACACGCACACAAAAAAAAACAGAAAGTCTTATTTTTAAAACATAAATTAAATATTATTGTGACCTTGCTATCTCTAAGCAACAAGGTTGCCTTAAGGCATGTTATTGATTGGAGAATTTTTTTCTGTGCTCCAACTTCACCTCACTCTATTTGTAATAAATAATAGATACCACTGTATTTATAATAAATAAGATAGGGGCTTTTTTAGTTTAGAATTAGTCATAAGAGAATAAATAAAAATTGCTATGTTGTAGAGAGCTCTCACCCTTAGGCAGACATTCTTTCAAATGCAATTCACATAGAACTGCATTTCCTTGGGGAAAATATAATTTAACCACAGAGAAGTAGCATTCCTTTTGAGGGAAGTTGTCATGCCATTGAAGATAATCCTAAAACTGTAGAGCTCTTGAAATAAACACCTCTGGTCTCAACAATTTGGTTGTGTTGGGGCTGGACAGCGGTTCAGCAGTCAATTGTGATGCTCTATGAGGCCGACCCACCTGGGAAGGTTCTGAGTTTGTGTCTGGAGACCTCCTTGAACATGCTGGTGCTGACCTGTGATCTGAAACGGGCTAGAGCTGGGAGTAGATCATGGTGTCAAGACCCTGCTGGAGATGTCTCTCTCTTTCTCTGTCTCTCTCACTGGTGGGAAAAATAAATAAACATTTTTTAAATTCAGTTATGCTAAAATTTCACCTCAAGTAATCATTATATTAAGAGAGAGTTAGGGACTGTGTCGTTTTTAACTGGAAATGACTGCAACTTGCAACCTTATAGATCAGGACTCTGGGGAGGTGAAAGATTCCCAGAGTCCCTCAGTAGTTGATGGGGCTCTGGGGTCCCTTTGAGGACACTTTGCTTCTAACCATGCTTGAGCCACTGTTTATACAAAGTCACCAGAGAAGGAGCTTGTGCTCTAGCAGGCTCCTACTGAATTTTTAATAACTGCAAGGTATTTATTTAAGGCATTGGGGATGTTCACAAAAGGTAAATTTTGTAAAAATGTAGAAAAGCATATTTTTCTTTCTCTTTAAACTAGACTAAACTTTTCATTTCACCTAATTATAAATTTCTGGGTTTATAAGAAAATAATTTCACTTTGGGTATCTTCCAGCAGTTAGGAGACACAAAGATTAATTGAGAGTAAAATTAGATATGTTGGATTTTTAAGTAAAGATTAAAAATAAATATAAAGTCTGAATCATATCTCATATAGCTTTGTCTGTGGTAGAGATTGTGAGAATAACTGATTTACATTAATCTAGAAAAGTTATTCACTTACAACAAATAAGTCAGAGAAAATGACTACTAATCTCATTCTCACTTGAACAGAAGATTCGTTCAGCGCATGACAGTTGCATCTTTTTCCATTTAATTTTTCACATTAAAAACACTCTGAGGCAGATAAATGTCTAAAAGGAGTCATCATCTGCATCATTTATAACCTTAACTTGCTTTGTGGATCAGTAAGCTGAGTGATTTAATTGGGATAAATGGAGCAAGTAAAAGACCAATGAACCAATGGGAAATTTTCACGTATGCGTCAAGAGAGCTTCCCTGTTAATTTACAAATGATCCATTGCTATTAAGAGCTGTTCAAAAAGTTAAGCCTTGTGCTCGTTGAATAATTAATAAAATATGTTAAGATATAAAAATAAAATAAGCATTTCCAAATATTTTTGTCCCAAATCTATTATAAACCGGGGTGGTTCACCATAATCATCTTGGCATAGTAAAATAACGGTGAACAGAAACAAAGATCTCCTTTTTAGAGCCAAACAGGTGGTTGGCCTTAAGCAAGCCATTTGCCTCAGTGTGTCCCAATTTTCTGTTACAGGCAAGTTAGTTGTGTGAATAACAAAGACCAAATTAAACATGACCAGAAATAAATTGCTAAATCTTAAATATTTAAAAATCTTAACTATTAAATTCAAACTTCCCTCATAAAATAAATCATAAAAATTATACAATTATGCATATATAATTATATATAGTACATTTTAAAATAATTTATAGATCATCTTAAGTATCTGTTGCCAAATGTGTGATACTGTAATTATACACTATTTGTTTGGTGTTCTTAAAAATTATTTTCCTGCGTAGTCTTGGCTTTGAAAATAGAATTATGTAGTCAACTATGATTGATACACTTTTAGGGAGAAATGAATATAGGATTTTTAAACTATTATGATTAAACCTTTCACATTTTACCTAAAATACTGATTTTCAACAAAGTTTAGGGGAAGACTATAAACTTTTGATGGACGTATAGGTCATTCCCACTTTTAAGATTTATTTATTTATTTATTCATATTATTACTAACAATGCTACATTAAAGGTCTTTGGGTAAGTGTTTATGATTTTCCCCCAAACTTTAATCTCTGACTTCAGTTATAGGCAAAAATATATTACAGAATTTCTCTTTGAGTAGTTTCCAAATCCTCCTGAATGCAATATGCTGTAAATACCTACTGTTTTTACTATCCAGCTGGCTTTGACCTACTCCTTTGTTTTCACTTCTCACTGACAAAAGCAGACTTGGGTGTCACCAGATGGGTCAGACTTGAGAAGGTGAGGGCATAAAGGAATCAGAGAGATTGGCAGAAAGAGTATGGGTACAGGGAGAAGCAAATGGGGGCAGAGAGGCCAGGGCTCTATGGTAAGACCACTCCTTTATGCCTATGAATCTTGAAAGAGATCTAAGCCTGAAGATCTCTCTGAATGTACTGGACATTTAGAGTGTGTGCCTAGACCAAGGCTAGTGGGGAAGCTAAAGCCCAGGTATTCATTCCAGGGCTTGGGCCTAGATGGCAAATGGGTTAGTGGAGATCTAAGGAGCAGAAGAGTCTGAACCCTCAGGGCTATGACTCTAAGGTGACAGGGGTCCCAAAGCCAAAGTGGGCAGCAATAGAAGCACTGGATACTAAGGCCAGGTACAAGGGAAGGTTGTAACTGAAAGATCACATCACCAGTCTGACATGCTTGATGTGTGGTTAGATGACAGAAGGGGCTGATTTCCTTCTCTGTGCCAAGGGTATGAATTGTCTCAGAGGATAGGGCAAGCATGAGGCTACAGAACACAGGAGAAAGAGAGGTTGGGATCCAGGCAGGGTTTGGGTCAGGTTTCATTTATAGTCAGGATCTGGAATCCTTTAATATCTACATCATTCAAACAAGAATTATTGTGTATCTACTGGGTATTGGGCTCTGAGCTAGGGTCTAAAAATGTAAAAATAAAACAGATATTTTCTTAAGTTTTGACACACTGGGGATTTTTAAAGGCATATAAAAAATAATAGCAATGTACTATGAGAAATAGGATCACAAAGGAAGAATCTAATGTAGTCTGAGATGGGGTGGTTGGGAGAAGCCAGGGAATTTGGAGAAAGCTTTACAAAAGATATTCAATAGTTAAAGGACATCTTGAAGAATAACTCTGAATCTGTCTGTAGGCAATGAGTAAAGTTACAGAGGCCTGACAGAGGATGTCTTAGTAACTGAATCCAACTATAGGGCCAGAATTTGGTATAGGATATAGAAAGGCATGGAGTAGCCAATCGTGGAGCCAGAAATATTTTCTTGGGCCATGCCAAGAGAGACTTGCATTATACATTGAGAAGTTTGAAATTTGTCCAGAAGGCAGCAGGGAGTTACTGAAAGACTTTTAGAAAATACATGATCATATTTGCGTTTTAGAGCTAATCACTGAGTGTCTACTGCATGGAGTCTGACTTCTTTCTTTATAACTTCCTGTGGGTTGTTTGCACTGTACTATTTGAACAGTTTTTGTTTTGTTTTGTTTTGTTTTTTACTGCTCCCCAATACACACATGCATTTCACAGAGATCTGTTGATACATGCTTTGTTAATGGTGTCAGAATTTTTCCCATTTCTCAGCCTATACTTACATGATTTCATCAATACCATATACAGCACACAACTGTGGTAAGAACACAGGCTCTAGAATGGCTGCATGGATCTGAATACTGTCCCTTTCCCTTGTTAGCTGTACTTAATCTCTTTGTCTCTGTTTCTTCTCTCAGTGCAGACTCTGAGGATAAAGGTGGGGAAATCTAAGATTGTGATAGTTATAGTGACTATCTAATAAGACTACTGTGAGAATTAAATGAGATTAATATATAAAGTGCCTAGAAATTGATCTGACATAGTTAGCACTCAATAAAAGTGAGTTATTTTTATCCTCATCTACATATCCAATTGCCTGTTTGACAAGACCCAGTTTAAATCTCATCTCCTTTTTGAAAACTTGTAAGACTTTTGCCACATTTTATAGCTTCTCATTCTATAACCATTTTAATGTGCAAATTACCACACAAGTGTTTATATTATGATATTGTCTTTTATGGTTCACTAATTCCTTAGTTCAAATTTGATTTCCCTACTCAACCATAAGTACTTTACAGTTTATCTTCAAGCATGGCTCTGATCACATAATAAACACACTATGCATAGTATTGATTAAATTGGTCCTACAGGAAAGCTATAACTGAATAGAATGTGTTCAAAGTGTATTCATTACCTGAAATCTGTAGTATCACATCTTTATTTCAGAATTATTCATTAATTCATTAATACGTTGATGTGCCTCATTAAAAGCAAAACATTACATTCTGTAAAGCTTTGCCTTAATATTTTAACTCTTCGTTGATCCTTGATTTTTTTAAGATGGGACATTTTTGGAGCTGTCATTGGTACCGAATGTGGAACAATAGAATCAGGGTTATCAATGGTTTTCCTCAAAGATGGAGAAAGGAAGTTATGCACACCCTACATGGACACCACTGGTTACGGGAACCTGAGGTTCTACTTTGTTATGGGTACGTACATTTTGAACAAACTTTGTTGACCTTGGGGCATATTCTAGGCCCACGCCTATTCCTCAGGAAATAGGATTGTTTGTTGGCTCCCATAAAAAATGCGAAGTCATGAAATATCAGCTCTGCTGACAGAGAAAAAGCCTGTGGGGCTCCTTCCCCTGCTGTAGGCCCTCCGCACTGCAACTGTCCTGTAGAGAGATAGTCTTGACATACCATGACCCAGACTGAAGACCAAATCCCATAATGCTTTCCTTCCACCTCTCTCTCAATGGTCATGGCTGAAAAAGACAATGGGAGAGAAGCTAAAAACAAAGCACCTCCTTTGTCCACAGCCTCTAGCCCCCAAACAGACATCACCACAGCAAGTCATTTGTTTTCTTTTTCTTTTTTCTTTTCTTTTTTTGAGAGTTTTTTGCTATAGGGTGTATGCGCTCGCCAGACAGACAGAAAGAGACAGAGAGACAGAAAGTGAGAAATCACCCCCCAGGGGGGGATGGTCAAGCCGCAATCCCTTCTCCTCCAATCTTCTCTTGGGATCTTGGGCACGCACACGCGCCTGGCGTGAGTTTAAGCCACTAGGTCCGGGACTCGAACCGTGGTCAACTACATGGGAGTCCAGCGACATAGCCATTACGCTAACTTCTGGTCCCAAGTCATTTGTTTTCAAGACCATCTTTTCATAACTCTTTGGTTGTGGGAAAATAAAGAAATAGATTTATAATATCTATAAGTAATAGTCTCAGTGTTCCTACATGTTTGCAAGTATGAAACACATAAAGAAAAAAGTATTTAAAAAACATATTTTGTTTCAAATTATATAGAGCAAATAAAGATGGAAAAATACTCAAAGAGGAGTTAGGGACTTGAAATTTGTGTCCTCCCTTATTTATCCTTTTAGTCAACAAGAACTACAGTAAAATAGTCTGATGTCATCCCAGAAATATGAGTAGGTATCACATGCCTTTGCTGAGTAACTGGAAAAGCACAGGCAACATCTGGAAGTGGAACAGGAATAAACATGGTCCACCTTTGAACTTACCAGAAAAGATGTCAGTTCATCAGCACGAACAGGTCTCCTGAGTCTAGGCTTCAGCGCTGGCTGTTTATGTCTCTCACATTCCTCACTTCACCTTTTTGATAATCATACAGCTCAGAGGTGCATGGTGAACCTCCGATTGTGTCACCCTGTGAGCATATTACCTCTCTGTTGCTAGCTCATTTTCAATAATGGTCTGTTTGATAATAGAGAAGTTGTAGATATAATATAAAATAATTTAATCTCACATTCGAGGCTATCCTCACCTTGACTGTGAATTGCTTTGTACATTTATAGTCCTAGAGTTAATTTCCTTTAAATATTTAGAATTCAAACTGGTTCTCATTTTATTAAAAGTGATCCCTAGAAAATCTAAAGCCAAAAAAAAAGGTTGCAATAAACATTCAGTATGCCAGTCTAATTTATTCCCCCCTTTTTAACCAGTTTTAATATGTACATATATGAATTTTTTTTCACAACCCAGTTTAGTTCAATACATTTACATGAGGTTATAATTATGCAAGTTCCTTTATGTAAGAGATTAAGTCATCTTTAATTCTTTCTAGAACAAAGCATGTTATTAGTATTGATATGAGGGGGGACTTAATTTGAATAAACTCAAAGTATATTATACTAAATAGAAACATGTCCATTCAATTTAAAAAGTAAGGAATGCCTATTATATAGAGAGCCCTGAGCTTAGGATATATCAAGACTACAACTAGGGAGAAGAATCATGCCCAAACCACAGATTTTCTGCTCAAGTAAGATAATACACACAAAGCACTCAAAAAAGTGACTAGTAAGTAGTTAGACTCAATATATCTGTTGTAATTGATATAAAAATTATTTAGAGTCTCTGCCCAGTAGTAAGATCTAACTGTGAGGGAAAATGCAGAATGCCATAATGGAATGAAAATGCAGAGAGAGGGCAGAGAATGCTATAGCTGATTGCAATGTAAAGATTAGGGCAAAGCTTCTTGAAGGAGCTACGATTTGAACTTAGCCTTGAAGGATGGGCATGATTTAGATTTTTAGAGAAGAAGAGAATTCCAAGCTAAGCTACAAGGCATAAGATTGAAGGTATGTGATATGTTTGGAGCTGAATAATTCCCCCCATTATGTTGAATAGACAAATGGGAGCATGTAAAATGGAATTAGCAAAGGAAATAGGAGTCAAAGTGGTGATTTTGCTTCATTTCATGCTAAAGGGTTTGGATTCTTTTTCTCTAGGTAGCATAGAGCCATCAGAGAGGCTCCTTCTAATTCTGAAATATGTGAGGTAGAAAGATAATTCTGACAGAAGTATGAAGGAAAGACTGAAACAATTAGAAATTAAAGGACAAGAGACTAATTAGGGTATGGTTGCAAGATTTAGCAAAAAGAAGAAATACAACCAAATTAAATTTGAATTTCAGAAAAACAACAAATAGTTTTTTGTGTAAATATTCATTTTCCCCATATAATGCATTTTACCTGACAACTCTAAATTAGGAGGCTATTATATCAGTTCAAGCAAGAAAATAATTGAAGCAATGATGTTGGTAATATAAAGGAAGGGACAGAGACAGAATAACTGAAGAGGTAGAACCAACTAAAGTTGGCATTCAGTTGACTCTGGGGAATATGAGACTAGTATTCAAGGACATACAGATTTCTCTTCTGGGTAACTGGAAGAATAATGCCATTTCATAATATAGGGAAAAAATTTTTTAAAGGACTGAGTATAGAGTAGAAGATTTTGATATTAGATATGCTGAGATTGAAGTTTCTGGAAGGCCATATGAAGGTACAAATTCTACTTAGGATTTGAATCTTGAAAATCATCAGCATACACAGGGTGGATAGAGCGCCTGGAGCTCCTGTGAAGGATAAGCAAGATATGAAAATTCTTAGGGAGAACTCTCATGTAGGTGTAGGGAGAGAAAAAAGGAATAGACAAGGAAGGAAGAATGGCTCAAGGTAGAGTGCAAAGGAGGTGATCAGAATGTAAGGATGCTACAGAAAAAGAAGCCAACCAGGAGAGGGGCTAGAGGCTACCCGTGACTTTTGAAAGAGCATTACTAAAGATGTGGTGCCTGGGAAGCCAAGGTACATGGAATTTTAAAAAATAAAGTCATATTTGTGGGACACAGAAATGGTTCATTACCTGTTGATGATAGTGTATAGTATTCTCAACTGGGCTGGTCTGAGGTGTATTTCATGTTGGATAAATTCATAAGAAGAAATAAAAGAAAAATAAACTCATATGTCACCAAGGGAGGATAGTTCTTCAACAATGCATCAGAAGGAAGAAGAAAAGAAATGGAATGTGGATCTCGAGGAAAAGGCCACATCCAAGGAAGGTGTTTTCAGAATAGGATAGGATAGGATGGGGTGGGAGAGGGAGAGGAGGTGAGTTAGGGTACAGTAGGACAGGATAGGGTAGGATATTTTATTTCCATTCCTGGCCCAGTGCCCTGCAAATAATAAATCTTCAACAAAATCAATTCCTTGATATAAAGCTGTATCTTAAAAGTCACTTAAACAGTATTTAACATTTTTAATACCTGGCCTCCCATCTATTATAGTTTTATTGAAATCTTTTTGTACCTCAATTGCTATAAAAGATGTCCTCTGAGTTATACCTTTCGTAACACATGAAAGGTTGTGAAGCTGAGGAAGAATCCGTATCTTCCTGGAGGAGCTGCTGTCACGGCAGCTTCTCAGAACTGATAAATTGCCCCCAGAGGGAGCTTTCAGATAAAGTCTGTCATCATGTTAAAGTCTTGGCTTCTTTTGGACTTTCTCCTGCCATTCTGAGCTGGATGAGGCTCCCATGTGTGTTTTCGGTTCTCTCTGAGAGGCTGATGCAGTTCATGAACTGTTCCTGAGAGAGCAGATAAGAGTTGCTGGGAACAAATTAATGAAATTAGGGAAAACTGAGCGCTCAACTCCTATGTCTTTAGATAATGGTACACTATACCCACATTGCCTGTGACTTTTCACCTTTTTTTATTCTTTTTTGGTAAGCCTTATATATGTGCTCAATACACAATTAAAACACTGCATTTTTTAAAAAGAGAATTTGTTTGCACATGGATCTTTTCTCCAGAGACCATAATGTAGAGTGACTTTACTAGCTGTATAGCTGTATTTATCCTAACACTGTAGCGCATAATGAAATGCTAAAAAACAAACAAACAAACAAACAAATGACAAAATTGCAAAATTTCCATTATGGTTCATGCCCTTGAATGAAAAACAGCTGTTGAGGTGAGACCTACTTTACACTACCAGCATTCTGACTTCTTCCCTCTCAGTTTGAATTATTTAATCCAGTAAATAGTATTATATGCCAAGTTATATATGCATAACATATGTAACGTGCCAGATTTCAATGCTTTATAGATACCGTCTTCTAAGACTTACCTAGTAAGTGGCAGTAGGGGTTTGAAGTCAAACAATAACATTAAGTACAGGCTTTACTTTGAAACTATGGGCACATACCATAACCTCTCAGTGTCAGTTTCACTATCAGCCAAGTAGATATATACCAATACTCACCTGAAAATGCTGTTGTGAGATTAAAAAAAAATGTTGGTGCTTAATTTTTTATGGTACATGAATAACTATCAGTACTATTATGTTGTTAATACTCCAAGAGTTTGGCCCAAAGAAACAATGGTCCAGATAACTACAGCCATCATTTGCAGCCCTGAATCCTTTTCATACTGAAAAGCCACAGATTTCCTTAGGGGAGGTGGGGGAACAGGCAGAGTTATTTGTTGTTGTTTTGTTTTTTTCAGCTATAGGGCGCATGCGCGCACCAGAAAGACAGAGACAGACAGAAAGCGAGAAATCACTCCCCAAGGGGGATGGCCATGCTGCAGTCCCTTCTCCTCCATTCTCCTCTCGGGATCTTGGGCACGCACACACACGTTCCCGGTGTGAGTTTAAGCCACTGGGTCTGGGTTTCGAACCACAGTCAGCTACATGGGAGTTCAGCAACATAGCCATTACACTAACTGCTGGTCCCTAGAGTTTTTTTACAAGTGACTCAAATATAAAATCGATGTGTCATGAGCTGAAATACTCAATCTACTCCCCAAACTTTCAACTTCCACAAATATGGAAGCTAATTTCCAAAGACCCCACCTTGTGACATACTGCTATTGTGTAACCTGAGTTGCATGAACCAGTGGAGTGATCATATATGTTGAACTTATTGCTCTGACTCAGCCAGATGCTCCAATAACAGACTTATACCTCGAGTCCTCCAGTCTTCTCCAGTTTTCCTTAAAGGAGCTCATTTGTCAAGTCAGACACTGATTTCTCCGCCATCAAGTCAACTTCTTAGGTTACTTCTACCAATATTACTAAATATAACAAATAACTTTAGGAGGATATAGTTAAGAATATTGGCACAACATTAGTCTAACACGGTATTGCCAGAATCAAATATAAATAATACGTTATTTAAATCATTAGATTATTGAACATTGTTGCATTTAGTTAGGAAAATGAAAATAAGGATGTCCTATAAATAAAGTAGCTGGCCAGGCAGGATGGGTCTCACAGGCAACCTTACTGCAAAAGCTAGAATCAGCTCTGCCAGTCTCAGATTTATAGATTCAGGAAATCAGCTTTCTTAATGACTCCAAAGCTGGGATCTTGAGCTTTGACTCAGGCTCTAAGCTCAGAGGAATCTTTATGGCCAAATCAGAATTCACATGAATAGTCTATAAAATTTTGGGACCGACAGCTTGCTTAATGGTTACATCGCTGGACTCCCACGTGGTAGACCCTGGTTTGAGTCCCGGATCTGGTGGTTTAAACTCACTCCAGGTGCGTGTGAGTGCATGCCCAAAATCCCAAGAGGAGAATAGAAAAGGGATGGTGGCATGGCCATCCCCCTTGTGTTTGATTTCTAACTTTCTGCCTCTCTGTCTCTCTGGCAAGCTCATGTGCCCTATAGCAAAAACAAACAAACAAACAAACAAAAAAAAAACACAACTCTCTTAAAAACATTCTATAAAATTTGGGACCAGCAGTTAGCGTAATAGCTATGTTGCTGGACTCCCATGTAGTCAACCATGGTTCCGGACCCGGTAGCTTAAACTCACGCCAGGCGCATGTGCGTGTGTGCCCAAGATCCCGAGAGGAGAATGGAGGAGAAGGGATTGCAGCGTGGCCATCCCCCCTGGGGGGTGATTTCTCGCTTTCTGTCTCTCTGTCTCTCTCTGTCTTTCTGGTGAGCACACATGCCCTGTAGCAAAAACCTCTCTCTAAAAAATAAAAAAAAAAACCTATAAAATTTTAACTGCTAAGCATGAAGAAATAGTTCATGTTTATGGGATCAGAGCAGGCATATCTATCACCCAGTTATTTATTTTTAATAGCAGGGGTTCCAGAGCTAGGATGACATGAGGAATCCTTCACTTCATGACATATCTTGCCAAACAAATCCCCAGGGTTTGCCTTGGTCATCAAGAGCCCCTCTATTCTTGTACAGTGTATGGCCACCCTATCAAAGTCTTGATTTCTTTTTTTTTTTTTTTCTGGAGAGATTTTCGCTATAGGGCGCGTGCGCTCACCAGACAGACAGAGAGAGACATAGAGACAGAAAGCGAGAAATCACCCCCCAGGGGGGCTAGTCACGCCGCAATCCCTTCTCCTCCATTCTCCTCTCGGGATCTTGGGCACGCACGCACACGTGCCCTGTGTGAGTTTTAAGCCACCGGGTCCGGGACGTGAACCATGGTCGACTACGTGGGAGTCCAGCGATTTAGCCATTACACTAACTGCTGGTTCCCTCAAAGTCTTGATTTCTGATAGACTTCTTTTTTGGATAATAGCCCTTCTATGATTATGAAATTTCTTGTACTGATTAGGTTCTAACTTCCTTTCTTAGCATCAGATATCAGCCATTTCTCCTTTAGATCAGGCCCAGCTATCCAGCTTGACTTAGAACCAGATAGTTACCAATAATTTACACTTTCTTGGTTTATTTCATTTTAGATACTGAGACTCAACTAGTATTTGTTAAGTTTTATCCAATTAAATCTAGATTTTTGAGATTGCTTTACTGTTACTGTAGTGTATTAGCTACAGCAATTGCCAGTAGATACAAATTAACATTGATGGTTGATTTAAGAACTGAAGGAAATCTTTAGAAAGATAATCATAAAAAATTAATGTTATACGTGTTATAAATATCCTTAAGGGTAGAATATTTTTCAGTAATAACATGCACATGTCCATAACTCCCTCGGTTGTGTTTGGTGCTGTCATAAAGACTGATGGTGGGGGCCAGCAAGTGACGTAGTGGTTAAGGCTCTGGACTCCTGCATGGTTGACTGCAGTTCCAGTTCTGGACCTGGTAGTTTGATACTCATGCTGAATGCATGTGGCTATGTGCCCAAAATCCCTCGAGGAGCGTGGAAGAGAAAGGACTGTAGCATGGCCATCCCCCTTAGGAGTGATTTCTCACTTTCTGTCTCTCTATCTCTCTGGAGAGCACATGTGCCCTATAGCAAAAATCGCTAATATATATAAATATAAATATATAAATATAAATATAAATATTACATATATTAAAGGGTAATGGTGTGCAGGGAGAGGCTTCTAGTTAGAAATGTCATCCTTTAAATCTAAGTTATGCAGAGAGTTGATAGAAGCCAGCACTTGCAAGAATTATTGATGGAATGCAGTGATGAAAAGAACAGAAGGTCAAAGGTAAAAGGCAACATTCACCTCTGGCTCTTCCACCCACTGCTTAAATGATCTTCAGCTTTAGATACCTGCTCTGGTATTCAGTTTCCTCATCAGGATGATCTTAATTACTTCTCAGTTCTACTGATATATGAGTATTATTTCATATGACTACAGTGTAGAGTAATAGGGAATACACCTGTGTACCTTCCAACAATCAGATGATGTACCAAATGTAAAAATGAAAAATTTAAATAAACCGCATCCAAAAGACAAATATAAATATATGTGCAAATATATTAGGGATACTACATACGGCAGTTTGAATAACATTTTTTTCAGAAGTCTTTGATGCACAGTGAGTTGCTGTACTAATTTTTAAAACTATAATCAATAGACTCTGAACTTTGGCCATAAAAGCCTCAAATATGAGAAAGTAATGTTTTAGGGACCAGCAGTTAGCGTAATGGCTATGTCGCTGGACTCCCACGTAGTCGACCGCGGTTCGAGTCCCGGACCCGGCGGCTTAAACTCACGCCGGGCGCGTGTGCGTGCGTGCCCAAGATCCCGAGAGGAGAATGGAGGAGAAGGGATTGCGGCGTGGCCATCCCCCCTGGGGGGTGATTTCCTGCTTTCTATCTCTCTGTCTCTCTCTGTCTGTCTGGCGAGCGCACGCGCCCTATAGCAAAAACCTCTCCAAAAAAAAAAAAAAAAAAAAAAAAAAAAAAAGAAAGTAATGTTTTATTAAAAAGCAGAGCACATCTTTTTAACTTGGGTTAAAACATGGACATGCAATCTTGGCTCAATGCAGACAATTATTTGAGTAATCTCATTAAGCAAATAGTTACTTTGGCCTTCACAAATGTCAGGTCTTTGATCTTTCGCACGGCCTATCTGAACTATCTTCATAAATTATTTCGTTAGGTCTGATTATCTTTCCATAGGGTTATTCTTGAATGATGTCTGGTACAATAATTATTTTTCATTCTGGAATTTAACATTGTACTTGATATGGTTCTAGATGCAAGTTCATACTAACAACTTAAAATTTTTGTTTTATAAAGGAGGAATTTGTGACCCTGGGGATTCTCATGAAAACGATATCATCCTGTATGCAAAAATTGAAGGAAGAAAAGAGCACATTGCACTGGACACCCTTTCCTATTCCTCATATAAGGTACACATGCCAATCCATGCACCAAATTTGGCCCATCTCAGACCTCCCTAGACAAACCACAAAGACCATGCAAGGATAAATATGTCCTGGCAGCTTAGGACGCTACCAGGATTCTTTTAAAGTGACATGGACATATTAGCATTCATTTCCCCCCGCCCCGCAATACAAATGAAGAATTTATCAGAAACAATTAATTAGATTCCATCAGAGACAATAAGACAGAGCCCAATACTTTGACTGATAGCTGTTCTTATCCCCAAGGAAGCCCCCAAAATAGTATAATATGTAGCCTTACAATCTTGCTATCAGGCATCATAAGTATTTATCTAGCATTTTGAGTTCTCTAGGCAGAAAATATTGTATAAGTACCTACTATTATTACCTTTGGCTTTTCCTTTGAAAATTAGAGCTACTGAGGTTGACTTTTTACCATTACCCTTTGGATATAGGACAGATGGTTGCTCTGGTTATTTGCAAACATCTTCAAAATTATTTGAGATATTTTTTGTAAGGCTATTTTTCTAGCAGTATATTTATTTGTGCTGATACTACACCCACATACTCATTATAAGTTAGCTCTTTCTCCACATGTCCTATGGTCCTGGGGTCCTAGGAAATTTAAGCACAGCTAACATCTAGAATCTCATGGTTTTAAGTTAGGGATACAGGAGATAAACATCAAGGTTAGAATTGAACTGGAGTAAGTATCCAGCATATTCTGTATGTGAGGGTAATCCAACCTATACCACTTGAGATTTCCTAACATACTGCTTTTCCAGCAGTGGTTACATGGGATTACACCTGCTCTGATCATCTGCATGCCTCAGAGCAAATCAGTTACAGAAGTTATCATGCATTACATTTGGCTCTAGATGCTTCTGCTTAGAGTTCTGTTTTCAGAATACAGTTTAGAAAATCATTTGTAATAGGTAAATCCACTTTAAAAGATGACTGATGATAATATAGATGTCAAATTGTTTGTCCTAAGGTAGATTGAATGGATATACAAGCCTTGACAGATTCAAACACCTTGCATCAGTTTCTCTTCAGTCAGAGAAAGCCTGATCAGTCACATACAGAGGGCCCCACTTGGCTGTAAAGGAGGAATTCTCAGTCACTCAAAGGAAAGCTCCTTGAGAACAGCATTTACTACATGAAATAGCAAGTGGAACACAAATGATATTGTTTGAAGCCTAATAAATGGCATGCATAATGATTACAGATAGACTCTAGAAAAATTCACATGGACTAACATAGGAAAGATTATGAGTGATTTTGGTTTCCTTTCTTTGGAAGGTTCCATCATTGGTTTCTGTGGTCATTAATCCTGAACTTCAGACTCCTGCTACCAAATTTTGTCTCAGACAAAAGAACCATCAAGGACATAATAAGAATGTCTGGGCTGTAGACTTTTTCCATGTCTTACCTGTTCTTCCTTCTACAATGTCTCACATGATTCAATTTTCCATTAATCTGGGATGTGGAACACATCAACCTGGTAACAGGTAGGAAGCTCTGTTTTGTGATTGTGCTAAACTAATCTAAAACGAATACGTGGACTTGGCTGTTAAATTTGGAAGTAATTTATCGGTAGGTTTTTAGCTAGATTTTAAGTCAAACATTCATTAATAAAATACACACTCTCTCCAAAAGAAAATTCCTTCTATTAATATGCAAAGTACTGGATGTATAGATGATTGGATAGATTTTAGATAGAGATGGCCTCATTCTAGGAGCTTGATCTTAGATATTGGAGGTGTTTGTGCATTCTGTGGCAGCGGTCCATTGCAACAGATTGCTGAGACAGGGAAAAAACAAATAACTGAAAATAGGCTTGACCTCATGTCAGCCAGTGACCCCCTAATAATAGGCACAGAAATCAATTAGCACTTCAGGAGCTACGACGACTTCTCGGTTTCACTTGCTGAAGTGTTGCTCATATCCTTTCTAAGATTTTGTGGGTCTCACATTCACAGGGTCTGGTGACAGTGTGAGACATGCTAATTGCCTTGCTGTCTATCCAATCAAGAACACAAACTCAAGTTACCATTTGTTGTCTTTGAACATTGTTTTTATTACAGTAATTTAACTGCTTGCCCTTTGAAGGCTGATCAGACTTTGGAGAAGTAGTAAGCAGTCATTTAGGAAACAGCATATTAAACAATTTTATACTGCTTGTACAGATATTTAATGTTCTTAATCAAAAGTAAAATATTTCATTTAATTTGTTATCTTTTCCCCCTTTTCTGTTATGTTTTTCCGGTGCTGTTAGCGTCAACTTGGAATTTTCTACCAACCATGGACGATCCTGGTCCCTCCTCCACACTGAATGCTTACCTGAGCTCTGTGCTGGACCCCATCTCCCCCACAGCA
Source organism: Tupaia tana (assembly GCA_026018925.1). Taxonomy (NCBI): domain Eukaryota; kingdom Metazoa; phylum Chordata; class Mammalia; order Scandentia; family Tupaiidae; genus Tupaia; species Tupaia tana. The sequence goes on from JAKSZU010000003.1 coordinate 50,275,361, forward strand.
CTATCTACTCATCTGAAAACTACAGTGGGTGAGTAGGTTCTCTCTAAGCTGTTGAAAGATTTAAATCCATATTGCAAATGAAAATCAATGAGTAATCCTGAGATAGCGTTTTCGACATACTAGGTAAGGAATCTGACTTATCTTTTACAGCTAATTTAAGAGTAGTCTTGGTTTTTGCTATTTTTAATAAAAAAAAAAAAATAGGACAATACCTTTGTCAAAGCTGATGCAAGGGCCAGGTAGAAGTGCTGCAAGTGATAAAGTGCCACTGTATGAGGCTGGGGCCACATGAGAGGTCTGGGTTCAGTTTTCAGATCAACCTGTGCTGGCCAGTCACAGTAGGAAATACGCATAACCCTAGCTATCTGGGAGGCTAAGGCTGGCAGATCATGACATGGTGAGACCCTATCAAAATATGTCTCTCTATATTTTTCTATCTCTACCTCTCTTCATCTCTCTTTTAAAAAAATGATGCAAGATCACAATCTGTAAGGTCATTCATTCTTTATTTACTTGACTTACACTTAAATTTCTATGTAGTCATCCTAGGTTATTGCCCAAAGCCTTTAGCCAAAATATTGACTTATAGAAAGAAGTGATACAAAGAAGCAGAAGAAAGTTAAGTTTTGGAACTGGACCTGGGTTCAAATCCTAATTCTGCTGTCTAGTTATCTGTGTGATTGTATTTACTCTCTTCAACTTTCTGCTTCTTTTCATGTTAGTCAAGGACAGTAGTACATCCCTATTAGGGAGAATTAAAGATCTCCCTGTTATGAGAATTAAAGATGACTATTTAAAATACTTGCCACTGCATAGAATAAACACTATATAAACAGTAAAACTATTTCCAAGAATGGCAAAATTGAGAATTTTTTTTCTTATCTCCTCTTTAAATATGTATTTGGTTAGGGGACAGCAAAAAAAAAGTAGTTTATATTATTTAATATCCTATCTGCACAAATAAAATGTTTGAGTGTTGAGGTAAAATTTTCTAAAAGAAAGTTTAAAAGCAAAATATCACTATTAAGAACAAACCCAGTCACGAAAGAGTAAGACCATGTCAAAAATATCTGTCTCTCTCCCCCTTTTTCTCTCCTCTTTACTCTCTCTCAAAGAAGTACATGAAAAAAATTCACTACTCTAGCATGATATGGATATTTTTACAAGATTTATGTCTATTTTAAAACTATACACAGACTCTACTTGTGAATCTAAAGAGTTATTGACAAACTTTAGTGCTGCTCCAAGCACACAGAAACAAGAACATCAAAAGCAGGGAACCAGCAGTTAGCGTAATGGCTATGTCGCTGGACTCCCACGTAGTTGACCGTGGTTCGCGTCCCGGACCCGGTGGCTTAAAACTCACGCCGGGCGTGTGTGCGTGCGTGCCCAAGATCCCGAGAGGAGAATGGAGAAGGGATTGCGGCGTGGCCATCCCCCCTGGGGGGTGATTTCTCACTTTCTATCTCTCTGTCTCTCTCTGTCTGGCGAGCGCACGCGCCCTGTAGCAAAAACCTCTCAAAAAAAAAAAAAAAAAAGCGTGGAAAATAGATTCAGAAGATGTGAACATAGTTGTGAAGCTGATTTTATGCTAAATGTCTTGCAGGTGGAACCGAATAACAATTCCACTTCCTAACGCAGCACTCACCCGGGACACCAGGATTCGCTGGAGACAAACGGGACCAATCCTTGGAAACATGTGGGCAATTGATAATGGTTAGTGCTTATGCCTGTCATAATCACATGCCATTGATGTAGAGTCTTCCTGTGCTTTTGTTCATCAGCACAGACTTAATCACATTTCTAAGTCATGGTCTTGCGATTCATTAAACGCCCTTTCTTCCTTTTCTCCTTTGCATTCTGTTAGAAGCCCATGGATGCACCATCAGAAAAAAAAAAAAGGCAGTGGAGTCAGCGATATTAGATGCTAAAATGTTTCAACATACATAATTTAAAAAATGCATAAAGCCCTGAAATTCAAATTCACAGTTGATGACAAGGGATATCCTAACATATTCTTTGAGTGTTTATACAAAATTAACATAAATACTTATCGTGCTGCATGTATTAAACTAAGATCCATTCTTCTCTTAGTGACTACCACAACATCTGGAATGCTTATCTTTAAGGCGCAGACACCACACAGAACAAAACATGATCTCTAAAATACTAGAGAAACTTCTACCTTTTTTTTTTTCCGGAAAATAGGATAAGAGAAAAACTTGGATGCATTAAAGTAATCTGTTATCTTCAATTTTAAGTGAATTTTTTTTATTGATTTTAACATCGTTTTAAAGCCATTGTTACTTATGACAAGTGCATAATGAGAGTAAATACTTTAAGCTATTGGGTTGTATGGCCATAAATTTCTTGTTTGTTATTAAGAGTCAACTCTGTTTGATTTCTTATTCTGATTATAGGTAGAGTCATAGATTTCCTGTTTTCAGGAATATATAAGTTTGACTGAAGCATTATACTACAAGGAAGTAGAAAAAGGAGACAAGGAAAGAAGGAGGGACAAAATGTCCATACTTAAGCCAATTTAGTATGGCCACTGATTAGTGGTCATTTTACAAAATGATAATACATCGACACCATTGTTTAATTTATTTCCAGCTCTTGGTCACATTTTTGTTAATTTTCAATAATTTGATATTGAGACATAATGCATTTGAAAAAGATGTAAAGATGAAGTTGTTAAAAGGGCATTTCTCCATTGATAGAACATTTTGCATAGCTTTTTAATTACCATATCTGTTAACTGACTCAAGGAAATAAGTATATGCCTCTAGATAGTGGGATATGAGTGACATTTTGATTGTCACATTTTTCATATCCTGTGATGAATCTTTATTACCTGAGTAATCATAAAAGTGGAATAAAGAACAGCAAATAAGTATATCATGAAATTAAGAATGTAGTGATGCATACATAAGCTTATAAAAATATTTAAATTTCCTAAAGAAAGCTATTGTATCATGATTTTAGGTCAGAGAGCATTCACTGCACATCCTCTGAGTGTCTGCCATAAATGCTTTGAATAGAATGGGTACAGGGAATGCACATGGTTAGCAATGTATGTTGAATGCAAAACTTGGGGCAGAATCACTTCAATTCTGTTATCATCCAGTGTGAGATTTTTCAAAAAAACAAGACCACTCCCTGGCTTTGTTTGCAAGGAAAGAGGAGGACACATGCTCCCTTTCCAAGAGAAATGTATGTAATGTGCCAGAGAACATCTCTGAAACCACTCCTGTTTCACTGTAGAATTCAGAATGATTTCAAGGAAAAAGATGAAAAAAAATAGTCAAGTATCTTAATACTGTACTATATGTTCTCTCTTCATGGCAGAGTCAACTCCTACTAGGGTGTAAAGAAAGTACTCTGCAAATAATACCGAAAAATCTTAGCCAAATGGAAAGTTCCAGAGCAATGTGCGTGTGTTCTCATATTTTACCCAATTTTATCACATTAAGGATAATAGTGAAGAAGATGAATCTGTCCTTTCCGTGCCATAGAAAAAAAAGGAGTCTGACTCACACTGTGAGTCCCAGTGACTCCATCATTAGCAAACAGAAAAAATGACAATGAAATTCTTCAGTGCTATTTTTTCTACTGATTTGGAAAGTCTTAACTTATTGTTGAATTTTTTAATGAATTCTTTGAACTATGATGTGGGAGCACTATGGATAACCTCCATAGTGACACTGCAGAATGCAGCCGACCTAAAGCAGATCCTTCTGCAGCCACAAAAATTAAGTGTGCTGTGAAATCAATTATACACTTTTCCAGACTAAAGAAGAACAAGAGCCAGCCCCTTCCTTGCTTTTTAGCACCTGGTGAGCAATAAACCTATTGAAACAAGGGGGCGGGAGATACCTGGCACCAATGTAGTTATATGAGTATACGGACGGTGCCAGGCACTATGCTAAACATGGAACATTTCATTTATTCTTTCCTTCAAGGAAAAGTATTATCCTACTATAAAGAATAGAAACACTGACGCTTAGGCTAAATCACTTATCCAAAGTTTCCCCAGTGATGCCAGAATTTGAATCCAGGATTGTTCAATGCATTAAACCAATACTTTTAACCACTCAGCCTCCTACCTAATCTCTTCCTAAACCAGCAGTTAGTTTCCTTCACCAAAAGTTTTCCATTGGCCATTTTGTATTGCATTTGAATCACTGCACCTGTTAATTGGCTCCAAGGAATAACTGCTTATAGGAGCATAGACCAGAAGAAACTTATTTTAAAATAAGATCATTTAAATATTTAAATGATATGATTATAGGACAGAGAGGAAAATAATTGGCTGGTAAATTTGTTTATGCTGAAATTGAGTATATGAGGTCTTAAAACTCATTGCATCTTGGGAACCAGCAGTTAGCGTAATGGCTATGTCACTGGACTCCCATGTAGTCGACCACGGTTTGTGTCCTGGACCCGGTGGCTTAAAACTCATGCCGGGCTAGTGTGCGTGCGTGCCCAAGATCCCTGGAGAAGAAGGGATTGCGGCGTGACCATCCCCCCTGGGGTGTGATTTCTTGCTTTCTGTCTCTATGTCTCTCTCTGTCTGGCTGGCTGGCGAGCGCACACACCCTATAGCAAAAACCTCTCCAAAAAAAAAAAACAAAAAAAAACAACTCATTGCATCTTTAATTCTTCAGTGATGTAGTACCACTTTTACAGTATTACAGGGTGTGTTATTGATTACACCAATTGTCAAAACATTTATTATCTTTAAATATATTGAAGTTTGAGTATCTCAGAACCTAGCATTCAGTAACTAGGAGCCCTTTTCTCAGCATTTCAATGATTTGAATATAGGTTTTTAACATCATATTATCAGCCAATTCCAGCATTTAGGAAAAATTCTTAGTTGTCTGGAAGACTATGCTCAATAACATATTGTTAAGTCCCTTTTTGCAGGGAGGTTGGATTAGTATTTAGGAGTATTTCGAAATACTTAACAGACACGAGCATGTAAGGTTCACTGTTGAAAATGATGTATATGATAATACCCTTGATTTGATTGCCACATACTGCATGTGTCCTTGAAAAAACGTACTATGGTCTATAGAGATGTATGATTACATATAAAGAAAGAAATAATAAAATACAAATATAATAGGAAAAATTTTAGAGATATATGTAATGATCATCCATAATGTTAGTTTTCCCCACATAAGAATAAAAACTATGGTTATAATCTCTTCATTTTGTGATATAGCACATCGATTCTTTGTATATTCTTTATTTCTATCTACAAGATGTAAACATGGTAGGAAGTTCAAGATAGAAGCATTAATATTCTATCTGAAATTGTCGTAGCAGTACAAAGACTCCATTAAGGAATCCAAATCGTTTGTTCTTACCTTCTTCGGTATGAAATATTAAAATCTTGAAAGAGTTATTTCTGCGAGTTAAAGCAGTTCCAGCAGATTCGTAACTAAGTGCTTTCCTTGTCACACAGCACTCCGTATACGTCACCCTGGATTCCTGCACGCAACATACATGCAACAGGCCATATTTCATGGGCAGTGCTTCACAAAATTGTGCTGCTGGTGTCCTTGGCTTTTTCTGCTTATGTTGCCATCCTTTTACATGATCTGTTTTTCCCTGCAGTTTATATTGGTCCATCCTGTCTCAAGTTCTGTTCTGGCAGAGGGCAGTGTACTCGACATGGTTGCAAGTAAGCATTTTAAAATCATATTCACATTTTTTCCCTATTTAGGCTATTCCAAGTGTGATTTAAATATGTTTTGTAAGTGAAAATTAACAATAAACTTTATATTGGGCTAAATTGCAAACAGACAGCATTCCTCATGTAAATTCATAACCAAATTTGAACTCCTTGTAACTTGATAGCTTTCTTTCCTGCATTTAGTTACAGTCCTTTCTATAAATCTGTCTAATGTTCATGGGTCACATTTTAGTTCCTAGCACACTTTGAAAATCAGTAATGACCCATCAAGCCAATGCTGAAGGTAATTGGATGAGGCCAAATTGAGCAGATTTGATACAAAAGTTCCTCTTCTATAAATAAAACTTCGCCTTTTTGTTTTCTTTTGAAAATCATTTAGGCCTTCTAAATGATTATAAAGTATATTACAGAACATTAACATTGAATACAAAGTCTGAAATTATACACTAATAGTGTAATATCTAATCACCACTGGTAAATTGTGTTATATTTATACCAAGCATTGATATTCACATTTATTATGTCATTCCCATATTAATATTTAATTAAAAATAGTATAGGAACTCTGGGAACCACAGGCAATCTTTGTTATACAGATAAATTTCCAACTGCAGATAATTTAGTTGATCTCTTTTTATCTTCCAAACAAAAAGAGTAATTAACTAATTAGCCAATTAATGAATGAATGGTGAATTTATAAAAGGGCTTTGAACCTGATCATTTCGAAATTATATGTATGAGGCAAACACTTGTCAGCAGTGAGATTAGAGTGACAGGTTAACTTTTTAACTATATTTAAATGAATTTAATTAACAAAGAGATCATTCTGCAGAATGGCAATGTTTTATAAAGTATGTCAGGAATGGAAACGTTACTATTTATATTTTAAAACTGAATATTCATCTCTGTGCTTTTCAATAAAACCTCCAATTCCTGCCCCCAAAGCACTGACTCATTAGATCTCTGAGACATTGTTTTTCTCCCATCACGTCACCTTTATCCACCACCAGACCATCTTCTCAGTAAGTTTCAAATACAATTAGCATAAGGAAGACAGACCTTTTTGCAATTCCTGAAGTTATCCTAAAAAGTGTGGAAAGCAAATTACCTAAAAGACAACTGCTTTTATTAGAGAAAACTGAAAGCATTATTTCTAAAAAACTCATCTATGATTACAGTAGTTATGTTTTATAGTTTATATGGTGTGAACTGTCGTTTATTGACATTAAAAAGTTTTACTAAGGCAACCATTTGTACACCCACGATGGATGCAAACAGAAATCCAAATGGGAGTTTTGTGCCTCCGGACATCATTCTTTTTTTGACACTATACCTCACACTGAGTAATCAGCCTTCTCTTCCCTTTGGGGTTTTCACTGAACACTTTTGCTAGCTAGAACTTTAGCTTTTTTCCCTTTTTATCACAACATTTTCTGTAATATTTATTGACTTCGTTCATCTGCAGCTGAGCTAAACATTTGATCACCACCTCTTTCTCCCAGCAATATGTGCCACTGTTTTGCTAGAATAAAAAGGTATTTATTAAAAATAGGAGTTGAATCCTTACTAGCATTTTATTATAACTTTTGAATAAAAGTAGATTTTCAAAACCACTAAATGGGAACTGATGCCATCATGAGTCATCTGATGAATCATCAATTTCCCCAAAAGATAGTCCTAAGAATATGCATCTAAGATATGCAAAACTTCATTTGCCCTGGAATGCACTCCAGCAATAAACAGTCTGTTTAGGAACAATCATTCCAATTTTTGGCCATGGTAAACCACATTCAGTTTCCTAGCTTTAAACTGTGTACTTAGCTGATTTTTTTATATGGTTTTTGGAAACTCCTTGGCTAGTCAGGGTCTAAGTCCATGAGATAGTAACATGTGAAAGAGGATAACTGTTGGAGGTTCATTTTCATGTTCAGTTAATATTAGTTTTCTTTCTTTCATGCTGTTTAAGATAACAAAAAAAACCCTCAAATTTCATGTTACATTATTTCTTGGCACTTTAGAGTTCAACTTTGATTAAAACTGAAGACCTTCTTCCTCAGAAAAATCTAATGCACATAAAACTGGGCATCTGATTTCAGCAGGTTCATACATTCCGTGGACCCTCTAGGAGATCAGCATAGACCTCATTTTTCAGTAATACTGCTAAAAATATGTTCTCTCATACATGTTGTAATATTACTTTATTGGTATACTTGCTTCATAAAACTTATTGCAGTCTTCAGGAAGTTTTGAATGCTTACATGAGGACTTCCCATCCAAAGAAAAAAATTTTAAGTTTCTAGTAGGCAACATTATAATTGTAGTGGGAAAAAATAATACAATAAAAATAAAGAACTTGAGGGACCAGCAGTTAGTGTAATGGCTATGTCGCTGAACTCCCATGTAGTCGACTGTGGTTCAAGTCCCGGACCCAGTAGCTTAAACTCACTCCAGGTGCATGTACATGAGTGCCCAAGATCCCGAGAGGAGAATGGAGGAGAAGGGATTGCAGCGTGGCCATCCCCCCCGGGGGGTGATTTCTCACTTTCTATTTCTCTGTCTTTCTCTGTATTTCTAGTGAGCACACACACCCTATAGCAAAAACCTCTCCAAAAAAAATAAAAAATAAACAATTTGAAACAAATTCTCAATGAGTAAATTCCTTACTATATAAGAAGTTTACATTTATCAATTATTGATTCATCATGATGTTTTCTCACTAAAAGAAGACTCAGATGGGTCACAAAGTGGTGTAGTGATTAAAGTGCTAGACTCCCACTTGACTAACCACAGTTTGAGTCCTGGACCTGGCAACTGGCTTTCTCTCTCGCGCACGCGCTCTCTCACTCTCTCGCTCTCTCATGAACATATATGTTCTATAGCAATTTAAAAGAAGAAGTAGAAGAAGAAAAATAATTAATAAAATTAAACAAATAAGTCTTTAAAAAAAGAAGACTCAGGTAGCTCCTTATACATTCTAGTCAGCTAACATAAATACAGCACATTCTCGCATGGGAACAAGCAGGTTGTTGTGCTGTTGGGGAGGTGGTCTTTTTCTTGAAGCGCTGCTAATTTGGGATTCCACTGAGATGCAACACAGTTCTGCTAAGGACTTATATCTAGGTCAAGGGTGTACACATTGTCTTTGTAATGCCAATCTAAGTTTGAAACACTTAAAGATAGATTTATTTTTCAATAGTTTCTGAATATTTAAAATAATTCCTATCACAAACAAAATGAGTATTTTTACATTCGTTCTTAGAGAAGATTTATTCTAGCTATCTTTTTTTATTAATGCTGTTTCTTTTATAAATTTAATGAGGATCATCAGGCATAAAATTTTATACACCTTTTACAAAGATTTTTCAGTTGGAGATGCGCATGCATGTAGATGCATTTTAGATAAACTGCTGACATTGGTTGAAGCACTGAATTATTGTTTTAATCATAAGTTTTTCATAGCATGGTTGTGCAAAGACGGTTTTCTGGAATATTTGCAGGCACTCAGCCCTTATCAAGTCTTCAGATTCAATATTTTCTAAAGACTAATGAGCTTCCTTTATCATTCAATCAAATCCTGGCCTCTAGATTTCCTCTTCCTCAAAGTAGATTCAGAAATCTTAATAAGATTTAATTTCTTTGTATTTCTTTCAGATGTGATCCTGGATTTTCTGGCCCAGCTTGTGAAATGGCATCCCAGACCTTCCCAATGTTTATTTCTGAAAGCTTTGGTAGTTCCAGGCTCTCTTCTTACCATAACTTTTACTCTATCCGTGGTGCTGAAGTCAGTTTTGGTTGTGGAGTCCTGGCCAGCGGTAAGGCGCTGGTTTTCAACAAAGATGGGAGGCGTCAGCTAATTACAAGCTTCCTTGACAGCTCACAATCTAGGTGAGTGAAGGCAGAGTACACCAAATGTGAAAATCAGAAACTAAATATTAATTTAGGTCTATTTTTAATTTTTATTCTTTTTTTAATCTTTTTGCTAATACATACATTTCCCAACTAGGATGGGAGGGAGTTAACAGTGTATATAGGGCTAATTTGCCCTAGTTTTTAATAAATTAGAGGGCTCACCAATGACTTTAAGATACTAATGAATGACTAGATTTTTTAAAATATGAAATGTTAGCATCAAAACTGCATTCTTAAGCCAAGGACTGGTTAATTATTTATGTAGTTTTATTTATTTGACAGCTTGCAGAGGCTGATTAAATTTACCCTACATCTTCCCTTCCCCCAGTGCCTGATAAATAATGCAGTAAAGGAGTGATTGGCATTTTAAGTGTATGTACACGAGTACAGAGTATACAAATATGTATAAATATACAGTGATATTTTTTATGATTATTTTTATGGATGTATCTGCATACAAAATACACACAGTGACCTCATCTTCTACACATATTTATACATCTCACAGTGAAGTACTTACATTTTATAAGAGGGATGAGTGAAAACTAACAGCTTTTGAGAGTCTCATTTGTATGTGTTTGGAATTCCAAAATGAATGTAATGATTAATGATGTCTCTGCACACACTAACCGAAGACAACTCCTGTCCAGATTTCTCCAGTTCACACTGAGGCTGGGGAGCAAGTCTGTTCTGAGCACATGCAGAGCCCCAGACCAGCCCGGGGAAGGAGTTTTACTGCATTATTCTTATGATAATGGGATAACCTGGAAACTCCTGGAACACTATTCATATCTCAGCTATCATGAGCCCAGGTATGTGGGAAAGCATTTGAAAGCATGGTTAGAATGATCTCTCCTTCCTGGGGAACTATAATTCAAAGAGTGTAAATTCCAGATATTTTATCCTGAGAGACGGAGAGGACAAAGACTGGCATGTGTTGCAATGAAAAGCTAGTAAGCGTTGTTTTTCTAATTCATTTGTTCCAGTGACTTCTGACAATTCGAATAAATTTACTGTCATATTTTGAAAACTGCATTAAAAGAAAATATTTTGATGCTTAGGAAAGAGAAAAGTAGTTCACTGTCTTCCTTATTGAGCTGTAATATAAACTATTAGATATGATTTTTATAAGGCACTAAATTATACATACTATTAACAAAAAGTTTAGTGATAAATTTTATAATAAATTATGTGGTGTAATAATTTATAAAATCTGATAACTAATATGTCTTGAATTTTTATGTAATATAATTAAGTAGCAAGTATAAAAATTTTCCTAGCATATGTAGAGTGCAAAGATATATTTAAAGCCCTTTTCTTAGACCCCTTCCATTTTTCTTTAGCCAATATATAAATATTTCATGAGCTATAGTCACAATTGTCATATTTAAGTTTTTATTTTTTTTTCATTCATTTCTGTATATTTCTTTCATGAGAGAGAAAGATAAGCAGAGACAGGTACCTCTGACAGGGTCTTGCCATGCCATAATCCTCTCCCCAGCTTCCCAGACAGCCAGGATAACATACGTGCCCAGGTGTACATGGTGCGTTAGGTCAACCCAGGATCTGACCCCAGGCCTTTAATGTGACTTCAGCATCATCCAGTGGTGGCCTATAGCCTGCACCACCTCAGCTAGGCCTGATTTAAGTTTTACTTGAAACAGGGCCATCCTTCAACATCAACAGGGTAGTAACAACCACCACTAGTGGTTGGAATTGTGAAGGTGTCCTGAAGATCCTCTCCCCTCCTAAAACGCTTACTGAGGTGCTCCCTGAAATTCCTTTTAAAAGATCAGGGAACAACAAGAACTCTCAAAATGTAGACCGAAAGGTAAAATACCATTAAAGGAGGTAACACTGTGGCTTACGCTCATAGCCATGTATAAATAACTTAACACCGGGGACTGGACGGGGGTGCAGCAGTAACACAGTGCTGGGAGAGTCTGACACACACGGGCAGGTTCTGGATCCATGTCTGGAGACCACCCTGAACACGTTGGGTGTGGCGTGCCTACAAGCCAGGGCTGTTGAGGCTGGGGGGTGGATCATTATATAAAAGATCCTGTTGGGAGTGTCTGTCTGTCTGTCTATCTGTCTCCCTCCCTCCCTGTCTCTCGCTCATGGAATAAAGAAAGAAAGGAACTTTTAAAATAATAATAAAGAACTAACACTATTTCCCTTCTCGAAAGCACATTTTAATCATGGAGAGATAAGAAATTAAAAGAGCTTTGGGCAGTGAGGTTTGCATTAGCGCCATGGAGGACAACAGGCTCCAGCAGCAGGAAAGAGGAGAACTGAAGACATGAGTTACATATGTTACGATTGACTGCCCCTACCCTTCAATATTTTCAACTAGATAAAGACTTTTTTTTTCCCAGACAATGAAGTAGCATGTAACATAGGTAATAATTAACAACTGTTATGACTTATAAACATTGTATATTGTAAAATTTTAAGAACATACCAGTTGTGCTGGGTATTTTCCCTGTGCAGATAAAAATGTAAGGCTGAACTCAACTTCTCACTCAGTAGAGACACATGAATCCTAAACAAATGTTTCATAAAGTCTCTATAGCAAACACTATAAGAAAATTAAACAAAAAACAAAGTAATGAAGAAAATATCACCATCCTAAGATAACTTGGCCTGAGGCACAATTTTTTATAACAAGGATAGACAGCTGCAAAATTCAGTAATCAATCTATATCATGATATTAAATTAATCTTTGTTGATATGAAAAATAATTACACATTTAACGTGCTATTGGAAAAGTGTGTTTAATCTTGCCTGCCATTTGACAGCAACATTATTCTTCTAAGCAGAATCAAGATGGCTTTTCAGTATTAGGTATGTGCATAGCTTGAAAGACTAAGATCAGAGTGGAGATTTTTTTTTTTTTAAGGAGAATGTGGTAGTGGAAGTAAGAATGCTTTCATTTTCTTTATATGTACCATTGTCTATGAGACTCTTTGTCTCATCCCCACTCCCTTACAAATATTAATAAAAGGTGACATGGAAGGAGTGGAATTTGATATATTCTAGGTAATGAATTATATTTTATATGATAAATAATACAAACCATGTAAGTTCTTCATAGGGGAGTTAAATATATCTTGATGCCTTAAGCCATTTGCTATTATTTCCTTGAGTATAAATTGCTGCCTGTAATTACTATGAATGCCATATTGTTTCTTTATGGCATGGTTGTTCGAAAATGAAGTGTGATCCTTAAATTAGGCATGCCAATTGGCTAGCCACTGTTACTCCAAGACAGTTTCAAATAATTTACTCATTTATGATTCAGTTAGTAAATAAAAGAACAGTATCTGCTTTTTACTTACAAAATGTAAACTCTAGAAATATATGTAATTTAGTTTTTAAATTCAAATTGGGCAGAAAGTCTTGTAAACTAATTGGTACTATTATTAATGCATAATTTTATGTCCCTAGTGAGACTAAAATTATTCTATTAGGTAGTCGGGAAAGTCATGACATATTTTCCAATGCAAAAACGTGTCATGATGTTCCCAATGACCTGGTAGCTTTTTATCTTAATTGTTTGTTTTATATTTTTAAAGGCTAATATTAGTTTATTTTTATGTTTTGAGTATTCTATTTGATCTCCTTTTTTAATCATGTCACCCAATTCCACACTACATATCATTATAAAACATTTTTTTAAAGAAATTCATGAGTTTAGCATCTACTCACAAAAGCAGGATTGAAGGCAGAAAGTTGACCTAATTCTCTGGGTTCCCACCTAGAAATACTCTGATCAGTTTCATAGCTATTCTAACCATTCGCTACAATATGTGGAATAATAAAAACAACAGAAAATCCCACCCTACCCCAAGATACAACGTAGAGATTAAGAGCAGAGCTCTAGTGGGCCAGCAGGTGGCATGGGGTTAAGGCGCTGGCTCCCCCATATTGCCAACAGCACAGTTAGAGTCCCTCCTGGACCCTGCAGTTTAAAAATCATTCTGGGCAGGACCAGCAGTTGGCATAACGGCTATGTCGCTGGACTCCCATGTAGTGACCGCAGTTCGAGTCCCGGACCTGGCAGCTTAAACTCCCACCGGGCACATGTGTGTGCATGCCCAAGATCCCAAGGAGAGAATGGAGAAGGGATTGCGGCATGGCCATCCCCCCTGGGGGGGGGGGGTGATTTCTCACTTTCCGTCTCTCTGTCTTTGGGTGAGTGCATGTGCCCTATAGCAAAAACCTCTCAAAACAAAAACAAAACCAAAAACAAATAAATAAATCACTCCGGGCATGTGTGCATGCGCACCAAAATACCCACAAGAGACTGGAGGAGGAGGAATTGTATGTGGCCATGCCTCCTGGAGGGTGATTTCTCACTTTCCTTTTCTCTCTCTCTCTGATAAGCACACATGCCCTATAACACAAACTAAACACAAAGAAATAAAGCTCTAGAATGAAGCTCCCTAGATCCATCCTGGCATTGTCACCTAGAAGCTGCTTGATCTTAAAGAGAACATTTAACCACCTCGTGCCTCTGTGTTTACATCTCCATCACTGACAACACACACTGTACTTTATGCAGCAACTATTTTTTGAGTGCATCTTATATGTCAGGAACTGCTCTAGGCACTAAGACACAACAGTGAAAAACAACTGGGGGGGAAATGGAGAGGTAAGACACTTGTGGGACACAGATAAGGTTTAGTATCTGTTGACAAGAACGTGTATGGTGGTCTCAGCTGGTCTGGGCTGAGGTGTATATCATGCTAGGTAAAGTCTCTTCACAATCTAAATGATGTATAGTGATTTAATGTATGAATAATAATAATAAAATATGTAAATAAATTTTTAAAAAAGAAAAACAAAGTGTCTCTGACCTTTGCCCTCAGGATATTATTATCCTGATTTCACAGATTAAGATGCTGAGGCTCATAGAAGTTAACTACTTCCCTGCAGTTGTAAAGTTATTAACTATTAGATGTCAGATGGGAACTCTAACCCCAAATTCTGGTTACAGGCCCACAGTCTTTTTTTTTTTTTTTTTCCCAGCCGTCTTAATTCACATCTCTGCCATGAAAATACTGTTCTCTTCAGTTATGCTGCCACGCGCGTATAAAGTTGGTTTTTCTTAAATTTGCCTAGTAAATTCTACTTTTCAGGTTTTCTTGAAAATCATATTTGGGGCTGGCAGGTGGCATAGTGGTTGGGGGCGCTGGACTCCCAAATGGCCCACCATGGTTTGAGTCCCAGACCTGGAGGCTTGCTTTCTCACTTTCTCTCTCTCTCTCTCGCTCTGTCCTCTCTGGTCAAATAAAAATAAATAAAATAAAATAAAATAAGTTAAAATTTTAAAAAAAGAAAATTGTATTTATTTTTCATCAGAAAAATATTAACTGCTTTTAAATTATTAATATAAAGGAAAATTATATTTTTTTAATTTTTATTTATTCATTCATTTACTTTAATTTGACTGGAAAGAGACACAGAGAGAGAGAAGGAAGGTGAGAAAGGAATCCGCCAGGCCGAGACTCTTACAGTGGTCGGCCATGTGGGAGTGTCCAGCGCCTTAATCACCACGCCACCTGCTGGTCCTGGAAAAATTATAATTTCCTAAAAACATAGTGTTAATCAAATTAAATTATTAAATCAATGCCTGATGTTTCTATTGTTGAACCAGTTTAAATGCAGTCTAGATATTTTATTTAATTTCTTTATATAATGTATATATTTTTATAAATAAATATTTGTATTTATTTAATAGATGATAAACACTTTCTTAAATTACAGTAAAAATTACTAAGATATTTAATTTTACTAAACTTTACCCTTTTTTTCCTAATAAGCTCACATCAGTAAAAAATTCAGCAGTTTGGGGCCAGCAGGTGGCATGGTGGTTAAGGAGCTGAATTCCCACATGGACAACTGTCATTCAAGTCCCTCACCTAGTGGCTTAAAAATCATACCAGGCACATGTATGTGCATGCCCAAAACCCTAAGAGGAGAATAGAGGAGACAGGACTGTGGCATGGTCATCCCCCTAGGGGGATAATATCTCATTTCCTCTCGCTTTGTCTCTCTCCAGCAAACACGTCCTGGGAAAAACCATTTAAAAAAATTAGCAGTTCATGAAAAATATTGAAAAGTCACAAACATAGCTGTCTTTTTATTTTAAGAATTATTTTAAATTTTTATTTCTGTATTTACGTATTGATTTTTCATTATTTAAAATACATGTTTCTCACCTTGCAAAAAATCTTATCTTTTTTACCGTTAGTGTAATTCACCATGATAGTCATGTTATTCTACCTCATGTTTGCATGTATAAATTATTTAAAAGTAGATATTTTTAAGTTTATTCATTTCTCCCATAAGTACAAGACAGAGAGACACAGCACCACAAACAGGTTCTTGATGCTATAATCCACCCCCCCAAGCCTCAGTCAGTCCCATATCATGAGCTCATGTATGCCTGACGCCCCTAGGGAGGTCTCCAAAAGATCGACAGGAATTCCCCCTTGGCCTTGCAGAGCATTTTACCACTGCTCCACTTTCAGGCCCCCAATAGCTATAATTATTATTATCATTATTATTTTTAGGGTTTTGCCAGCCATAGGGTGCATGAGCTCACCTGAGAGACTCAGAGAGAAGGAAAGTGAGAAATCATTCTTGGGGATGGCCACGCCATAGTCTCTTCTCCTCCATTCTCCTCTTGAGATTTAGGGTACATGTTCAGCACCTTAACCACTACCTGCTAGCCCCATATTTTAAAATAATTTTCAGTGTGTAAAGAATTACAAAAATGGAAAATTATCTATTGATGATAACATGTATGATATCTTTAACTGAATTAATACACAATGTATTTTCATGCTGGGAAAATTCATTCTATAAGCTATAATGATATACAGTGATGAATATATAAACAAAAAAAATTAGCATATAATAAAAAACTAAGAATGTTGTTTTTAAAGAATTACATTTTTTAAATGGGGTTTAGCATGTTTCTTTACATTATGAAGATAGGGAAATCAATGTATTGGGTCATCAGAAAAGCCATGACACATTTTGCATAGAAAAATATGTTATGACTTTCCCAATGACCTAATAATTTCTCAATAAATCCAACCTTAGAAATGGAAACTTTCAAATAATTCATTTCTAAGTTCTCCAACTAATCATTTGGCATAGGAATTGTTTCTTTGCTCGCAAGGGGAAAAAAAAAAAAATCAGTCCTTTCTGTGTGCGTTTACTACAAGTACCTCTCCTGGTGTTTAATTGTACATTGATGGAGACAAATGCTCCATTTGCCAAGGCTTCACATCTCACCTTGTGTGTGGATGTGAGCAGCATGGTACTGTGATTTATGAAGCTTTCAAGCAGATGTCGTTGCAGTGGCAATTAATGTATGCTTCCTACTGCTGTGTACAATAATTACTCCTGAAAATTAGATATTATTCTTAATTTTCTTCCCCGTTTGTCAGATGCAGGTTTGTTGTCATCGCTGCCATGACACAGCAAGTGACCTCACACACTATACTAAACTTATGGTTCCAACCAGTCTAAAACTAGAATGTGTGTAACAAGCTTCCTAAAGTCCTTTACTGGCTAAGATGAATCCTGCCACTTTGATGACTGTGTTTTATTGAGTTTGCTTTTTCTAGAGCAGATGAGTGAAAGCGAAGTCACGTTTTTTAATATATTTAGAAAACTATGCTCAAATCAGGATATTGAAAGTCTCAAATATATTAGGTCACCGGGGAAATCATGATGTATTTTGCTATGTTTTTCTATGCAAAAATGTGTCATGACTTTCCCAGTGACCCAATATATATTTGTAATAGTGGGAGAATTATTCTTTAAAATGCTATACTTCAGAGAAAAAAAAAAACTAGTCTACTAGAAATATTTGTATTTTAAGATAACAAAGCAATCTGAATTTTGACTTTTTTTCTATTTAGAATAATCTCCGTAGAATTACCAGATGATGCAAGACAGTTCGGAATTCAGTTCAGATGGTGGCAACCATATCATTCTTCCCAGGGAGAAGACGTATGGGCTATTGATGAAATTATTATGACATCTGTACTTTTCAACAGCATTAGTCTTGACTTCACCAATCTTGTGGAGGTCACTCAGTCTCTGGGATTCTACCTTGGAAACGTTCAACCCTACTGTGGCCATGACTGGACCCTTTGGTAAGGATTTCATTGTTATTCTTGTTCTTGTTACAATTTGCAATAGGGATTGTAACAAAAAAGGGTGATCTTCCAGTCCCTTTAGCACTTTGTTGACAAGTATTTACTGAACATGACTACTGGAAAAGCTGGTATTATGTCTGAAGCTGTCTTAGGAAAGAGGACTAGAAACAAAATGCTGATAGACTTAAATAAATATAAAATGTCATCATATTTATTAATTTAAGTTTTTCATTTCCCATAGTTACATATAAAAACCTTTAAAAAGTGTTAATAATTAAAGTGGTTATCATACTTTCTCTTCATGTGAGACCATAATGGTTGTACTGAAATATGAAATCACTGTTTTAATAAAATTTCCTCACAAGTAATTTTAGTTCCATATAGCTTATTAAAGTCCAAGAAGTTTTTTCAGTTCTTTTTATTCCATTTATCAAGCAATATTTGACCAGCAACACATATAGTTAACATCAGGGGTGTTTCATGATTGTGGGATATCCTAACTGAAATACCCTTCATTTTTAGATCTTTTCTCCCTAAAGGCAAATAGAAATTTAATTATACAATAAACAGTCAATAAATCATTTCAACTGTTGTTAATACTTCATGAACATCAGGAAGAGGATGATACAGTGATTAACTGGGGTCAGAAACTAGCTACTTTACATATAGCATTCCCTTTGGATAATTCAGGAATGGATATAGGTTCCACTGGTTAGTAAGTGGAAGAATGAGGAAGGTCCAGTCACATGAAATCTGGAGGAAGAAAATTCCAATTGCAGGAAACTGTGGTGAGAGACCCCAGAGTGAGAGCGACTATGGCATGTTCAAGGACCAAGAAGGACGTCAACGGTGCTGCAGCCCATGCTGTGGGCCCACATGGTGGGAGAGTAAATGTCAAGGCTAGAAAACAAGAGATGTGCGGAGGCCAGATCATGTAGGGTCATCTAGGGCCAGAGATCCTGGATTAAAACTCAGGTCTACATGATTTAAAACCCACAACCTTCACCACTATGCACTTTGTTCCTCTCTCGGTTCCTTTAGAACTCCAAACATGATTGAGAAATAGTTTTCTAAGAGATGTTTATTTTCTACTGAATCAATTAATTTCTCCAGATAAATCTTACAGAAAGCTGTTCGCTGTCATTGTCTCCAGAAAGCATATCATAAATGACCCATCAATGACCTTATCATAATTAGAGGTAAATTTTACACACCATTGCACAGAAAATTACCTTTGATGGGAATAGTGCATGTACAGTCACATCTCATACACAGCAGGCTGAAATTCTACCATCAAAATGACAGCTAATGGAATAGAAGTACAGCTGGTCACTTTTGCTGTAAGCACTGTCAGACTCAATAGAATAAGATTTTTATATGAAATATAGAAAAGGTTATATTGTGTGTTTTCTGTTCGATAGCCTCAGATGCTTGTTTTTATGAATGTTCTTTCTTAGTCCTGGAGCCTTCAAAGAAAATAAAGGGATTAAACAAAGACGAAGATACAAAGATGTAGACTAAAGTGAGATTTCTAAAATAATTTTTATGCTTCTGAAAGTTTAAATTTATCTGAATTAACAGTAATTCAGATCGGTCATGTACCATAAACTTATCTCTCAAGCTTGTGTACTAGGATTTTCTCAGCACTTTTAATACAACAAAGAGTCATATCATGAATGCAAGGCCTGTACCATGTTTATTTTCATAAATAGTTAACATCTGCTCACATAAACTCCAAAGTTGCTGAGCATTTTAATTTAACACTTGGGTTGAATGCATGATAACAGCAGTTTAATTTCTGTGCTTTGATCAAAACCCTAAGAACAATATCCTTTCACACAAGTTTGATGAATATTCTTAACCCACCACTGTTTTCATTGGTGGAGATACATTTACTTTGCGAAAGTACAATCACAGTAATTATAGAAAACCATAAGAAAATATAAATAATTGTACAATCCCCACGGGCACCTTGAGCAGCACCACAGGAGTTTTATTAACAACCACATGTGAACAATCAGATTTGACTTTCTGATCTTCTCTGAAACAAAAAGGAGTTGTCTTGGTTATGGAACAACAGAGAGTATACACTGGTGGTGATAATGAGACTAGAGAAACACATTAACCACCTTAATAAGGACATGAGAAATGCTCACCACTCATTAAAATGAAGCAACATGGAAGATCTCAAACTGTTCCCATTTTCTTAGCCAATGAATCAGAATAAAACCTGATTTGAATGACACTGTTTTCTCTCTGCTACTGCGGAATATATTGTCCAAAATTCAATATGAGCTCACTTTAGTGATGTTTTTCAGAAACACTTGTTACAATATTGCAATTTAAGTGATGATATTGACTATTGGTTATATTGGTTATTATAACCTCCTTGTCTTAAAATAAGGCATTATCTTTTTATGTAAAACCTTTAGAGTATATTATCTTATTAAGTAAAAAATTCCTCAAAGATATTTAAATATACAGCCTCTGCCCTTCAATGACCTTGTTCCTCTCAAGGGAAATTTTGAAATGTGTACATGATCTGTATGAATGGCTGGTGCTAAATTAATTATTGTTGGCTTTTCCCAGCTGTGAGTTCATTTGGTTCTAATTTTCCAACTCATGACTTTCCATGAGCATGGATTGTTGTTACTGAGAGTGTTCTCCAGGGAGAACTTGGACAATTGCTTTTTCATTAGAAGAACTACAGTCAATACACTATAAATCACTTTGCAGCATGTCATCCTGGTGCACTTTTTTCCAGTAGAAAAATGAATTGCATTTAATTCTTCATAATACTTGCCTTTCTTCCATATATATATATCTGAAATCAGAACCTCTCTGCTTTAGGTTTGGAAAATAGTATTTAAACCTCTTACATGTAGATTACTTCATCTTGTGTTACTATTACTAAGGGAATAATTCTAATTGAGGCTTATTAAAGATTGAATCTGACACATATTATTAGTGCTAATACCAAGGGACATTAACATTCCTCTGTCCTATCTAATAAACTAGCTAGATACAACAGGTGGGAAGGACATTATTATCATTTTATTTAGAGTTTTGATTTTAAAATGTGTGCAATTGTCATTGCACATTTAAATTGGCAAAAATTTTTTGTACTTATTGTGTGAAGAATAGGCAGAAACAGGCTTCGAGAGCGTAGACCTGAATTCAGGTTTTGGCACTGACACTAAGAAGGTTGGAAAATTAAGGCAGGACAATTATAATTGGAATTTCGAGGAGTATATTTTGATGCAGTAGTTCTTAGAAGACGGTATAGGACCAGTTGGTGGTGTACTGTGAACACAACGCTCTATAATACTGGACCCACATGGGAAGGCCCCTAGGTTCCCTTCCCAAGGTCTCTCTGTACACACCAGGTATGCACACGAATGCCTGTGGCCTGGCCTGTCTGAGACTGGGGATACATCGAAGCCTGAGGAGCCTGTTTGGGATGCTTCTCTCTCTCAGTTTGTCTCTATCTACCTCCAAGATTGTGAAGATTAGACAAAGCACAGATAGAAAGCTCCTACCACACACCTGTCATTATGAACATTTTCTGAATTTTAGAAGCTAGTAAACCTTTTGCTTAGCAGTGCTGAAGAGTCTATCTCTGAAATGTAAAGAGATCAAATAGAGATGTTAAATAAGATTGTTCTCATATAAACTGAATTTGGCTAGGGGAGAAAGTTGGGGGTTGTGCAAGAAAAAGCTCATACTGGGTATATTTACTTTTGTCAGTATTTTCCTATCTGAATACCAGTCATCTGTATACAGGTGGATTACATTCCAGCCACACAAACATGTTATCATAGAAAAGGTTTTGTGCATAATGGTTAGGTTACCAGGAAATCCCGGACATAAAAATCCTAAAAGTCCATTTATCCCTAAATATAACTTAAACACAGATTATTTGCAGTAAAGTAACAGGGAAAAAAAAGTAGTGTAACTCAATTAATAATTAAGATTTAAGATGAAATAACAAAAGCTACAGTTCTGTTTGCCATTAATGGAGCTTAAAAAAAAAGCAGATTTAATTGAAAGAAGATTTACAGATAGATGAGACATAGAAAAATATTTAAAGAATTTCATGTGTACTTTCATGGGTGTTAAAGATAGAAACTACTCATTCTTTGTCATCTAATTTTGTTTCATTTCTCATGTGTGTGTATTAGACAGTGTCTCATGTGCCACTATCCTGCCTCAGCCTCCTCAGTAGCTGGGAATAAAGGTATATGCCACCATGCCTGGCTTTTCAGGGTGAGTGGAGAATTGAACCTTGGTCTCCCATGTGTTCTCAGCTCAGCTGCCACACAGAAGCACCCAACACACTTTACCATGGCTAGGCTTTATTCTTTTAATTAAAGTTCATTTTTTCATTATACACATGTGCCCAGTTTGAGTTTCAAGCCACCAGGTCCAGGGCTAGAATTGAGGTTAGCCATGTATGTGGGAGTCCAGCAACAAAACCACTATGCCATCTAGACATCCCTGACGCCTTACAAGAAAAAAAACCTTTATAAAATGAATCTACCAGTACCAGCATATGGCATAATGGTTACATTGCTGGATTCCCACATAATTGATCACGATTCGAGTCCCGGAACTGGCGGCTTAAAACTCCTGCCAGTTGTGTGTGCATGCATGCCCATAATTCCAAGAGGAGAATGAAAGAGAAGTGATTGCTGCATGGCCATTCCCCCGGGTGGCGGGGGAGGGTGATTTCTCACTGTCTCTCTGTCTCTGTCTGTCTCTCTTGCAAGCACATGTGCCCTATAGCAAAACTCTCTAAAAAAAAGAATCTATCTATATAGAATAAGTAGGTAGATAGCCAAATAAATATCCTGAGGGTTTGTCTTTCATTAGACAATAGCCTCTAATTTCAGTAGAAACTTTGTCACTTTGGTTTATTATCAAACTTAGAGTATTTCTGGCATTATTTTTTACAGAAACTATTAAAAAGAAATGGTAACTCAACTAAAATTGTGCTGCTAAAGGAAGTCAGTTGGGGTGAGATGGTCCTCAAGAGTTACCTCAACTACCATTTTACAGTAAATAATTGTTCTAGGAGGCTTAGCAGATAGCTAAGGTAAATATCTGCGGGACAAACTGAAAAGTCACCTCCTATTATTTCAATAGTTGTTGAAATAGAAGTGTCACTATGCTGAGCTTTTGGTGTCTCTATAAACTTGCTAATATAGTTGAAAATACCACCAAATCGACTTAGTTAAAATTTTCTAAACTAGAGCCTATGTATTACACTACTTTTAAAATGATGATGATTTCATTACATTCATTATTCATTTATTGATAGGATGATTTATACATTCAGCTGTTTATTGATTGTATTACGGGCACTATTTGTGCTGGACGTGTAGCAGTTGGTAGTGGAGATGAAGAGAGAAAATCCTCTGCTTGTGGAATTTACATCCTAGAGGGGAAGGGCAACAGTAAACAAATTCCGAACAGATAGTGATAAGTGCTATCAGGGTTAGAGAATAAAGTTTATGTGACAGAAAGGGAGAGTGGTGTTATTTTAGGTAAGATGGTCATGGAGTCAAGCTGAGTCCAGAATGAGGAGTGACCACGATGTAAAGGTGAGGAAGGAGAGCTTCCCAGGCAGAGAAGCAGCAAGAACAAAGGCCCTGAGACAGGCCAGAAGCTTGATCATGTTACCGCCTTCGTAGAGAAATACAGAAATGTGGGCTGGCAGGTGGCATGGAGGTTAAGGTGCTAGATCCCGCATAGCCAGCTGTGTGATTTGAGTCCATACCTGGTGGCTTGAAAATCATGCCAGACATATGTGCTTGCATGCCCAAAGTCCCAATAGATGAACGGAGGAGAAAGGATTGTGGTGTAGACATCCCTTGGGGGAAGAGGGGTGATTTCTAACTTTCCCTTTTTCTCTCTCTGGCAAGTGCATGTACCCTATAGTAAACAAAAAGAAAAAAAGAGAGAGAGAAGCATAGATATTTGTTGTTTTTTTCTTTTTTTCTGAGTGTTACAGGAATCTAGTAGAAATTTTTAGCAGAGGAGTTCTGTGGCATTACTTATATTTTTTAAAATATAGTTAGTTATGGTCGCTGTATGGAGAATAGATGGTAGAGGGCAATGGGAGAAGCCGTAGAAGGAGCTCAGCCAGAAGGCAAATGGCGCCACCTGCGTGTGCTGTCATGGTGCTTGGCACAGGATGCTGGCAGTAGAGAAACAGACCACCTGGACATACCTGCTGGCGGATGTAGTGATGATCTAGACCTGCCTAAGAATGGCTGTAACAGCTGTATTCCAAGGCTCATGTCCTGTTGATGTCCATGAATTGATTTTTAGGTCATTTATTTCTCCAAAGTTAGATTTTTCTAAAAATTTTTCTTTGGACTAAGTAACTGAGAAAACAAATAAACAAACAAGAAAAAACACTAAATAAATAAATAGCAAGAAAAAAATCTGCATTCAATGATCTAGATTTATGGTTGTGTCTGACTTGTTAAAACAGTAATTTATGGACTGAGACAATTATTTTCCATGTGCAGTGGTTTACAAAACCTCCTTGGTAGAACCTGAATGATTTGGCATGTCTGTCTGAAGCCCATTCCCCTACCTATCTGCTTTTCCTTCAGTTCCCCAGTCTCGTCGGTCCTTCTCACTACTCCCACCAGCCAGGCTCTTTCCTCTCCTAGCACTTTAGCACTAACTACACCTCTGCCTAGAAAGCTGGCTTACTCATTTTGACCATGGCACTGGGGCCTGCAACCTTTGCGGGGGGACTGGAAAAAGTCTAAGGGCTGAGAAAATGTATATTGTCTCAAAAATATGACAAGAAAATTGCAAAAGGGAAATGAATTAAATTTTAATTGTCTTCAAAATGCAACATTATGCCAACTTCACTAATTGCTAAATTTAATATTTATACAATTTTATGGTATTTGGAATGAATTTTGGGTCAGATTTCTGAGTGTTCTGAGAAATCATAGCCAAACATATATTAATGTATTACTAACAGTCAAATAAAATTTAAAGGGAAAGTTATAAAATCCACTTAAAGTTTTTTCACCCCAAAATATTCTTATTTAATGCAGTATATGAGCACATTTTAATGTTTGTGATATGACGTGGGATAGTGTTTCTAAAAATAAAAGTATCAAGGTCGTATGAAATTAAAATTCCTGTGCTTAATTAAATTATGCTCTAAATAAGGCACGTTTCAGCACATAGTTGAAGGAGAGAAATAAAGAGGATTTCAAAGATTCTTCATGTGCTTCTCTCTCTCTCTCAACTGTCTCCTCCATGCTAAACGTCTAAGGCTATCAAGCCCGACTGCATGGAAAATGTGTTTCTTTCTGAACGGACATGAAGGTCAAAGAAATAGAAAAGTGAGGAAATGGAAAAGCTGAGAGAGGCCACAGGAGTGTGTTAAAAAGTAAATCCTAGTGATAACTGGTGTAAATGTGGATCAGGCAAGTTCACTTCAACCGAAATTGACTCTGGAGATAATCTGGGTACAACATATGAAACAGAAGTGAGGTGGTTCAGGATCGCCAAAGACTGGCGACGAGTTGAAGTTATGGAAAAAAGTAGGAGAAGCTGGAAACAGCTCAAGTTCCTCTGCTCTCCCTCATCCCCACATAAATGACAGAGAAGTATTGCCATGTAATCACACACTCACACGTGCACACACACACATACCCGCATACACACACACACAGTCCTGATGAGGGAGCAAGTACCCCAAGAGCTGTGAGGCTTTTCCCCCTGGGTCTTAGGTCTCCTTCACCCTGTACCCTGTAGTCTGCCCCTCTCTGTCCTTGAGCCTCCCTCTCTCCTTCCTCTATCCAGTTTTGACCCCCATTCCAACTGTCACCCAGCAGGGGATTGCCTTCTTCTGCCCCAGTTTACTCCAGCTGTTGAGTATTTCCTAGAGATGCTATTAGATGGGCAGAACGAAGACTCATCAACTGAAACTGGGCAGAAATCTTCAAAACCATTGTCTGACCAACAAATTTCTATAAATTTTAAACTTTAGATTAAAAAAAAAAAAAGTCATTGAAATTACCTTCTAGCATCTAAACATTGGGTGAATTGGCCATACTCCCAAGAAGACAAAGGAGGGAGACGGGGCTGTAATGGAACTCTGAACCCTGTACAATAGAAAAGGGGAAGCAGCCAGCCTCTGTGGCTGCTGACAAGTCTCTCGCCTACCCGCTTTCCCACAGTCACAGCTTGCAGGTATGTATAACCTGGTTAGAAAGAAGACCATGTTTACTGCAGACATGGCCATTGTGTACAGATAGCCTGAGCCTCTTAGGGGACACATTACCCCCAAATTTTGTCTCACATGCATGAGGTTATCTCATCCATGAACAAAAACTCTATGAAGCACTGAATTTTTTTAAATAATTATTTTCATTTAATTTTTATTTATTCATTCAATTTATTTTTTAATTTGACCAGAGAGAGACACACACAGAGAGAGAAAGAAAGAGAAAGCAAGTTGCCAGGTCTGGGACTCAAACTGTGGTCAGCCATGTGGGTGTGTCCAGTGCCTTAACCTCCACACCATCTGCTGGTCCCCGAAGCACTGAATTTTATCCTGAATTTTGTTTAAAAAAAAAATGTTTTCTATAAAATCAGAGTAGACAGCAGCCAAGCAGCTCAATATATACTTTCTATGGGCCTAAAAGTTTATTTAACTTGAAATAAGTCATTATTCCTGACTTACAGAATCATGTATAAATTACCAAATGAAGAGGATGTGGATGAGAATGAGGAAGCTAAAGAATATAACTATGTACTCTCCATAGGAAGAGGATAGATAAACAAAATAAAGCAGGTGCTGGGGACAAAAAGTACAAAAAGAGCCTGGAACAGAAAAGTATACGTACTCTAAAATATCTTTGATTGCCAACATAACAAATCTTAACTAGATTATAAGGAATGGGCTAGCCAGTTGGAAATGCATACAGACTTTTTAAATGATGTATTACATAAACACATGACAAAATGTATTATGTAGAGAAATGCCAAATTTATTTGAAATTTTAGATTAAATGAAGAGACTCAAAAAGGTTCTAGTAAAATAAACTTCATATCTGAGAATTTCTTACCTAGAGAATTAGTTGAATTTTCTAACTGGTTGAGAGAATGTAGTTAGGAAACCAAGGAGAGTCTTAATAAATGCCTATCAAGTGACTTTGGAATGTTAATTCACCTGTTTTCTTTGCCATCTCTCCAACACGGAGATGATCCAAGCAATGCAACAGAGAAAATGCTGTATCATTTTTGGAACCTGAACCATGAATAATCTTCCAGCAGAAATGGTGTGAGAGGAGAGTGTATTGATGAAAACAGAGTGAGCAAAAGTTTAGGAGCTCATCCCCCCCAGTCTCACTTATCTCTTCTAGACTGAAACTGAGGCTTGAGTCTAATAGAGATAGTGCTTTCAGGGGGAGAAGTTTAAAGGAAGTTGAAATCATTCAAGGATCTCCACACACTAACTTAGAATGGTGACCATAATACAAAACTTGTTAAAATTGCAAAAAAAAAAAGATTACAACTACCATAAATCAAAGTGTGATTTTATATTTTGCTTTAGGCCAAATGGATCAAGCAAACAAAAAAATAGACTCAAGGAGGTCTCCAGACTTGAACCAGGAACCTTCCCATGTGGGATTGCCTTACAGAGCTCATGTTTTACCTGTATATTGCCATCTGGCCCCACATAATTTTTCGAAAGAAAGAAAATTGTGTTTGACTATCTTTATGTATGCACCTAAGAAAAGTGTCTAGGAATGTTTATACCAAAATGTGGTAGTCCCTAAAGAGTCAGATTATACATTTTTCCCTTCTTTTAAGGGCTTCTTTTATATTGTCAGAGTGGTTTTTCCAAAAGTATAAAATTTGTATAACCCACCAAAATAATATGGTTGGTTCTCTTTTGAAATACGATATTTAGAAATAACAAGTGAGCTAAAATGCCATCTTTAATTTCACAGTTTCGATAAGTTTTTCTGTCAAATCTAGTAAACATTTCTTTGATGATTACAAGAATATAACCAGAAAACAAAAAAAGGGATGATATCTGCTAAGTTTAGATTCAGTCACATCTTCTGCAGGTGAATATTACTTTTGAATGATATCAAAACAACACAGCATTGTGCAGCTCTTCTGTTTCTTTGGAGTTCTCCAAACTGTTCCTTTTTGCGATATTCTTGAGAGTAGTAGACTATTTCTTAGCTTTCTAAGAAATGTAAGTACTGGTGCACTGTCTTCTCTTACGGCACATTAATCGTGAGATTTCAGCCATATTAACTATTCTTGAAGAGAATTGTCAAAAATGGCTCAGTCCCTAGGTGATTTGGCTGTTTGACAAGAATTTGCTTTTAAGGCTCTTTGTGGCCTAAATAGTCTCCCTCTTTGCTTATCTGAATCTGCCTTTCATATAAAAGAGTATTTTTTCTGCAGATGGGAAAGAAGCTCTGGGGAAATGCAGAAAGTGATTTCTTTAAGTAAAGATAACCTCAAAACCTTGTCTGTGTTCATTACAGCATTTAAGTAAATAGAGTTTTATAAAACTTGCCTACTTGCCAGTTTAGAGACCTCATTCATGTACTCATTTATTTAACAAACATTCCTTGAGAGCCTTCAAAAGGCATCATAGTGGAAAGGACTTCAAAGTAGAAGCCAGGAGGCCTAGTTCCTAGCCTTTCAGTAACTGCGTGACCCTGGGTCAGCATCTCAGTCTCTCAGTTTTCCTTCTCCATAACACAATGTTAAGGACCCTTGATGGTCTCCCAAATGGTCTTGACTCAAAGGTCAAATGAGATAATCCAGCTATTGGAAACCATGATGTCAACACAGTGTGCTTCTATGAAGTGCAAGGGAGGTTCTGAGTATTTTAGCAGATGCAGAGATAAATAAGATATGATCCCTCCCCATGGCCAGGCTTCCAGCCTGATAGAAAAACAGATCCTCAGTAATACATGAAATTAAACAAAGGAAGGAGGAAAAGGAGCAATACTATGGACTAAGCATAAAACTACGGACACTCAGATTACATTATGATGTTATCCATTTGGCCAGTGTCATAATAAAGAGCCTATTGGCTTATTGGAGGTGGAAATAAAGAGGGATAGTAATCTTTATTGGGTCATTAGAAAAGTCATGACATATTTCTCTATTTTTTCTATGCAAAAATATATCATGACTTTTCCAACAATCCAATAGTATTGGAAAGAGTTACCCTAATTCTCTCTTTAAATCTTACAACTTGTTGCAGGAGTGTTTTGTTGTTGTTCCTTTATTTTTGAGGCATTCTTGCAAGTCAATATGAATAAAGCTAAGCCTTCTGATTCTCAATGCATTCTGTCTCCAGAATTTCTCACCAAAATGCTGATGTGGGCTGCTCTTTTTTATTCCTCTATAGTAACGAAGAAGCTCAGCTTCATTTTTGCCTTTATAAATGTATCTCGACTTAGACAAGCAGCAAAGAAGAGCGGTTTTATAAATTAAAAGATCATAGTCTATGAAATCCTCTGCCCCTAAAATTCCAGATGAGTATGAACATGCAGGAGGAAAAACCTAGGCTTAATATCACTGGACTTTAACCAATCTCGAACAAATCAAAAACAATCAAGTGATCTGGTACTATAAATGGCCTAGAGGTTAAGGCACAACCATCTGTGTTTTCCTTGTGTTATATTGCATCAGATTAAGACATTGAGAAAAACTATCATATAGTACCATGAAATATGGCAGTTGTGTCAGTTAAAAATGCTTTCAGTTCTCGTTTACAACAAAAACAAGAAAAGACTGATCGGGATATTAACAATTAAGAGGGATATTTTTCATGCATAATAAGCATTCCTAAAATAGGCAATCCTGGGCTGGTGAGCACCATGATCAAGCCATCAGGGCTCTCTCCATCTCCTTTCTGTTCCATGCTTCCAGAATGGAGGTCTCCACCTGCCATTATTAATCCATTATTGTAACAAGCTGGCTGTTTCCCCACTGGAGAAGGAAGACAATAGGAGCAACAAGCCAAAAGGCATGGCAGCCCATTCGTTTTTTTTTTGTTTTGTTTTGTTTTGTTTTTAATTTATTTATTCATTTATTTATTTATTTGCCAGAGGACACATGTACTGTCCCTATCTCACAGAGAAAGACGGAGAGGACGTCAAAGTCTCTCCTTTCTCTATAGGGCGCGTGCCTGTGGGAAGTGGTCACATCTTCACAGTCTCTCTTCTTCCATTTGTCTCTCCTTTCATGATTTTGAGCATGCATGCACATGTGCTTTGTGTGTTTTTTAAGTCACTGGGTCTGGGACCTGACCTTGCAGTCACCCGTGGGGGATCTGGTTGATTAACTACCAGGCACCAGAGCAGGTCCCTCCATCAGTCCTTTTAAAAAGCTTATCATGAAAGCTGAATGAGGAAAACGACCTGGCTTCTTTCACTTACATCTCATTGATGAGAATGCACTGGTGGGTGCGTGGCCGCCCTGGACCAATCACTGGAATTCGATTAGGGAGGTTAGAGGCTGTGGCTAGCAGCTGAATCAGCCTACCGAACAGTATCTTCCCACAATAGGAGACACCAAATATACGCTGGGCTCCTGTTCTAGCAGTGGAACAGATACAGGTGCTAAGCAACAATTTTATTGTCATTGTTTAACATTGCCTTGTTTTCTTATTTAACCTGTAATTTAATGTAATTTTTATCTTGTTTCTTTCTTGGTGTCTAGCACCCTTGAAATGTTATCATCAGGATAGCTCACAGAACTCACTGTGCTTGGGTTTGAATATTTCTCTTCAGTCAATTTCATGGTTATATTTGTGTGCTCATTTTCATGTTGCTAACTCATTTTTGTGTTGCTACCTAAAACTGCATAGTTCATAAAGAAACAGAGGTTCATTCATTCATAATTCTGATGACTGGAAAAACCTAAAAGTATAGACATCACATCATGCTAGCTTATAGCTTGGCCAACAGAAATACAGAGGATAGGTATGTGCAGCTTCTAACACCTGTTAGAAGCTCCCTCTTTTATAACAACCAGCTCTTGTGAGAACTAACCTCTTCTCTTGAGAACTGGAACTCACTGGATTTCACAAGACATTATTAACCTATCCACAAAACTGTTGCTTCTTTAATGCAATCACCATAATCCAATCACTAGCCACTGGGCCTCATCACCTCCCAACATCATGTTCCAAAACGTGAAACTTTGGGAAACAAATCACCCAAACCATAACAATTTGTAATCATGTGAAGGTTAGGTGCAAGCAATATTTGCAAAACACAGCATTTCTTTCTGTTTCTGTATAGATTTATGAGAACCCTAAACCATCTTAGAAGGGAGGAATTAATGAGAAACTGATTGTGAAAATAATCATAACTTATTTCAAAAATGCTAAGATTGGGAGATACCATGCACGCATGAGTGAGAAAGTTTTAATGGCTCTGCTTCACCTGCAGACCCCCTCAGCCAAGTGCTACCAGGCACTCTGGTTTTTCTCTCCAAATGCCCAGATACACGTAGTGTCTCTTTAAAGCAAACAACCTAAATGAATCCAAATTGGCTGTCTTTAATTCCCTTCCTTATAAAGATACTAGAAAGTACATTTAACTCTTAAAGCTAAAAGTAGTTCTTATTTCTCATAAGAAGAAGCATTTGGGATTTAGTCGCCTACTTAAAAGACCCTGGAATCTATAAAGACAAGTTTGTGCTTGTATGGCTTACTACTATTTTTGTTCTGTGTTTGATTTTTTTTGCCAATATTGCTAAAAATTGCATTCTACAGCATTATATGTTCTAAATTACATCCTGTGTACACTAACACACAGCAGCAGTCATGGATTTACATCTTTAGCATCAGAGTATCATCGCATAGCAACTGGAAGTTAATATTTCTTAAATTAACCAAAAAAAAAAAAAAAAAAAAAAAACATTTACTCCAAATTGCAGTGTTTTTCTCTCTCAGTCTTAGAGTGAGAGGGATAAAAAGAGATAGAATACTGGTTAAGAAATATGAGTCAGGCGAAGCTGGTTACTCTACCATTTACTAGCTTCTGCCATTTACTAGCACTGTATTTTCATCGGTTAAACAGAGGCAATTATTTCTACATCACGGAATTGCTAAAGAGTGAACGTAAGGAAGATACTGTGAGCATTGTGCTTGGCAGTCTTAAGACATGGCCTAGATTCAAAAATGTTAGGCATCCTTATTAATAACGATAAACAATTTGTTGCATTTGCTATCTCATAAAAAGATTAGGAGACCAGCAGTATTGAATATGACTTATCCCTTCCTCTTCCTGAACATTCAACTAATGCAGTGATTGAGGTTTTTCTATTTTATTCCTCTATTCATAGTCCAAGTGTAAAACCTTGGTTTAAAAACCATTAAACAATAATTACTCATTGTTAGGAAAAGCTTCTTTTATTTCATAACCTTGAGTCTAAACCCATGGTGATCCACTATATGGACAATGTTCCATCCTTAAATAACATCTTAATCTCAATAAGAAGCAACTCAGAATAGTTATTCCTTATTTTTGCAGATTCGACTGCAGAGAATTAAGAAAATACACTAAATGCCTCAAAGATTTCATAAAGTTTGCATTAGCCCCACTGTCCACATCAACTTGTCCTCTGACTAGTAGAAGTTCCTGTTGAAGAGTGGTGCTGGACCTGTGCCCAGTACCTCTGGAATAGCAGAAATGAGCACTGCAGTAGACAAATCCTGGCATGCCTGACCCTGGGGGTATTAACGTTGGCCCAAGTCACTTCATTGAAAATGTGTCCAACTCTTAATCTTCTTCAATAGATTACAAATTTCTTAAGCAGTTTTCTCTAAAATAAAAAATTTTGCCTGCCTTCAGTTTACTATTCACCTGGGACTCAGTAAAATGAGAATTTCACTGACTTGAGGCACAGCCATTAAAGCTACATTTTGATGTTTTCAGTATTTAATGCATGACAATTAAAGATTATTTGGAAATAAGAGAAACAAGAAAAATGATAAATTGGCCAATTTCCCACCACCAAACACAACCACTAGGAACATGCTAATGGATTTGCTTAATGAATCATTTGTGGATATTTTAAAACTTATCATATTATACATTCTAATGTGATTGTATTATCTTCATAAATACTTGAAATATGGATAATATTCTGTCAGGTATCTATACAGATTTACTTAAGACTCCATTTCCTCTATGGTCCATTGCTGAGGTTGTTGCCAATTGCCCTTACAAGTAATCTGTAATAGTCATAGTAGTTTATAAAATTGTCTCAGAATATAGTATAATTTCTTTAGGACAGATTCCAAGAAGTGAGATTAATGAATCAAAGTGTTTCTACTCAGGAGCAAAACGTAAGTAATTACCTATTTTCAGAAACATTAGATAACTGTAGGTATTAACTTTATTTAAAGAGTTGCTTCTTTGATAGATTGTTTTAAATTGCATTATTGGGTTGACTGAAATCCATTGTAGAACTTGGCAAGGTTTATAAAACCATTTTGATGTGTGGTATAAAGTGAACAGTTTAATTTTTCCCTAATACATTGGGTTTTTTAGAATTTTCTGATTTCCACCTCTTTTTTCAGTTTCACAGGAGATTCTAAACTTGCCTCTAGTATGCGCTATGTGGAAACACAATCAATGCAGATAGGAGCATCCTACATGATTCAGTTCAGTTTGGTGATGGGATGTGGCCAGAAATACACTCCACACATGGACAACCAGGTGAAGCTGGAGTATTCAACCAACCATGGCCTTACCTGGCACCTTGTCCAAGAAGTAAGTATGTTCTCTAAAGCTTATGATAGATAGTCTCATCCTGTTTCCATAGGGAGCAAAAAATTACAGCTCTTAAACTTTAGGTTTTATTGGAAAGAAGCACTGTTATTTATAACTTAGAATTGACATAAAGTCAGCAACAGATTACAAGGATGCCTCATTTTTCACTATAAGATACTTAAGGAGTTTGGAAATTTTTTTCATGAAAATAACTTCAAGACTGGATACTCGCAGATAGTGTTTGAATATTATTTTCTCTAGCCTTATTTCTCTAATAAACATGTTTCTTCTTTCCCTTCAACATGTCTTCATCTGTTCCTTTTTTAAAGTCTCTTTACCTGAAGGTATATCACTTTAAGAATATGTTATCTCTTGCCTTTGAAAACAAAAAAGAAATGCATAGTTCCAGTTTCTTGTAATAAAATTTACCTTTTTATAAATATGTATCAGTAATCTGACATTGCAGTAAATATATAAATGTCATAGTGAATAGAATAATTTTACTAAATGCCAATTTTTGATACCAGGTCCAAAACACTGAATTCTCATTTCTATTTTTACATATGGGAATTAGGAGAAATTAAATTCCATGATGGTATTTCATTTGCAATGATTTCCCAAATCTTCTAGCTTTACAAAAGAAAAAAATCATGGATTGAATCCATATAACAAATGATTACGATTATGACATTAGATCCCTCTAAGGTATTTTTCATTTATGGCAAGTGAGTATATATTTGCCCCTGGAAGTAATAGAAGCTGAGTTTGAATTTTGCCTGCCTATCTTTTAGGAATGCCTTCCAAGTATGCCGAGTTGTCAGGAGTTTACATCGGCAAGTATTTACCATGCCAGTGAGTTCACACAGTGGAGAAGAGTCATAGTACTTCTCCCCCAGAAAACTTGGTAAGAGAGAACGTTTTTAAATATAGCTGCCACTTTAACTTATACTGTCTCTACTAGCATGAAGAAGAGTTAAACATAGTAGCCAAAACTTTATCCAATTTTTCCCTCATAAAAAAATTGAAAATAGAGCTCATGAAAAATACGAAACTGGTTTCCAACTGTCCTAGCTTCTTCTGACCTCCCTTTTTGCCCCCAAGTTTTTATTTTTATGACAGAACTCAATGATCTTGCTCCTTTATGTTGGGCATTGCAAAAGAGAATGATAGGAATGATAGGAATCTAGAAAATTCTGTATTGAGTAGTTTGGACTACAAGGATATTTTCTTACTGCAGTGTCCTACTTAATATACAAAACAAAAATCTAATATACACTATTTTTTCTGCTCACGTTCTTTCAGTAACAATAAAAATCATCCCCCAGGAAACAGAGATTTCAGTAAACTAAAACTAAAATTAAATATTTGATGGGCAAGCCAGGTGGCATGGAGGTTAAGACAAATGGATCCCAGACTCAGTGACTTGAAAAACATGCTGAGGACATGTGTGTCCATGCCCAAAATCCCAAGAAGAGGGTAGGGAAGGGATTATGGCATGGCTATACAGCTTCACCAACAGATGATTTCTCACTTTCTCTCTAGCTCCCTCTTGAGCTCACTCACCCTGTAGCAAAACTAAAAGAATAATAATAAAAATATTAATAAAAATTTAAAAATAAATATATGATCATATAAAAAAGAAAAGCATAATACTAGGTCATTGGGAAAGTCATGATGTATGTCCTATGTTTTTCTATGTAAAAATGCATCATAACTTTCCTGAGGACCTAATGTTTTTCTCAAGTATTATATTGTTTCACATTAGATTGATCACTCTCAAAACAATGTAATAATTGGGACAGGATGACTTGCCCAAAAGTAGTTTTTGGACTAGAAATCAGAGAGCCTGAGCTCTCAGTATAGTTCTTCCAGTGACTGATTAACCACATGAACAGAACCATTCACAACCTCTTCAAGGCCCGTTCCTTACAGAATAATGAAAAAGTTTGATTAGATGATCTTAAATGTCCTTCACAGACCTGACCTTTTAAGATCCTATGATTTTTACAGAAGAAAAAACATAAATTAAACAAGTATTATATTATTCCAAATACATATATATATATATATATATATATATATATATATCA
This sequence comes from Tupaia tana, assembly GCA_026018925.1. Lineage (NCBI taxonomy): Eukaryota > Metazoa > Chordata > Mammalia > Scandentia > Tupaiidae > Tupaia > Tupaia tana. The sequence goes on from JAKSZU010000003.1 coordinate 50,311,057, forward strand.
AGTTTATATTATATTATTCTAAATGTATATATCAAGTTTATACAAATCAAGACTAGGTATAAAACTACTGAGGGTTTTTTGTTCATTAGTTCACCATGAAGTATAATTCCCTCATTATCTAAAAATCATTAATCTTGGGACCAGCAGTTAACGTAATGGCTATGTTGCTGGACTCCCACGTAGTCGACTGTGGTTCGAGTCCTGGACCCGGTGGCTTAAACTCACGCCAGGCGCGTGTGCGTGCGTGCCCAAGATCCCAAGAGGAGATTGGAGGAGAAGGGATTGTGGCATGGCCATCCCCCCTGGAGGGTGATTTCTCGCTTTCTGTCTTTCTGTCTCTCTCTGTCTGTCTGGCGAGCGCACGTGCCCTATAGCAAAAACCTCTCCAAATAAATAAATAAATAAAAATAAAAATCATTAATCTTTACTCATTGACATATGGCATGTAATTTCAAAATTATGATGATGAGATAATTTTGATAGTATATTTTAGAGTTGTCTTTTTATCCCTAAGAATGTTATGCACTTTTATTCCTATGTACTTTAAGCAATATCCAAGAAATACTATTCTTATCAGAGAAATCTTTGCCAGTTATTTTACCTCTAATTGTATGTTGCATTGTTATTTCTTAGCTCAAAAAATAGCACCACCAGGACCAGCAGTTAACATAATGGCTATGTCACTGGACTCCCATGGAGTCGACCGTGGTTCGAGTCCCAGACCCAGTGACTTAAAACTGACGCTGGGTGCGTGTGCATGTGTGCCCAAGATCCCGAGAGGAGAAAGAAGGAGAAGGGATTGCGGTGTGGCCATCTCCCCTGGGGGGTTATTTCTTGCTTTCTATCTCTCTGTCTCTGTCTTTCTGGTGAGCGAACACGCCATATAGCAAAAATCTCTCCAAAAAAAAAAGATGAAGAAAAAAAAAAATAGCACCACCAAATTAAAAGTTTAAGTATAGTCAGAAACGGTTAATTCTTAGAACCAGCATTTGGTGTGATGGCTATGTCACTGGACTCCCCATGAAGCTGACCGTGGTTTGAGTCCCAGACCCAGTGGCTTAAACTCATGCCTGAGAGGAGAATGGAAGAGAAGGGATTGTACCCCCCCAGGGGGTGATTTCTTGCTTTCTGTCTCTCTGTCTCTCACTGTCTTCCTAGCGAGTGCATGCACCCTATAGCAAAAAACCTCTCCAAAAAAAAAAAAAAGTTAATTCTCATCAGTGTTAATTGGACCCTTGAGAGGAAGTATATTGACCCTTAAATGTTTTATTATAGTTTTAACACAGTGCCTACCACATAATAGATGTGTTTATTAAATGCTGCGAGATTAAATAGAATTTAATTCAACATGTCTCAATAAATTAAAGAGAGATAGTTTATTACAAGGCAACAATTTTTAATAACAGGAAAAAAAGCCCCTCTAGGTTATTCCCCTGGCTATTTGCCTTAAAGTACATGTAATGAATCATTTAATTTTCCTTTTCCATCAAGGCCCTGGGAAAAGAAAGTAAAAATATTTTTCAAAAGCAGACAACTCAGTAGGATATTTATTTTAGCATTCCTACTAACTAATACGTAAACTAAACATCATTGCTACACTTCAAAAAAAAATAGTGTTTAACTGATTATTGTCATTGTTTTTGGATCCATAATGCTTAAAAACTCTGCCCTAAGTGCATTTATTCTTCTTGTCTGTCTTGTCACAACTAACTTTTTTATTCTGTTCATTATAACTTTTACAAATATGTTTTTCTCAAGCATTGGGAAAAGGAAATGTACTTTAGTTTGAAAGAGTATTTCTTTGGGGGCCAAATCTTTGTTCCGCTATTTCAATTCAAACATATGCAACTGTAAACTGAAGGCATAAAAGCAAATGTGCTCCCTGTATTATCTAAGATCTGTTATCTGTGGAAAAAAATACAGTAGGTAGGACAACTTAGAGTGGAAATAGCTGATGTATACACCTGCTCAGAGAGATTCTATTGTATATGAACTGAACATTTGTTGCCCAATGAAAATTAATTTTGCTTTTATGAGAGGCATTTACATAAGAACAGGACCTAATGAGACCCAAACAGCTGTCAGTGCTGACTTAATAAACAAATCAACACCCAATAACTGAATGAGTTTCAGAATAATTGGGTAAACGTAATTACAGTAACTCAGAAGGTGGAAAATACAGTTTAGTCAGCCTTCATTTACCTTTATCCTCAGGTCATCTAACTATCAAGAGATGACTCAGTGCTATTTTATTTCAGTCTTCAAGTTTATATGGGTGGGAAAAATCAAATAAAAACTCAAATTGTGTTGCTTTTGGGAATCCATACAGTTTGGATTTTAAAGCCAGTTCAACTTCATTTCATCATCCACTCAGCAGTCTTTCACTTTCAAATTCAATCCAAAGTGCACAAGATTTTTTTCCAAAATTTTAAAAGAAAGAGAGAATTGGCAAATTTAGTATTTGTATTGAGGGTGCTATTTAGCAACCACGCAGCTGCAAATCAGTGAGATCACACCTTGTCTCCCCACATGTGACCAGCTGGAGATTGCTCACACAACTCATTTTTTTTTCTCACTAAAACTGAAGCCAATATTCAGACTTTTTTCCTCCTAACTTTTAATTAACATCAGCATAAAAAACTGTGGGTTGTAATCTTAACCAGAATAGTCCACTTTAAACTTTTTATCTTAAGGAAATATCTTTCCAAGTGCATGAGAGGCATGGGAGGGTTGATTTACTTAGAAAAATAATTTTGAATGTATCTGCATTTGACTACTTAGAAACATAGTAAATAAAATGGAAAAACTAGGACAGGTTTCTGAAAACCCCACCTACATTTTAACGTTTCAAATAACAAAACTTCAAAATAATGTATGCCATAGATTTTGCATAGGCAGGTAGTTATAAAGAAAATAAACTGTCACCCTTAGTCAATACACCACCAGAGAAATCACATTTGAGAGCTGAAAGGGATCTTAGAAATCAGTTTGCCCAAATCCTTTATTTGAGAGGTGAGGAACTAAAGGGCCCTCAAGGCTTAAATTTCTCACTAAAGGTCACATAGCTGAAAAATTGCAGGACTAGGGTCTTAAGGGTCTTGTCCTGTGCCAAGACTCTTGGTACATTCTTCTCTCCATTACCTATAAATGTCAGAAGTGGGCTGCCCTTTTCTGACGCGTTCACCCACTCATTGACTCATTTTTTTAGCACTTTTTTTTTTGAGCACCTACTTTATTCTGTTCCTGTGCAAACTATTGAGACACAAGATTTCCCTGTCCCCAAAAGAGCTCACAGACTACTCACCATAGCCCCAGTCTGTACTTGGATTCTAATTCATCTTAAAGGAAAAGAGCAAGTCAGCTCTCCTTTCATGATGACAGTGGTATGTGAGCTTCTTTCTTTCCTTTCTGGAAGGCTCTGTGCTCCAAGATAATGTATCTAGTATGTTTTTCCAAGAACCATTTATTAATGGGACTGTGAAAATTGTGATGGATGTTTGATTACAAATATAAGTCTATTACCATAGAAGAGGAAGAACGTTTGTGTCATTGTCTGCCTCTTGACACTGATATGCAGCAAACCTGTGTCTCCTAGATGTACCTCAGGGTATCCTAGAATTATCCCATTAGGAATAAAATGCAACCTATTAGCCACAGACCATTGATAAAATAAACAGTAAAGGCTTAGTCTGGATTTTAACAGTCTGTTACGTACTTAGGGAGTACTTAATATGTAGGTAATTGATGCTTTAGAGTTTAATGGATCATTCAGAGTCATTAAGATCAAGTGTATCTGTACAGTGTGCTCGGGGAAATTTTAATCAATGGAACTGAGCATGCACAATAATTCTTTTTTGGTTTTGTTTTGTTTGCACTTTGACTAGAAGAACTAATCTCAGATCCCTGGAAGTTCCTACAGGTGAAAAATGCACTATAATTTTAAAAGAATATTTTATAGACTTACTATCTGATTTCAATGAATAAGGTCCCACATGGTCCAACAGGTTTCTCTACCTGTAACGGATCATTTAACTCTTTTTTTTTTCTCTTAATGTAAGCTTATCTATGAAACTCAAGCAAATTAGTGTTTCAGAAATAAGCAGAATTTAGGGGCCAGCAGGTGGTGTGGTGGTTAGGGCACTGGACTTCCACAAAGCTAACAGTGGTTCGAGTCTCAGACCTGGGGGCTTGCTTTCTCACTCTCCCCCTTTCTCTCTCTGGTAAAATTGAAGAATAAAAGTAATAAATAAAATTAAATAATTATTTTAAAAAAAGAAAGAAAGAAGGAAAATTTAGCATCCAGATAATCTTATTTGTAATATAGTACATTATGGTATGTCTCCTCAACCCCAAAATAATATCCCCTAGCAAACTTTTGTTTTATGTTGATTGCTAACTGAAAACCTTCCTGTAACTGCTGATGTGTTTATTTTAAGAAAAGGTATTACTCTAGGTAAAACATCTTGTGAAAGACAAACTCAATTTTACCTGTCTTAAGTAAAGATACCTTTTAATATTTAATACCCTTTAAATATTCTTTCTTTTTTAGAGAGAGACATTTTTGCTACTGGGTGCATATGCTCACCAGAGAGATGGAAAGAGACAGAGAGACAGAAAGTGAGAAATCACGCCTCAGGGGATGGCCACACCACAATACCTTCTCCTTCATTCTCCTCTTGGGATTTTGGGCATGCACACGAACACCCCCAGTGTGAGTTTTAAGCCACTGGGTCTGGGACTTGAACTACAGTTGACTATATGGGAGTCCAGTAACTTTACCATTATGACATCTGCTGGTCCCTAAATATTCTTTTTTTTTTTTTTTTTTTTTGAGAGGTTTTTGCTATAGGGCACGTGCGCTCGCCAGAAAGACAGAGAGACAGAGAGACAGAAAGCAAGAAATCACCCCCTGGGGGGTATGGCCACACCGCAATCCCTTCTTCTCCATTCTTCTCTCAGGATCTTGGGCACGCACACACACGCACCCGGCGTGAGTTTAAGCCGCCGGGTCCGGGACTCGAACCGTGGTAGACTACGTGGGAGTCCAGCAACATAGCTATTACACTAACTGCTGGTCCCCCTAAATATTCTTTTTTATTACTTTTCCTTTTCTATTAAAAAATCTCTACATAACTACAACAATAAAAATAAAATTCAATATTTTGTTTTTCTATAAAATATCTCAAATGAATTAAGATTAAAGTATGCCCAATACAGGCAGATTTCTTTTTAACTTTCAGGGTAGAATTGTTGCATTGCATAGCAACAAGAGTGGGAATTAAAGAAAAGGGGTGGGCAACTAAATAAAAGCTGTGAAATGTTACATGAAAGATTTTACACTCTGACATTCGTTGTACCACCACTGCATGTTGGCTAAATTTTATTTTATTACTATACCTTTCTAGGTCCAGTGCCACTCGCTTCCGCTGGAGTCAGAGCTATTACACAGCCCAGGACGAGTGGGCTTTAGACAGCATTTACATTGGGCAACAGTGTCCTAATATGTGCAATGGGCATGGCTCGTGTGACCATGGCATGTGCAGGTAACATGTGCCAGAAAGTGGGATTGACTCTGTTTCTCAGGATTTGTGTCTATAAGCATACTGCAGCAGTCTTCATCAGAGACTGAAGGTGTAAACAGACTGATGGATAGTGAAATAGCCAAAAGAACGTCACTCTTTCTCTTCTTATTTTAAATGTAAAATATCTCATTACATGAAAGTAAGTATAAGACCATATATTCTAAACCTCAACAACTGATCTCAAGACAAGACCACGTGGGTTTAAATTTCAGAGTTTATTAAAAGAGCCTTGCTATTGCTTCTCACTTCTCCCAGCAGAATTAAAGCATTAGTCAAACGTGACTATATGCATTCCTACGCAGCACACCACAAGTTCAAGGTTGCATACAGAGGGAGATGGTGATTATCACTAATGAGAATGAGAAAGGAGCAGACTTGAATACTTAAAGACATGATTTAATCAGAAGGAGGAATTATAAAATGTGGGCAAAGTTACACGTGAGTTGAGCAAACAAACATTTACGTGTGACTTTTTAAGTCTACAAGAACATCCTGCTGTCCCTCCCCCCAAACACACACACTCATAAGCACACATACCGATGTCCTTTTTTATTATTACTTGATACCTAAATTTTACCATGATAGCATTATTTCTTTTAAGAAAGAATTCTGCTCATTTTGGGGGTGTGGGAAACTGAAGGTTGTTACTGTCACAAATACAGAGAAAAATGCTTTAGAGAAAAATCTAGTGTGAATAAAAAGATCTGAGCGTAAGTAAGACTTAGGCACTGATTTAGAGCAGGAGTCTGCTGCATTAACAGATGAACCTATGACTTGATTACTCAGTCCTGCTCTCTCACAGGTGTGACCAGGGATACCAAGGTACAGAATGCCACCCAGAAGCTGCACTTCCTTCCACAATTATGTCTGATTTTGAAAACCAGAATGGTTGGGAGTCAGACTGGCAAGAAGTTATTGGAGGCGAAATTGTAAAACCAGAACAAGGGTGTGGTGTCATCTCTTCTGGATCATCTCTGTACTTCAATAAGGTACGGCTAAGAGCTGGAGTAAGTCATCAAGGCAATGGCTGGTTTAATATGTGATGGGTTCACAAGGCAGTCTGAACGCAGAAGGTACAAATATGAAATGGTTTTGTTGTTTCCCATGTCCCTTGCTTTTGACTGAGCTTTGTCAAAATTTTATCCCTTAACTCTATCTTAGAAGACCCTTGTAGTTTTATGATTGTTCTTGGTTACTACAAATTCAGGTTAAGTCAGTTTACAATTCCTGCACCTGTTATACATGATTTAAATCCCATTGCTTTTCTTTCTTTCAAGGCCAGCTGGGCTTGTGTCTTGAGAGTCTTTGAGAGGAGAAGCTTATTGTTTTTTTTCTCATCCTTACCTTAGGAGGGTGTGTGAGTGTGCAGACCCGGGGCTGGAGAGTATGTGGAGGGTGGGAGTGGTGTAGTTTACAGGTTAAGGACAGCCTCTGGAGGCAGACTTCACATTTCATCTGATTCTGCCATCTTCCAGCTCTGTGACTTTGGGCATATTATTTAACCTCCTTATGATGTAGTTTCCTCATCTGTAAAGTGGGGATATTGAGTATCTACCTCATCAGGGTTCTTATGTAGATAAAATGAGTCTTTTCCAGCTCAGTTTGGTGGCTGCTCATTGTGTCTGCTGGTGTAAATTCCACATAAAAGTTTTTCTTGCACTGTTCAGCCTCCCATGTGGTAGCACCAGATTAGGTGTGCAGATTGGTAGACACCAACTATGGATTTGGGTGCCAGTTAGTATCTCTAAGGCTGATTCTCTTGGAATACTCCCAAACCTGTGTGACTTAGGGATGATAAAAGGCAACCACCTCCCTTTCCTCCCTCACTGCAGTCGAGGCAGGACATTTTTCCCCCTTTCCACCACTTTATCTCCTTATTTAGTCTTCGATGGGACTGAAGGGAGGAAAAGATCCAGTCTCCAACCTAATTATTACAGCTCTTTTTGAAACATGGGTTGATTAATATCACTTCTTTCTAGCAGGGATAGAGCCACCCATTCTGAAACAACTGACAATGTAATAAAGAGACATGTGTGGGTGATATACCATAGGGCTGATATGTTGCAGAATCTGTTTGGGCAGAAATCCAAGACAAGGTAATTTATGCAAATGCAAAAATAGGTAGAGGTTTTGTTTTCATGCAGGTGCAGAACAAAGAATCAGCAAGTAAACAAGGTAGAGAAAAATCAGAGATGGATTCCAATTAACAATATTTTCTATCTGTTCATGTTGAAGGTCCCAACAATTACTGTTAGAGACAATAGTAATAAATAAAGTGCATTGTTTGGATTTGGATACACTGCATAATTGTGCAGAAGTGGAAAGTTGTGCTTCCTATAAGCATCAATCTTAAAATAGGACTGTTATTTTTCACCAATATGTACTCAAGCATCCCAATAAATGTGTCTTATATACATGCACATGCACACACAGATATTTTAAACATATAAGAGTTCTAAGTATGTAGCTATTTTTTTTCCAATTAATTCAAGATCATTTCTGGAGTCAGATCCCTGGGTGTATCTGGGCTCCAAAAATCATTAATCAGTTTATGTTGCGAAGTTATTGCATCTGTCAGTATCTCAATTTTCAGGCTATAAAGTTGGATGTCTGGAGGATGGAGTTAATGCAGGTAAGAATAAAGAATAGTGTTGGGTACATAGAAGAGCTCAGTAAGTGTTGGCTATCATAATGATGTCTTATGAGAGTAAATTTCAAGTCAGTACTATTGAATATCTCTCTATATATATGTCCTGCTACTAACTAAAAATCATCATTCCAAAAGTAAAATTATATTCTTTTCCTGTAAAGTGGGGATATTGAGTATCTACCTCATCAGGGTTCTTATGTAGATGAAATGAATCTTTTCCGGCTCAATTTGGTGGCTGCAATTGTGCCAATTCAACTTTCTCCCTAAGTTTTTGTCAAAACATCTCAAGGTCATTTTTACTTTTTTTCTTATATATCATTTCTATCTACTGTCAATTCTAAATGAGAGAAAATATCTTCAGCAAATTAGAGGTGGGGGAATCTGGTTCATATAATCAAATACAAGGAGGGCCTGGATGGAACTGGCCCCAGAGATATTTGGAACCACAAACTCAAATGCCCACAGAACTTTCTCCTTCAGAGTGCACTATTTTCAGGTCAGCTGTCACAGTGACAGAGTTTTCTAATGCAGTTCTATTGGAAAAACCAAGGAAGATTTCCAGCTGGCCAATCACAGTGTGGCGGGAGTAGTAGTGTACTATGATTGGCAGAACTCACCAGTCAGGCAGAGAGGTGGGACAGACAGTTTGGCAGCCCCACCAGCAGGCATACTGAAGTGCAGAAAGGGTACCAACCCAAAGGAAGGATTCCTTGGCCTATTTTCATATCACCCTAGGTAAATTTATATGAAAACATAATTCTTTCTTTCTCCTCTCCTCTCACAAACGCTCAGGATGGTGTCCAGTACTACTATCTTAATTATGTAACTTATATTCATCTTCCAAACATGAGTCCTTTTTTTCAGCCAGGAGGCTCTCCTCCTCATTCAAGATTTGCCAGTTTCTCCACCTTTGCTCAGACCACTGCTTGCCATTATGCCTTCCATCTTCTCCACATTCACAGGAAACTTTCAGCATTCTGCTCAGATGCTGCTGCTTCAGGAAGCCTTCTGGAGCGTTGGCAAACTGTACTCTCTTTCCTTAGAAGTCTTCTGTTATTTATATGTCCATAGATCATATTTTTATTTTTATCCTCACAGTACCCTGGCAGAAAGCAAAATATCCCACTGACTGAGCCAAGTGTAGATAAGGCTTTCAGATCAGACATCCATGCTATGTGTTAGGCATTTACATATCAATAAATACTCCCAAAACTAAATTAATTAGAAACATTAATAGATCATCATGTGACCAAATAGATTTCAACAAAGAATCAGAACCTGTCTGTAGCCCTCAGTTGCCATTGCTGTCTCTGTGAACTCCTTTCACATTCGTTTATAATAAACCTGCCTGGTTTAATTGTTGAAGAAAGGAAAGGATGAATAAATGAATGAGTAAATTTAAGAAAGAAAAGTGGAAACCAACAAAAGATTCTGAAGAAGTGCTTATTTTCAAGTAAATATAATAGAATTCTTTGTTTCCTTGTGGCATTTTGATTAAAGAAGACTTTAATGGGAGACAAAAGATGAATATGCATGAAATGTTTTAGAGGTTTTATAATAAAAATTCTAGATTCTGAAAATATTAGCTGTTACAACTTGTTTTATTTTAGCTAAACCCTTAAAACAGCAAACTGTTTTAACTGAAAATGGGAGGGGAGTTGTGGGACATTTTCCATACTCCAAGAATGAGAAGATACTTAACCTGTCATTCCAACACACATTCATGTCTACAAATACGCACATGAATACATAGATCATAGTGTAATAGAAAAACTTCAAGGTATACGTTTACATCAAATTCTAAATTTCTACAAAAATTTTACCACAAACCATTTCCAAACTTTCATTTTTTTCTTCCTTTAAAACCGTCTTCAGCATTTAAGGTCACTGAACAAAAGATAATGATTTGTGCTATTATCTAAGAGAAAACACTTTCAGTGCCAAACTAAGCATTTGTGTGTTATTTTCCACCATTTACAAAAATCCCACAAAACACTCTTTCAAAATCTCTATAGACCAACACCATGGTCTCCTGGAAAAACCACACTACTATGTGAATTTCACAATAGGACAATCATTCCAACCAGCTAAATATGATAATTGGATTTTCATTATTCTTCCCCCCCCCCTTAGATCTTTATCCTTCTGGCCCATTTCCACATGCCAAGTTCTTCATGAGAGTTTCCTGGATTGGAATTAACCTGCTAAGTTCCTTAGTTTTCCGTCTAAAAATCATTCTTTCTGTAATGATCCTGATGCTTGAAAATCATGGATCTCTGAAGTGTTTGTCACTTATAGTATTTCAGAGCAATAAGAAAAAATATTAAAATCACATATAACAAATTGAAAATGTGTACTCATGATAAGATTCCTGCGAATATATACTTAAAATTGAGAGTTCCAAAGGAAAAATTCATGTCTCAAAGTTAACTTGTAAATAACAAATAAAATAATAAAAAAAATACTAGGAAAAACCTGGATTTATGGAAAAAAAAAACTTCAATACTCATTTTGCTAGTACTCTCATTTATTCTGAAATCTTTTAATTGACTTTAGATCTATTAGTAGCAGCACACTCTACAGTGTTTTCTCCTGTGATCTCTAATAACTTAAACCCTTTCTTAATTAAGGTAGTGGATTAGAGTAGGGTTTAAATTACAAGTCAGAGGGGTATTTGTCTGTATACTCTATGTAGTACCTCAGTTTTTCTTCCTGACTATTAATTAAACTCCCTGAGAGCTCTCCAAGACCAGTTCAAAGAAGTCCATGACTTAGCTTTGGCAGAATCCATTTAGGTGGAAGAATATTTTAAGCAAACCCCTTTTCAGTCCCATTAGCATGACACCATTTACACACAACAGGAAGGATGACAGACCTTGTCCATCTGTATCTCACATCTCACAACAGTATTGTAACACGCAGGGATACACTAAGCAAAGAAAGAAGTAACTAGATTAAGGACGTTTTTAACACTTTTAAGACACAAAAAAAGGCCATTTGGTGGTTGCAAACATGGGTTTAAATGATCCTTCCCAACCTCTCTGTTTGAGAGAGAGAGAAGGAGGGGGCAGATAGACAGAAAGACAGACACAAGTACTCTTTTCTTTTTTCAAGAAGTTTCTGTCTTGCTTGTTTCACTTTAATTCCTGTGGAAGAGGAAAATCGGGGCATGTCTGTGAGAGGCTATTCCCTCAGGAAGGCATGCCATGTGCTAGGCGGGTTCCATGCAGCATATCATTTCATCCAATTGTCACAGCTCCCTGAGAGGAAAGTATTATTACCTATGTTGTACCTTTGAGGAAAATAAAAGTTCAGAAAGATCACAGAGCTAATGAACAGTAAGAAGAACAGACTGAGATTCAAATTCAGCTCCAACTGATTTCAAAGTAGATGGTCTTAACATCTTTATTGCTCGAAGCAAGCCAAGCTATGAAGGAGAGACACTGTATGTCCCCACTTAATATATACCGAATGTCCACACTCTATAACTGAAACTGATGGGCTAAAGGATGTACAAACACAAGAGGTGGATGTGAATGACAGATGTGGTGTGTGTGGAGGAGTGGGGAATGGGGAAGAACATTTGGAGGAGGGATATGAAGACAGCATTGTTGAGACATGGAGGTAGTGTTGTTATATTTTGATCAACTCAACCGGGGAGAAATGTTCATATATTAAAATGATCACCTTGTAAGCTAAATCATGTGATTGAATGTATTAAAAAATGTAAATAAAAAAATAAATTAATTAATTAAAAAAATCTTTATTGCTCTATCCGAAGGCAATTTACAAAGCAAGAATTGCAAGTAGTTTAATTAAAATTAATTTTGCTTTATTTTTTAAAAAATCTTTCAAGTAATCTTTGTTAAAATGAGCAATTCCCAAGGGTCTCATAACCAATCTGGGAATCAATGATGAAGAGATTAAGCAAACATTCAGGAACAATTACTGTTGCCAGAGTAGAGACAACTAACTGGCCTACCGCTCCTCTCGATAGTAAGTAGGGATAAAACTACCTCCACACAGTGCTAGGATGCTCATGTGAATTTGGGACAGCAAAATGCCAAAGAGCTCCAAGATGATTGAATCTCTGATATTTCTGCCCTTGGAATGACTAAGTCAAGACAATTGGGGAGATGATTGAATCTATTATTTTTCTATGTTTTGGAAATCTAACTGAACATTTAATTTTTCTGCCATTTGGAAAGGCTGGGAAAAGACAGTTGGTGAGCTGGGATCTGGATACTTCTTGGGTGGACTTCGTCCAGTTCTACATCCAGATAGGCGGAGAAAGTGCTACGTGCAATAAGCCTGACAGCAGAGAGGAGGGCGTCCTCCTTCAGTACAGTAACAACGGGGGCATCCAGTGGCACCTGCTGGCAGAGATGTACTTCTCAGACTTCAGCAAACCCAGGTAACCACTCATCTGATGGGTCTCTGGTGGTTTTCCGGAATGCCAAAGACGATATTACTGCAGACTTATTTCTAAAATGTTAACTGCTGAAAAAAAAAATAGACAAACTCTTAAGTGTTTCACATGAATGATGGCTCAACATAAAAAGAGTTATTTCATTGACGTGGCTGGACTGAAAACATTTGTATTCATGTTTGAATGTTTAGAGATTTTTACAAAACTGTGACTAGAATAAAAACAAGACGATTGCAAATTGTTTTTCTAAAGAAAAGATGTGATAGAGAATTGTTTCACGCTCATTTTCCTATCTGCAAATTTGTTTCTAATATACACACAAAATATGTCTCACTGTTAGGTCTAATTTTTCACTTGTGTGCATCCAGGGATGGTCCTAGACAATGTATCTGTGAGTCTGTCTGTGGAGCTCAGACTTTCTGAATCTTGTGCTGGCCTATCCCTGTCTTTATTTGGATGGATGGGGAATATATGTAATATAATGTCTTAGGAAATGACTATTGAAGAATTTGGGAAAATGATTCATGTTTATTAGTAATACCTATACCAGGCAATCAATGGATCTCTATATATTTTAGTTCTTTTGCAATTATGTAGTATTTTGAAATTATATATTTATACTTTGTATTTTATGCTATAAGTTTCACTAAAATTTACTCAAGGCTTTTGTGTTTAGAGAGCTCTTTTTAGGGCTAACCAGTGGTGTGGTGATTGAGGTAGCTGGATTCCACATGACCAACTTAACAGTTTACATTCCAACCCCATGGCTTGAAAAACACACAGGATGCACATGCATGGATGCCCAAAATCCCAAAAGAAGAAATGTAGAAGGGATTCTGTCACGCCATCCATGTGCGGAGTGCTTTCTCACTTTCCCTCACTAGCTCCCTCCCTCTCCAGTGAGCGTACAGGCCCTCTAACAATTTTTTTTTAAAGAGAGAGAGAATTCCTTTTTTAAAATAATCTCTATATTTTCACTGTAATGCAAAAACGAATTTTACATGTTGACCACAAATCATTAATCTCTGACTTATTAATATTAACTTTGCCCCTCTTTTGCATTTTATAACTAAGTCTTGTTTTATTGAAAAAGATATATTGCTTAAGAATATATAGATTGGATTCTTACAGAGTGAATGTATTTTAAACATACTACTTAAATCTGTTTTTTATTGAATAGTTATACATTCATTGTTTTAAAATGTTGTCATTAAAGGTGACATAAAGGTCATTAAAGTAGACATGCAGGCATACCAATGAAAAGAATTTTTTCTAAGAGACGTTGGTGAGAGGAGAAACCAGAAAAAAAGACAACTGGATGAAACAAGTGACAAACATCCAGGGAGAAAGTCAGGAATGGCGGCTGGGAGATTGGAGCCTAGTGAGATGCCCTATGGCACAGTACAGTAAAGGGAATTGATAATGGTGCCAAACTGTCTTAAACAATTTAAAATAACTCAAATAGAGGCCAGTAAGTGGCATGGTGGATAAGATGTTGAACTCCCACATGGCTGACTGCAACCTGTATCCTGGATCTTATGGCTTAATAATCACACCAGGTGCATGTGCATGTGCATGCGTGCCCAAAATCCCAGGAGAATGGAGGAGAAAGGATTTGTGGTATGGCCATCCCCACTAGGGAGTGGTTTCTCCCTTTCCTTCTCATTGTCTTCGTCTCTCTCTGACAAGCACATGTGCAAAAACCTTAAAAGTTTTCAAAAATAAAAAATAATAAAAAGCAAAAAATAATTAATTATTAATCTGAAATTTTGAGAGTTCAGGAAAATGACTAGATAACTATGTAGACACACAAAAAATTTAGTGGTGTCCTAAAATTCCAAAAATACTTAGTTTTGACAGAAGTCATTAACTTGCACTCAAGAAGTATGTGAACTGACTCAAATACTACACAAAATACTTCATTTAGGAGAATTTTCATAGGAAGCCTGAAGATTTCACCAGATTCTTAGAGTTCTTAGACACTAAAATGGTAAAAGAAAAAAAAACCCCTCTGAATTGAAAATACAGGAAAAGACCCCATTCATGATGGCAAATACATAAATAAATATAAGAAATAGCTTTAACAATCCTGAGGATGTCTGTGAAGAAAACTATAAAACTTCCTTCACGGTTATATAAAGAAATTAATAAATGGAAAATAATACAACATTTCTGAACAGAAAAACTGAGTAGTATGATAGGAAGATATCTCTTCATTTACATTTAATGTAATTCCAATCAAAATCATAATGGTATTTTGGAGGAACTTTATATCTGGAAATACAAGCTGGCAAAAATAGCTTTTTTTTTTTTCTCATAAAGTACTTGTGCTCACCAGAGAGAAACAGTGAAAGGGACCGTGAGAAATCACCACCTGGGGAGATTGCACACTGCAGTCCCTTCTTCATTCTCCTCCTGGGATTTTGGTCATGCACGTCCAGTGTGATCTTCAAGCCACTGGGTCCAGGACTTGAATTGCGATTGGGATATCAAATTACATGTATAATACGTATATAATGCACTATATAAAGATTACAGACTGTGCTGATATACATCAAAATGTTAACAGAGCCCAATCCTATGCAGTAGATTATAGATAATTTGTATGTATGTATGTATGTATGTATTTATTTATTTATTTATTTTTAGAGTTTTTGCCAGTAGGGCTGCGTGTGTTCACCAGAGAGAGAGAGGGAGAGAGACGAAGACTGTGAGAGGGAAAGTGAGAAATGATCTCCCCAGGAGAAGTGGCAATGCACCAATTCCTTCTCCTCCCTTATCCTCCTGGGATCTTGAGCACATGTGGCTGGCATGAGTTTCAAGTCACCAGGTCCAGTGCTCAAACTGCGGTCGGCCATGTGGGAGTCTAGCAATGGAACCACTACACCTTCTGCTGACCCCAATTTGTAATTTTTTTTGTTTAGAAGGAGATTTTTCCTATAGGGCATGTGCACTTGCCTGAGAGACAGAGACAGAAAGCTAGAAATCACTTTCTGGCAGAGGGGAATGGCCACACTTCAATCCTTTCTCCTCCATTCTTCTCGGGATTTTGGGCGCACACGCTCACATGCCTGGCATGAGTTTTAAGCCGCCAGTTCCGGGACTCAATCCACAGTCACCTACCTGGAAGTGTGCTGATGTAAGCATTACACCATCTGCTGGTCCCAGTTTGTATTTATTTTAATTGTACGTTTGTGCTTTGGAAAATTTTAAAGTGTTATTTTAATATAACATATGAAACAATAGTTTTTCTCAATATTTCTTGAATAAGTCATGACTCTTGTTATGATAGTCAAAAGATATAGTTCAATGAATCAAACGTAGTTGAAATACTTTTTCTCTTCTTCAAAAGATACATTTCCAAATGAAATACACATGACTGGGCCTAAACTACTTTTGTTAAACCTCTTGTCTAATCTGTCCAAACTTAGAAACTTTTCAAAAATATCAGGAAATAAAACAAAGCTAAATTTGCTCTTGACCATAGCCTTGTTATTTCAACAGTTGCTAAGGAGAACACAGCTTTTCCATTCCCAATCACAGATGATTTCCTTATATGCAGATTTGTCTATCTGGAGCTTCCAGCTGCTGCCAAGACCCCTTGCACCAGGTTCCGCTGGTGGCAGCCTGTGTTCTCTGGGGAGGACTATGACCAGTGGGCAGTGGATGACATCATCATTCTGTCGGAGAAGCAGAAGCAGGTCATTCCAGTGGTCAACCCAACTTTACCCCAGGTATTGCTCACATGCTTTAACTCCAGAAAAACAGAAATTACAAGAGTGGCTGGAATAAATAACTCATTTCCTTAAGGATCTAGTGCTTGACACTACATGTGGAATGTAAATTTAAGTGGTTACACTTAATTTTTTTGTTACTTCTCTATGACACTAGTTCATGGATTATTTAGGTATTAAAAAAAAGACTACAACGTCTGACCAAGTCATCATGCAAATTTGTTAGTGTTTTTATAAAACAATTAGATACACAGTGGCATAAAAAATGTATTTGTTAAATCATCAGGAGAAAAAGTTAATAGCAGTAAAAAAAAAAAAAAAAAAAAAAGTTAATTTAGACAGTCTTCTTTATTTTCCTAGAAATACAAACAGTACAGAGCTCAGCATATCCTGAACTCAACATTTCTTTCTTGTTTTCAAAGCTTTCAACGGCCTTTCTGTATTATTTGTATTGTTTCTGTTAGAACTTTTATGAGAAGCCAGCTTTTGATTATCCTATGAATCAAATGAGTGTGTGGTTGATGTTGGCTAATGAAGGAATGGTTAAAAATGAAACCTTCTGTGCTGCCACGCCATCCGCCATGGTATTTGGAAAATCAGATGGAGATCGATTTGCAGTAACTCGCGATTTGACCCTGAAACCTGGATATATGCTACAGTTCAAGGTATTTATGCACAAACTACTTACCAGAGCATATTAAGGAGCAAAATAACCTCCAGATTTATAAATAAAACTCACAAAGAATGCAAATTTTAACATTCTATTAAAGAAGAGACTCGCTTGAACAAAGGTTTGACAATCTTAGAATTGCAATGCTTTTTAGCTCTCCTCGTAAGGAAAACAATTTATCATTTTGGGGGGTTTTTTGGTTTGTTTTTTTTAGAGACATTTTTGCTATAGGGCGTGTGTGCTCACCAGAGAGACAGAGACAGACAGAGAGACAGAAAGCAAGAAGTTACCCCCCCCCCCAGGGGTAATGGCCATGCTGCAATCCCTTCTCCATTCTTCTCTTGAGATTTTGGGCATTCACACACAAGCGTCTGGCATGAGTTTTAATCTGCCACATCTGGGACTTGAACCGCGGTCAACTATGTGGGAGTCCAGCTATATAACATGTTGGCAGTGTCACACCATCTGCTGGTCCCAGTTTATCAGTTTTTAAAGAGCTTCCAAAAGTTGTTTCTGTATTATATTTTTTAAGTGCTCATGGAACTCTACCAGAATTAAAAATAAAGTCAATTTTAGGACTTCTGTCTGATTGTGATTTGAATAGATACCATGCTTCTAAATGGTGATAGATAAGTTATTTTCAGCCTACTAGTGGTTTTTGGATTCAAGAGTTATTTTATGCTTTTACTTAGGAATTTCAAACAACTGATCTTCTTTTAATTTAGTAATTTTTTACTCCATCATCATTGTTCTCTTTACAGCTGAGTGTGTTTCAGCTCTCTTATATCAATATGTATAGCAAGTATTTACTTTGACAAGCTTGTCTCAGAACCCTAATCAAAATTTCATTGTGTTTATAATAAAATCCCATTGGTGAATTCTGAGGTCGAAAATAATGCAGTTTTAATGAGCTAGCACAACTACATGGTCCTTACATAACGGCAGGATGCAGATGCTAAATAATTTACAAATGGAATTATTAAAGAGATCTGATGTTTATATGCAGCTCTTCAAATATAATTTCCACAGGTCTGTAAACAAGGAAGTTAGTCATAGATAATATGATTAGTAAAACATTATCCTTCCTTACTTAGACTTTGATGATAAACTGCAATAGAAGAACATCGATAACAGTGTATGACTGTATCTTTGACTGTTAGTATTGTCTATAATTGTATCCAGATAACATTAATAGCAAATACATTTTCAAAATAGTATGCTGTTTCTCACCTGACATCTGTCTACTTGGTCACAAAACCAATATAGTGTAAGTGTTCAAGTCTACAAGGTGATATTCTGAAGTTTAAAAAAATCTAACTAAAGAAAATATTGTTAAATATTTTTATTACTTGGGCCAGCTCCATAGCCTCTTGGTTAAAGAGCTAGATCCCACATGGTTAATGACAGTTGGGATCCCAGCCTCAAAAGCTTGAGGGACCAGCAGTTAGCGTAATGGCTATATTGCTGGACTCCCATTTGGTCGACCGCGGTTCGAGTCCCGGTGGCTTAAACTCACGCTGGGCGCATGTGCGTGCATGCCCAAGATCCCGAGAGGAGAATGGAGGAGAAGGGATTGCAACGTGGCCATCCATCCTGGGGGATGATTTCTCACTTTCTGTCTCTCTGTCTTTCTCTGTATTTCTGGCGAGCACACATGCCCTATAGCAAAAACCTCTCCAAAAAAAAAAAAAGCTTGAAAAGCATGCATGGTACCTGTGCATGCATACCCAAAATTTCAACAGGATGGAGAAATGGAGCAAAAAGGATTGTAGTGTGACCACACTGGCAAAAAAAAAAAAAAAAAAAAAGAAAAAAAGAAAGAAATCTAAGTACTTAAACAAATAATAAGAATGCATAATACTTATGGAAAATCTTAATTCTTGAATCACACCAGCAAAAAGCTCTTAATTTATGGCTGTTAATTAATAATAGGTATGTCATATGTGTCATTTAGGGACTGATCACTAATGTTTATTTGAAATTTACAAACAAGAATTTTGGTGTTATTTGATTGACTAACATTTGATTGACTAACATGCACAGCGCCGATGCTATTTTTTGTGACTGCTGTTACTTGTCAAATACTATGTGCTAGGAATATAAAAATGAATGAAAGGGCCCTGGCTCTCACAGTGCTCAGAAATGATCCAGAAAAGTAAATAGCTGCAATACAGTCACAGGACTGCTACCGTAAAAGTAGGCTCTGGATGCTACAGAGGTACTCTGGATAGTGCCTAACATGTGGTAAGTACTCAGAAAGTATCAATTAGTCAAATAAACTGATGAATGGATGGCTCCATTGAAATTGGAAATCGCTGGAAACACAAAGAGTTAACCAGCTTAAGAATGGGGAGGGAGGAGAAATTCAAGGTAAAGGGAACAGAATGTGCAAATGCATGAAAATGCAGAGAAAATGACTCCTCTGGAAACTTGGAGGAGTATATGTAGCAGAGGTGAGAGGAAAGGCTGATCCTGATTAGTATTTCATTCTACACCAAGTCGCTTGGACATTATCCCAATGGCAATGAGTCATGGAAGATTTTTAATTTGGTGAGTGTCAGAATCGAACAAAAAGTACTTTAGAGGACTCATTCTGGCTATTGTATGGATGTTTGGCTCAGGAAGGGAGCCACGTCAGCATGTACATTCATTTATTCACTCAGCAAATATTCATAAACCCTCTCTGTTCCAGGAATTTTCTAGACTATTTAAATAAATACAAATATATAGAGTCCATGGTAGAAGATGGTTAGCATTTTGTAAAGGGTAGATAGGTTGGCCTCACTAGTAAAATGACATTTAAGCTGCCATCTACAGAAAAGTGAAGGAATGTGGGGAAGGTCATTCCAGGCACAGGGATCAAAAAAGTACCACGGTTTTGAGGTGAGAGTATTTTGGGGAAGGTTCTAGAAACCACAAAGATTACATTATGACTAAAAGAAAGAAAGCGAGCAAGTGAGACAGGTAGAAAAAAGGCAAGGTCAAACTTTGACTTCTGTTATGAATGAAATGATTGGCAGAAGGACGACATGCTCTGACTTAAGTGTTTAAAGAATAATGGGGCCAGTCCATACCATGGTGGTTAAGGTGACTGCATCCCACATGGCCAGTTGCTTGTTCTGAATCCCAGACATGGTAACTTCAAAAATACACCAGCACATGTATGTACAGGTCCACAATCCTGAAAGAAGGGTAAATGGAGCAGAAGGGATCATGGCATGACCATTCCCCATGGGAGGCGTCTCTCACTTTCTCTCTCTCTCCCTCCCTCTATTCCTCCCTCCCTCCCTCCAGTGAGTATACACGCCATCTGGCAAAAATTTAAGAAGAAAAAAAAAAAAAGAATTATTGTAGTGGCTGTGTTGGGAGTACACTAGCATGGGCAAGGGCAGAAACAGAGATGCCAGCTGGGCAGTTACTACAGTGATCCAAGTAAAAGATGAAGGGAGGTTAGAGCTGGGTGATAGTGGAGGAAGCAGACGAAATGATCAGATTTTTAATATATCGTAAGGATGCTATAACTGTCTTCAGAGTAAGAATGAGAAAGCCAGATTAAGGTATAGTATAGGTTAAAAAGGTAAATGAATGAGCCTGACAGATATTAAGAAGGTACAGTCAAAAGATTTTGGTGATCTATTGAGTGATAGAATGGGTTCTACAATGAAGTCACATTTCTGGCTGTAGTTACTGAAATACACAAAGAGGAGAATTTGCTTTAGAGAGGTGGATATTCTGAGTGCTGGAGAAATGCTCTATCTCCCAGCCATAGAACAAACTTGAATTTGTGATAGTGAATGAGATCAGGAAACAAGTATAGAGTAAGAAAAGACAGAGCTGAGTCCTAGAAAACACCAACACTTCAAAAGCAGGCTTGATGGTCATTTTAAAAGAAATGGTTACCAACAGAAGCAACAGAAGAGTTGAGTATACTAAGGATTCACTTTTCCCATTATATGTTGATTTAGTTAGAGTTTCCTTGAAAATTTCGCTGGGATGGTAACAGCAAAAGCCATATTACAATGGATTAGAAAATGGTAAGTAGTGACCAGCAGATGGTGTAATGGTTGTATTGCTGGACTCCCACACAGTCGACTGTGATTTGAGTCCTGGGCCCAGTGACTTACAACTCACGCCTGGTGCGTATGTGTGTATGCCCAAGATCCCAGGAGGAGAATGGAGGAGAAGGGACTCTATCATGGCCATCCTCCCTGGGGGGTGATTTCTCATTTCTGTCTCTCTGTCTCTCTCTATCTCTCGGTGAGCACATGTGCTCTATAGCAAAAATCTCTCTTAAAAAAAAAAAAAGGTAAATAAAGGAGCCTACACAATGAATATGGCCTTTCTTTCAATGTGTTTAGCTGTATAGTTACAGGAAGACCAAAAGTGAGAATCTTTTTTGTCTTGTTTTGTTTTTAGAGGTAAGAGAGATTTAATAATGTGTATCTGATGCTTAGAAGGTACCCAAAAAATAAGTATTTATAAATATTTGTTGAATTTATTAATGAAGTCTGAATGGAATGTTTGAGGTAAATTATCTTAATGCACCTGAGAGTATGTCTGCACCACCCCATTACCTGATTTCTAATGCACAAATTTGACACAGAACAAAAAGTTCCAGTGACTTGCCTGCATTAGAAACAATAGCAGTCATAAGTTTAAGATAGAAGCTACCTGTGCCCAATGAGGCTGGTGTCACCACAGGCCAACCAAAGGCTGTTTTACTAATGGACAGTGCAATAAAAGGCATTTGTGTTGGAAGAGTTTGATCATGCATAGCTTTCATAATGTTCTTGGTGTTTTAGTATGGTCATATAAACTTGGATAAATAAGTCACAATAAAATTTCTGCTAGCCAAATTGTACATCTTTCTGAGAGATGCTTTCTAGTTCTGAGTATGGAAATAAGGAAGATAAGGAATTTTTTTTTCCAAAAAATAGATACTTTTTAGGGACCAGCAGTTAGCGTAATGGCTATGTCGCTGGACTCCCACGTAGTCGACCGCAGTTCAAGTCCCGGACCCGGTGGCTTAAACTCACGCCGGGCGCATGTGCGTGCGTGCCCAAGATCCCGAGAGGAGAATGGAGGAGAAGGGATTGCGGCATGGCCATCTCCTCTGGGTGGTGATTTCTCGCTTTCTATCTCTCTGTATCTCTCTGTCTTTCTGGTGAGCGCACGCGCCCTATAGCAAAAACCTCTCCCCCCTCCAAAAAAAAAAATATAGATACTTTTTAGACATAACATCAAACTCTAGCCCAGGATTCGCCTGTGATTCCACCTTTATTTGGCCCTTTATCTCTGGGTCATGAGCCATGTGTTTTGATTCCTTGCTTCAGTGTTTCTTTTATAAAAGTTAAGTATCCTTATTTGTAAAGACTTAGCCAATAAAATGCTATGGTGGCTCCCATCAACAAATAAAATATGAATGGACCATTTATCTAAACAGCATGTAGTTAAATAAATATCAGAAAAAGAGTGTGACATTTATACTTATCCAAAAATATAAACAGTAATAAAATTCATTTATACATTAATTAATTTAGAAAGAATCATTTTTATACTGTAATAATATCCAGTACATGGTAAAACTGATTCATTTGAACAAAACTAATACAAAACGAGCACATATAACTATAAAATTCAGTGTTTCTACATTTCAACTCAGTAATGCTACAACTAGAATTTATCTGAAGATAATGAATCAACTGAAGAAAAAATGTATTTTATTTTCAATGTTGCATGTAGTAATAAAATAATTTGTTAAATATAAAGGAGAAGAAAGGCTCTGGAAGGGAAATAACTTCAACCGTATTATCAAAAAATATACTTCCATGTAGATTGGAAGACAGAACAGAAAAATAGAAACAATGATGCTGGGGAAATGGGGTTTAGGTTGCATTTTTTATCTTGCTGGAGGGCATGTGCACTTGCCCAAGACAGACAGAGAAGGAGAAAGCACCTACAATGAGGCACGGTCACAATGCAATCCTTTCTTCTCCATTTCTCCATCCCGTCAAGATTTGAGGCATGCACCTGACATGTTTTTCGAACCACTGGGGCCTGGATTCAAAGCATGGTCAGTCATGTAGGATCCAGCTCCCTTAACCACTAGGCTATGGGGTCAGCCTGCATTTTTTATAATTTTTAAAATTCTTATAGTTCTTAATCCTCTACTGACAGTCCTCTCCAGGAGTTGTGCAGAACAGTTATAGCTCTATTTCTGGGTTATGTTGCTTATTTGAAGTGGTGATAAAAACTTAGATCTGTCATTTGTATTGATACTGATTTCTTAAAGATGCTTGTTTCATGGAAAGCAGAGAAGACAACCTCAGGTAACCTTGTTCTGAAGAGAACTGCTTCTCCATATTCTGCTTCCCTCTGCTTATACCCTCTGGGGACAGGGAGAAGAAAGGAATTTCTTAGCTTCTTTTTTTTTTTTTTGAGAGTTGTGTTTTTTGTTGTTGTTTTTTTTTTGTTTTTGTTTTTGTTTTCGCTATAGGGTGTGTGCGCTCACCAGAAAGACAGAGAGAGACAGAGAGACAGAAAGCGAGAAATCACCTCCCAAGGGGGATGGCCATGCCACAATCCCTTCTCCTCCATTCTCCTCTCGGAATCTTGGGCATGCACGCACACGTGCCCAGCGTGAGTTTTAAGCCACCAGGTCCAGGACTTGAACTGCGGTCGACTACATGGGAGTCCAGCGACATAGCCATTACACTAACTGCTGGTCCCATCTTAGCTTCTTTTCTTTTGTCAGAGACTCCAGAACCACAGACACTATTTCTCTCTTCTCTCCCATAACCCCAAGAAATCCGGAATATGGGTAGCTGGTCCACCTTTCTGTTAAAAAATACCTATTACTTCCCGAAACAAAGAAATCCAGAAATCTATGGAAAGGTCTTGGTGGGGACTGAACTGTGCAGTTCTTAATGTAAATTCAGTGCAGACTCTGTACAAAGGGCCCTGACTGCTGCAGTACCTGATTTGTTGAATGACGAGTTGGTACCCAAACTCTGTCCTTCCTCTTAACAGTTAAACATTGGATGTGCCAATCAATTCAGCAGTACTGCCCCAGTTCTTCTGCAGTACTCTCATGATGCTGGTATGTCATGGTTTCTGGTGAAAGAAGGCTGTTACCCAGCCTCTGCAGGCAAAGGGTGTGAAGGAAACTCCAGAGAATTGAGTGAGCCCACCATGTATCACACAGGAGACTTTGAAGAATGGACGAGAATCACCATTATTATTCCAAGATCTCTTGCATCCAGGTAAAGCAATCATTCTTATTATATGCCATAGCTGTCATTTCTTGGGAATATTTATTTATCTCAATATCTTTATTTCAAATATCCCAATAACCTACCAGAATTCATATAGTCACTGCCGGCCTCGGTCGCAATCATGTTGAAGCCCGCTCTTCTTGGCTCTACCCTGCCCACCCAGGAGCCCCAGGGCCCATGAGGCCTAGGCTCATAATAATGATTCTCTGAATTATTCAGAGAACTATAGTTCTATTCTAACTTCCTTCCTGGTATAAGATGGGATTATTGACATGGCCCAATAAAATGAGAATGGAAATAAGACATATGACTTTAAGAGCCCATGTGAATTTTACCATGTTTCTGGCTTCGTGGAAGCATGTACTCAGATAAAGGTTACATCAATCTGGACCTCTGAGCATCTACAATAAGCAGACTCCTTTGGCAAACTACATTGCACTTATAAAATAAGGAAGAAATACGAGCCATCAGGTGGCACGATGGTTAGGCACTGGATCCTACATAACCAACTCCACAGTTCAAGCTCCAGACCCAGTGGCCTGAATAACACAGTAGGCATGTGTGCATGCATGCCCAAAATCTGAAAAGAAGAATAAAGAAAGAATTGCTGTTGGCCAACCACCTTGGAAGAGTGGAAGGTGATTTCTCATTTTCCCCCCTCTCTCTCTCTGCCATATGGCAAAAATTTAAAAACACACACACACACACACACACACACACACACACACACACAAAAGAAACTTTTGTTGGGTTAAGCCACTGAGATGGAAGTTATTTGTTATTGCAGTATAACCTATATTATCCTGACTGGTGCAATGGTAGAAGTCTAGCAATCTATAGAAGTAACTTATTCATAAAGTTCTTAGAGTCCATTCTGTACATGACAATGTTCACCTAATTGATCACCAAATTTACTGTTAATTGTTTGGCTAGATAAACTGGTTGTGTTTCTTTGCCTCCCTTATTACTTAGATACACACCTTTAAAAAGTACACCATAGCCTTTGGTAATCGAACTTCCTGCATAGGGAAAGAATTTCTTTGATCGAGGATGTACAAGTTTCTGTGCTAATCTGCCAATCCTTGAAACATAATCTTTAAACATCAGCACCTTCAAGCAACAGTTTGTCAATCAGCAGATCCAAGTCAATTTACAAGTAATTTCTTTGCCTTTACATGTCAGCGTTCTTTGCAGCTTATTGAAGAGAGACTTAAACACTTGTGATATATAATGTGGAGGTGGCAGAGTTGACAAGTTTACCACCTTCAGTGAAATTTAAGAATTTAACTCACGGTCTGCTTTAGTGAGGATGCAGACACAGCTACTGTAACAGAAACACGCAAACACATATACTGAACAAGGTTTAAACTAGATAGAAGTTCATTCTTTCTCATGTCATGGCCCAAAGGTGAGCAGTGCTGAGTTGACAGGGTAGCCCCATCTCTGAATCCAGGGCAGCTGTTCCGTATTTTGTCCTTTTTTAATCAGTAGAAGGAAAAGGGAGTCAGGGATATAGAGATACATTACTTTATAAAAAATCATCCTTACTCATCTTTTATATTCCTCACTGGAGCCTAGGATGGTATTTGTGTAGTTCTCTATTGCTATGCAATGTACCTCTCCAATGATAGTGGCTGAAACAGCAATGATTTATGATCCTTCAGGGTTTTGTGGGGCTGGTCAGGTCATTCCGCTGCTGTTCTCTCCTGGGCTCTATCATATAGCTGCCTTCCGTTGATGATTTGGTTAGTGTCTGGGCTCAGCTGGACCTTTGTCTTCCTTCTAGTATTTTTGCAATTTCCACAACAAGAAAGTTTTCTTTATAGAGACAGTTCTGCTCTGTGGGAATAGTTTCCTAATCCATTGTTCTTCTCATCTTTTGGTTCTATTCTGTAGGCTTCACAGGCATCTTTCCTTTTCCATAAAAAAATGTATGTGTGTTTGCAGTTAAATGGCCATCTCATTCTGCTTCCTGCCCATCTCAAGCTATGCATGTAATGCAGCAGTGGCAACCCTTGTTCTCATCACCTCCACCATGGCCCTCCACCCTGCCATGATTTTCTGAAGCTATGGCTCAACCATGGCTCTTTCAAATAGGCAGGTATAGCGTACCATGAAGTTGGGCGACATCAAGTGCCACATTTTTGCTGCGATGACTAGTACCAGAATTATGGAAGACATCACTGTAAAAGTGGAGAATGTAATCAAGAGCCAAGGAGTACAAATCTGGTTTGATTTCTCTGAAGCCAGTAATATAAAGCTGCCTCTGAAATGGCAGTGTGTTTGATGTCAGGTGGAAAAACGCAGATGTTAAAGCCACATATGAGAAGTAAGAAAACATTGTCCTAAGCATCATCACAAAGTGAGCCAATGTTTTGAGGCTCCCAATGTATCAATATTTTCTTGAATCTCAGCTTTTAGAAGAAGAAATCTTCTCCATTACAGTCCAGCTTCCTGGTAAATTTGAATACCATCCAGGTTGCCAGTTGATGGCATTTATGAGGAAGAGTGCTGTGCTAAAGAATAGTAAATATGTTTCTACTTTACCCCAAGTTAAATGAGCTGTTGTTGTTCCTTCCACAATATGTTAAACTCAGATTTCTCCAAGTGCAGTGTTGGAAAGCTGAGAATTCTAAGTGTTAAAATTGTTAAAACTTGGAGCTATTTTGCCAGGAGGCAACATGCTTATAATAGATACTAGAATGTTGCTCTTTCAAAAAATAATTCTAAGCTGACTTTCTCAGAGGAGCAGTGTGTGCTCATATTAATGCACCTGGTTCTTGCATACAAAGACATTGATGGTGGTAAATATATGTTGTCTCTCTCTCTCCTAAGTCTCAGAGGCATCCGCATTCATCTAGTATGCCTAACAGTATATTCTGAGTTCCTTATGTGAAATACAAAACAAAATGGTTGTCTCTGGTCAGGGCTAGAAATCTAAGTCCTTAGCATTCTGCAGAACGTCTTGTCCAACACCCATCACCTGTGAACCTCTGCACAGGACAAGCAGGTGCACAGGGCCCTTCCCGGTTTGGAAGGCAGATGCAAAAACATCTCTCTGGATTGTGTGATAGTGAAAGGCTAAGATACAAAAAACAATCTCCTGGTCACTCAGGCATTCTCCAAACATAGAGGAAAATCAGAGAAGGGGACAAAGGTAGAGTTTATCTTCTATAACACTTCTTTGTCTAAGACATGCAAAACAAAGAGGAAGTTTTGTTCAATTATTTGAATAGTCAAATCACACCATGGTTTTATAGTAGAATTATTAAGATTAAACTCTTTCTCCTCAATCATCACTTCCTTTGAATCTCTCGCAGACCTTCCTGTGAAGTCAGAGCCTTTTATTCTGTGCTCTCCTAGCTCTGTGTCCTTCTTAACGGTGGTTATTGGAGCTGCACAGGTGCATTTTTTTGTGCAGGTGCCTGATGAAGTGTCTCCTTGCTTGACTGTGAGCTACATGAAGGCAGAAACCCTGGGTTTTGCCTCCTGTGGTATGCTCAGCCCTAGCACTGTGCTTGGCATGTTGGAGGTATTTGCTAAATATTTGTTTAATGAATGGATGTTGCATGAGGAATAAGGACCAGAATAAGCAATTGATTACAATCAAGACTTTTTAAAAGTGTTTTTTCAAAATAAAGTCAATGCTATTTAGTAATAAATCATTCTTCTGTATTCAGCTATGTCTTCTTGAAAAGGCAATAATAGCACATGTGAACAAAAACATTGATAATTTTAATAATTACAAAGCCGTATCTTCTCTTAAAAATGTGGAATCTATTATGTTGTCAGGAAAGTCATGACGTATTTTTCTATGCAAAAAATGTGTCATGACTTTCCTGATGACCCAGTAGATATATTTACTAGTTTTACTTTGGCCAGAGAGAGAAAGGGAAAGTGAGAAATTTTCCCCCCTCATCCCAGCAATGAGGGTGACCATACCACAATCCCTCCGCCTCCAGTCTCCTTGGGATTTGGTGGCACGCACACACATGCACCCAGCATGATTTTCAAGTGGCCAGGTCCAGGACTTAAACCATGCAATCTGCCATGTGGGATCTAGCATCTTAATTTCCATACCAGCTGCTGGTCCTTATCATTTATTTTCACCATGAGAGAGGGGAGAAGGAGCCATGTAGGTCTATAGTTACCCTTGACAGGCTTCATTAATATTTAAGAGTATTTATCCTTATTAACTAAGAAATTGGATTCATTCAAAAATCTATAGACTTTGGCAGCAAAATAAATTGGAATCTAGCTATCCTAATGCATCTTCCTCCTTAGATTTCAGTAGGCCTAGGGAAGGAAGAGATATTTTCTTGGAGTGATATTATAGATGTATGTTTTTATAATAGGAAGAAAAGAGATGTGTTGAGACGACTGAAAAGATTGTAAAGCAGCTGGGACAAGTTTTAGTTTGGCAGTCTCAACATTATAGTCTTGGGGAAAGGACCGGCCAGCAGCCTGGCTCAGTGGCGATCCAGGGTTTTAAAGCACTGGGCTGGGGTGCTTCTTTTGTTCATTGGCAGTTACTGGTGTTCATTGGCAGCTCAGCTGGTTGCTAAGAGTTCCTAGAATAAGTGTCTTAGATATCTGAAGATGAGCGATGAAGAGGGAGGAAAGGAAGGCACACCTGGGACAGAGCTGTCAGTGCAAGCTAAACTCTTCCCCACCTGAATCATGCCAATGGCAAACAGCCAGAGTCTCCTCACATGTCCTAACAAAGAATATTCTATTTAATGGTTTCAAAAATTCCCAAGTAACCTCTTCTGAAAATTTTCATAAGATTAGTGTGATAGAAGGGTGAAATATTAATTAATTAGAAAGGAATATCTTTCTGGGTTTTATTTATTACTAAAAAAGCATGAGATGGAAAAATATACAAATAAACCTAGGGACCAGCAGATTGCATAATGGTTATGTTGCTGGACTCCCACATAGTCAACCATGGTTCAAGTCTCAGACCTGGCAGCTTAAACTCACACCAGGCACATGTGCATGCATGCCTAAAATTCCAAGAGGAGAATGGAAGAGAAGGGATTGTTGGAGTGGCCATTCCCCCCCGGGGGGGTGATTTCTTGCTTTCTGTCTCTCTTTCTGTCTCTCTGCCTCTCCAGTGAGCACATGTGATTTATAGCAAAAATCTCTCTCTCAAAAAAAAAAAAAAAAGAAAGAAAGAAAGAAAGAAAGAAAAGAAAAAAAAAAGAAGTAAGCCTATAATACATTTTTAGCCACAAAAAATCTTCCATGCCTGACGTCTTCTCGGTATTGAAACATTTATGCTGAAGAAGAAATCAAAAAGGTTTGAGAAAGATCCTTATGAAGGTTAAGTGTTAGTCAGGTTTGACTTTCAAATCAATATTAAATTTTCTTGAGTTTTTCTGAACCCTTTTACATTCTGAGGCTTTGGTATGAGATGATGCAAGAAACAGATGTATTGTTTTTCCCAACAGCAAGACCAGATTCCGATGGATTCAGGAAAGCAACTCACAGAAGAACGTGCCTCCATTTGGTTTAGATGGAGTGTACATTTCTGAACCTTGTCCCAGTTACTGCAGTGGCCATGGGGACTGCATTTCAGGAGTGTGTTTCTGTGACCTGGGATACACTGGTAAGGCTGAATACATGTGTCTGATGGTTTGTTTGTAAAACTGTTCATCTCTAGTTTCTATATTTTATGCTGCTTTTCCAAAGAAAGAGTTTCTGAGTTTGTTATTCTTAAGTCTAAGAATTATAGGAATTTGCAACCTAGGCATTTGAAGTGCTAAGATATTTTGTAGTTTTGAGCTGCCTAAGGAAGAAAACATGGTAACACTTCCTGAAGAGGATTTGCTTATTATTAATAGTAATAATACTTAACATTGATGAGGCCCTACTTTATGTTAAGCACTAAAGTTAGGGCATTTAATTTGATCTCATTTAATTTTAGCAACAAACCTGAGTTTACCATACTACTGTCAATCCTATTTACATTTGAGGAAACTGAGGCACAGAGAGGCTTAGTAACTCTCCTAACGTTACACTGCTAGTAGTTGCTGGAGTTAGGCTTTAAATCCTGGTAGTCCCTTCAAAATCCAAACCCAATCTCTTAACCACTGGCCAAAGGGTCCCCTGAGCTCTTTACACTGCATTTTATAAGACATGTGATTTTATACATTTAAAGTGAAAACACAACTTATGAAATGACAAATCCAAGACTACAAAAAGAGAACATCACAAGACAAGTATTTTCTAACCACAGTCACGTTTGATTGTTGCTACAAGCAAAAATGAAAATGGAGATGAGATTAAAAAGTAAAACTGAAGAAAGTATTATAAGCTTCAAAATCTGTTTTTGAATTTTTCCTGGAGGCAACTTCAAAAGGTTCCTTCCCAGCTTTCCAGTGCTCTGGCCTTCCTCTGGCACAAGACCAAAGACAAACATATGTTGTTTCAAGCCTTCTGTGGAGAGTGCTGTCACTCCTACTTTCAAGGGTGGTTTTCTTAAAATCTGGACTTACTCTTCCTATTGATCCTCTAATAAAAGGACAAAAAAAAAAAAAAAAAATGAACAAATTTTATTGTGGACAAAATCTATTTCTCAGTTTATACAAATCCTCTGAGTAGCAAAAACTATGGAAATATGTGGTTCCCCAAATCTCTTTTTATTTAAAAATTTAAAAATTACAGGGACAGAATAGAGTTTCTAGTAATGATTGTGATACTTGCCTTTTAAAAAGACAGTTGTAGGGAACCAGCAGTTAGCATGACGGCTATGTCGCTGGACTCCCACGTAGTCGACCGCAGTTCGCGTCCCGGACCCGGTGGCTTTAAACACGCCGGGTGCGTGTGCGTGTGTGCCCAAGATCCCAAGAGGAGAATGGAGGAGAAGGGATTGCGGCATGACCATACCCCCTGGGGGGTGATTTCTCACTTTCTGTCTCTCTGTCTCTCTCTGTCTGTCTGGTGAGCGCATGTGCCCTATAGCGAAAACCTCTCAAAAAAAAAAAAAAAAAAAAAAAAAAAAAAAAGACAGTTGTAAAATACAAATTTTCATGTGGCTTCTTTCCTCTGACACCTGTGGAAATTGTCTTGCCGTTTGTTAAAATACCTTCTAAAGTGTAATGATTCCAACAAAGCATCTTTCCTATGTATTTATTTTCTCTGAAGCTGCACAGGGAACCTGTGTGTCTAGTGTCCCAAATTTCAATGAGATGTTTGATCGGTTTGAGGGGAAGCTCAGCCCTCTGTGGTACAAGATCAGTGGTGGCCAGGTTGGAACTGGCTGTGGGACACTTAATGATGGCAGATCTCTCTACTTCAACGGCCCTGGGAAAAGGGAAGCAAGGACTGTCCCTCTGGACACCAGGAATATCAGGTAAGTAGCTAATTGGTACAGTTCTCCATGAACATGGTACTTACCACTGCATGTGGCCCAACCTAAAATATTCTGTTCTGTTCTGTTATTGACAGTTTATGTAATAATGCTTCTGTGTATAGATTATTATATGTAAAAATGAAATATCACTTTAAGTCTATAGTAAAATATATATAGCATCTACAAAAATCATACGTTAATATTAATCAACATACAGTCATCACTAAGACCCAACCTGTGTGTCTAACTTATGTCAGCCTGGTTTTCCAAAGTTATATTATGAAAACTATTTGGTATTATTCTTAATCTGGGTGGCAAAAAATAAGGTTTTTCCAACTTTAAATGTTATGTCTAAAAATAATGCATCCTTATTTATCTAAGTTTATTTGTATACACTTACTGAAAACTGCCTCAGAGGTTGAAGATACCTACACTGACACCTACTGGTAAAATAAAGAACTGTTTGATTTTTAAGGTCAAATGAAATAGTAGCACACCTAAAATAAAACTTTTTTAAAAAGCAACTAGATTATGTGATAATTGGAAAAAAAGGAAGTAGAAAAACGTTTGAAACTTTTAGACCTTGTTCTCAGTAAAATCTGGGGTTCTGAGTCTTTTTTTTCAGCCTTCAATCTCTTTCCCTTTCCTTCTGTGTACTTCTCTCAGAGGTGTGCCTGTTAGACGGGTAATCTCTGTCAGAGATTGTAGGCTGAGGTGTAATTGACATCACACTGAATGAGTGTCAGTCGAGGAAAATTTAGCCAGCTGAGTCTAAATCGGTAATAGACAAGTAGTTATCTGTTATTCAGCTTCTTACTGTTACATTTTTTTTTTTCTCATCTTGAATTTCCAAGTATGGTATTCTCTGGATTTAAAGAATTTCTATTTCAGTACTTCTATTAAATTGCATCATATTGTCATAATAAAGCGAGGTTATTCTTTAGTTTTTTTAGGTCATTGTTACAGAATAAAATTAATGATGACATTAATTAACCTTTTCTAAATCATTACAGAATTAAATTTACTATAATTCATGTAGTTTCTGCTTATTATATGCCCTACGGGTTTAAGAGTAGTACTTAAGAATTACAGGGATTTTTCTTTCTAACATTTCAAAATGCAAAGGAGTAAGGCTTTTCTGAACCCACCTGTTTTTAAGTAAACTGAAGCTTTTTTTTATCCCCAGACTGGTTCAGTTTTATATACAAATTGGAAGCAAAACTTCAGGTATTACCTGCATCAAACCAAGAGCCAGAAATGAAGGTAAGTGCTAATTTCAAAGAAATTACAGTTACTATTGGCAAATTAGTCCTTTTCTTTCCAAGGTTTGCCAGGTTTCTGCAAACTGATTCAATATCCTGAATCATTCCTTTTCTCTTCTCTCTCATAGAATGAGTAGCTGTATGGATCCATGATCCCTAAAATTTCTCATCAAAATCCTTAAACCTGGGACCAGCAGTTAGTGTAATGGCTATGTTGCTGGACTCCCATGTAGCCAGCCGCGGTTCACGTCCTGGACCCAGTGGCTTAAACTCACGTTGGGTTCGTGTGCGTGCGTGCCCAAGATCCCCAGAGGAGAATGGAGGAGAAGGGATTGTGGCGTGGCCATCCCCCCTAGGGGGGTGATTTCTCACTTTCTATCTCTCTGTGTCTCTCTCTGTCTTTCTGGCGAGTGCACATGCCTTACAGCAAAAAAAAAAAAAAAAAAAAAAAAAAAAAAAAAAAAAAAAAAAAAACCCTCTCCAAAAAAAAAAAATCCTTAAACCTGAAAAATAATTGTGTCAGCTCTGAGTATGAGCAGATCGGAGGGTGTATCTTTTAAGCAACTCTATTCCTTTATAACTTTTAATAAGGAATGCGAAAAAAAAAAATAAAACTACAGCAAAGCTTTTGCATTCAAAGTGGGGGTTGTTAACTTGTTTACAAAGGGCATTACCGAATGCAGATTGAACTCTTCTGCCCATAAACATTCTGGGCACACCAGAATGCTTGTATAGGAGCAGTCCTTGAAAACAGTAAACATTAGCCTTTAGTGAACATCTCTTATATGCAAGGCACTGTTCTAAGTGTTTTACTGGTGTTAATTCATTTCAACTCCATTATATCCCTTTGCTATATTGTTAGTCTTATTTTACAGATATAGAAACTGAGACAAAGAGAGGTCAAGTAACTTTCCACAATCATGCAGCTAGTAAGTGGGCAAACAGGTGTTCCAGTCATCACACTGGCTCCAAAATGGGTGTCTTAACCGCATCACATTGTATTGCATCCCTCTTTGCCCTGAGCTCGATCCTCCCTAGGAAGCCCTACTATCTTCTGCCTCAGAAGAGTCAGTTCTGAAAGAAATATAAAAGGCCTGAAGCATAGGTGGCTTCTGGGTGCTCTACAGGTATGGTGAGATTCTTTAAGGGAAACTGAATTTGAGTTAGTACCTGGTACAAAATCCATGGGCTTCTCAGTTGGGTCTTCCTACAAACTTGGATCTAATGAGTGGCATTTTACAAGTTTGTTACTATCTTAGGTATGACTGTGTAAAACATAATGGCTTAAACATTACTTGTTAGGCAATAGAGCTGCTGATAGTTGTGTTCATCAATTCTAAATTTGCTTGGCCACATCATCACTAACTGAAGGTTTAAATGACTTTTTCAGAGTATCTCAGTACTTTCAATATAGTAGTTCTCCAAGTCATGCTACTTACCAAAGTAGCAGTCTAGAAACTTTTGTAGTTCATTTTGTTTTCCTTAATATCTTCAGCAAATATTAGGTCATCAGGAAAGTCATGACATTATTTTTCTATACAAAAATGCCTCATGACTTCCCCGACGACCCAATAGTTTATTTTTCTAAGCCAAACACTGTTCTAGTGCTGCAGATAAAATGTCACCAAAAGACAGATTCATCAGTCATGACAGCCTAGGTGATACTAGAATCATAAACAACCATCCAAATACCAGTGGGTTAAAACAAAAATGCTTTCTCTCTTACACTGCTGTTTTCTTCATGGATCATCCGAGGTCCTCATTCCAGCACCCAGGATAAGGAAGCAGCCACTGGATAGATCCTGGGTGTTGCTAGCCACGTGACCTAAGGAAAGAGAGTGATAAAGGACAAAGGCAGGCAGCCCAAACCTCCCATGTGCTAGAAAGAAAGATCCAATCTGGCACTAATGACCACCTTAGGAGTAAATCCTTGCCCTCAAGGGACTTACATTGTAATATGAGGAGTCAGATAACAGCAATAAAGAAAATAAGTAGGCAAAACAATTTCGACTGTAAGAGCAAGACAGAAACAAATAAGCTGGTGGGATGGAAAGTCAGCAAGTGGGTTTGCTGGTGTAAATAGAATGTTCTAGGTAGGAGCTCACCAAGAAAGTGACACTTAATGGGACCAGCAGTTAGCGTAATGGCTATGTCACTGGACTCCCATATAGCTGACCTCGGTTTGATCCTGAACCCGGTGGCTTAAACTCACGCCTGGCCTGCGTGCGTGCCTAAGATCCTGAGAGGGCAATGGAGGAGAAGGGATTGTGGCATAGCCATCCCCCCGGGGGGGGGGGGGGGGGGTGGTGGTGATTTCTCACTTTCTGTCTCTCTGTGTCTTTCTGTCTTTCTGGTGAGTGCACGCGCCCTACAGCAAAATCCTCTCCAAAAAATAAAAAAGAAAAAAGGAAAAAAAAGAAAGTGATAATTAATACATTAAAAATCTAGGGGCCAAACAGTGGCACAGAGGTAAGATGTGATGCTCCACAAGGTACCCACATGGAAAGGTTCCAGTTCAGGCCTGAAGACCTGCTTGGGTACACTGAGCTTCTGCTTATCCATGATCCAGCACTGGCTGCAGGTTTACAGCACTGGGGCCCTGTTGGGGGTACTCGCTCTATCGCTCTCACTCTCTCTCATGAAATAAATAAACTTTTCTATTTTTTTTAAATCTTGAGTAGTTTTATGTGCATGAAAAACTAATTCTGAAAATTAAGAATTCATAATCCTTTTTGTGTATGAGTAAAACAAAATTAAAACCAACCAAACAACCAAAAAACCTTAAACATAGTAGGAGCATCTGCCCATCATGGGTAGGAGGCTCTGCTGGTGTCTGCCTGCCTTGTGGGGCAAATTCCCCTTAGGGTCCCCTTAGGAACCAGCAACTTTTCCTCAACTTGTCTTGAGTCATATTCTTAAACTCCATGCTGGCCATGTAATTCATATCCCACAGGCATTTCTCAGGCTCTTATTGAAAACTGGTTGTTAAAATGTAAATCTGCCTAAATCCTTGAACAAATCTCTTCCAGTGATGAAAGTAAAGATTCTTTACTTACTCAAGCTGAAGTATCAATTTGCATATTTGGAATTAAAATCAAAATTAGGCTATTTTCAATAAGACTGGGCAGAACACAGATGGAGTTGTAGTTTAAAAAGAGAAATGTTTTACATGTCTTAAACACTCAGAAGATGAGCTAAAATGGCTTGGTTTATTCAGATGAACGGTCTGTGAGATGGCACAGCTAATGAGGCTCAGCAACTGATATAAAATATGGATATTGCTGATTTCCTTTCTTGCATTGCTCCACTCTCCCACTCTTTTCTGGGAGGCACTTCTTCATTGTCCTTTGGAGTTGGGGGTCCCCGTCCCTGCAGACCTCATTGCTTCCTGAAGGTCTACATGCCACTCCCAAAAAGGCTAATTAGAAACAACAAGCAAAACCAAATGGAGTAGGTACCTCCTGAGCCATGTTTCCCATATTTTAATGTACACCTGAATCATCTGGAAGCTTCATTAAAATGCATATTCTGATTTAGTACAACTGGGATAATGTACTGTTGGGTCGTCAGAAAAGTCATGACACATTTTTGCAGAAAAAAATACATCATGACTTTTCCAACAACCCAATATTAATACATAGCAAATTATTCCAAAACTGAGTGGCTTAAAACAACAAACATAAGTTATATTAGTTTCTGAGAATCAGAAATTCAGGAACAGCTTAGCTGAGTGGCTCTGGCTCAGGATCTCTCATGAAGTTTTAGTCAAAACAAGGACCAGGAGGGGTGCAGACATACCCAGAGCTAGATGATCTGTTTCCAGGATGGCTCACTTATATGGCCGTGGGCAAAAGGCTTCCGTCTTTCTCTTGCTATTGGCAAGAGATTTCAGTTCTCACTGTTCAAGCTGTCCATCAGCTATTTGAATGTCCTCTCCATGCATGAGCTGGCCCCTAGAATAAGAGGTCCAAGAAAGCAAGGAAGAAATTCTAGTGTTTTCTTATGACCTGGTCTCAGAAATCACACACCATGGTTCCTACTGTAGTTGGTCATTTTGAAACAAGTTACTAAGTCCATCTGCACTCAAAGGAAAAGTAAACCACTTCTTAAAAGAAGGACTGTCAAACAACTTGTGGACAGATTTTTTGGGGCGGAGAAGTTTTTGCCATAGGGCGCGTGTGCTTGCCAGATAGACAGAAAGAGACAGAGAGACAGAAAGCTAGAAATCACCCCCCAGGGGGGATGGCCACACCACAATCCCTTCTCCTCCATTCTCCTCTCGGGATCTTGGACACGCACACACATGCGTCTGGCGTGAGTTTTTTAAGCCACCGGGTCCGGGACGCGAACCGCGGTCGGCTACATGTGAGTCCAGCGACATAGCCATCATGCTAACTGCTGGTCCCTAGACAGATTTTTAAACCATCACAGGTAGGGACTGTTCCAAGTTAATGCAGTGCTGGTCTTGGACTATATTTGAGTAGAAGGCACTAGAAGAACTAGAAGAGACAACACAGTGTAATTTTATCCTCATGATGCTTCATTTCTGGTACTATAATCTACCTTCCAAATAGGTTACCACCAAGTAACTGTCTAAATAATTTATAGATAGTTAGCTAGATATCTCTATTATCTTGTTAACTATAGACATACTAACACAAATTAATAGCCACAAGTCAAACTAAACTTCAAAGTGACTATTCTACATTACACTAAAAAGCCAATAAACTGATTTTGAGCAAGCATCAGGGAGACTAGAACTTTGGCCAGACACTCCCCATTTGACTAGAATAAGAGAAGAAGCAGGGCTCAGCAAGGTGGCCCACTTATAGCATCACCCTTTGGGAAGCTATGGGCCATTTAGGAGGGCTGGATTCAGTTCCTGGGCCAGTGTGAACATGCTGGGTGTGGTTGTATGCCTGTAATCCTAGCTAATTGGGAGACTGGGCAGGAGGACTGTGACATAAACCTGTCAAAAATCTCTCTCAATCTTTCTCTCTGTCTAAGAAATAATTACTAGAAACAGCCTAACTTCAGTTCTCTTTATGAACTTTGGGTGACTCTCTCTCTCTCTCTTCCTCAACACATGTTTTACCTCAACCCACTGCCACTCTAACTCCCCATCCCTACACCTGTATACAGCATGGTGTCATCTCCCAAAAATGCTCCTGTTCTTTGAGCTATTTTTATCCTCTCATATGACTTGATTTCTTCTGTTTTAAATATGGTAGATTTAATTCCCCCATGAGACTTCTTATTTTTAGCATATTTGTCGTTACTGTTCTTGGCATCATCTCTTGTCAGATGTGGTGATAATAACCCCATGTGTTATAAATTAGCCTGAGTTTTCCTTTAGCTCTATATTTTATCTTAATATTTCTTAAAGTTTTATTTTAGTATATTCTTTGTTACTCAACATAATAAAAGGATTGAGAAGTTCTAGTAAGTCAGTAACAGGGAAATAAATGAGTTGTATAGACCATAAATGATCTGTGATTTTTCCAAAAGAGTTAGAAATAATAAAATAAATATAGCTCCACTAAGCTTAATTTCTATGACTACTCAGAATGTAGTTCAGTGTCCACAGTCATAATTATGTATATGCAGTGTCAAACACACACACACACACACACATGTGCTGGGTCCAGGACTCAAACCAAGGTTGACTACATGAGAGTCCGGTGACATAACCATTACACCATCCGCTGGTCCCTATTTATTTATCTTCCTAAGAAAGTTGGGCACTGACTTATACCTAGTTTTATATACATTTTATATATACGTGTGTGTGTGTGTGTATGTCTGTGTGTATACATATATGTGTGTGTATATACATATAATTTTTGTGTATATATAAAGTATACATACATATAAAGTTAATACCCACAACTTCATCCTTAGCAGTTTGTCCCTTCACATTCAACATCATCTTGTCCTTATGTCTTCTGGGAGGCTGTAGCACAGGTAACATATGAGATTCCTTACACTTCTATAGGCAATTCCCTATCACATTACCCTAGTGACAGGTGGTGGGACACATGTGAATGGATGGGGTAAGTAGAGGGGAGAAAGGTGACACAGAAAAAAAGAAAGTAGAATGAACTTAGGCAGGAGTGAGTTTTTCCACTTTTCTGTCTCATAATTTGACTTCATTCAGGCTTCACTGGCCAAGGTCGGACAATGTGAAGTACCAGTAAAAAGATCTTTCTGCTTAATAGAATTTCAGACTGGGCAGTGCTTACAGTCTAGTGCTGCTACAGCAAAGAGGGCTACTCAATTCTGTGCTAGGGAGATTGAGATATTTCTTCCGAGTATATAATAATGATATGGGACTTCGTAATGTTCAGGACAGAATCTGAAATTCAAATACATGATCTGGAGCGGATTTTTATGTTCCCCTTACCAGCCTACTCATCACTCATACAAAGCTGAGTGGTCTTTTAAACAGCTTATGTATTTTTTTCCTCCATTTTCTGGGAGTTGGTGTATTAGAAACTGTCAAGAAATTGATGAGCCTTCGGGTCTACTAATTCATGCCTTGGAAGTTAGATGAATGCATCCTCATTCTGTGAGACACAATTTAAAGTTGCTGCACTTTTGCCATTTAAAAAAGACTGTTCTTTGCCTCTAGGAAAGCTGTCTAAGTCACTGGATTTATATCTTTTAACCCAGGGCTCGTTGTTCAGTATTCAAATGACAATGGGATACTCTGGCATTTGCTTCGAGAGTTGGACTTCACGTCATTTCTGGAACCACAGATCATTTCCATTGACCTGCCACGGGAGGCAAAGACACCTGCAACAGCTTTTCGATGGTGGCAACCGCAGCACGGTAAGTTACTGCTCACTCCAACTTCCCTGGTAGCTTTTACACTGTACAGTTTGCATATTCACTTTGTAGTGTGTGTTTCTTAATTTACTGTCAATGTCTGGGAAATCTGATTTAAATCACAGTTATAAAGATATTCATACTGCTATGTAATGAACTTTCTCTAACTGCCTTCATTCATCTGATTGCAGGGAAGCATTCAGCCCAGTGGGCTTTGGATGATGTCCTTATAGGAATGAATGACAGCTCTCAAACTGGGTTTCAAGACAAATTTGATGGCTCAATAGATTTACAAGCCAACTGGTATCGAATTCAAGGAGGTCAAGTTGATATTGACTGTCTCTCCATGGATACTGCTCTGATATTCACTGAAAACATAGGTATATATTACCACCAGTTAAAGGGAGCATATTTGATTAACTGGAGTACTAAATTAACTAGAGCTCAAGAGGAGCCTCTTTAATACAACATTGTGTGCTGTACTGAGTGAGGCTCTAGGGCAAAAAAGAGTTGTATCGTCCTCTAGTAAAACTCAGTGACCGCTATGATTGGTTTTTGTTGGAACTGTCTTTCACAGAAAATGACTGATATAACCAAGGTTTCATAAAAGCAGAGCAAAAAATATGTGACTGAATGCATTACTCTGTTTATAACCTAAAGAATTACAGATTTCAGACTCAATGTTAGGCCTTTTTGAGGTGATAAAGCTTTTCTAGTTAGCAGCCTTCCTTGTTTCCAGGTCTATGGTAACCAAATAAAAACAAAATGTGAGAAGAAAAACCAAAGCATTGAACAGGCACCAAAGATTAGCCATGATTTTTGTTTGCTATTGATAATGCTGATCGCAAGCATAAACAAAAAAATAAGAAAAGAGCATAATGATAGGCTATCATTACACTTTCTTTTCGATAGGAAAACCTCGTTATGCTGAGACCTGGGATTTCCATGTGTCGGCGTCCACCTTCTTGCAGTTTGAAATGAGCATGGGCTGTAGCAAGCCCTTCAGCAACTTGCACAGTGTTCAGCTGCAGTATTCGCTAAATAACGGCCGGGACTGGCATCTTGTCACAGAAGAGTGTGTTCCTCCAACCATTGGCTGTCTGCACTACACAGAAAGTTCAATTTACACCTCGGAAAGATTCCAGAACTGGAAGCGGATTACTGTCTACCTTCCACTCTCCACTATGTGAGAACTGTCATTTGGCTGTGTGTCAGAACTTTAGGTTTCTGTCACCTGATTTGAAAATAATTGTGATTCCACTTGGGGATTCTATTACACTTTCATGACAATTATGCATGGAAGGTGCCAGGAAGGGAAAAGAATACAAAGTGCTTTGGGTTGAGATTTTTAAGTGGCTAGAGAGTTCCTAAAGTTTTACAAGGCTGAACTTTTCTAATCCGTGGCACCATTTTTTTTAAGGGAGATTTTTGCTATAAGGCATGTGCGCTCACCAGAGAGACAGAGAGACAAAAAGCAAAAAGTCACTCCCCAGGGGATGGCTATGCCTCAATCCCTTCTTTTCCATTCTCCTCTCAGGATTTGGGACATGCACACACACAAGCTCAGCATGAGTTTTAAGCTACCAAGTCCAGGACTCGAACTGTGATTAACTACGTAGGAGTCCAGCAACATAACCATTACACCCTCTCCTGGTCCCAGATTCCGTTTTTAAACTAATCGTAAAAGCAAGTCTCTAGCCATTGAACAGACTGATACTTATTCACATGAAGCAGTATGTGAAATCATCGCATATGACAGAGTACCCCTAGTTTCTCTTTGGCCTTTATTAGTTCTTATCACAGCCAAGCATAAGTTGGTTGGTTCCTTTGGAATGCTCACATCCTTTTGCATCTCTCTTACCATCCCTAGCATTTCCAATCACATTTAAAAGTTGTATTGACTTACAACAGGCTACCACTTTTGAGGTACAGGCATTTGAATAATTTGAGGATCTTTCTAGGAACTAATGTGTACTTTGGTGACCGGTTAGACTGTGATATTGTGGAACCACTGCCCCAGACCCTTGCCCTGTTCAGAATTTCAGGAAAGTTGGCCTCTGCAGACTGCATTTCCCAACTTCCTGTATCTGCTGGCTTCCTCATAGTTTAGATAATGACAGACTCTGGAAAGAGATTGGAAGATGGAAATAGGGAATAAATCAAGGTCTTTTTCTCCCTCCTTTTCTGCCTGAAATGCATTTTGACCAACTTATGTGGCTCCAACTCTCCACAATTGACCCTCCATGTGACCTTGAGCCCTGGGCACTAACAACAGTGTCTTCTTCCTATGTTCCTCCAGCCTTGGACTTATAATGATGTCCTGACTTCGCTAAACTCTGGCTTCCTCACCTCCTCTATTGGGTTCTCAGCTCTGCCACTAATTATGCATCCAGTCTTTGCATTGAGTTCTCTTCATGTTAAATATTTACAATGGCTTCTGCTTTCCTGGTTTAATTCTGACTCAGAGATGGACAACCAAATGGCAGGGGAAAAAAATGCAAGAAACCAAAACATTTTGGTATCTAACCTAAAATAATTTTTCATGGATTCCCAGAGCTTTAAGCACTAGCTGTTTATAGCTCATTTATTCATTTTTTTATTCAACAAATATTGATTGAATATCTATAGATGCTTCTTGACTTATAATAGGGTTACATCCCAATAAAACCATCATAAGTTGAAAATATTATTATATTAATAATGCACTTAATATACCTAAGCTACAGGACATCATAACTTAGCCTATCCTAAATGTGCTCAGAACACAAAATCATCTAATGCAAAACCTATACTATAATAAAGTGTTGAATATCTCATGTGAATACTATACTGAATACTATACTGAATGTAAAAAGATACTATAGTGAATTTTTAAAAATGGAACATATGTAGGTACTCAAAGTATAGTTTCTATTAAATGCATATGGATTTTGCATGATCATAAAGTTAAAAAATCAAATCTAATTGTCATAAATTGAAGACCATCTGTATTGTGCTTTAAGCACTCTGATACTAAATGAACAGGCTGACACCAGGACTCAAATATATTATTTAGGTAACAGAAATCTAAGCAACTATGACAATATAAAATATAGCAGAGATAATGCTTAGGGATATTATTGAAACATAGGAAGATATCACTTAACTCAGTTTGGGAGCGTTAGAGGGAGTTCCTGGAGTAGCTGATGTCTCTGCTGAGTCTGAGCGGCTACAGCTTGCTTATTCATGTGAAGAGGAATATGAGAGAGCATGCATGCGGCTGCAAGCCAGCAGAACTCTAGGGGCCAGAGAAAGCACGAGTTGATGGGGAAGTTCAAGGATTCAGTGTGCCTGGAATGTAATTGTGAGGCAAGAAATAGGAAAGACAGACTGGAGCCAGGGAAGAGGCAGATGTCATCTGGAGTAGTTCGGCCTTGACACAGCCGGTGTAAGAGAATGACAGTAGGGTGTTCTGCAGAGTGGCCATGTTGATCGGATTTCCATTTTCAAGTCACCATTCTGACAGCAGTGTTGCACTGAAGGAAAACTTGTGTAGGGAAGCAATAATTCTTCAAATGGTGCTACTGAGTTTTTCCTTCACGTAGACCGTGCTCCACTTTCCAGCTAACTGACTCCAGCTCTGTAATCTGCTCCTAAATGTGGGGCTGTTCTCGTTGCTTGGTAAGGTCATATTACTTCTGGATAAGGCAGGACTGACCCAATATTCCCTAAATGACAGGACTGTATCACTTCACTCTAGTCTTCAGCTGTGGAGAGTCAGAAGTTTGAGAATCAAAATAGAGGGCAGAAGTATGA
This sequence comes from Tupaia tana, assembly GCA_026018925.1. Taxonomy (NCBI): domain Eukaryota; kingdom Metazoa; phylum Chordata; class Mammalia; order Scandentia; family Tupaiidae; genus Tupaia; species Tupaia tana. The sequence goes on from JAKSZU010000003.1 coordinate 50,354,638, forward strand.
GAGAGTTTCCATCTTTCAGAAACCATTGAAGGATAGTAGATAGAAACCTCACTGCCAGAACTTTGGAAGGAAGATTCCAACTTTTCTCTTGTCTATCATCTTTGATGTCTGTCTCAGTATTGAATAGCAATAAAAGCCTGAAAGCAAAAACTAAAATTCTACATACATTTCTAAAACAGAATAAATTGAGAGTGCAAAATAACTTTTCTATTTCATATGTGACTGTAGAATCTTATATGAAAGAAATGGTGAAATATCTAAATAGCATGTTGTCTCTGCCCTCATAGAGGGACTCAAGGGTCAAGAGAAATCAGCATCCACTATTTGGTGTGAAAATAAAGTGTCTCAAAGAAGAGAGACCTTGACCCTGGAAGAAAGCTCTTTAAAGGGACAAGGGAATTAAAACTAATGTCTTCATGTTTTCAAGGTTGCTTGCCTGACCAGTGGTGTGTTTTCTCTGGTTAGTTCTCCCAGGACCCGGTTCAGATGGATTCAGGCCAACTACACTGCAGGGGCAGATACCTGGGCTATTGATAATGTTGTTCTGGCCTCAGGCTGCCCTTGGATGTGCTCAGGACGAGGGATTTGTGATGCTGGACGCTGTGTGTAAGTTGAAAAAAGCCGGCATTTTCTTTCTTTGCAATGCAAAAATAAAAATGGCATATTAATTCATGACAAATAATGTCTTTTGTCACTCATGTTTTCTTCTAGGTGTGACCGGGGCTTTGGTGGATCCTACTGTGTTCCTGTTGTCCCTCTGCCCTCTATTCTTAAAGATGATTTCAATGGGAACCTACATCCCGACCTTTGGCCTGAAGTGTATGGTGCAGAGAGGGGGAATCTTAACGGAGAGACCATCAAATCTGGAACGTCACTCATTTTTAAAGGGGTCAGAAAAGATTCTACTTTCTGTACTACGGTCACTGCCTTCTTCACTCTCTGTTCCACATGAATACATGCCTGGATCTGTTCAGATGACGTATTATTTTATACACAGTTGATGTCCTCTAGCCCAAACTGTGCTTTCTCCTCTGTTCAATGCAGCCATATTTTTATAATCACTTTGGCGTAATATTTTTCCTCTGCTTTGGTCGTCAGACCTTCCTTGCTTTCTGCTGGAATTTTACACTAAAGTTTGCACATATACCAATTTTAGACTTTAGATTCCTAGGAGGCAGTATTTCATTATTAAATATTTAATTCATGACTTTAAAAACTTCATGGAAAAAGATAGAATTAAAGTATAAGTGTATTTTTTGCAAAAAAATATTTGAAATCCATGCATAATTTTCTCACAGTATGCATTTTCCGTGAACTTTTTGAAGACTGTCCCCCTTCCTCTTTTCCTAATCCCTGTATTTTCAAAACTAACTTATAAAAGTCTTTGGTTTTTCCTCCTTCCCCTCCCGACCCGCTTAACAGCAAAAACCTTTTGGCGACTTTATGAAAACTAAACATTCAAGTCAGGCTAAATAGCATTCCCAAACACTGTTAGTATATTTTTTGTATTTCAACCTAGCTGTCTGGTTAAAGAGATACCAAGCAATGGTGTGAAACTCTGCGAGGCTGGCACATCTTCATATGTGAA